>CM066031.1:1260626764-1261826764 GCA_033557465.1 Ichthyophis bannanicus | reverse complement strand
ACCAGAAAGGAACACCAATTTAAAACAGGAAAGTATCAAGTAGACAAACAGTCGTGCAATCTCCATTCTAGGCCTAGTAGTCCCGGAAAGTTTCACTGAAAAAGTGGGTTTTCAAGAGAGTCTTAAATTTTTTATAGGAGGACTTGGAACATGTGCGAGTTGGAAGGGAATTCCATGAAGAGTCAAGAAAAAAAAGCTAAGAGGCTTCCATGTAGGCAAGAAAAATGGGAGGCATGATTAATAGATTTGCATTTTGAGAATGAAGAGTACTGGGGGGAGGGGCCAAAAAGAGAGAAATGGGGAAGCCGGTATAGAATGCTTTATTAGCAATCATGCGTACTTTAAAATGGAACCTATATGAAAGGAGGAGTCAATGATGCTGGAAAAAAGGGGAGTGACATGTTCTCTTAGGCTTCTGTAGCTAGCATTATGATCTTTGCAGTTTTTCGGGTCATGCCGGGTCTTGGTAGGTGGAAAGCAGTGTTTTGAACCAGTTTCAATTTTTTTAGTTTAGTGGACCACAGACGGCAATAGATGGAATTACAGTAGTCAAGGCAGGATGTGATAAGAGCATGGATGAGGATGTGTAAGGTCTGGAAAGAAAGGAATGGTTTGACTGATCAAATTTGACTCAATGAGAAAAATGAAGACTGGACTGTGGCAGCTACTTGTTGATCGAAAGACAGTTGAGTATCAAAAATAATGCCTAAGTGCATAAGAGAACTAACCAGGGGTCGGCATTATCTTGGATTGGTGGACTAACTGAAGGGTATGAGAAATTCTTTGTAACCCAAAAAGCCTGAGATTTGTCAAGGTTGAGTTTGAGATGATGCAATGCCAAACATGTCCAAACATGTACTGAGAGATCAGGAGAAGATGGTGAAGCAGAATAGCAAACCAGAACAATGTCATCTGCATAACAAAAGCAGCAGATACTGAGGTCCTGGATCAGCATCAAAACGGGAGTAAGAAAAATACTGAGAATGTGCTGTGACTGGTTTGGACATCGGAAAGTGTGTTCCTGTGGAAATGATGAAAACCGATTGAGGACATGATCTCTTACACTGATTTCAGACAAATGGTAGAGCAGCAGGGAATGATCCGAGGTCAAAAGTGACAGAGAGGTTCAGAGAAATGATCAAAGCGATTTTATACGAGTTTTAAATGCCACCTGAAGACACACCTTTCAGGAGGCATTTCACTGGTCTCTCTGAAATTCATCCACACCACACACAAAACTGCCCCCCACCATCATATCTTATTCTATGATTACCTCGTAGAGCTCTGCATGTACCCTACTATCGGTATGGTACGAAAATAATAATGAACTCTCATTAAATGTCTTAAATCAGTGGCTCCCAATTTGTGGTCTGTGAGACTATTACAGGGGGTCCGCAAAACACATAAAAGAGAAAAAAAAAGAGAGAAAGGCTGCTGGGGATTGTTGGAGGGGAACAGCAAAAGAGAGAGAGAGACTGGAGGGAACAGGCGATGGAGAGGGAGAAAGTAAGAGACTGAGGCTGGAGGGGGACTGGTGAAGGGAGAGACAGTGACTTTATGGGACGTGTGTGTGTCTAGTAGAGAAAGGAAGGGGAATAGAGATAAAGAGAGCTAGAGAGAACAGGCGTGGTACTGAGGGGAGGGGGTCTGGGAAGAATGCTGAATACGAACTAGGGGATACCTGAACTTTTTGGAGGGTAATAAAGGGTTTGCACCAGCAAAAAGATTGCCTTTAATCTTGTTCACTTCAAATCCTGTGTGCCTTCAAAGGGGAATGGCTTGCTTTGAAACAGAAAGAAGTAGAGAAATCAATCCATATTCCAATCCCAATAGCTGCTCCGAATAAATAGTGAAACTGGCAACCGACCAGAGAACTTCGGCCTTTCTTGGAAACCAAAATCAATGGCAACAAATCTTTCCTACTTTATGGAGGTCATTTTAAAAAGAGTTGTTCATGCGTACAGTATATATACATAAGAGGCCTCTTATAAAATTACCTCATGCCTAAAAAGACGCGTGGTGCAATTATGTGACTTTAGAGTAGGCATGTTCAGGGAACCAGTTTGAGAGGAGCACAGTCAAAGTCACGCTTTACATGTATATTTTATTAAATATGCAGATGTGTGTACTTTACGCACATTTACGCTTGTTCCCAAGCTGGTGTAAATGTCCACAGCTTCAATTTAGACACGATTTCTGCCAGTTTATCCCGTGTCGTTATTAAACTGACCAAAAATAGGCCCTTATGTGGTCATCCCACCTAGGCAACCTTTTAATGAATTAGCTCCTATATGTCTGAATTTGTAACGAGTAACAGGAAGACTTTTATAAGCCGTCCCAACCATGCTTTCACCTCGTTTGTGAATTTTTCATTTCTCTCCACTTGCATGCTCACACCAAAGCATTCCCTAATATGCACTGACATTCACTGCCTCCCTGTAGTGATTATCCATACAGCAGACACTGTTCAGAAGGGCAAGCAGCCCCCCATTAGCTTTGTTTGTTCTAGTTGGTAAGACTGTGACAGAAAATTAGCTCAGATCTAGCCAGACAAGATATGCTGCTAGGTGTTTGCCAGTGAGTGCTTCCATTTCCCTTCCGCCCTAACCCCCCCTTCCCCCATTTCTAACTGGCTCTTCAACGCTCCCACTCCCTGGACTTTATATAGAAAGTCTATCCCCACCATAATCCAACAAAACTTTCCCCTCCTCGTCCATACAGCCGTCTCCCTCTCTTTTCCCTGCAGTCATGAAGAGGTAAGCATACCTTCTCCTGCCTCTGGTCAGGTGAAAGGATCGTTAAAAAGGACAGGGGTCATGTCTTTTGGATGTTGGGGGGGGGGGGCTGGTTGGCTTTCTATGTCTGGGAAGGGAGAGAAAAGAGATGACTAGGGCTGAGGAGGGCTTCAAAGAGGAGATCGGGTTCTGGGTCAGTAAGTACAAACAAATTTGCAGTGCCTTGGTGGATGTCGCAAATCAAAGCATGCAAACTATAAATGTACATTCTGAAAATCAAATCTAAGTTACAGCTCAATAAAACATGTTATACAGCACATTTTTGCAGCACAAGCCTTGCAAAAACACACACACTGTACCCTTCCCCCTCCCCAAATACCCTTCCAAGCAAAATAACATTTGAAGTGGCGTTCATGATGTTAACGTCCCTCTTCTCTGGGGATATGCAATACTGGGATTCCTTATGAAATGCCATTCAGGAGAAAGCTTAGAAACATCAGAAGCCCTGCAAAATGACTCTCTAGTTAGGGATATACTAGGAGAAGTAAGAGGAGGATAAAGAGAAGAAAGAAATCCCCAGGATAGACTAAGAGAGTCATTTTACCACCAGAGTCTAGAGTAAGTGAAGAGCATTACAATGGAAATTCATTTTGGTGGTGTTGCATTTTTATGGTCCGTAAGAATTATTTTTATTATCACCACTGAAACAGGCACTGCTATTTAACTCAGGACAGAGAGAATATTATCACTGTAGACAGAAACATGGTTACTTCTGTACCCCAGCCGCCCTGTCTTGTGCTTACCTGCGCTCTGTGTTCTCCAACTGCAAACTGTATCACAGCAACATCTGGGCTATGGCTCTCCTCAATCCTCTCCACAGTGCTGGAGTCTATTTTTAGATCATTGCTAATTTCTGCACTCTGTATAAAGTCTTCAGTTTTTAAGTCCTCAACCTTCTTCAGCTCCCCGTTGGCCAGTTGAATGATTGACCCTTTCATGAAGTAAGGGGGCAGTGTAGGAGGAGTAGCCGTAGGAGAAGCTACAGACTGTACCACCGGGAGATGGATCTGAGCCTGGACCACTGCGGCCTGGTAGGCTGGCTGGTTTGCAAGGGACTCAGCACTGAAGTTCTCACTCTTAGGAATAGCCGTAGTGACAAATGTTTGAGGCACCGCTGCAAACTGGGGAGATGAAGTTACTATTGAAGGTGCTATGCCTGTTGTTTCAACTTCTGCACTGCCAACTGGTATGAGCAGGGGCTGGGTGCCAGGTAACACCAGGTGCTGTGGCAGATTTCCAGGGTAGCCAATTGCTTGCTGTTGACTGCTGAGATAACCAATCAGTGGTTGCTGTGTACCCGCGTAGAAGGCTGTGGCAGGGAGCCCAACCGAAAGCTGCTCTGGTGCACTGTGGGTGGTTTGGATAACAGTGTGGGGAGACATCGTGGCTACTGTTTTCACACTCTCATGGCATAAAGTCTGTTGTGGAGATAAAGCATAAGACCGGTGAGTTGTTTTACCTAAATGGAAGCTTCCCTTGCTATGGACTGTGGAAGGAGAAGCTTCTCTGCTAATGGTCTGCGGAACCTCCATATCTGATGTAGGTGTGTTGCTGTTGGGCACTACCATTACTGACGTCCTGATGCCTGAGGAATCCCGTGTACTGTACTCGGCAGTGCTTGGATGGACCATTACATGCCTCGTCTCATAATGCTGGGGAGGTGCTTTATTATTGCCTGCTTTCAGTATGTGTGGATCTGCAGTGTACCTCCTGCTCTTCTCAATCTCTCCATTTAACATTTCTTTTCCCTGAACCGCCTGCGGCCTGATGCCCTCGGCTTTCTTTAAGGGATCCCTAGTGATGAAATGGCCTCCAGAATCTGCATACTGCACAAGCACTTGGGAGGAAGGACCAAGGGTGAGGGTATGTGGAATCATAGGGATTGAATGTACATGGACTGGGAGGGTTGGAGGTGACAAAGGTCTGACTGTATTTTGAGGTGAGCTAGAAATATGAACATATTGGTTTGACTGGGGGGGTGGAGAAGACCCTGCACTGAGTAATCCGGATGTCCTGACTAAATGCTGCTCACCTTTAGACTGTCTCATGTTGGCCAGCAGAGTGGAATAAGCCTCCATGTGGGACGGATGGGATGGAGTGGGTGCACCAGTAGCTGTGGAGGCCACCACCCCAGTCGAGGAATTGGAGGTTGAGGGAATTAGCTGTGTGGGGAGGAATCCTGCATATGAGCCACTGTACTGGGGACCAACGAACTGGAAAGTCTGCGGCAGGTGAGTGTACTGCATGGGAGAGATAGGAGTCCCTGACTGAGATAACGCAGACTGGTAAACTGCCGGAAGCGTTGCTGTTGTTGCCGGGACCGACCTGGGAGCAATAGGTGGTGAATAGTCCATCCCTGCAGACAGTGATTTATGTAAACCTATCCGCTGCTGTAAGCCAGCCTCCACTGAAGCTCCTACATGCCCATGCTGGCCGCCCATGCTGCTCTGGTTGCTGGGTGTACTGGAAAGCCATGCCAAGTTCTCTGTCCGGTGGTTTTCAGTGGTCAGTCCTATCGGCTTGTCCTCAGAAGGCCGGCTGGTGGCAGGAATCTCGCGCTTCTTGGGTGGCAGGCATTCGTTGCTCCGTTCTTGGTTGGATTTCATTTTGCGCTGTCTGCCCCCCCCAGCCCACCGCCACCGCTCACTCACTGTCTGGCTGCTTCTGATTTCTGTCTGAGGAATGGAAAATCACATTGGATTTCTGAAGGGGACCCAGAGACTTCATGAGGAATCATTTCCCCGTGAGCACTGTATTCCAACAGCCACTATAGATTCTGTAAAAAAAAAAAAAAAAAAAATTAAATTAAGAAAGAACAGGAAATGTCAGCAATGAAAACCCCTTCCCCCACAAAACAGCAAAAATTAAAAACAGACTTTTAGTGCAGTGCAGTCTCCAATAAATACACCTAAGCCACTAGCTACGTCAGGAACAACGTGAAAATGCTAAAAGTCACTACATAAATTAACTGTTTAGAGATTACAACTTGATGGGGCTAATGGGTCTCCACTGGCGTGCCTTGGCTCTTAACACAGTTTTGTTTGCTTATTCTACTCTAGCTGGAAAGCCCTCTATTTCTAAAATGTAAAGCAGGAATGCTAAACATCACAGAGCACATTACAGGGAGGTTATACAATCATCGCTGGCCTGATTTAGCAGTTTTTCCCAGAGCACTGCAAGGGCACACTAAACCACTGTTAGGATCTGGCTGCAACCGGTGCTCCTTCTGCCTCGCTGCGCAGTGAGAACAGGCGGAGTTATCCACAGCAGGAATCCCATTCACCATTCAGAAGCATATCTTCCCCGCACAGAAAACACAGCCATCCTTAGCTGACTTCCATCTGCTGAAGCTAAACAGATCTTTCAGCTTTTTCCCAAGTGATGTTGGGGGGAAAAGGAGGGGAAGATACATAAGAACATAAGAAATGCTGTCCTGGGTCAGACCAAGGTCCATCAAGCCCGGTAGCCTGTTTCCAACAGTGAGCAGCACAACAGAGAATCCCAACTGTGGTCTCACATGGCATCGACAGAGAGTAATCAGTGAAATACACGGACATCCTCTACAGGTTTGCAATCAGAAGCCTAAAAGAAGGTGGGAGGGGGGGGGGGGAAGCAGGGTTTGTGTTAAACTCCTATGACTCCTACTCAGAGTCATCAATGTGTTACTTTCAATTTGTGCCACTTTGCCCAGAGGAAGCCATTTTATTCATACCCTGGAGGGGTAGAGAAGACGCAGGTTTTCTTCCCTGTATTATCTGTATGAGGCACCGCAGGGCAACAAGCTGAGGGTAGCCAGCTCTGAGATGAATGGCATCCTTACTTTGCCCCCCACTCCCTATACAGTCAGCCTCCCTCTGACTCTTACACCATCCCATGTAGGTTGCCCTTTTCCTGATCTTCACCACCACCATCTAATGTATCTCTCCCTATCACCCCTTCCCACTACTCTTGATCTTTCTCCTCCCCCTTCCCTGGCTGTAATATCCCAATCGTTTCTTTGGCCTCCCCTCCCCCCACGGTTGGCAGGAATGGTGGATAATAGTGCATCCGCTTCCTTGCTGCCCAAGGTTAGTCTTGCTGCTCATATTGTGACAATTGCCTCATGCAGGAGAAGAAACTGACATGCACGCGCCACTCCTAATTCCGGATGGATGCATGGCAATGGCAGCATTGGTGGCAGACTCAGCCCGTCAGGCTTTGGGGGATAGGGCCTTAACTCCCCAAACCTCCTATATCAGGTGCCACACTGCCACCATGTAGCTCACCAGCTGACCAACTAAATGGACATTGCAGCAGCGCTCAGGATTCCCCTGATCTTTAAGTGTTTTGGGAAACTACCCAGCTCACTCTACCCAAAGGATAGTCAAACAGTTGGTCAGCGAATAAGCTTTCTGCTTTCCAAATCTCTCCCTCCCACTCTCCTGGCTAGTCCCATATGCAAAGAAGGTGTCTACATAAACGTCTACTACTCTAGGCAGAAAGCAGTTCTTCAGATTCCAATAAAAGAAGAGCAGGCTGTGAAATTACTCTGGGCCTATTCCCACTGAGCTAGGCCTCAAGAAATTTTGTGTGGATTTAGGAGCCAGACTAGTACTTGTGACCTCCTCGCGAACCCCCCCCCACCCCCACCCCCCATTGTCTCACATGCTGGTCTCATGTTCTAAAGTCTCACGAGACCAGCACTAGAGTTCCTATATTGTGTGGTATGTTTAAGACAGAAATACAGATAACAGCAGTTATAGCTTGAGATATTATGTGTCTATATGTATGTGTGGTGCAACAGTGGTGTGACAGTGCGTTGCATGTTGGTAATGATTGCCTTTGTATGAGTGGGGTGAGAGGTTGTGGTGCATGTGTGCCTCTGCCATAGAACTGGGGAGCCTCTCTGTGTGTGGTGCATAGGTGGGGTGCATGTGTCTGTATGTGAATATGTATGTGTGTGTATTGCAGAGGTGAGGTTCCTGTGTGTGTGTATGATGCGGAGATGGGGTGCCTGTGTGTGTGTGTGTGTAATGCAGAGATGGGGTACATGTGTATGTGCATATGTGTGTGGTGTGGGGGGGTGGTGTGTGTGTGTGTGTGTGTGTGTGTGTGTGTGTGGTGCAGAGGTGAGGTGCCTATGTGTGTGTGTGTGGTGCAGAGATGAGGTGTGTGTGTGGTGCAGAGGTGAGGTGCCTGTGTGTGTGTGTGTGTGGTGCAGAGATGAGGTGTGCGTGTGTGTGTGTGTGTGTGTGTGGTGCAGAGGTGAGGTGCCTGTGTGTATGTGGTGCAGAGATGAGGTGTGTGTGTGTGTGGTGCAGAGATGAGGTGCGTGTGCGCGTGGTGCTGAGGTGTGGTGTGTGTGTGTGGTGCAGAGGTGAGGTGCCTGTGTGTGTGTGTGGTGCAGAGGTGCCTGTGTGTGTGTGTGGTGCAGAGGTGCCTGCGTTTGTGTGTGATGCAGAGGTGAGGTATGTGTCTGTGGTGCAGAGGTGAGGTGCCTATGTGTGTGTGTGGTGCAGAGATGAGGTGTGTGTGCGTGGTGCAGAGGTGAGGTGCCTGTGTGTGTGTGTGGTGCAGAGATGAGGTGTGTGTGTATGGTACAGAGATGAGGTATGTGTGTGTGTGGTGCAGAGATGAGGTATGTGTGTGTGGTGCAGAGATGAGGTGCCTATGTGTGTGTGTGTGGTGCAGAGATGAGTTGTGCGTGTGTATGTGGTGCAGAGATGAGGTGTGCATGTGTATGTGGTGCAGAGGTTAGGTGCCTCTGTGTGTGTGGTGCAGAGATGAGGTGTGTGTGTGTGTGTGTGTGTGTGTGTGTGTGTGTGTGGTGCAGAGATGAGGTGTGTGTATGTGGTGCAGAGGTGAGGTGTGTGTGTGTGTGTGTGGTGCAGAGGTTAGGTGCCTCTGTGTGTGTGGTGCAGAGGTGAGGTTCCTGTGTGTGTGTGGTGCAGAGATGAGGTGTGTGTGTGTGGTGCAGAGATGAGGTGCCTATGTGTGTGTGTGGTGCAGAGGTGCCTGTGTGTGTGTGTGGTGCAGAGGTGAGGTACCTATGTGTGTGTGTGGTGCAGAGGTGCCTGTGTGTGTGTGTGGTGCAGAGGTGAGGTGCCTATGTGTGTGTGTGGTGCAGAGGTGAGGTGCCTGTGTGCGTGGTGCAGAGGTGAGGTGCGTGTGTGTGGTGCAGAGGTGAGGTGCCTGTGTGTGTGGTACAGAGATGAGGTGTGTGTGTGTGGTGCAGAGATGAGGTATGTGTGTGTGGTGCAGAGGTGCCTGTGTGTGTGCGTAGTGCAGAGGTGAGGTGCCTATGTGTGTGTGTGCTGCAGAGGTGTGGTGCCTGTGTTTATGTGTGCTGCAGAGGTGAGGTGCCTATGTGTGTGAGTGGTGCAGAGATGAGGTGTGTGTGTATGGTGCAGAGGTGAGGTTCTTGTGTGTGTGTGTGCTGCAGAGGTGAGGTCCCTGTGTGTGTGTGTGTGTGGTGCAGAGATGAGGTGTGTGTGTGTGTGTGGTGCAGGGGTGAGGTGTCTGTGTGTGTGTGTGGTGCAGAGGTGAGGTGCCTGTGTGTGTGTGTGTGCTGCAGAGGTGAGGTGCCTGTGTGTGTGTGTGTGTGTGGTGCAGAGATGAGGTGCCTGTGTGTGTGTGTGTGGTGCAGGGGTGAGGTGCCTGTGTGTGTGTGTGTGGTGCAGAGGTGAGGTGCCTGTGTGTGTGTGTGGTGCAGGGGTGAGGTGCCTGTGTGTGTGTTGCATAGATTAGGTGTGTGAGTGTGGTGCAGAGGTGAGGTGCCTGTGTGTGTGTGGTTCAGAGATGAGGTGCCTGTGTGTGTGGTGCAGAGGTGAGGTGCCTGTGTGTGTGTGTGGTGCAGGGGTGAGGTGCCTGTGTGTGTGTGTGTGGTACAGAGATGAGGTGTGTGTGTGTGGTGCAGAGGTGAGGTGCCTGTGTGTGTGTGGTGCAGGGGTGAGGTGCCTGTGTGTGTGTGTGTGGTGCAGAGGTGAGGTGCCTGTGTGTGTGTGTGTGTGGTGCAGAGGTGAGGTGCCTGTGTGTGTGTGTGTGGTGCAGGGGTGAGGTGCCTGTGTGTGTGGTTCAGAGGTGAGGTGTGTGTGTGTGTGTGTGTGTGTGTGTGTGGTGCAGAGGTTAGGTGCCTCTGTGTGTGTGGTGCAGAGGTGAGGTTCCTGTGTGTGTGTGCTGCAGAGATGAGGTGTGTGTGTGTGCTGCAGAGATGAGGTGCCAATGTGTGTGTGTGGTGCAGAGGTGAGGTGCCTATGTGTGTGTGTGGTGCAGAGGTGCCTGTGTGTGTGTGTGGTGCAGAGGTGAGGTGCCTATGTGTGTGTGTGGTGCAGAGGTGAGGTGCCTGTGTGCGTGGTGCAGAGGTGAGGTGCGTGTGTGTGGTGCAGAGGTGAGGTGCCTGTGTGTGTGGTACAGAGATGAGGTGTGTGTGTGTGGTGCAGAGATGAGGTATGTGTGTGTGGTGCAGAGGTGCCTGTGTGTGTGTGTGCTGCAGAGGTGTGGTGCCTGTGTTTATGTGTGCTGCAGAGGTGAGGTGCCTATGTGTGTGAGTGGTGCAGAGATGAGGTGTGTGTGTATGGTGCAGAGGTGAGGTTCTTGTGTGTGTGTGTGTTGCAGAGGTGAGGTGCCTGTGTGTGTGTGTGTGTGTGGTGCAGAGATGAGGTGTGTGTGTGTGTGTGTGGTGCAGGGGTGAGGTGTCTGTGTGTGTGTGTGGTGCAGAGGTGAGGTGCCTGTGTGTGTGTGTGCTGCAGAGGTGAGGTGCCTGTGTGTGTGTGTGTGTGGTGCAGAGATGAGGTGCCTGTGTGTGTGTGTGTGGTGCAGAGATGAGGTGCCTGTGTGTGTGTGTGGTGCAGAGGTGAGGTGCCTGTGTTTGTTTGTGTGTGTGGTGCAGAGGTTATGTTAGTGTGTGTGTGTGTGTGGTGCAGGGGTGAGGTGCCTGTGTGTGTGGTGCAGAGATGAGGTGTGTGTGTGTGGTGCAGAGGTGAGGTGCCTGTGTGTGTGTGTGGTACAGAGATGAGGTGACTGTGTGTGTGGTGCGGAGGTGAGGTGCCTGTGTGTGTGTGTGGTGCAGAGCTGGGGAGTCTGTGTGTGTGTGTGGTGCAGAGCTGGGGAGTCTGTGTGTGTGTGGTGCGGAGGTGAGGTGCCTGTGTGTGTGTGTGGTGCGGAGGTGAGGTGCCTGTGTGTGTGTGTGGTACAGAGATGAGGTGCCTGTGTGTGTGGTGCAGGGGTGAGGTGCCTGTGTGTGTGTGTGTGGTACAGAGATGAGGTGTGTGTGTGTGGTGCAGAGGTGAGGTGCCTGTGTGTGTGTGGTGCTGTGGTGAGTTGCCTGTGTGTGTGTGTGTGGTGCAGAGGTGAGGTGCCTGTGTGTGTGTGTGTGTGGTAAAGAGGTGAGGTGCCTGTGTGTGTGTGTGGTGCCGGGGTGAGGGGCCTGTGTGTGTGGTGCAGAGATGAGGTGTGTGTGTGTGGTGCAGAGGTGAGGTGCCTGTGTGTGTGTGTGGTACAGAGATGAGGTGCCTGTGTGTGTGTGTGGTGCAGAGGTGAGGTGCCTGTGTGTGTATGTGGTGCAGAGATGAGGTATATGTGTGTGGTGCAGGGGTGAGGTATGTGTGTGTGGTGCAGGGGTGAGGTGTGTGTATGTGGTGCAGAGGTGAGGTGTGCGTGTGTACGTGGTGCAGAGGTTAGGTGCCTCTGTGTGTGTGGTGCAGAGATGAGGTATGTGTGTGTGGTGCAGGGGTGAGGTATGTGTGTGTGGTGCAGGGGTGAGGTGTGTGTATGTGGTGCAGAGGTGAGGTGTGCGTGTGTACGTGGTGCAGAGGTTAGGTGCCTCTGTGTGTGTGGTGCAGAGATGAGGTGTGTGTATGTGGTGCAGGGGTGAGGTATGTGTGTGTGGTGCAGGGGTGAGGTGTGTGTATGTGGTGCAGAGGTGAGGTGTGCGTGTGTACGTGGTGCAGAGGTGAGCGGTGTGTGTGTGTGGTGCAGAGATGAGGTGTGTGTGTGTGGTGCAGAGGTGAGCGGTGTGTGTATGTGGTGCAGAGGTGAGCGGTGTGTGTGTGTGGTGCAGAGATGAGGTGTGTGTGTGTGGTGCAGAGGTGAGCGGTGTGTGTGTGTGGTACAGAGATGAGAGGTGTGTGTGTGCTGCAGAGGTGAGGTACCTATGTGTATGTGGTACAGAGATGAGGTGTGTGTCTGTGATGCAGAGGTGAGGTTCCTGTGTGTGTGGTGCAGAGATGAGGTGTGTGTTTGTGCTGCAGAGGTGAGGTGCCTGTATGTGTGGTGCAGAGATGAGGTGCCTGTGTGTGTGTATGTGGTGCAGAGGTGAGGTAGGTGTGTGTGTGTGTGTGGTGCAGAGATGAGGTGCCTCTGTATGTGGTGTGCAGAGATGAGGTGTGTGTGTATGTGTGGTGCAGAGATGAGGTGTGTGTGTGTGTGTGTGTGTGCGTGCAGAGGATAGAGTATGCACATTGAGGATAGTGATAGGAAGAGACAGCAGACACTACCTCGTGTTACAAGAAAATGGGAATTTCATCTAAATATAAAATACAAAGCAAACAAATCCTCCCCTTTGCAAGCAAGAGGATTTCTCTTTGTGTTCTTGAAAGAAGTTAGAGAACAACACCGCACAACAACTGGACTCCGCTTCAATCCCCTTCCAAAATTGCTCTCTGTCTGTGTCATGGCGTATTGCTATATTTGAATTTATGAAATATTATTTCTATCATGTACCGCTATTCATCCTATTTTCTTGTGCTTTGTAAATATCTTTGGGTTGAACTGCATCTGAGGAAGGAGGAATTGAAATGTAACAGTTAATATGTAATGATACTCTTTGCTTCCACCCTTCTTGCCATTTTGATAGGTTCCATTGTAAAGCCAAGTCCCAGGAAAGTGGCCAGTGTTAACATACATTGGGACCTGAAGCTGCTATGGAAATCCAAACAGATCATTAATCTTTCCCTCTGACACAGCCCCAGAGAAATGACTGGCTCTCCATTCAATATTTAACAGCAGAGGAGCCTTCTTATTTCAATCTTTGTTAAAACAGGTAGGGTAATTTTGCCTTCCACATCAATTGATGAGCCTTGATGCATGCTCATTTTGCTTTTACTCTCAATTTCACTCCGCTTTTCATATCTCAAGACTGAAGTCCGCTGGAATATTTCACTTTCCTCCTGTGTACAGTCTGGGATTTGTGCAGGAGTCACGAGGAGGCGGCACGCCTCTGCTCCCAGATAAAGCAGCTGCCACAGATAGTGGCTTTATTTCTAGATTGACTGGATGAGTTTGATAAACACTGCCATCCTGATTCTACAGCATGAAGTCTTTTTGTCGCCTGGAGTCAGAATTCCTGGAATGCAAACACACACACTCCAGGGCTGGGGGTAGAGGAGCTGCATAAACACACACACTGCAGGGCCGGGGGTAGAGGAGCTGCATAAACACACACACTCCAGGGCTGGGGGTAGAGGAGCTGCATAAACACACACACTCCAGGGCCGGGGGTAGAGGAGCTGCATAAACACACACACTGCAGGGCCGGGGGTAGAAGAGCTGCATAAACACACACACTCCAGGGCTGGGGGTAGAGGAGCTGCATAAACACACACACTGCAGGGCCGGGGGTAGAGGAGCTGCATAAACACACACACTCCAGGGCCGGGGATAGAGGAGCTGCATAAACACACACACTCCAGGACCGGGGGTAGAGGAGCTGCATAAACACACACACTCCAGGGCCGGGGGTAGAGGAGCTGGATAAACACACACACTCCAGGACTGGGGATAGAGGAGCTGTATAAACACACACACTCCAGGGCCGGGGGTAGAGGAACTGCATAAACACACACACTCCAGGGCTGGGGTAGAGGAGCTGCATAAACACACACACTCCAGGGCCGGGGGTAGGGGAGCTGCCTAAACACACACACTCCAGGGCCGGGGGTAGAGGAGCTGCATAAACACACACACTCCAGGGCTGGGGGTAGAGGAGCTGCATAAACACACACACTCCAGGGCCGGGGGTAGGGGAGCTGCCTAAACACACACACTCCAGGGCTGGGGGTAGAGGAGCTGCAGTAGGGCAAAAATGCAATCACTCTCTCCTATACCAATCTGGCATTTGTTAAACTAAGGACTCAAAGAGGGTAATTCTACAAAGCTGTGCCGAGTTAATGCACATTTTCACATCATTTAGGCCTATTTTATGAAGTCAAAGAAGCACATGCTTGACTTTATAAAATGCTAGCTAAGTGGCAGAAGACATGTCTTAAGTTATGGCATGATGACTTATACCAGCCCTAGAGCTGCTGTAAATTAGCACGCCTCCTTTCTGCAAGTACATGTGAAAACTATACTTTTCTACAATCAACATGTGTACTTGCAAGTTCACCCAAACTCGGCCCGTGTGCACAGCCACATTGAAACCATGCGCAATGCAAAAAACACGCACACTAGCCAGTATTTTATAAGAGGTCATTAATGTGCATCAATGGTTACCTGTGCACGTACATGACAAAAGTACTGACATTTTGGCAATTTGTTGGCTCCTAAAAAAGGCAGCTCCTTAAAAAATTACTCCCAAAGTGTGGGCACTGAGCCGGCAAGTAAGATAACCTAGCGGCAAATAATAAGATGACTGTAACCATTTTCAATGAAAAATCAAAATGAAAAAATAAGTGGTGTGTGTAGTGGTACAGGGTAATGAATGATTAAACAGTCTAAAAAACAATTGTGGGTTCTGTATGTTGCCTCTGACAGAATGCTATATTAAGTGCAAAGGCTAGATAGAGCCTTTGGGCAGCATTGTCCAAGTTTTTTCAATAGTGGGTCACATAATTACAAAAACCATGTGTGTGCAAGGCTGACAAATTTACAGTTCTGGTCAACATTATTGGCATCCTTGCAGTTCAACCCCATAATGTCCAATATCTCCTAAAAAGAGTGGCCAGTGAAATGGCTTTGCACTATATATACACACATATTTGACACACAAAAGAATAAAAAAAAACAATCAAATAAAGCAAGACCAATTAAAAAATGGAAATAGTAGGAAATAGTATAAAAACTAGAATATTGCCAGGACATGATTATTGTCACCTTATAAACAACTCAAATCAGTTTGAACAGAACCACATAACCACTGCAGTAAAATTAGATGAATTTGTGATCAATTGTCAGTACTCACATGGCTTGAATCAACCAATGAATGATGGCTCTAATATTTAAAATGGCCACATTCACTCCCTGTTCCATTTTCACAATGGTGAAGACAAGAGAGCTGCCCGAGACTGTCAGAAAAGCCATTATCACCAAACATCAAACTTCAAAGGGGTACAAGGCCATCTCCAAAGATCTTGGGATTCCTGTGTCTACAGTTCACAATGTTATTAAGAAGTTTTCTGCTCATGGAACTGTCAAGAATCTCCCAGGACATGGTGGGAAAAGGAAAATTAATCCAAGAAGTTGTTGAAGGTTAGTGCAAACTATTAGTGCAAACTGTTAGTTGTTGAAGGTTAGTGCAACTGTTGGAAAACACCACGTACAACATCCAAAGAGCTTTAAGGCTGACCTGGAGAAATCTGGAGTGGTGATTTCAACCTGCACCATATGCTGAGCACTAAACAAAGCAGGACTTCATGGACGAAGGCCAAGGAGAACCCCACTGCTCAAAGACAGACATAAAAAGGCATGCCTGATCTTTGCTCACACTCTCCTTGAGAAACCACAATCCTTCTGGGAAAACGTTCTGTGGCCAGATGAAACCAAACTTGAGCACTTCGGCAATGCAGATCAGCGATATATTTACAAGCGAAGAAATGAAGTTTATAAAGAAAGAAACACCGTTCCTACAGCTGGGTCCGCTGCTTTTTAACATATTCATAAATGACCTGGAAAAAGAAATAACGAGTAAGGTGATCAAATTTGCAGATGACACAAAATTATTCAAAGCTGCTAAAATGCAAGAAGACTGTGAAAAAATGCAAGAGGGCCCTGATAAATTGGAAGACTGAACATCCAAATGGCAGATGAAATTTAATGTGGAAAATTGCAAAGTTATGCACCCAGCAAAGAACAAGCCAAACTATGGTTACATGATGCAAGGTACCACCCTTAGAAACCACCACCCAGGAAAAAGATTTAGGAATCATCATGTATAATTCGTTGAAACCCTTCGCCCAGTGTGCAGCGATGGCCAAGAAAGAAAACAGAATGCTAGGAAAGGAGAATAAAATCAAGGATATTATAATGCCTCTGTACTGTTCTATGGTGCGACTGCACCTTGAATATTGTGTGCAATTCCGGTCTCCATATCTTAAAAAGAATATAGCAGAATTAGAATAGGTACAGAGAAGAGCAACAAAAATGGTAAAGGGGATGGAAGGATACCCCTATGAGAAGAGGCTTAAGGGGCTAGGGCTCTTCAACTTGAAAAAGAGACAGCTGAGAGGGAATATGATCGAGGTCCATAAATTAATGAATGAAGTGGAATGGGTAAATGTAGATCGGTTGTTTATGCCATCAAAAAGTAGAAAGACTAGAGGACACACATTAAAGCTACAATGTAACCAATTTAAGACAATAAGAGAAAATATTTTTTTGCTCAATGTGTAATCTATTACTACTGAGCATTTGTATAGCGCTACAAGTTGTACGCCACGCTGCACAGACATCTAGTCAAGACAGACAACACAGAAGGTGTAGGTTGGGCTAAAACAAGGGGGAAAGGAAAAGAAAAAGGAGATCAGGTGAGTCAAGCAAAAGCAGCAGCGAAGAGGTGAGTTTTCAGCCTGGATTTGAAGAGGGTGAGAGAAGGTGCCTGGCGTACAGACACAGGTAGTTTGTTCCTGGTGTAAGGTGCAGCAAGGTGAAAGGAGCGAAGTCTGGAGTTAGCAATAGAAGAGAAGGACACAGATAGAAGCAGTTTGCCAGAAGAGCAGAGTACCCGAGGGGGACTGTAAGGAGAGATAAGAGAAGAAAGATAGTGAAGAGCTGCAGAGTGAATGCATTTATAGGTCAGTAGGAGAAGTTTGAACTGGATGCGGAAACTTATAGGGAACCAGTGAAGTGACTTGAGAAGAGGAGTAATATGGGCATGATGAAGTTGGTGGAAGATTAGCCATGCAGCAGAGTGTTGAACAGACTGAAGGGGAGAGAGATGATTCAAAGGGAGACCAGCAAGGAGTAGGTTACAGTAGTCAAGACGGGAGGTGATTAAGGAGTGGATAAGCATCTTAGTAGTGTGTTCAGAAAGGAAAGGACGGATTTTGCTGATGTTATAGAGAAAGAAACGGCAGGTCTTAGCTATCAGACGAATGTGTGTGGAGAAGGAGAGAGAAGAGTCAAAGACAACCCCAAGATTGCGAGCCAAGGAAACAGGAAGGAGTACAGAGTTATCCACAGAGACTGAGAAAGGAAGAAAAGGAGGGGAGGTTTTAGGGGGAAAGATAAGAAGTTCAGTCTTGGCCATGTTCAATTTCAAGCGGCAGTGAGACATCCAGGTAGCAATGTCAGAAAGGCAGGCAGAGATCTGGGTCTGGATAGCCAGAGAGATTTCAGGCATAGAGAGGTAGCTCTGGGAGTCATCAGCATAAAGATGGTACTGAAAACCATGGGAAGAGATAAGCGCACCAAGGGACTGGGTATAGAGAGAGACAAGGAGCGGACCCAAGACAGATCCTTGGGGTACACCAACTGGGAGTGCAATAGCAGAGGAGGAGGAGCCACCAGAACACACACTGAAAGAGCGATGGGAGAGATAGGAGGAGAACCAGGATAGTACAGTGCCCTTAAAACCAAGCGAGGACAGGGTATGGAGGAGAAGGTTGTGGTCAACAGTGTGAAAAGCAGCAGAGAAGTCAAGAAGGATGAGGACAGAGTAAAGTCCCTTGGATTTTGCCAGGAACAAGTCACTGGAGACTTTGGTAAGAGCCATTTCAGTAGAGTGTAAAGGATAAAAGTCAGACTCTAGAATTCGTTACCGGAGGATATAGTAAAAGTTGTTAGTGTAGCTGGGTATAAAAAAGGTTTGGACAAGTTCCTGGTGGAAAGGTCCATAAATCATTATGAAAGAGGACCCGTGAAATCCACTGCTTACTTCAGGATGAGCATTGTGGAATCTGTGTGCCTTTTTGGGAACCTTCCAGGTACTAGTGACCTGGATCGGCCACTGTTGGAAAAAGGATGCTAGGCTTGATGGACCTTGGTCTGACCCAGTATGGCATTTCTTATGTTCTTATGTAAATATGGTGGAGGTTCCATAATGTTGTGGGGCTGTTTTACTGTCTCAGGAACTGGAGGCCTGGAATGTATTAAAGGAACCATGAAGTCAAAGGACTACCAAGGTATTCTGGAGTGAAATGTGCTACCTAGTGTCAGAAAGCTACGTCTAAGCCGAAGGTCATGGGTCCTCCAGCAGGACAATGACCAAAAACATATTGTACATCCAAAAGTATAAAAGAATAGTTAAAAAGGGAAAAAAAATGGATTGTTTTAATTGGCCAGCAATGAGTCCTGATCTCAATCCAATCGAGAACCTTTGGAAAGAGCTGAAATCTGTCATTGCTAAAAGGAATCCTGGAAACATTTGCGAGCTGGAACAAATCGCAGTTGAAGAGTGGGAGCAACTACCAGCAGACATATGTACAAAACTTATAGATGGCTACAAGAAATGTTTGGATGCTAAGGGTTGTGCAACCTTTAGTGAAGGGTGCCATTAATCCTGTTCAGGTTATATTTTTTTTTTCTCGGAAATTACAAAGTCTAAGTTGCACAGACATCTTTTTTTTGTTGTACACCTTTGAACAAACAGTACTATTAAAATATCCTGACGACATATAGTTGGCACGTTTCCAATTATTTCTCAAGATATCGTACACAACATACCTAAATTCCAAGGTTGCCAATAATGTTGTATTATAGTGTTCAGAAATCCATGCGTGTAGGCTGCATGAATATTTTTGGTGGTTATAACATAATTAACACGCATCAAAATCTGTGAATCTCTTCTGAAATTGTGATTTTATATGTGCCAAATAGCTATGCAATGCTGATGCTAATTATTTATAATAATTATATTAATAATTTATAATAATTATTTAATTATAATTAGATGCAATTGGGTTTTTTTGCTAAAAATATCAAGAGGGTCGCATCCTGAGGTCAGGTAGGTTATATTTTGCCCACAGACCACATGTTGGATGCCCCTGGCATAGGGCTTCTTTTGGGCAGGAATGAGGAAGCAACATCCGAGATGTTGAGCACTCCACCTCAAAACATGGCAAAGAAGAAATAAAGAAAACTACTGACACATACCATACATCTGATAGCGAGTCTGAGAATCAAAACTATCTGCACTTTTAAGGTAGCAAGCCACCCAACTGTATTCTACTTGCAGCAGCCACTGCTATAAAATGTTCACTGCCTATGTTACAATTCTGTACCAGGGGGTGGGGTAGGGGCAGGGCCGGCCCGTCCACTGAGCAAGAATGTTGTTGGCACAGGGCCCCGCGCTTCAGGCAGCCCCACGTCAACAACATTTTGCACACTGCTCACCTTCTTCAGCAGCTCCCGGCAGGCTCAGCACAGCTCGTTACAGCCGCCGAAGTGAAGAGCGTTGTTCCCTTCACTTTGGCAGCTGTATTGTAATGAAGATTGCAGGCGCGCTGGAGGTCAAAGGACACTTGTCCTGGCCCTCAGTGCGCCTGCAATCTTCATTACAATACAGCTGCCGAAGTGAGGGGAACAATGCTCTTCATTTCGGCGGCCGCTAAAGCCTGCCACGGGGCTCTTCAAGGAGGGGGTCTTGGGCTTGGGATGGGCTGTGGAGGGGTATAAAATTGGACTTGGGCTGGGGGGGCTATAATTAGAAATGGGCTGAATGGGGGGAGGCTAGAATTGCAAATGGGCTGGGGGGGCTAGAATTGGAAATGGGCTGAATGGGGGTGGAGGCTAGGATTGGAATTGGGCTGGGGGGGGGCTAGGAATGGAAATGGGCTGAGTGGGGGAGGGCGGCTAGGACTGCAAATGAGCTGATGGGGAGGACTAGGACAGCAAATAGGCTTTTGGGGGGGTAGGATTGGAAATGGACTGATGTAGTTCTGGAATAGGATTGGAAATGTCCGATGGGGGGGCTACTTTTAGAAATGGCTGATAGGGGCAGATTGGACTGGAAATGAGTTGATGGAGGGGGGGTGGGGCTCGGACTGGAAATGAGCTGATAGGGAGGCTCAGACCGGAAATGGACTGAGTGTGGGGGAGCTTGGACTGGAAATGGGCTGAAACTCCTCCACACTCGGCCCAATTTCCAATCCAAGCCCCCCCCCCATCAGCTCATTGGAATAGGATTGGAATTGGTTTATGGGGGGGCTAGTTTTGGAAATGGCTGGTGGGGCGGGGATAGGATTACAAATGAGCTGATGGGGGGAGCTTGGACTGGAAATGGGCTGATGGGGGGGTGGAATAGGACTGGAAATGAGCTGATTGGGGGGGAATGCAATTAGAAGGGAGCAGATGCTGAGTGGGGCTGGAACTAGAAGGGAGCTGATTTTGGGGGAAGACTAGAAGGGGATGGGGCTGGGGGAATGAGGATGGAGGGGGAAAAGAACATGGCCAAGACTGAACTTCTTATCTTTCCCCCTAAATCCTCCCCCCCCCTTCCTCCTTTCTCATTCTCTGTGGATAACTCTGTAATCCTTCCTGTTTCCTCGGCCCACTATCTGGGGGTTATCTTTGACTCCTCTCTTTCTCCTCACATATCCATCTCGTAGCTAAGACCTGCTGTTTCTTTCTCTACATTAGCAAAATCCACTCTTTCCTTTCTGAACACACTACTAAAACGCTTATCCACTCCTTAATCACCTCCCGTCTTGACTACTGTAACCTACTCCTTGCTGGTCTCCCTTTGAATCATCTCTCTCCCCTGTTCAACACTCCGCTGCACGGCTAATCTTCCACCAGCCTCATCATGCCCATACTACTACTCTTCTCAAGACACTTCAGTGGCTCCCTATCCGTTTCTGCATCCAGTTCAAACGTCTCCTGCTGACCTATAAATACATTCACTCTGCGGCTTTCTTCTCTTATCTCTCCTTACAACCCCCCTCGGGAACTCCGCTCTTCTAGCCAACTGCTTCTAGCTGTGCCCTTCTCCCCTACTGCTAACTCCAGACTTTGTTCCTTTCACCTTGCTGTGTCTTATGCCTGGAACAAACTACCTGTGTCTGTACGCCAGGCACCTTCTCTGATCCTTTTCAAATCCAGGCTGAAAACTCACCTCTTCGCTGCTGCCTTTGGATCTTGACTCACCTATCTCCCCCCCCCCCCCCCCCGCCTGTTTCACCCCTGCTTACACCTTCTGTGTTTTGTCTTGACTAGACTGTAAGCTCTGATGAGCAGGGACTGTCTCTTACATGTCTGTGCAGCGCTATAAAAATGCTCAGTAGTAGTAGTAGTAGAAAAGATATTTTGTGTGGGAGGGAAGAAAAATCTAGAAATTGCTGGGTATTGGCAGAGTAAGTGGGGATTGAGAATGGAAGGGTAAAATTTGAGTGGATGATAAAGGAATAAAAAAGAAATTGGGGAAAGAGCAAAAGGGGAAGGATCAGTATGTTAAAGCAGATGTAGAAGATAGAATGGAAAAAATCTAGAAGAGAGAAGAAAGGACAAATGGACAGCAGACAATGGAGAATTAGCAGAAGACAGAAGAGACCAGAAGAAAGTGACTGGAGCAATTGCAATTGAAAAATAAAATGCCCCAACAACAAAAGGTAGAAAAATACTTTTTTATTTTGAATTTATTAACTGGAATATGTCAGCTCTGGATGCTTTGTGAGTCCTGGTAGTGCTGTTATGATACGGTGGGTTTGCTATAGGTTCTAAATGGTCAGTGTTTATAGTTCTTCCTAATGGGCCTGGTGGTTGGCACTGGAGTATAGTAATGTAGAAATCTGGTAATCTTTCTTTATCCAGACACTCATTAAGAGGTATGTTAACATTATGCTAATGTTTATGCTAATGAGACTTCTTATGCAAATGAGGCCCTGCAATGAGCCTCCGCACATGGCCCCGCACCCCCCTTGGGCCGCCCCTGGGTGTGGGGGGAGGGGGTGCACTGCCTCTAAGGATCTAAAGGGGGGGGGGAGAGGGGTTTGTTAAAAACTGGTATAGAATCTTTACTCTTGTTAACAGAGCAGCATGGGCTTATGTATGTGTGTGGCCATTATGTACGGCTAGAGTCCTAGACAGTTCAATTTGTTTCAGTTTATCTAGAATTTCCTACAAATCACTTGTAATCACATATAAACTCCTCCACAGCTTTGGCCCACAAGACCTTCAGAACCTCCTTCATAACCCTCCTGAAAATCGTTCCAGACGAACTTCAGCAACAAACATGCTTGCCCTTTTTAAGGAGCTAACCACAAGGACTAAGACAACTTGTTCTCGCATCTTTTCACTGTATGCGTCCAGCACATGGATCTCACTCCCACAGTCCCTTTGCACATCCGCAGATCGCAAAACATTCCGCAAGTCCTTAAAAGCCTTCATAGTTAAAGAACTCATTACAGGTGTAATCTAGGCCATCTTCTCTCTCGTTCCCAATCATTCCACCCAACTGTTTCGCCCCCCTTACTCCTCCCTGACATCCCTACGTCCTAGCAAGTCTAATGCCACAATAAGCTACATCAGCACCATGAAAATAGCTGTTGCATATATTGAGTCATGATGTTATTTGTTATGTTTAACATATAATTGTTCCATGTTCAGTTCTATGTAAACTGCATTGACCCTTAGAAATGCGGTATAAAAAACTTGCCAAATAAATATATACTAAGCTGGGCTAACAGTTAAGGCTTGCTGTTGTTAACTAGGTCCCACTGAATAACATGGGACCTAGTTACAAACAGCACACCTTAACTGTTAGCCCGGCTTAGTAAACATACTCTAATGTTTGATGTTGTACATAGCAAAACCAAACCCCGAAAATAGAGCAAGAAATGCCAAAAGCAGAGCCTGTAAAGTAAGCCAACATGTTCCAAATAAAGACCTCAGGAGCTCTGAAACACGGGTGAGGCTGTCACACACTTGCGGCTTGTGATGTCACCAGATTCCATATGGAGTCCAGATGTCCGACTCCTCAGAGAAGACATGCTCTACCTAGTGCCTACTAGACTGGGTGAACATACAGCTCCCAAAATTAAGAGAGAAGGGGATAAACAAGTGTCCTTTGATGGGCTGTTTTTGAGTCATATGTTTTTCCAGAGTTTAAACATCCTCGGCGGCATTTCCTGTGAGTGAAGGCTGTGAATTGGAAGCATGCTTATGCCACCCGTGCTATGTGTAAAGAGTGAGGATTTTTTTCAAGTACTGATTTATGTGCACTGATGTTTTTGTTTATTTCTCAGTTAAGCAATGCCCGATGAAGCCAGTAGGAATGAAACACAGGCCGATTTGGAAGGCTTTATCGTTTATGCTGCAATAAGGGACGGCATGGTGATTTCTGTGTGTGTAGGAGCATGCAGCAGCCTTTACTGGGATAAGTGCAGGATTACTAACATGTTTAATATGGGAGGTTTTATGACCTTGGAGGGTAACTGGGCAAACAGATGCCTACTTAGGCGCTATTTTATAAACACATATAGGCAACTATTTATCTTTATAAAAGACTAGTGTTACATGGCAGGTGAATGCAGGTGAGCAGGTGCTTTCAAGTACACACGTTGATTCAACTATCTTACCATCAATGCATGTACTTGCAAACACTGCTTGCGCTCCACCCAGACCATTTTCCCAGCTATGCCTATCAGCAAAGTACACACCATCATGCCAGCACACGCACTTTTACGCCAAGCGGCATTTATACCTATATCTGGCCATATGCACATGAAAATGACTCTATAAAATTACTCCTTATGTGTGAAGTTTATTATACATAAGTGGCTTGACAACTGAGGTCTTTTTCCTCCATTTTATTTTTGGCTTTCATACTGGCTTTTTTATCCTTTGTCAGGGATATTTGGTTTGCTTTGTTTGGAATAAACGTGGACCATTCTGCTATATTCTTGTAGTCCACTGCTACACATAAGCAGTTAGATCTACCGGTATTTTTACCAGAAGCAAAATGTCAGCATTAGAAAGATTGGTTGTTCACGACTATGTTGCCAAACATTAAAATCCAACTCAACTGGTGCAATTATAACCTACCTGAAAACTATCTTTTCTTTAGTCCTACCAGATCAGTACAGACCAGTGGGACATCTCCTTCCCAGTAGCAAATGGAAACAGCTAAACTGCCTGGCCTCCATATATAACCTATTGCAGCTGTGAAGCTAGTCAGTATTCTTGTGTCAGACCTAAAGATTGCCTACTTCTGTTTTCTCAGATGAGCTTTTACAGTGAGCACTGACATTCTTTGATTGAAAGCGGCAAAGGGAAACACTGACTGAATCTGTCAACAGACACATCCTTGCAGTCCGGGCTGAGCCTACCAGAGTGGGATTCTTGACTGGTTTGGCAGACTTAAAGGAAAAATAATTATGAGGTAGGTCATAATTGTACTTTCCCTGTTGTCCATACCAGACCAGTCCAGACAAGTGGGACTTACCAAACATAAACCTGCTCTGAGAGGGAGAAGGCCATGCTGTCCTTTTTAGGTACAGTATATATCCAGCTCGACTTGAGCCCTGGCTCCTGAAGTGCAATGGTTCCTCTGATCTAGAGTATCATGATGAGCCATTGCTCGCCCTGTAGGCGATTTGTCTCTTGCGCTGCCCGCACTGAGACCCATTGTGCAGTGATATCACTGAACTACCTCCCAGTGATCTTCCGTAACATGGACAGCTACCCTAGCATCCATAGCATCTCTGAACATGGAGGCTTTAACCTTTATCCCTTCTCACTGGAGTACCCAGCACTGTAAATGGGGTATGTCTGGTGCACTGAGAAGCACATCACTTCTGGAGTATCTTTACCTACTGTCTAAACATCTCACTGGAGAGTATCCCTTACAATCTCCACTGGAAATGATGAAGTGCTTTGGCATCCAAGACATGCTACAATCTCTCTTTGACTCCTAGGCTACCCTATCAGGACAATGTGTTTGGACATTTGGCCTCCTTTAATCGTTACAGAGTACCTCCAGTGCTCTCAACTAATCCTATCACATACCCTTGGCACTACTTATCTCACATACTACACAGGGAGAACCCCTCTGCAGCCTGACTTGGTAACAAACCCAGATCTTGTCACTAAAACTGAGCCCACCCCTGGAATCCAGTTGCAATATCCTGTGCTCCCTGCTCAAAGCTCAGGGGGCCACTACCCAGGGCCCATGGAATTTGGACCTATTGACCCCTAAGTCTCGGGAGTGCTAGTATCCTGGGCTTAGCTGAAAATCCTAGACAGAGGTATTTGGTCCTCGAGCCAGGCATCTGCTTGCGGGGAGGAGGGGTGTAGTCAGCCCCAAATATAGCCAAATAGGGCGCTCACCCAGCCTGGCATCACCGTGATAGCAGTGATAGAGTAACCACTAAAATTATTACTATATATATATATATATATATATATATATACATACAGTATACACACACACGCGTGCTCCTACCTATACTTTTACAATGAAGCATTGTTCCCTTTGGGGAAGCTAGTCTCTACAAATGCTGGTCTTCTTAATGGTACTGCTAGGCGCGGAGCACTTGTCCTTCATTTACATAAAGTGCATGACAAAGCTTCAGTGTAGACACAATAAGAGCTATTAGCCTTGACCTTTGAGTGCAGCATTTGGATGCACACTAGTGCTTACTCAGACACAAAGGACGTCAAATGAGCACATGTCTTGCATTCATACAGGCCTCAGTGATACGTGCTGGCCTCCCTACCAGAGCAGTCAGCAGTGATAGGCGCTGTTCCTCACACCAGAACAGATCGCTGCACTGAACACTACTCTTGGCTGGTACTGTGCTCTGACATGCCAGCTGACACATAGCATCACCGGCCAAGATGGGCACTCACCCTTGCCCCATGAGGTCTGCCTCCACCACTGCTATCCTTTGCCTTAAAATTATTAATATAGGGAGGATATTCAAAGGCATGTATACGGTTTGCATTTTTGCAGTATCCACAGGTGCTGCCGTTACATGCCCCGATGCTAACCGGTTAGCATCGGAGCGTGCCGAAGTCTTGGGGAGTGGCCCCTCATCCCTAACCAGGTTGCGGCAATACTGAGCCACTGCCCAGATAGCGACACGCTGCAAAAGTCAGGCACAGGAAACACTGGCCTAACTTTCACTGCAGACGCTAACCAGGCAGCGGCTGAATATCGTCACTGCCTGGTCAGCTTTGCGGAAATCCAGACACCCCAGATATTCAATGCCGGAGCCTGGATATGGCCCTAGCATTGACTATCCAGACTTAAAGCTCAGCACCGGTGGCCAGTCACTTTAGCAGCGCTAACCGCTGGTGCTGAATATCAGGCCCTTTATAATATATAGATATACCCTTGGACAGCTTGGCTCTCTGGTCTGTGATCCTTGCTCAGCACTCATTGCATCTCTGAGTGATCCTGAACTGATAAGAAAGCCTGGATGCAATAGCCTGTGTCTCCGGCTTTGAGGACTCCAACTCTATCATGGTCTGTTTTGGTTAATACTCACTGCTGCTAAACCGCTGATGCTAGTCTGCTTAGGCTAACATACACTTCACCTAAGGGAGCTCTTGCCTTATAGCGCTAGCTACCTTTTTTATTTTATTTCTTTTACTTAACTGGCACATCCTATTCGCATGCCATAATTTGGCCAGAGGAAGGTTTGGTAATGCATCCAAAATCCAGCACAGGACTTGCTCTAAGTCTCAGCTACTCAATAAGACGCCTTGGGGGTGAGGTCTAAAGCACAAGCCAAGCAGACAGCCTGAGCCCTAGCCCCTGGGAGATGCAGCCTCTGAGGTGTGATCCAACAGGAAGTACTTAACCTTGAGCTTCTCTACCACCTGCAAATCAATTAACTAGGCTGCCTGCCAACAGGCGGACAGAACCAGACCAGTCTCAAACACAGGAAAAGAAGCTTTGCAACCAAAGCCAGCAAAAAAGAGTAATGCTTTTCTTTCCCTCTTCCTGCTTCTTCCATCTCTTGCCAGCAGGAAGTTCATCAGAGCTCTCTTTCTAGCTAAACAGTACGAAGACTTGACGGAGCCTGCCACTGTTCACACTGCAGTGCCTCTGATGGTAGTACAGTCATCAGAACGGTAACCTGGAACTGCATCGATATTGAACTCAATGCCAGCCAACTCAATACTGTTAGAGCACACAGGACGACTATCGTAACAACAATCTAGCCATAAAGACACCGGTATACAGAACACAGGCAAATGAATGTGCTTCTGTGCATTTGCATTGCTTGGAAATGAGGCGTTTTGCCTCAATCAACTCTTCAGTACAAGTCCGGTAAACCTGGCAGCCTTGAAAAGCAAAGAAATTCCTAGAATTAAGGCTAGCCCCTTACACATTGTCAGAGCAGACAGGAATGAATACATGATAAATCAGCCAGTCTTAATATTTTCTGGAATCCAGACCTTTATACAGGTAAACTGCTTCCGCACTGTTGGGGGTCATTAGCAAATCACTTATAAGGCTGGCTGCATTGCTTTCCGGAAAGGAAACATCTGTGTTGTTGGCTAAATCAATACCAGCCCAACTAAATACTGCTGGAGCTGATAGGATTGAATTCAGGATTAAAATCAATCAGAATTTGAACACAAAACTTTAAGCAATTAAATGTGCCTTTTTTCTGTTGGATTGCCAGGTAACAAGGTGCTTCCTCCAACGTCTCGGTTCATTAGCACAGATATCTCAGATAGGAAGCACTGCTAACATGATAGGTAACACCTGCACCATGCCTGCAGCAATACTGGCTTATCTAAGCACAATTAAAACTTACAGGACAAACTAGACAGTCTTAGTAGTTCTGACACTGAGCCCTTCCAACAGTAAATTGTGTTTATGTATTGTTTCATTGTTAAGCAAAGAATGGCTGCACAACTTGTGTTACCACTCATTAGCACTCATATTCTGTGCCTGAATTTGCACAGAATTCCCACCAAAGCAGAATCCTGCACAGGCACTGGAATCAGTGAGGCAGGCTCAGAGGCCATAAGCATTATGGGCGCCTCAGCCTGACTCTGTTTGCCTTTTCATAGCCGTGGTAGTGTGGTGGAGCCTTTTGTAGACTTTTTGTATTATACCATCAGTTGATCTATTCGCTTCCCTATTCCTTTCGGTTTTTCTTTATATTTGAGCCGACTCCGGTAAAAATCTGATGTCATCTGATCAGCCAATCAGCACCTGAGAATGCTACATAAGGAACCATTGGGGTTCAAGGTCGGTTTCCGGCGTTCACAGCTTCTGCAACACAGCGGGTGGAACATTTGAAGCAGGGTATTTCTGGGTCCCAAAACATGCATGTCGTGCATTTATAAATTAGCGTTTATCAGAAAGGCCAAATTTCACCGAGGACTAAGATAAGTCTTTTTGCTCACAAATAAATTCAATAAAAAGGGCTTTACGGACCTACAAGCAGGGAGGTTTGTCTTCTCGCTACTCCTGTCCGTTTAGCCCGACATTCAATGTATGTCCAGCATTTGGTAGCAGCGGGATGTTTTACTGATGACTTTTTTGATCATTGGTTATATATGTGTCATTGGTTGCACCGAGGTATTTTTGTACTTGGCTGTATTAAAATGGCATGCTAATATTGTCTGCGCCCGATGCAGAGAAATGTGTAGAGGATTTCATAACCAGCCTTAGAGCAAATATCTCTACACCTAGTCTTGAGATGGCTTAAATGTTTAGCATGTGCCCCCGACGGTATTGATCCCCCCTCAGATGATCCAGGCATCAGGGAACCGATGCCATTAAAATACTATCGAGGGGCCGGTGCCCCCAAAAGAAAGCAAATCCCTGGTGGTCCAGTGGCCCCAATCCCCCCAGCACCCAACTAAAAATAATCCTGGTGGCCCAGCAACCTCAATCCCCCCACCCATCCAACTAAAATTAATTCTAGTGGCCCCGATCCCCCCTCCCACCCAAATAAAATATCTCCTGGTGACTCAGCAGCCCATCAGCCCCTCCAATACCTTCACAAAGGAATGGGTGTGCTGCCCAAGCGCTCCTGCACCACCATCTTGAAAAATGGTGGCGCATGGCCCCGCGCAGTGCATCCTGGGATGCACTGGGTGGGGTCAGATTTTCATATAAGGCATTTATACCTTATATGGCAGTCTGACCCCCCCCCCCCACCTCTGGTGCATCCCAGGATGCACCACATGGGGCCATGCACTGCCAATTTTCAAGATGGCAGCGCTTCCACTCCTATGTTAAGGTACCGGGAAGGAGGTAAGCGGTTCAGGCCACTGGGCCACAGGCTTATTTTTAGCTGGGCAGGTGAGGGGTTTGGGGCCGTTAGGCCACCAGGCATCTATTTAGTTGGGCAGGTGGGGAGTTTGGTGCCACTGGCCAACAAGTGTTATCTTAGTACTGTACTGTTCTGACTAGATTGTAAGCTCCGGTGAGCATGACTCTGATGGGCAGGGACTGTCTCTTGTATGTTGGCTACCTCTTATAGGCTAGCTGTGCAGCGCTGCGTGCATGGCGCTTTATAAGTGCTGAATAGTAGTAGTAGTAGTAGTTGGGCAGGTGGGGGAAGGGGGGGGATCAGGTCCGCTGGGCGACCAAGATTATTTTTAGTTGGGTGGATGGGGGGTGATTGGGGCCACTGGGCCACCAGGATTCTTTTTAGTTGGACAGGTGAAGGTTTGGGGCACCAGCCAGGGATTTGCTTTCTGTCAGGGGCACCGATTCCCGACAGTATTTTGATGGCATCCGGGGCTTTCCCTGATGCTGGATCATCTGAGGGGAAGTTTCGCATTTCACCTCAGATTATCCAGGCATCAGGGAAAGGCCTCGATGCCATCAAAATACTGTCAGGGCGCATATACAAGTTGTCCACGCAGCGCCCCTTTTTCTCTGGGAGAGCATGCCAAACTTGAGCCAACTTCTGTACACGTGCTTGGCTTGCGCTTTCAGTTTAACACTGCCATTTGCACCAAGTTTAACGCGTGGCTAATTTGCATATGAACCCCTTTCTGCATGCTTGCGTGCTATCAGTGCATTCTGTATATTCTGTATATAGTTACCCATTCATGGTTATGCATATGTATATAGTTTACCCTGTTTTCCAAGTTACTTGTTCCTGTTCAATGTAATGACCTGACTTTTGTTCATTGTCGGTTACCTTCTTGTTTTTATGTAAACCGCGCTGATCGCAAATAGTGCGGTATATAAGAAATGTAAATAAATAAATAAATTGCAAAGAGGCGAACAGAGCTGATACAGTGCGACTTCAGTGCCGGCTTTCTGCATCGGCCTGATATTTATTTATTTAACAGGTCTTTTATACCGCTTTATCATGTCAGTCAAAGCAGTTTACATTGTAACTTGGTAATACACATTAAACAGGAACATTGACTGGAACAAACTATCCGAGTCTACGTCAGGCGCCTTTTCTGACCTTTTTCAAATCCAGACTGAAATCTCGCCTTTTCACTGCCGCTTTCGGATCTTGATTCACCTGATCTCCCTCACTTGCCATTCCCCCTAGATGTACCCCATGTCTACAGCTACTGTGTTCATAAGATCATAAGATCATAAGATATGCCATACTGGGTCAGACCAAGGTCCATCAAGCCCAGTATTCTGTTTCCAACAGTGGCCAATCTAGGTCATACGTACCTAGCAGTTTCCCCAAGGGACACAGGTTCCACAATGCTTGTATTGGTTCAAGCATTGATATCCTGGGTCCCTTCTTAATAATGGTTTATGGACCTTTCCTCCAGGAACTTGTCCAAACCTTTTTTAAACCCAGCTACACTAACAGCCTTTACTACATCCTCCGGTAACAAATTCCAGAGTTTGATTACACGTTGAGTGAAAAAATATTTTCTTTTATTAGTCTTAAATAGTTTACCCTGTAGCTTCATTGCATGTCCCCTAGTCTTTCTATATTCTGATAAGGTAAACAATCGATCTACGTTTACCCGTTCCACTCCGTTCATTAATTTATAGACTTCTATCATATCTCCCCTCAGCCGTCTCTTTTCCAGGTTAAAGAGCCCCAACCTTTTTAGCCTTTCTTCATAGGAGTAGCCTTCCATCCCCTTTACCATTTTGGTGGCTCTTCTCTGAACCTTTTCTAAAATCGCTATATCCTTTTTAAGATACGGCGACCAGAATTGCACACAATATTCAAGGTGCGGTCTCACCATGGAACGATATAGAGGCATTATAATATCTTTTGTTTTATTTTCCATTCCTTTCCTTATCATACCTAGCATTCTATTTGCTCTCTTGGCCGCCGCTGCACACTGGGCCGAGGGTTTTAACATGGTATCCACAAGGACGCCTAAATCTTTTTCTTGGGTGGTGGTTCCTAATGTGGAACCTTGCATCGTGTAACCATAGTTTGGGTTGTTCTTCCCTAGGTGCATAACCTTGCACTTCTCCACATTAAATTTCATCTGCCATTTTGATGCCCAGTCTTCCAATTTATCAAGATCCTCTTGCAATTTTCCACAATCCTCCTGGGTTTTAACAACTTTAAATAGTTTTGTGTCATCAGCAAATTTGATAACCTCACTCGTTATTCCACTTTCCAGGTCATTTATGAATATGTCAAAAAGCAGCGGACCCAGCACAGATCCCTGGGGTACACCACTATTCACCTTTCTCCATTGGGAAAATTGGCCATTTAGCCCTACTCTCTGCTTTCTATCTTTTAACCAGTTCCTGATCCACAGTAGTACACTGCCTCCTATCCCATGACTCTTTAGTTTTGCCAAAAGTCTCTCATGAGGGACCTTGTCAAAGGCTTTCTGAAAGTCCAGATACACAATATCAACCGACTCACCTTTGTCCACCTGTTTATTCACTCCTTCAAAAAAACATAACAGATTAGTAAGACAAGATCTTCCTTGTCTAAAGCCATGTTGGCTGTCTCCCATTAGGTCATGACTATCTATATGCTGAGTAATTTTATTCTTTATGATGGTTTCTACCATTTTTCCCGGTACTGATGTCAGGCTCACCGGTCTGTAGTTTCCCGGATCACCCCTCGAACCCTTTTTAAAAATTGGTGTTACATTGGCGATCCTCCAATCCTCAGGTATTAGAGATGATTTTAATGATAGTTCACAGATTACTGATAGCAGGTCTGCAATCTCAAATTTCAGTTCTTTCAACACCCTTGGATGTATACCATCCGGCCCAGGTGATTTGCTACTCTTCAGTTTATCTAATAGTTGTAGGACATCTTCCCGATGTATCGATATTTCCTTCAATTCTTCCACACCTTTAAATACCACTTCAGTCGTGGGTAACATCCCTACATCTTCCTCAGTAAAGACCGAAGCAAAGAATTCATTCAGTCTCTCCGCTATCGCCTTGTCGCCTCTTAGTGCTCCTTTAACCCCTTTATCATCTAATGGACCAACTGACTCTCTCACGGGTTTTTTGCTACGAATGTACTTGAAAAGGTCTTTATTTCGCGTTTTTGCTTCCGCAGCAAGCTTCTTCTCAAATTCTCTCTTTGCCTGCCTTATCAATGCCTTGCATTTGACTTGCCAGTGCTTGTGCTGTTTCCAGGTTTCATCATTTGGCTCTTTTTTCCATTTCTTGAAAGATGCTTTTTTGGCAACAACAGCCTCTCTGACCTCAGCTTTAAACCATGCTGGCAATTTTTTGGACTTCCTTCCACTTTTCTTAAAGCGTGGAATACAGCTGGTCTGGGCTTCCAAGATAGTATTTTTCAACAACACCCAAGCTTGATGTACGTCTTTAACCTTTGCAACTGCTCATTTTAGTTTTTTCTTAACTGTTTTCCTCATTCTATCATAGTCTCCCTTTCGAAAGTTAAGGGGTAGTACTGTGGATTTCCTTACTATCCCTCCTCCACTAATTAAATCAAAGGCGATCATGCTATGATCACTATTGCCAAGTGGCCCCAACACCCTTATCTCTTGCACTACATCTGGTGTTCCACTAAGGACTAGGTCTAATATTGCTTCCCCTCTGGTCGGTTCATGAACCAGCTGCTCCAAGAAGCAGTCATTTATTTCATCTAGGAACTTTATCTCCCTAGCATGTCCTGTTGTGACACTGACCCAGTCGATGCCGGGGTAATTGAAATCACCCATTATTATTACTGCACTGTAACTTTTGCTAGCTTCCTTGATTTCTTTGAGCATTTCATCATCCATTTGTTCATTCTGGCCAGGCGGACGATAGTACACCCCCACTGCCATCGCCTTCCCCTTTTTACATGGAATTTCAATCCATAGAGATTCTACAGCAAATTTTGTTTCTTGCAAAACTTTAATCCTTTCTGACTCAATGCCCTCTCTAACATAGAGCGCAACCCCTCCACCAATTTGATCAGCTCTATCATTTCGATATAGTTTGTACCCAGGTATCACAGTGTCCCACTGGTTGTCCTCCTTCCACCATGTCTCTGATATTCCAATCATATCTAACCTCTCGTTTAGTGCTATATATTCTAACTCTCCCATCTTGTTTTGTAGACTTCTAGCATTTGCATACAAGCATTTTAGAGACTGTATTTTATTCATATTAATTTGGCTATTGGTAGACATGGGTAATTTGGGATCTTTAAGTTCTGTCTGCTCCATACTCGAGGGCATTTGGGCTACTTTACTCTTTTTTGGAACCTCTCTGCTTTTTGTAGTATCCTTCAAGGATACATTCTTCCGAACCATGCGCTCTTGGGCGACTGTCGGCTTTCCCCTATTATCTAGTTTAAAAGCTGCTCTATCTCCTTTTTAAAGGTTAATGCCAGCAGCCTGGTTCCATCCCGGTTAAGGTGAAGCCCATCCCTTCGGAAGAGCCCCTCCTTTCCCCAGAATGTTCCCCAGTTCCTAACAAATCCGAACCCCTCATCTCTGCACCATTGTCTCATCCACACATTGAGACTCCGGAGCTCTGCCTGCCTATTGGGTCCTGCACGTGGAATGGGAAGCATTTCGGAGAACGCTACCCTGGAAGTTCTGGATTTCAACTTCCTACCTAAAAGCCTAAATTTAGCTTCCAGAACCTCCCTACCACATTTTCCTATGTCATTGGTACCAACATGTACCAAGACAGCAGACTCCTCCCCAGCACTATCTAAGACCTTATCTAGGTGGCGTGTGAGGTCCGCTACCTTCGCACCAGGCAGGCATGTTACCAGGCGATCCTCACGTCCACCAGCCACCCAGCTATCTACATGCCTAATGATCGAATCACCAACTATAACTGCTGTCCTAACCCTTCCCGCATGGGCACTTGGCCCTGGAGAAACCTCCTCGGTGCGAGAGGGGTTTACATCACCTGGAGGACAGGTCCTAGTTACAGGATCACTTCCTGCCACACCAGGGTGATGCTCTCCTGTCACGTGACCTCTCTCCTCCATGGCAACAGGGATGCTGCCAGACTGGAGGTGGGACTTCAGGACTATATCCCTGTAGGTCTCGTCTATGTACCTCTCTGTCTGTCTTATGTTTTCCAAGTCTGCTACTCTAGCCTCTAGAGAACGGACTTGTTCCCTGAGAGCAGAGAGCTCCTTGCACCTAGTGCACACGTAAGACCTCTCACCAGCTGGGAGAAAATCATACATGTGACACTCAATGCAAAAGACTGGAAAGCCCACATCCCGCTGCTGGACTGCTGTCTTGTCTGTCTTGTTGTCTGTCTTGTCTGTCTTGTTGTCTGTCTTGTTGTCTGTCTTGATTAGATTGTAAGCTCTGATGAGCAGGGACTGTCTTTTACATGTGTCTGTGCAGTGCTGTGTATGTCTTGTAGTGCTATACAAATGCTCAGTAGTAGTAGTATAACTTGGATTTTTCTGGATTTTCAGATTTTTCTGAGGGTTAAGTGACTTGCCCAAGGCCACAGGGAGTGCTAGTGGGAATTGACACTGGTCTCTTGGTTACTAAGCCAGTGCTCCAATCACTAGGCTACTCCTCCACTCCACTATTGTAAGTCTGGAAAGCAATGCTATTTATCCTGAGCAGTGCTAAAGATCACAGAACAAACTGGTCAAGCTTAGCACATTCTGGATACACACTTCTATCCAGTTAAAGGCATCCATATTGCTAAAATAACTCCTGGTGGCCCAGCGGCCCATTAGCCCCTCCAGTACCTTCACAAAGGAATGGGTGTGCTGCCCAAGCGCTCCCACTCTTGTGCCACCATCTCCAAAAATGGTGGCGCCTGGCCCTGCGCGGTGCATCTCGGGATGCACTGGGTGGGGGTCAGACTTTAATATAAGGCATTTGCTACCTTCTGAGGGTTAGCAATACAATCTCAGCTGATCCCAGGGGCCAAACAGAGATGGGCCTTGTTAGTACTTGGAGAGGAGACTACCTTGGAATGCCAGGAGCTGTAGACTTACTGTGCAGAAGGGCTTGGCAATCTACTTCTGGTCGCACGTTGCTAAGAAAAACCAGGGAACAATCACAAGTATTCACAGTCTCACCAGAAGCCAACATCGACTCAAAAGCATACAACAACTACGTAAGGAAGTGCCTCGCATACTTTTATTTTGTAACTCATTAGCACCCATATGGTACACCAACACTTCCATGTACACTTGAAGCAATGCTAACTTTTCTAAGCATTGTCAAAACTCACAGGACAAATTAGACAACCTTAGCACCTTTGGCCATGCAAAATCTTAACCACTAAAATGTGTCTCCATACTTTTGTGGGCCAGGTAAAGAGCCTTTCACCAGACTAGCAGCAATGCTTACATGCTGTGAGACCCCAAACAATTACATCTCTCCCAGAAGAAGAGGTAACACAGGTTAGTCTTACCTGGATTTCACTTACCTGCTCCCCACAATCTTACCAGCTTAATGGTGTTACATTATGCAGGAGGCCCTTGTGGAGGAGCTGGTGCAGGAGGCCCTTGCGGAGGAGCTGGTGCAGGAAGCCCTTGTGGAGGAGCTGATGCAGGAGACCCTTGCTATTCCTGGCTCTGGGCTGGGCTCAACCCTCTGCCTCAGAAAGGGAGTTAGCTGACGGGCATGCTCACCTCTCTTGGGGCAAATGATGGCTTTACTGTAGCAACAGCAGGAATTCTCAAAGCCCACAGCCTTCCCAGGCAGGTATCGCAAACTTACATACACCGCTGAGTGGCTGCGGCCATGGCAGATTAGCACTACGGAGACAAAACGTCTCCCTTACAAGCTAAAGCTGACATTGTACTTGCCTAACTTTATTAGGTGACCAGGAAGAACAGTCCTTCCAAGGGATTGGGACCGCTGTCCCTAATTCTCAGCAATGTTTTTCAGGAGAGACTGCTGTACTGAGGAAGGATGATGACTCAAAGGCTACCACCTATCTTCTCCTCTGGTCTCAGCCTAGGTCCTTGGCTTCCAGATGAGAGAAGACTTCATTGAGAGCCTCTGCCAAAGGAGCCATTCTTCAAAACTCTACCAATCCATGCATCTCTCCATTTACTGACTAGCTTCTCGGCTGTACCAAGCTTTATACAGGCTACGGTCATTCTTCACCTTGACTTCTCAAGGAGTATTCTATATAATATTCCTAAACAAACCCTTAACCATCTACAAATGGCCCAAAATGTAGCTGCATGTATCATTTTTAAAATAAATAGCACAGAACACATTACACCAATTTTATACGAACTACATTGATTACCTATGGTGAGCCGAATAAAATATAAAATCCTCACAATTACCTTCAAACTCGTTAGGGAAATAGCCCCCTCATTTCTATCCTCACTAATTAACATCCCATTCTCAGATAGAATTAGAAGAGAATACAATAAAAATACATTGAGAGTCCCAACTAATTACCGCAAAACAAACCACTCGTTTCTCACCAAGTCTCTGGAATGCCCTTCCAGACAAACTAAGAGCCACTAAAAACACATCCATTCTTAGAATATTTTAGTAAACCAGAAAATAGGAACAAAATATTCCCAACTTAACATGCATATAACAAAATCAGAACCCACTCAGTGAACATTAACCACTAATACTTTCTTATACTAATCTCATATATATACACATCTTATGTAAATATGTTGTCATATTGATTCTGTAAATAAGTATGATCATAATTGTATATACTCCAAAATTCAGTTCAATGTAACTATGCTATTCTTGTTCAATTCACAAGTTTAATGTAAAAGCTTTGTTAATTGTAAACCACCCTTGATCTCTGGAAGGGGTGGTATATAAAAACACAGAAATAAATAAATAAAATATATGCAGAGGCAAGGAAGTTTTGGTCTGTCTCCATCTGCTGGTGGGAGGGAGATGTCCCAGATTTTTGACTGATCTGGAATGGACAACAAGGAACACTTTTTGTGCAATTCCGTTCCATGGATATAACAGCCTAAAGCAACGCCAGTTCAAATTTAAAACTTATGCCTTTATTAAACTACAGGAAAAGGAGAAGCCTGCTTTAAAATTTGAAATAAGGGCATTTCTAGCTGAGGGGAATTTGAGAGCAGAAAAAGCGTCTCTGGGTAACTTAACAACTTTCCAGGAAACTTGGTGATTTAAAGTTTGGGATAAAAGATTGTGGACTTATTAGGAAAATTCTATAATTTAAATTCAGTACATTGGCTGTCTGAGTTGGGACTGAGTTTGGAGGAATGGGAACGCCAACTGCGAGACTTAATGCAGATGGAGTGTCGCACAGCCAAACTGCTTGGGCCTAAGCCCTGGGAACGATTCCAAGCAATTTGGGAGCCCCTGTTTGACTCTGTTAAGTGGGTCTCAGATGAGCATTCAGAGGGCTGCCCTGGGAGTCTCGCGCTTTAGGGGCCTTGACAGGGGGGTGAGTATTGGATACGCCAGTATGACGAGCTGGGAGTGGTTCTCGTGGTCTCTCTCTTGGGGTAAGTGGTAGGGCTTGGGGAAGTTAGGGACGGGGGGGAGGCTCATAGGGTGGGTAGAGGGGAGATGGGGGGGGGCCGGGGGAGTCTGGGAGGGGTGGATTTGCTCTTATGTTCTATTATTGTTGTTTGGGTCAGACCCCTGTGAGTCTGCTTTTGCTTTGGGGTCCATCAGGGATCTCGAGTATATAGCTGCAACGGTTAGGGGTTACCCCCTTTTCTGACTGTTACTTTCCTGTACGGCGTTTCCCGAGCGGGGTGTACCCTGCAGTTGAGTACTTTTCTGTATTTCTCTGTTAGCCTTCTTACTTGTTCTGGTTTAGTAGCATGATGGACCTCCCTGGTTGGGAGGGACTCAGTCACTGTTTGTTTATATATGGAAAAAACAATAAAAATGATTTTACATAAATTCAGTAAAGCTTTTTAGACTACTAATACAAAACAGACACGTACTTGCTTAAATAAACGTTTAAAATTAATCGGTTTCAGTTAGGCTTTTTAGACTACTAATACAAAGTCAGATAATTAATCTTTTTCTCACCCACCTCAGGTACAACCCTTAATTTATTGTTTTTCCCAATTAAGAATAAAATTTGTCATCACAGGATATTTTCATCAGCAAGTGATTAATCTTTAATAGATGAATAGCAGTTCAGTGAGAGGCAAACACAAAGAATTATCATACAATATATCAAAAAATCCTGAAGGTCTTCATTTTAGTTTAGGTATCCCTAGTCCCTTAGCAATTCTAAACAACTAATCAACACAAAGATGCAGACAGCAGTCCAGCAGCAAGCTGGGGTAATCCAGTCTTTTGCACTGAGTGCCATATGTATGATTATCTCCCAGTTGGTGAGAGGTTGTATGTGTGCCCTTAATGCAAAGTGCTCCTGGATCTCAGAGAAGGAGTCTGACTGCTGAACATTAGGGTAGCAGACTTGGAGGAGCTGAGGCAGAGAGAAAAATATATAGAGCAAACCTACAGGGACACCTCCAATCTGGCAGCCTCTGTGCTGCCTTGGAGGAGAAAGGTCACCTGGAAGGACAGTATCACTTTGTTCTGACAGGAAGTGATCCTATAGCCAGGACCTGCCATTCCAGGGGATGCAACATCTGCTCCCATTGAGAATGTGCCTTCAGGGGCTTCTGCCCAAGACGGAAAGGTTAGGACAGCTGTTCTAGTTGGTGATTTCATCATTAGGCATGTAGATAGCTAGGTAGCAGGCGGGCATGAGGATTGCTTGGTCACTTATCTACCTGCTCAGAAGGTGGTGGACCTCACGTGTAACCTAGATAGGATATTAGAAAACAGCAGCTGGCTGTCCTGGTACATGTTGGTACTAATGACATAGGAAAATGTGGGAGGGTGTTTCTGAAGACAAATTTAAGCTTTTAGGTGAAAAGTTGAAATCCAGGACCTCCACATTCTCAGAAATGTGCCCTGTTTCACGTGCACGACCCAAGAGACAGGCAGAGCTCTGGAGTCTCAGTGCGTGGATGAACCGATGGTGAAGGGAGAAAGGATTAAGATTTGTTAGGAACTCGGCTATATTCTGAGGAAAGCAGAGCCTATTCCACAAAGATGAGTTTCACCTTAAGCAGAGTGCTAACGTTTCAAAGGCAGATAGAGCAGCTTTTAAACTAGAACCTCAGGATAGTAGCTCAGGAGTGCATGGTTTGGAGTAAAGTATCATTAAAGGATACCATCAAAACAGGAAAGTTAGGGCATCCTGACAGAGAGGTTGCATTAAAGGCTAAAGTAGTCCAGATCCCTTCAAAAGCAGAATGAGTTGAAAGATTGCATGTTATCCCTATCAATCTCTAAGAAAGTGAAAATTCAAACACACCTTGAAATATCTCTATACAGATACTCAAAGCCTAAAAAAATAAGATGGGAGAGTTAGACTATATAGCACTAAAAGAAAACCAAGATATAATAGGCATGTCAGAGACTTGCTGGAAGAACGATAACCAATGGGACACAGTGAAAGCAAGATACAAATTATATTGCAATGATAGGATGGATCAACTTGATGGAGGGGTAGCACTATATGTTAAAGAAAGCATTGAGTCAAACAGAATAAAAGTTCTGCAGGAAACAAAGTGTACCACTGAATCTTTAGGGATAGAAATTCCATTTGTGAAGGGGAAGAAAATAGAGGTCGGGGTATGCTACCATCCACCTGGACTGAATGAGCATACAGATGAAATACATTCAGGAATTAAGGAAGCTAACATATTTGGCAACAGTAATAATGAATGATTTCAATTACCTCAATATTGATTGGATAAGTGTTACATAGGAACAGAGAAATTGACAGCAGAAAATAGCCAATCCAGTCTGCACATCCATAAGAACTATTATATTCTACAATCCCTTCCTTTCCCTCAGAGATCCTCTGTACTTGTCCCATGCTTATTTGAATTCAGATACAGTTTTCAGGACATGGTAGGGAGGAAAAGTTCCTAGATGAAATAAATAATTGCTTCATAGAGGAGCTGATTTGGGAACTGACTGGAGAAGGAACAACTCTAGACTTAGTCCACAAGATTTGGTATAAAAGTTATTGTGTTGTACCTCTTGGCACTAGTGATCATAAAGGAAATCTACTGTGCCAGCATTTAACTTTCAAAAGGCAGACTACAATAAAATGAACAAAATGGTTAGAAAAATAAAAGGAGGAGCAGCAAAAGTCAAGTGCTTACATCGGACATAGATGTTGTTTACAAATACAATCTTGGAAGCCCAGAGCAGATGTATTCCACGCATTAAGAAAGTCAGAAGGAAGGCCAAACAACAGCCAGCATGGATAAAAGGTGAGGTGAAAGAGGCTATTAGAGCAAAAAAATCTTTCAAAAAAATGGAAAATGGAATCAAAAGAAGAAAACAGGAACCAGCATAAGCACTGGCAAGTTAAATGCAAAATACTGATAAGAAAGGCAAAAAGAGAATTTGAAAAAAAAGCTTGCCACAGAGACAAAAACTCAAAACAAAAACTTTTTCAGATATATTCAAAACAAGCACACACACTCGCAAAATGTAGACAAAGACAAAAAGGAGTGGGGTGAAGGGAAACAGTCTTTATTAAATACCCTGACACGGCCGTATTTCCACTTGGTGCCTTCCTTAGGGGGATTACTATGATGTAATACACACGTCGTAAGACTGGATACACTTAATGTAATGTTGTATGGCTCAGGAGAGTGCAGAGACAATACTGATCCAATCATGAAATTAGCAGTGGGACTGCCATTAATCAAGGGGCACTCAGGGAGGGCATGGCCATAGCCAAGAGACTTGCCAAGCATTATTATTTTTTGTTTCGGTCTTTGCTAGGCAAGATGTGAGGAGGTTACTCATGCCAGAAAAGATATTTAACGGTGATGAGTCAGAAGAGCTGAATCTGTTATATTTTTTGAAGGTGTGAATAAACAGGTAAGACAAAGGTGAGTCGGTTGATATAGTGTATCTGAATTTTCAGAAAGCTTTTGACAAGGTCTCTCAAGAGAGACGGTGTTGACTCATGGCGACCCTCTGAAGAGTTGACCTAAACTTTGTTCAGTCTTTTATCAAGCGGCTCCCTGTCAATAGAGTAATATCCATAGCTGCTGTTATTGTATCGATCCATCTCAAAGACGGCCTTCCTCTTTTACAGTGACTTTCTACCTTGCCAAGCATTATGTCTTTCTCCAATGATTTGTCTTCACATGATTTGTCCAAAGTATGAAATTCGAAGACTTGTCATCTGAGCTAAGGAAAGCTTAGGTTTGATCTTCTCATAAGAACATAAGATATGCAATACTGGGTCAGACCAAGGTCCATCAAGCCCAGTATTCTGTTTCCAACAGTGGCCAATCTAGGTCATACGTACCTAGCAGTTTCCCCAAGGGATACAGGTTCCACAATGCTTGTATTGGTTCAAGCATTGATATCCTGGGTCCCTTCTTAATAATGGTTTATGGACCTTTCCTCCAGGAACTTGTCCAAACCTTTTTTAAACCCAGCTACACTAACAGCCTTTACTACATCCTCCGGTAACAAATTCCAGAGTTTGATTACACGTTGAGTGAAAAAATATTTTCTTTTATTAGTCTTAAATAGTTTACCCTGTAGCTTCATTGCATGTCCCCTAGTCTTTCAATATTCTGATAAGGTAAACAATCGATCTACGTTTACCCGTTCCACTCCGTTCATTAATTTATAGACTTCTATCATATCTCCCCTCAGCCGTCTCTTTTCCAGGTTAAAGAGCCCCAACCTTTTTAGCCTTTCTTCATAGGAGTAGCCTTCCATCCCCTTTACCATTTTGGTGGCTCTTCTCTGAACCTTTTCTAAAATTGCTATATCCTTTTTAAGATATGGCGACCAGAATTGCACACAATATTCAAGGTGCGGTCTCACCATGGAACGATATAGAGGCATTATAATATCTTTTGTTTTATTTTCCATTCCTTTCCTTATCATACCTAGCATTCTATTTGCTCTCTTGGCCGCCGCTGCACACTGGGCCGAGGGTTTTAACATGGTATCCACAAGGACGCCTAAATCTTTTTCTTGGGTGGTGGTTCCTAATGTGGAACCTTGCATCGTGTAACCATAGTTTGGGTTGTTCTTCCCTAGGTGCATAACCTTGCACTTCTCCACATTAAATTTCATCTGCCATTTTGATGCCCAGTCTTCCAATTTATCAAGATCCTCTTGCAATTTTCCACAATCCTCCTGGGTTTTAACAACTTTAAATAGTTTTGTGTCATCAGCAAATTTGATAACCTCACTCGTTATTCCACTTTCCAGGTCATTTATGAATATGTCAAAAAGCAGCAGACCCAGCACAGATCCCTGGGGTACACCACTATTCACCTTTCTCCATTGGGAAAATTGGCCATTTAGCCCTACCCTCTGCTTTCTATCTTTTAACCAGTTCCTGATCCACAGTAGTACACTGCCTCCTATCCCATGACTCTTTAGTTTTGCCAAAAGTCTCTCATGAGGGACCTTGTCAAAGGCTTTCTGAAAGTCCAGATACACAATATCAACCGACTCACCTTTGTCCACCTGTTTATTCACTCCTTCAAAAAAACATAACAGATTAGTAAGACAAGATCTTCCTTGTCTAAAGCCATGTTGGCTGTCTCCCATTAGGTCATGACTATCTATATGCTGAGTAATTTTATTCTTTATGATGATGGTTTCTACCATTTTTCCCGGTACTGATGTCAGGCTCACCGGTCTGTAGTTTCCCGGATCACCCCTCGAACCCTTTTTAAAAATTGGTGTTACATTGGCGATCCTCCAATCCTCAGGTATTAGAGATGATTTTAATGATAGTTCACAGATTACTGATAGCAGGTCTGCAATCTCAAATTTCAGTTCTTTCAACACCCTTGGATGTATACCATCCGGCCCAGGTGATTTGCTACTCTTCAGTTTATCTAATAGTTGTAGGACATCTTCCCGATGTATCGATATTTCCTTCAATTCTTCCACACCTTTAAATACCACTTCAGTCGTGGGTAACATCCCTACATCTTCCTCAGTAAAGACCGAAGCAAAGAATTCATTCAGTCTCTCCGCTATCGCCTTGTCGCCTCTTAGTGCTCCTTTAACCCCTTTATCATCTAATGGACCAACTGACTCTCTCACGGGTTTTTTGCTACGAATGTACTTGAAAAGGTCTTTATTTCGCGTTTTTGCTTCCGCAGCAAGCTTCTTCTCAAATTCTCTCTTTGCCTGCCTTATCAATGCCTTGCATTTGACTTGCCAGTGCTTGTGCTGTTTCCAGGTTTCATCATTTGGCTCTTTTTTCCATTTCTTGAAAGATGCTTTTTTGGCAACAACAGCCTCTCTGACCTCAGCTTTAAACCATGCTGGCAATTTTTTGGACTTCCTTCCACTTTTCTTAAAGCGTGGAATACAGCTGGTCTGGGCTTCCAAGATAGTATTTTTCAACAACACCCAAGCTTGATGTACGTCTTTAACCTTTGCAACTGCTCCTTTTAGTTTTTTCTTAACTGTTTTCCTCATTCTATCATAGTCTCCCTTTCGAAAGTTAAAGGGTAGTACTGTGGATTTCCTTACTATCCCTCCTCCACTAATTAAATCAAAGGCGATCATGCTATGATCACTATTGCCAAGTGGCCCCAACACCCTTATCTCTTGCACTACATCTGGTGTTCCACTAAGGACTAGGTCTAATATTGCTTCCCCTCTGGTCGGTTCATGAACCAGTTGCTCCAAGAAGCAGTCATTTATTTCATCTAGGAACTTTATCTCCCTAGCATGTCCTGTTGTGACACTGACCCAGTCGATGCCGGGGTAATTGAAATCACCCATTATTATTACTGCACTGTAACTTTTGCTAGCTTCCTTGATTTCTCTAATACTGACTGTTTTTTCTTTGGGCAGTCCTTGATATATACAGTATTCGTCGATAGCACCATAATAATTTTCTTCCTGTCCATCTTTTTCACTGTTCAGCTTTCGCATCCATATGACATTATTGAAAATGCCAAGGCCTGATCAAGTCAAATCTTTGTATAGAGAGAGACTTCTCTGCTCTTGAGAATCTTGTCTAGGTCCTTCATAGCCATTCTGCAAAGAGCAATACATCATCAGATTTCTTTACTGCTAGTCCTTTTTTAATGATCATTGATCCAAGTAAGTTAAAACTGTCAACTATTTCAATTTCTTCTCCATCAATGATGAACTTATTGTTTTTACTAATTGTCAGGATCTTTGTCATAACATTAAGGTGCAGACCCATTTTAAGACTATATTCCTTGATCTTGAGAAGCAAATGTTTCAAATCATCTTTTTACTCAACATGTAATCAAGCTCTGGAATTCGTTACAATAGTATGTAGTAAAAGCTATTAGTGTAGCTGGGTTTGAAAAAGGTTTGGACAAGTTCCCGAGGAAAGGAGTATAAACAATTATTAAAGAGGACCTAGGAAATCCACTGCTTACCCCTGGACAAGCATTGTAGAACTTGTGAGCCTTTTTGAGAACCTTCTAGATACTTGTGACCTGGATTGGCCACTGTTGGAAACAGGATTCTGGGCTTGATGGACCTTGGTCTGACCTAGTATGGCATTTCTTAAGTTCTTATGTTAATATGGAAGACGAGCTAGAACAATCTGACAAACTACAGAGCAACAAATCACTGGACCAGATGGTCTAAACCCGAGTGCTGAAAGAACTCAAAGAAATTTCAGAACTACTATTAATAATTTTTAACCTACCATTAAAATCATCTATGATACCAGAGGTTTGGACAGCGACCAATTTTTAAAAAGGGCTCCAGCAGTGATTCAGAAAACTATAGCCTAACATCAGTGCCAGAATTACTAAACACATGTACATTCGTGGTTTAATGGGACAAAGTTTACATGGATTTCACCAGGGGAAGTCTTGCTTCACCAATGTGCTCCATTTCTCTGAGGGCATACATAAATATGTGGATAAAAGTGAGCCGGTTGAAATAGTATATTTAGATTTTCAGAAAGTATTTGATAAAGTTCCACATGAGAAGCCTCTAAGAAAATAAAAAAGGAGGCAATTTCCTATTGTGGATTAGAAGCTGGCTGAGAGACAGAAAAAGAGTAGGCAGCGAAATTCTCTAATGGCACTATTACGAGGGGTTGCTGATAAGTCTTTGGCTTTCCCTATTTCTGCTACTTTTTAAACAAAAAATAACTATACTGCATCAAATATCATTATTTTTACTGTGATTGGCCAAAATTTCATGATTCTAACTCATATATTTTTTTCTGTAGGTCTGAAGCCAGAATGTCACAAAACAACAGAGATTTTACAACAAAAGAGCGCTGAGCAGTGATGAAATATCTTTTCTTAAAAGGGAACTCAGCCAAACAAATCTACGATGATATGTTGGTTACATTAGGTGATAAGTGTCCTTCCTACTCTACAGTCAAGAACTGCGTTGCTAAGTTTAGGACAGGACATTTCAGCACTGAAGACGAAGAACATCCTGGGAGACCAAGTGAGGTGACAATCCCAGAAAACGTGGATGTCGTTCATTCCATGATCCTGGAGGACTGAAGAAACTGTCTGAGAGACAGAAAAAGAGTTAGGCAGCAAAATTCTCTAATGGCACTATTACCAAATTTTCTTTACAAGATGTACAGTTCTCTGCCTTAGGGCAAAAAATAGAAAAGATGGTATCTCAGGTTGAGACTCTACATTCTGTTGGTCACTCCGCTATAAAAAAAAACAGTTGCATAAACAATTTGAATTGAGTAGGAATCTCCATTTTCTGATTTTTCCTAAGACATGGTTACTTTCTTCAATTATTTCACTTAGAAACTATTTTAGAGGGGTTCAGATGCTTCCTGAGGCTGATGCCCTCTCAATTCCCAGTTGTTATTATTTGCCTTCTAGGATTTTGCTTCAGAACGAGAGGGAACAACCTCAGGTGGTTTTAGATTCTTCTTTGGCATCTTCTAATATTACCTCCAGGACTACTTTGCTTGTCACTTTTCAAATGGAATTAGATAAGGTGGCTATTCTTATAGCTTACTGTGGGCAAAAGATTATGATTTTCCTGGATGCTTCTAGGTTTATGCAGGCTCGTAGGAGTTTTCTCCAGCTTAAGCCTAGGATTCTGGCAGCTTGGGGAACATTCTTCTTATGTTTTCCATGTTAATGCTTAATAGTGTATCAAAGTATTACATATGCTTATCTTGACCTGCTACGAATGGAATCTTTTTTGGTGGATAAGTGACCAATTTGGAAAGCTGCTTTAGTATGAGCACTCCTGTGTTACTTATGTTACTCATTCTGGGGTCGGTGCAGAAAGCTGGCACTGAAGTCGTGCACTATTAGCTATGTATGTGTCTATGTAGTATGCCAATAGTGCATAACTTCAGCGCCGGCTGCAGACAGGGGCACATATGCAAATGAGACACATAAAAATGCCAGCTTTAAACTAGGAAAGCAAGTCAAACAAATGTGCACAGAAGTCGGCGCAAGTTTGGCATGCTGTCCCAGAGAAACAGGGTCATCTGAGGGGACGTTTGACACGTTCCCTCAGATGATCCAGGCATCAAGGAAAGCCCCCAATGCCATCAAAATACTGTTGGGGACATGTGCAAGACGTTTAAGCCACCTCAGACCAGGCATAGAGATATTGGCGCTTTGGCTTGTTATATAATCCTCTATATGTTTCTCTGCATCAGGTGCAGACAATATTTGCATGCCATTTTAATACACAGTTCATTTGCATATAATTTAAATATGCATGGCTTACTGTGTGCGCATACTTTTCTTTTGCTGTTTACAGGTACGCCAATCTCTTTTCTGCATTAGGCATGTCAGAACTTGTACATACAAGTTGTGTTATCTGTGCACAAAAGGCACATTGGTCTTTCTGCATCGACCTGCTTGAGATTAATTATTTTTTTTTGGAGAATGGCATTATATCTAATATAAGATTTTGTTTTTCAATCTGTCATTGGGGTATTCATTTTCCCTATGATGTGGGCTACAAAACTATTTTTCTTTTCTTTTTTCTAACTTGTTGCTTTTATTTTATTTATTATTGCTTTGTGCAATTTGTGCAAAGGTCTAAGAAAGAAAAAAAGAAAACAGAGTGTAAGGTTACATGGTTAATTTTCTCAATGGAAAAGAGTGAATAGTGGAGTACCCAAAGTATCTGTGCTGGGACTAGTGCTTTATAATATATTTATAAATGATCTGGAATTTGGAACGACAAGCGAGATGATTAAGGGACCTAGTTACTAAGGTGTGTTAAAGTTAATGCATTTTAATTCATTGTTAATGAGCATTATTTTAGTGTAGGTCTCATTCAACAGAACTTATTTACTAATAAGGCATGTTGATGTTAATGCACCTTAGTAACTAGCCCCATAAATTTGCAGATGACACCAAATTATTCAAAGTTGTTAAATCGCATCAGGGTTGTGAGAAATTGCAGAAGGGTTGAATCAATTGGACAGCAATAAAGGTTTTCTCCTTCTGTGGTTTATTTTGTCTCGCTCCATACCTGATCTCTTCATTAGAAAAGGTACAGAGAAGGGAACCAGAATGATAAAGGGGATGGAACAACTCTCCTATGAGGAAAGGTTAAAGAGGTTAACCTGGAGAAAAGACTGCTAATGGGAGATATGATAGAGGTCTATAAAATCCTGAGAATTTATTGTTTACTCTTTTAAAAAGTAGAAAGACTAGGGACAGGCCGTGAAGTTACAAAGTAGTGTATTTAAAACAAATCGGAGAAAATATTTTTTTCCTCTCGGCGAATAATTAAGCTTTGGAACTCACTGCCAGAGGATCTGATAAAAGCAGGTAGCTGGGTTTAAAATACGTTTGAACAAATTGCTGGAGGAAAAGTCCACAAACCATTATTAAGGTACATAGAAACAAAAACACTGCTTATCCCTGGAGATAAATAGCATGGAACAGATTACTTTTGGGATATAACAGCCAGTTACCAATAATACCACACTAGGAATGATAAATCAAAAGGGGAAAAAAAACCCTAGCCAAACACATAATGTATATATACAATGAATATTATTATTAATAATAGCAATTCCTCTATACCATGCTCACTATGCAAAGGCTAAGCAAATTTAGTTCCTGAAATCAAAACTCAGAGAAAACTGACTGACAGAAGACTATCACTCAAAAAGGGGAGAAAAGACCTCAGGATAAAGATTGTCTCCCTCTATGTGGCAGGAACTGACATAGGGGAATGTCTATCCAAAGATCATAGGTCAAAAAAACTCCTCTATATATTTATTTTAATTACTCACACATCTCCATTTAAAAATCTGAAGTACTAATTCAAATCTACCCATTGTGAGAATTTTTTTTTTTAAATTAACTTTTAAACAGAACCAATTTTGGTTAATGTTCATACACACAGACTCTAAAGGCTGTTGAATATATTCAAACTCTCAAGACGGTTGAGGCCAAACAGCCAAAGCAAACTTTGAGCAGCCTGTTACAGCAGCGTCTACAGCACAAACACAGAAAGCTTCTCACTGCAGAGCAATACACTTAAATACAGACAAAAAAGCTCTACTTAGCTTAAAACAGCCAGCATTTTGGGTAGATTTGAATTAGTACTTCTTAAAATTTTTAAATGGAAATGTGTGGTTAATTAAAATAAATATATAGAGGAGTTTTTTTGAGCTATGATCTTTGGATAGACATTCCCCTATGTCAGTTCCTGCCACATAGAGGGAGACGATCTTTATCCTGAGGTCTTTTCCCCCCCTTTTGAGTGATGGTCTTCTTCTATCGGTCAGTTTCTCTAAGTTTTGATTTTAGGAACTACATTTGCTTAGCCTTTGGCATAGTGAGTATGTTATCGAGGAAGTGCTATTATTAATAATATTCATTGTATATATACATTACGTGTTTGGCTAAGGTTTTTTTTCCCCTTTTGATTTATATACTTTTGGGATATGCCAGGTACTTGTTACCTGGATTGACCACTGCTATAAAAAGGACAGTGGATTTAAGGGACTTTGGTCTGACTCAGTATGGTAGTTCTTATGTTGTAAGGCTACAGTCTAATGGCTGCTATGATCAGGGGTTCAGGGGTCTGAGTTAGGGCCCTTGTTTATCCTGGACAGTGATAGAGCAATGCTTCCTGAGTAGTATTCATAATGCCGCAGGAGAGTACCAAGAACGGTTACAATCTGGTCCCTGCACAAGCAGCTTACATACAGATATGTGCTGAAGTTTTTATTCAGCTGTGGCCCAGGGCAACCTGCCAAACCCTAGAATTCCTGGAAGAATTCAGGCCTGAGAACTAATAGTTTGTAAAAAGCCACCATTAGGAGATGAATTAATCCCACATGGAGTGTTCCCAGGAGGTAGGAATGTAGCTATTTTCATTAGAAAATTGCAATTTATTTCCATAAAGACTACAGGTATCATTTTAGAAGCCCTATTTGTGAGATGGATGGTTAAAAACGGGCACGTAGACATGCAAATCCCAAAGACGTCCCCAGAGCTATCTTAGAAAGCTGGGTACATGGATGTCTCTGGAACGAACACATCCATGTCGCATGGGGGTATGACAGAAGCAGACCCAGGGCATTATGCAAAAGATATAGAAGCGCGCCCGATTTCAGAAATGGTGAGCCCGTCCAGGGGCGGCCCAAGGGGGACGCGGGGCCATGTGCGGAGACTCATTGCGGGGCCTCATTTGCATAAGGAACCTCATTTATATAAATATTAGCATAATATTAATAAGCCTCTTAATGAGTGTCTTGATAAAGAAAGACTACCAGATTTCTATATTACTATACTCCAGTGCCAACCGCCAGGCACATTAGGAAGTACTATAAACACTGTCCATTTAGAACCCATAGCAAATCCACCGTATCATAACAGCACTACCAGGACTCAGAAAGCACCAAACCTACCTATCAAAAGGCAACACTGCAAATATTAAATCAATACATTTCAGAGAATAACAATACATGACCTACTGGGGAAAGAGAACAAGTGGTAACGTCAAATAGAAACTACGTGAACAGAATACCTCAGCTCGGTTACACATGCAGAACACAGACCATCACCAAAAAAAAAGGGATCACAATTTAGAAATAGGAAGACAATAATTTAAACTGGGAACCCTAAAGGCCAAAGTTGGAACATATAACACTGGAGAAATAAAACTATAAATTAATTTCCTCTTGTACTAAAGAAAAACGCAAAGACATTAGCAATGCACATTTCCTACAGCTGACATATTCCAGTTAATAAATTCAAAATGAAAAATAAAATGCCCAAACAGCAAAAGGTAGAAAAGTACTTTTTAAATTGCAATTGCTCCAGTCACCTTCTTCTGGTTTCTTTGCATCTTCTACTAGCTGTCCATTTGTCCTTTCTTCTCTCTTCTAGATTTTTTCCATTCTCTCTTCTACATCTGCTTAACATACTAATCTTTCCCCTTTTGCTCTTTCCCCCATTTCTTTCTTTATTCCTTTATTATCCATTCAAATTTCACCCTTCCATCCTCAATCCCCACTTACTCTGCCAATACCTGGCCAATCGTAGATTTTTCTTCTCTCCCACACAAAATATTTTTTCCCCTCCATCCTCATTCCCCAAGCCCCCACCCAGCATCCACTTCCTTCTAGTTCCATTCTCCCCCTCCCCTCGCATCAGCCCACTTCCAGCCCCCCCAATCAGCTCATTTCCAGTCCTATTCCAGCCCCCATCAGTCCATTTCCAGTCCAAGCTCCCCCCACTCAGCCTATTTTCAGTCCTAGCCCTCCCCATCAGCTCATTTCCAGTCCTATTCCAGCCCCATCAGCCCATTTCCAGTCCAAGCTCCCCCACATTCAGTCCATTTCCAATCCTAGCCCCCAAAGAGCCCATTTCCAGTCCTAGCCCTCCCCATCTGTTCATTTGCAGTCCTAGGCCCCCCCCCATCAGCTCATTTGCAGTCCTAGGCCCCCCCACTCAGCCCATTTCCAATCCTAGCCCCCCCCCACTCAGCCCATTTCAATGCCTAGCCCCCCACCCACTCAGCCCATTTCCAATCTTAGGCCCCTCCACTCAGTCCATTTCAAATCCTACCCCCCCAAAAGCCCATTTCCAGTCCTTGCCCCCCCCCATCAGCTCATTTCCAGTCCTAGGCCCCCCCCCCTCAGCCCATTTCAAGGCCTAGCCCCCCCCCACACTCAGCCTATTTCCAATCCTAGGCCCCCCCCCCACTTAGCCCATTTCAAGGCCTAGCCCCCCCCACACTCAGCCCATTTCCAATCCTACCCCCCCAAAGCCCATTTGCAGTCCTAGCCCTCCCCATCAGTTTATTTGCAGTCCTAGCCCCCCATCAGCTCATTTGCAGTCCTAGCTTCCCCAAACTCAGCCTATTTCCAGTCCTGCCCCCCCCAACTCAGCCCATTTCCAATTCTAGCCCCCCACTCAACCCATTTCCAATCCTAGGCCCCTCCACTCAGCCCATTTCCAATCCTACCCCCCCAAAAGCCCATTTGCAGTCCTTGGCCCCCCCATCAGCTCATTTCCAGTCCTACCCCCCCCCCCCTCAGCCTATTTCCAATCTTAGGCCCCACTAGCCCTGGCTCACCTCTCTACAGCAGCTCGCAGCTCCTGGCAGACTCAGCAGCAGCTCCCTACAGCTGCCGAAAGGTTTAAAAAAGGTTTGGACAAGTTCCTGGAGGAAAGGTCCATAAACCATTATTAAAAAGGGACCCAGGATATCAATGCTTGACCCAATACAAGCATTGTGGGACCTGTGTCTCTTGTGGATACTGCTAGGTATGTATGACCTAGATTGGCCACTGTTGGAAACAGGATACTGGGCTTGATGGACCTTGGTCTGACCCAGTATGGCATATCTTATGTTCTCCCATTCCCCACTATGGGCCTGATTCTGTTCCAGATGTAGACCGCGATTCTGATCCCGTGGGGCACGTCTAGCCCTGTGGGATCAGAATCGCAAACAGTCCTGTATGTGCAGGCTGGGACTGCGATTCAATGGAGTCAAGGCTCCACTGAAGAGCTGCGATGCCAGCCGCTGGAGAATAAAGTTAATCCCCCGCAGCCTGACCCCCGATCTGGCCTCCTAAGGCCAGAGTCGGGCTGCGGGCAATGTCCTCCAGCCGCCCGGTTCCATCCGCACCCTGGAAGTGCAAAAAAAACCAAAACCGTCCAGGGAAGTCCCACACACGTCGGCAGCCCCGGACATGTAGGGCCAATAATAGAATCTGCCCAGACTCTACCCCCAGGCTGCCCCTTCCCGCCTCCATCTAACTTCCCCACACAACTGGTGGGGAAGTTAGTTGGGGGCGGGAGCCAACACGAACAGCGGGGATATTCGTGGCTCAGAATAACCCCCTATCTGTCCATCTACTTCTATCTCCTTCTTAGTCCAGCATCTCTCTCTCTCTGCCTCTCACCTTCCCTTGCATGTGCCTAATCCTGCTCACAGTGGCAGAGGTTTGTTCCTTCATGCCTGCTGCTGTGCTGTTTGTGAGCTTCCGCTGCTGCTGGCACCACGGCAGGTTTGAAGCATAAGAGCAGGCACTTATTGCATTCTCCCAAGAAGCAGAAAGTGCCGGTTCTCATGTTTCAAACCTACCTTTAGCTTTGGCACCCTGAGCAAATGTCTCGATGGCTTACCCATTAAGCCACACAGGATTTCAGTGTTGTGGCTGTACCCTCTCTCCCCATATTAATACCATCCTTTAAAAAAGAGGACATCATTTGATGCTATTTTTCACAAAATTGTTACTAAATTACACTTATTACAATTGTCTCTTCTACATAAATACATCTTTTTCTGGTCACACATTGCCAAGAAAACCCAGGGGCTGGGTCGCCAAGAGTCGGCATCGACTCGATGGTACACAACAACAAAGGCAGCATATAATATTTATTTATTTATTTATTTATTTTATAACTTTTATATACCGCGCTATTTGTTATCAGTGCGGTTTACATACAACAAGGGTGCACAGTCAGAAGTCTGTTCTGTGCTTACATTGTAACAGGAGTTTAAACTTGGAACATACATTGTAACAGGAGCATAAACTTGATTTTGATTTAACAAAAACTACAGGCATGATATTCAGCAGCAGCAGTTTGCGCTACTAAAGTGGCTAGCCATCGTCACTGAACCTTAAACCTGGACATTCAAAACCAAGGCCATATGCGGGCCCCAGCACTAAATATCCGGGTTGTTTGGATTGCCGGGAAGCAATAGTCAGCCGTGGCCTGGTTAACTTCTGAGGCAATAGTTAGGCCAGCTTTTACTGTGCCTGACGTTCACCATATGTCGATTACCAATATTGCCACTGCCTGGTTATCGACAGTGCCACCCGGCAAACCCCGATGCCAATCGGTTAGCACCTGTGGATATTTAGCAGCACTAACCATGTTATTGCTGCTGAATATTTTGAAGAAGGGCATTAACATAGTTAGCAGATGTGCTGTGTTAATTCCTTTGAATATCCCCCTCGCATTTTTAATTTACAAAATTATAAACATTCTTAAAGCTTTCCAGTGCTGCATATGCCTTGTAGCGCTATACAGATAAGTAGTAGCAGTAGTAGTATTTTCTCTTTCTACAGTCCCTTAGGGCCCGGTTTCAGAGAGCTGAGGGAGAGAGAAGGAGAAAAATGGGAGCTGGCCATTTGAACAGCACTAACTGCTCAAAGATGGCACTATTTTCTTGTTTTTGAAAAGAGACGATTGAATCGTGTGCCATGTGTAGTGTGCGCTCTGTCTCTGGACACAGACCTATCATCACGTGGCAAAGCATATTTATGAATCAGAAGCGCCGCGGCAGAGAGATACCATATTTGTGGACTCGGTAATCATCACGTAGAAATGTCTACGTGTGGGCAACCTGAGAGAGAAACATGCAGGAAGGATTACACAAGCGGCTCTGCTTTCACAGTTCTAAGCCCTGTTCTCAACTCGGAATGCACTGATGCAACAGACAATGTCTGGTCTGTCAGGTGAGATTGATGCCACAGGGTTACTTGTGGCTGATAACATCACAAAGGCAGTCTGATCGCTGCTGGCATTAGCTACTTAAATTGTCATTATCTTTTTAAACAAAATATCATAATTAGAGCACCTGATAGTTGTGCATGGGGGGTGGGGGGTGGGGGGGGGAGTGTTAGGGCATCAATGTGAAAAAGTCATACATAGGTGTCTATGAACTTTCATAAAACAGGCATTCGGAATCAGACCCAATAGTGTGCCGATGCCCATGCACGAACGGGCACTTGCTGCGAAGGTGTAAATGTGTGCCTGTACTCTATGCATATCCGTGTATTTTATACAATACACAAATCCATTGCAACTCTATCCAAACACCACCCCTGAAAAAAGCTGCGCATACTGCAATTATCAGTGCTCGCAATCTTTTCAGTGTGCATGCATACTTGCACATCTTTGGCTATGCAATTTTATTAATTTGCTTTTCCAGCTGTAAAACAGGCTTTACCTACAGAAAACCTTTATAAAATTACCCCCTACAGGCAGGATTTATTCTCTCAGAGGTGTGAAAAGACTTTCGTAAATAAGTAAATAATGGTTGGGTATGAGGAGTGTGTGCGGGGACTCAGGGACTGGGTAGGGTAGAAGAATGGGGACTTGAGGATTAAGTGAGGGGATAGTAGGGACTAAGAAATTGAACAGGGATTAGGGAGGACAACGGGAATTGGGTGAGGGGCACGAACACAGAAATAAGGGAGAGGACAGAGGATTTGAAGGAACTAGAGAGTTTGAGGGCACAGGCAACTGAAAGGGATAGAGGGCAAGAGAGAGGGTGCGTGATGAAAGGAGAGGGACAGACGTTTCATGGAGCTGAGAGAGTGTGGAAATGGGGGGTGTAAACGGGGCATGAGTGACAGGGAAAGAGCTGGGGCTGGTGAGGTCGAAGAGGGTAGATGAAACTACGGAGGGTATAAATGTAAACAAAACAATGTGTGCTTTTGAGTCAGTGCTGACCCCTGGTGACCCAGAAGCTCCTGGGTTTCCTTGGCAGCCCTTTCTTCTGAGGCAATGGAGGGTTTAGTGACTTTCCCAAGGCTGCTAGTGGGACTTTGACCCTGGTCTCTTGGTTACCAAGCCAGTGCTCTAAACACTAGACTACTCCTCCACTCAAGTAGGGGGATTAGAAAGCAGGTGAAATACAGAGAGGAATAGGAGACTGGGGAAGGAATGAGAGAAGTGGGGAATGAAAGCAGGAAATGAAAAGTTGGTAAGTATGTGAAAGGTGAAAAGTGGGAGAAGGAAAAATGAAATTTAGCTATAGGTATATAAAAAGTCAGATGAGAGAAATGGAGAAAAAAAGAAATAGAAGGATTAACAGTAGACAGAGATGTAGAGAAATGGTTCTCAACCTTTTTTGTACCGCGACCCCTTTTACCATTGGTCAACTTGTGATGACCCCCAATGATAAAATCAAATGTGTCTCTCTTCCTTTACCGTTAACGCATTGTCGCTGTAATCATTTGTTGAATTATTAATATATTATAGGCCTTTGCAATATGTTTTAATTTATAAAATTTACTTATTTAAATCACAATAATTAATCACAATAACAAGTAACAATATTTGATTTCAAAATTATGATGATTTTGTAGTCAAATCACTAATATGAAATAAAATTATTTTTTCTACCTTTGTTGTCTGACCAATTTCTTCTCTGATCATGCTGGTCCCAATCTGAGGCTTCTGATTTCCTGTTTTCTCTTAGCTCTCTTTCTGTGGTCTATGGTCCATCTGCCATTTCTTATCTCTTCTTTTGTTTTCTTCACTTCTTTCCATCAGCCTATTCCAGTCCTCTTCTAGTCCAAATACCATGGCAGCCCCTCTCAGCATCCACTCCCTTCCAGTCCCATTCTCCCATCCCCTCGCATCAGCCCATTTGTAGCCCTAACCCCCAGCTTTCTTCCAAGGCCAGCAGTTCTATCCTCCCCTCCCCACCATTAGCCCATTTCCAGTTGAAGCCCCCCCCAATCAGCTCACTTCCAGTGCTAGTCCCCCCTCAACCCCATTACCAGTGCTAGGCTCCCCTAATCAGCCCATTACTAGTCCTACCCCCCCCCCCCATCCATTACCAGTCCTAGCCTCCTCTAATCAGCCCATTTCTAATCCTAACCTCCCCGATCAGCTCATTTCCAATGCTAGCCCCCCATCAGTCCATTACCAGTCCTACCCCCCTACCAGCCCATTACCAGTCGCAACCCCCCCATTGATCAGTCCAATCCCAGTCCTAGCCTTCCCTAATCAACCCATTACCAGTGCTAGCCCCCCGATCTGCCCATTACCAGTGCTAGCCCCCCATCAGCCCATTATAATCCTAACCCGCACTGTCTCCCCCCTCTGTCCAGCATTTATCCCGTCTGTCCAGTATGTCCCCCTGTCTCTCCCCTTTGTTCATGTCAACCCTTCCTCCCTCCATCCATGTCAGCCCTCCCTCCCTCCATCCATCCCTCCCTCCATGTCAGCCCCCTCTCCCCCATGTCAGCCCCGTTGTAAGTTCCCTGCCCCCTCCTCCCCTCTCCCTATGTCTGCCTGCTACTGCCCTGTTCTTCTGCAGCCACGGCTCCCTGCCTCTTAGGGAACCGCGGCTGTGCCTGTGAAGCCGTTGCGGAGCCTTCCTGTCTCTTGATGGGCTCCGCGCAGCATTGTCCCATCTCCAAAGGAAGTTGTTTACCACACACACACACATATATATAAGGGTAATGCTATACCTGCTTGAATTGGTGAAACGTATGTCTATACTTTCACTTTTAAAATGATCTCAGGGAAAGTATCCTTTGCACATTTATACCTGCTAATTTGTACGGATACATTTCTGATTAAATACGCATGCCTTTTATAAATTCTATGAGCATAGTTCTAAACCGTGCCCCATCCTTCCCATGCAGCAGTAAAAATCCACACACAATGGCACTCCACGTGTAGCTGGGCCCATAAATAGAGCAGGCAGCACGACACAAGTCAATTCCCACAGTCAATGCATTATTTTACCCATGGAAATGGCTTTGAAAAATATCCTCATAATGGCTATAACTAACAATCAGAGAAAAAGCAATACAAGCCAGCCAGGTTTAATATGTAAAAAAGACTTACTGTGGACTAAGAAGTATTCTTTTACTATACTAGGACTAGTTTCTGACAGTGCAGGTCCCCTGTCTCCTGCTGTCATGGAAAGGGCCACAAAATCCATTGCTATGAAACTGTGCAGTCCCACAGACACTGAGGGCTGAGTGCAGGGAGCAACGGTTGGCTGTGTGGTCGAGCGCACGTGTGGGTGAACAAAATCCCAGTATTCATCTGCTGGCAGGGAAAGGTGGTAAGCAGTAGTGTCATCCTCATCTGCTTTCTGAGGCCCAATTATAATTTTAAATCATTTTGCAGTCAGGCCAAAGAGAAGGAGGATGTGGGTCCAAGCAATTTTGCTCAAGCCCTCCTCTTCCTGCTAACACGGGCTGGCATGATCACACTCAGCAGGGCGAGAGTGTGAGAAAAGACAGGGGCTGAGAGCGTAAGAACGTAAGAACTGCCATACTGGGTCAGGCCAAAGGTCCATCAAGCCCAGTTTCCTGTTTTCAACAGTGGTCGATCCAGGTCACAAGTACCTAGCAGGTTCCCAAAAAGTAGGATATGAGTGTGTGAGCAGACTAGCTGCGGTGCGAGAGAGGACTAATACTGAGGAACAGCTAAAAGGGGATTGGCACAGGGTAGATATACGGCGGGGCTGGTGCAGGTGTGTTGGGAACCATAAGTGAATCTTCGGCCTTAATGCCCCCTCCCACCACCAAAACTTTGATAATTAAACTCAACAATCATGATAACTGAAACACTACCCCTCCCATAACAATCCTATAAAAAGGCATAATTGGAGATCATACTTTTAAATATTAAACTTTGCTTTGTATGCATGTGCGTGCCCACTCTCCCTGCAGGTAAAAGAATGTGCTGGTGCTTTTTTGAGTTTCTGAGGCTGACAGGATCTACTGTTTTGATTTGGCCTCTACCGCTGTTTGCTGCCCCTCAGAAGAAATTGCCCTAGGCCACCACCTAATTGTTGGTCAAAGAAAGGCAATAGAGGATAGGCAAAGCATGTATGTGAGAAAAGAGAGGGAGCAGGCTTTGTGTAAGAAACCAAGAAGATTAGGGATGTGTGAAAGAGAGTACCTGCATCAGATAGGGAAGGTGGGTAAGATACGAGATTCTCCCTCCAATCCATCCCCTCCAATGCACCCCGATTCCAAATACCTCTTTTGCCCTCCATCCTTCACCTTGGCTCCATCTTCTCCCCCCTCCCCCATCTTAATCTAAATCTAACCAATCTAGGTTTTTTTATTTCGCTACATACCAACAAACTGGTTCAAAGCAGATTACATATTCAAAAATTCATAAAACAAACAAAATCAGAAAAAAACCATATCATACAAAATATAAAAACAACTTAAACATTAATAAATAACCACTAAAAACTCAAATCTCCCATAGATCCCCTTTCTATCCCATCCAGAGAATATATGCCTATGTGGATACCACATCTATTCTTCCCTGTGTCAATCACTAACATGTTTTACCTCAACAAAACAGAAAGAAAAATAAAACAAAAGAAAGAAAGAAAAAATAAATTATTGAGATACATAAGGCCAGAAAATAACTGGGGGGGGGGGGGGGGAATTTCAGTGGTGGTGGCCAGCACAGTTAAAGCTGCTTTAACTTTGCTCCAGATATTCAATGTTGGGGCCCTGGCATTGAATATCCGGGTTGCCCAGAGTGCAGTCCTGCAATCTGCTGTCAAGACTGTAAAATCGGCTGAAGTTAGGACAGCTGAGTGGCTGAATATTGCCACTGCCCGGTTAACCCATGGTGTCGCCCCAATAACGCCCTGATGACAGCTAGCTAGCATCAGGGTGTGCAACAGCTTGATATCCTGGTGACCATGATTAATGTGGTTAGCCGGTCTGATAACCGCATTAATCACATTGCATATTCCCCCTATATTTATAATATAAGTGTTACAGTATTTAATATGCAAATGCACCACAACATTGCTGCTGAATTTCAGAAACTACAGAATATATGCCCGAGCTGTGCCACCACTCCCCTATAACCACCCCGCTCTTATCACGCCCCCCCCCATCCAACCTGTACATAAGTTCTAATTTGTAAATATGTTGTAAATTAGAGACTTCAGTTATCATTTGTAATCCCAATGTTCAGTGCTATTAAGGATTTAGAAGTTCTATGTAAACTGTTAAGTTCTTGTTCCTTGTAAACCGCACTGATTCCCAGATAAGGCGGTATAAAAAAACAACAGAAGATAGGTAAATAAATAAATAAATGGATCATGATTCGTAGCCGCAGTAAACAACAGTATCTGCGGAATAAATGCTGAGGAAGGCCTCAGACGACAGGAGATTTTAGGAAAAATGGGATGGAAGCCACATTCGTTACTGTTTCCAGCATTTAATGTCCAAAAAGGCAGGATATCAAATACAATAAACTATAACTATTTTAATAGCTAAAGTCATACAAACTGCCACAAAGCAGTTAACCAGCGAGCTACATTAATTCAGCATTTCTGTTTTGCTGCAGATACCTTTGCTTGGTTTCAAAAGCTGAGAAATATTTTGCAAACCAAGGTTCGCCCAGCTGAGAAATCATTTATCAAGTTTGGCCCTTCTGCAAACTGTTTCCACACCATTCAAATGAAATGGACAAAGGGTGGGGGTGGGTGGCAGCAATGGACGGAAAGAGCAGGGATTGCTGGGGCCTCCTCCCTGTGGTTTGCCTGGAACGCTGCAGGACGCTGTGACACATTAAGCAAAACCAGAACTGTCACTCCTGCCACCGCCCCTGCCCCTCGGTGCTCAGCTGCCACACTTACTCCTCTCTCTGCTGGCTCTGCTCGATGACACGTAATCAGGTATTCATTCAAAAAAGATTTTATACTAGGACTGGCAGTTAGCCAGCGGCATACGCACAAGGAGTGCAGTCAACAACTCTGTTTCAAAATGAGAATTTGAAACAGAGAATTCTGTTACTGCTTTGGCCTAAAGATGCCATGTGGTGTCTCTTTGCAAACTCTCCTCGTGCACATGCACAGATGAAAACGCCTACCAGCTTACTTAAAGGACAAGCTATCTGGAAGTAAAGAAGATTACTATTACAAAGGCAGAAGCAAGATCTGGAGGGTGAAGGTGGCAGCAGGTTGCACTTGGTACAGGCAGAGGAAGAAGCCTGTAAAAGGTCTCCAAGCTAGGTCATACCATATGGTACTAAGGTAGGCAGGCAGAGAGAGCAAGGACAGCATGAGTGACCAACTGATAAAGGCCATAGTTATTCAGTGCACCAAATTAACACAGCAATAAGATAAACTGAAGGAGTGGAGAAGCAACCTAGTGGTTAGAGATGTAGGTCATGAACCAGGGGAACTGTGGTTCAAAAACCACTGAAGATCCTTGTGACATTAGTCAAGTCACTTCACCCTTCACTGTGTCAGCTATACCTTAGATTTTAAGTTCACTTGGACGGGGAAATAACTGATGTCCCTGCTTGAACTGTAACTCGCCCATAGCTCAGATTTGGGAAAAGGAGATAATTAAATGCAATATCCAAATTAAAAGAAAAAAGAAGGAACATTTGGATGACAGAACTTTGATGGCAACTATGAAGACCTGTTGGGAGTGGAGGAGTAGCCTAGTTAGAACATTGGCTTGGTAACCAAGCAACCAGGGTTTGATTCCCACTAGCACTCCTTGTGGCCTTGGGCAAGTCACTTAACCCTCCATTGCCTCTGAAGAAAGGCCTGGCAATCTACTTCCGGTGACACTGCCAAGAAAACCCAGGAGCTTCTGGGTCGCCAGGAGTCAGCATTGACTCAAAGGCACAATGCATTGCATTGCATGAAGACCTGTTTAGGCTGGACTGATAGGCTGGAATACTGCTGTTGCTGCTGCTGAATCAAGGAAAGAGCATCTGCTTTGCAGACTAGTCCCCAGGAGTGGAGCACACAGGGTAGGGAAAGAACCTCATCTGAATCTAGAGGAAATGCTACCAGTCAGTATTTTCTCTATTCATCATTTTCTCTCTGTCCTTCCCTGACTGAGCAGCAAGAGTTCGGGAGATGGAAGGGAGAGGACGAGGCAGTTCCTTGTGTTTAACCCTTCCATTCCAATTTTTGCATTCCTTCTCCCTGCTCATTGAGGGGCTCATGTAAAAGCATAGGCGGCTTAAAACGCAGCTTAGTATTGGTTCTGTGCACAATCCTCAGTACTGTTATTGGTGTCCTATGCATAGACAAGTTTAATGTATAAGAAAAACGTCCTGTGGAGTCTTCTGTTCAGGTACGGGGTAGTACTGTGGAGGTGATTCTCCCTAAACCAGTTCAGTTGGCAGGGGCTGGAGATATTTCTGGACTCCCAGTCCTGCCGCCCGACGCAGAGATTACTTTAAAGGATGTTTGGGGGGCTTTAAAAACTATTGATGATAAAATGTCTTCAACTTTAAGTTCCCTATGTGATTTTTCTAAGGAAACGGTTGCCTCTCTAAAGCAGCTTGATGAAAAGGTTTCCCTTGTTGATACAGTGTTCATTAAATTGGAATCTCAGGTCCTTCCGTTGCATGCTGCTAACGTTGTAGGAATAAAAGACTCCTTGATTTTGTATAATAAGGTGGAAGCCTCAGAAAATTATTTTCGTTCATATAATTTACGGTTTTTTAATTTCCCTTATACGTCTCTTTTATCTCCTAAGATTCTTTTTGACAAATACCTGAAAGAAGTTTTGTTTATGAGTGATTCTGTTGAAGTATCCCAAATGTATTACATTCCCTCTAGCTCCAAGAAAGTAGAACCTGTTGAAGGTGAACTGGATGTGGTTGAACCCACTATTTCAAATTTGACCGCTTTTTTGAAGACTGCACAGAATTAATAAATGCGAGGTCCACATTGTTGGTGACTTTGAAATCTTTGGATTCTAAACAACAAATTCTTAAAGCCTTTTTTAAGTGCAAGTCATCCAAATTTTGTGGGCATAATATAAATGTTTTTCCGGATGTTTCACGTAGCACCCAACTTAGGCGGAGGCTTTTCTTGGCTTTAAAGCCTCAAGTCCTGAATTTGGGTGCTACCTTCTTTCTCCGATTTTCCTGTAAATGTGTTATAAATTATGATGGTGCCTCATATCTTTACTGATGTTTCTCATTTGGAAAAATTTATTTGCTGATAGGCAGGGCTTGGTTGAGGATGAAAGGGATGAATAGCTGATGATTTTGCCTCCCATTATGTGGGCTTTTATGCCTTGTTTGCCTAAGTTTGTTTTTCCATTTTTTGAATAGTTTCACTTCCGGGGTCCAGTAATGTGGACTTTATCAGCAACGAAGACATTAGCTATTAATCTCGGATACAAAGAACTGCAGAATAAGACCTGAAGGCTTAATACACGATTTTCTAATGCTAAGAATTTAGCATGTGGTCTGGGAAGTAACAGGTTAGCTTGCTTCTCTGTCGCTAGCGTGAGAGTTTGATGCCAGTTTCTTTTCTTGCACCAGCATAAACTACCTGTAACCCAGCATAAACTACCTGCAACTTTGTTTGTGTTTTATTGAAGGGGATAGTTGGACATTTTAGTAAATAAAATGAACAAACAAAAAAAAGGCAGCAGGGGGATGAGGGATGCTGCAGCTATGAAATGATGGACAATGCGCTTGATTTAGGAAATTACATGATAGCATACCAATAATATCTGTGCATGGAACACACATCTGGAATGCCATAGATGCATATTTAATATATATATAACCTGATATTTGCATATTATGATGTATGCTCCTTCAGGTCCCGGTACAATCTTTGTGCTAAATATCTATTCTACAGCTAATATGCTCCGGGTGTACTAGGACATATGTATGTTTCCGTGACGATCAGCGTGCTCTCCTGTCTTTGCACACCTCTTTTACATAAAATTTAACGCATTGAACACAAAATCTTTTTCTAACACATTTGTTAAGAAACTGGGTAGCGAACCTCAGCACACAGCTTTAATGCACCGCTTATTATATCAACTCCAAATCAGTAATGCATAGAGCGTCCCCTTCCTTACTCCACTGTGTCCTTATCAGATCCATCTCTGTTAACAAGGCTCTCTGGCCCCTGCGCAGCCCTGCATCTAGAGAGACATCTTGTCAGAAAGTGCACCAGCTGCAACACTACACCCTGCCTGGGAGGGAAAGGAAGAGGAAATAAGATTTTGTGATCGGTACCTGAGTACAAGAGTCGAACTTCAATTTAAAAAAACAAAACTAATTTTTAACAAAACCATCAAGACAGTCTCTTACAGAAGAGATTCTCTAACTAAACCATATACCAAGAAAACTTCTAGCGAGAAAAATGAAACACAAAGAATTATCTTGCAGTCCTTATTTGAGAAAGGGGGAGTGTTACTTATACACCTGAGATAGGAACAAAACCCAAAGGTTACATAGGAAACAAGACACAATAACAAGATGACCACTGAGCAGTCCAAGGCATTAAATAAACAAAATCTGATTATGTTGTACCCTGTGACATAGCAAATTGCAATGTCACAGGTCATCTGGCACTTAGAAAGGCAACTAAGTCATTTGGCTGGAAAAATATACATGTAACTGATCTATACACCATCACGTGGGAATCTCAGATGGAAAGTACCCCCCAGGTGTAAAATCTCAAGTTTTTGAAGCAAAAATTGCTTCCTCCTTTTTTGAGTCTCTTTTGCAATATCACGAAACATGGAAATTGTGAGGCCACAAAAGGTATCCAAGTCTGTTCTTATAAAACATTTTAAGAATCCATTCCTTATCCGTGCTCAAGGCATATGATACCAATAAAGTGTTTGGTTTACATTCCTTCTGACCAGAAGCTTCCAAAATTTCAGAAACATTTAATATATCAACATTAGAATCCCCTCCTAGGCCATCTGGCTCTTTTTTTACCAGAAGGAAGATAATACATTTTTGTCAGAGGCAGTAAAAGTTCTTGTGGCTCTTTTAAAACTTCCATCAGATAGCGTTTGAACATATCAAGTGATGAACTCCCCTCCCCCCAATTTGGGGAAGTTTAAAACCCATAGATTCGTAGCCCGAGTAGAATTTTCAAATGCCTCCAACTTGAATTCCAAAGCAGTGTTATCTTTAACTAAAACAGCATTCAACTCAGAAAACCTTGTCAGTTGGCGATCATGATCATCAAATTTTAGCTTAACATTATCCAGAGTACTCATGGTAACATCTACCAAATCTGAATTCTTTTGTATTCTGGTTGAAAGATCAGCTGTTTGCCTGGACATGGCATTGGAGAGCGTGACAATAGCCTCCAAGATTACTTCAAGTGTAAATTTCTTCGGTCATGGAAGAGGCAACAGGAGTGGAGTAGAAGCTATAGTTGAAGAAGGTCCAAATAACTCTTCACCAATGCCAGGGCCACCAAAGTACTCCCTGGGGACACTCCACCTTCTCTGATGGTAAGTCCACCACCAGAAACTGCAGAATCCCCTCGGAGTCCAGAACTTCTCCGATAAGCGAAATTCTGACTACTGATCTGCCAAACAGGGATGGGCACTTCCTGGCATGCAGCAGCATCCTCACATCAGAGGAAAGAGAAGTGTTGACTTCTGAAAGCGGCGGCAGTTCCTCCTTTCCATCCGCCACTAAGCCAGACTTTATCCCCTCCTTCTTATCCTTGGATACCTCCACAAAACGGTCCATTGGACCTCAGATGAAAGGCTGGGATTCCGAGGGAAATTCCACCTTCCCTTCGCGTTTAGGCATTCAGCAGGTAAGAGAGGCAACTGCTCAAGCAGCTATCTTGGACACACCCCTCGGGTCGAGTTTAGACTATGCCGAACTTTCAGACAGACAATCTCTGGTGAACTGGTTAGTGGTCACACAGATAAACATGTGTGTTCAGTTTCTTACACGGTGCAAACACATGTAATATGGACACATAGGTGAGAAATGAACAAACAAAAAATGTGTGGCTGTGATTCTGGAAGAAGCATCTCACACAGATATTTGGCAGTAAAGCTCGGTAGGTCTTCCTCCTGCCCACTGTCCATACTGTCATTCTGCATAGAGTTTGCTTTTGCTATTACTGGGATAGTGTGTGCCTACTGCCGCAAAGTTGTGTATGTGCATGATACAATTGCTGTGCACTATTAGTAATACTTTGCTATGAAAGCATGCATGCCATCATCACTGGAGCCCTGACAATTTAGCAGATGGTGTAGTACAGTTAGCAGTACTGAAGGTACAAGGACAGATGTTATATGATAAGCCTTACAATGAGCTCCACCTGCCTCTTGCTACCACTGACAATGCCGGTGTCTTTTGTTCTCTCTGACTTTTGAATCCTGCCCAGCTACAGCAAGGCCAGGGAAATGCAGAGCTTCTGCCATAGTACAGTCTAATCAGTGAGGTAGCAGATACAGCTCTCGGCATGGAGCTTTTACCAAGCCCTGTACAGCATGCTGAACATCCTAGCAGTCCTCCGGAGGTGCTTTACTATGTTAAGTCCGGCTGGGTGTAGCTGCACATTTCTCACCACCAAGATGGACACCGACAGTAGGCACAGCAGAAGGAGGACGCCGCAAGCTCTGCTTCCACTTGCATCTAACGCAGATGCTGCCCTGTCACTGATGGGCCTGGTGGTAGGCTATGGTAATTTTGTCCGAGGCAGGCAATTGTGATATCATCTCTAGGTGCATACCCTCATTTCCTGACAGGCGGTGATGTCACACCATCTGCAGCACAATACAAGAAAAGTCTGTATGCTGTCATCAGATAACAGCTTTAAGAGCCTGTCAATGCCCAAGGAGGTGGCAAGTGTGGGAATATCTCCACTGGCTCCTCCCCCCCCCCCCCCTCAGATGCTGGGCCTCCCACTTCAATCAGCAACTACCTTTTCCTCAGCTGCAACAGTCAGAGACACCAGTGGTGGTAAGACTTGCTGAGGAGTTGGAAAATTGCTACAACCATCCTGCTCATCGCCATTGCTGGCACTCTGCTTAACTATAACCCTCCTTCCTTATATTGAAAAAAACACAATTCACACATCAACACACAACCGTAACATTTTTTTTTTAAACCCTTTCTCTTTACCTCTATTGTCTAGCTTGTAATAACTCCCATTCCACCACCTCCCAACACACAGTTTCGGGAGACAGCCCCTTGAATCCTGCCTTTGATGAATCTGCTCGTGTCCTTGAATGTCTCAGACCTGGTTCCAGTTTGATAGAGGATTGTTTAAAAATCTGACAGATTTCCATCTCCAGCTGTGGCCTCCCCTCTAGCTGCACTTAAGCGAGCCAAATTCAAGAAAGACCCAAGCAGATATGGTCACCAGGCACACCTACTCTGTTAGCAAGTGTTCTGGGTTATGTGGTTACTCATATCATGCTGTTAAAAAGGAAAAAAAAAATCACACACTTGTTTTCTCCCACATAAAATTACAATCGAACATGTCTTCCTACTTATGAAATCATCACAGCCATTTCCAAACCACATTACACTCCCGAATGATTCTTCAAACTGCTGTGTCAGTGAGCATGTGATAATAATGTCTAAACTATATTTCATGCAGAGCGCACAGAAACATTCATTCCTCCCAACCTTCTCACCTCCCTAATTGAGTTACAGAAGCAAGGGGAAGAAGCGAGAAGAGCAATATACAGAAAATCTGACTAGGCGTGTTTTAGGCACTGCAATGAAAAACACATTTCACTAACAAAACAAAGTTAAAGAGCAGCGTTATTCTGTTCTGTTCACAAAACCCATGTAGTGTCACGGATAGTTCAGCCGAAAGAAGACACCAGTATATCCATTGAGGGCCCTCATTATGCTATTACTTGTTTGTGGTGATCCAGAGAAAGAAAATACTAACTCCTACAGAATTCCTTCTTGATCCTAAGAGAGGCAATCAGAGCAAATCTCGGCTTCAGCAAATCCCTGGCAAAATTATGACATTGAAAAAAAAAGAAGAAAATTAGGTGTTGCGGCCGCTGTTATAGTCCTCTGTCTAAAAAGGACACCGGCATGCTGAATGCACTCAGTAACAGAACATATGCATCAGCTCCCACTGAGGAGGGGCTTGAGCATGGGACTGGGGGGGAATCCCACTGCCAAGGAAATGAGGGCACGTCCAAGGCCAAAAGATCCACTCCTGGGAAGGGAGCCAGCTGAAGGTCAGTGCCCATCAAGGAGGAGAGCATAAACTGTGAGCAAGGGTGTGGAGCGAGCCCATGACATGCTTTCCCAGGTCAAGTAGGAAAGGGCAGACAAAGATCCACATTTTTTGAAAACTTGCACAATTTCTTGCAGGTTTTCGCTTGTTTAATACAGCATGAGCCTGTCAGCTGAGCTCTTACAGCACTGCAGTACCACTAAGCTATAAAAACTGTGGCCAGTAGGTAGGGTTAACGCCAATGCCAGGAATCAGATGTGACGTGCCAGAAAGAGTATTTGCCTAGTGGCTCAGGGTCGTGCTGGCGACTCAGTGCTGCAGTCCCGTGCAGGATGAAAGAGGATAACGTCATGCTGTTGTCTATTTGTGGCATTATCATGTGCAGCATCATCGAGTACCTGCATTTCTTCCTCCTGCCTATCTCCCCATTATCTAATCTTTGGGTAAATATGTTTAGAGAGTGTGAATCTTTCTTGGCTAGTGCAGTTGGCCCTGGTGTGTCTTGCCCTACTATCAGTCACATGGGTTTCATTAATTAGGGATGGCTGAACTCCAGGCACCAGGATTTCAAGCATCAGTACCATATTAAAAGCTAATCTGTCAGTATCTCTGGAGTTTGCTGACTGTGGTTAACAAATGGCTTAAGATGTACTCCTGTGACGCCTCCTATGTCTGCAAAACCTAGAGACACTCGATACAAGCTCACTATTCATCTCTGTCCATCCATAATGATGCAGTCATGAGATACTACACTAAAGATTCTCATTTTAAGGACAAAATTAAAAGCTAAGCATTAATGCCACAGTTTTTCCCCTAGGAAAATGTATTCAGCAAGCCCAGAAAGCTTGAATGTGGGTGGTGAGGAATGGCCAGGTGCCTCAGTGAAGTATGCTAATATATTGACAGATCTGAACCTGGCCAGGCCTGGGGATTATACAGATGCAGTGCTCATTGTCCCTTGATGGGGAGGGAAAACGTAGTTATTCACCTGTAACAGGTGTTCTCCAGGGACAGCAGGAATCAGTCCTCCACATGGGTGACGTCGGCACCAGCAGAGCCCCGTGGAGCATTTCCCCAGCTTTCAAAGAAAGCCTTTGGGAATGCTACCATGCATGCATGGTCCCCTTCCCACCCAAGGATGCCATCTTGCTCATTCAGATGACATAGCTTAGGCAAAAGACAAAAAGGTAAAGGCGGCAACTCCATGGGGAGGAGGGAAGCTTGTGAGGAAGGACTGATTCCTGCTGTCCCTAGAGAACACCTGTTACAGGTGAGTAACTATGCTTTCTCCAGGAACAAGCAGGAAGTCAGTCCTCACATATGGGACTCCCTAGCTCCAGGATGCTGGGGCCCAAACCACAACAGCAGCAGTGGTGACCAAAGGGAGGTCGTGAGTTGCAGAAGGTGAGTCCCTACCAAGAGACTCTGCAGACCCCAGCATCCAGCATCACCATAACTCCGGTAGTCTGAACATTTAAGTGGGTAGGAGGGCAGGAGTTGCCTACACACCAAGAATGCTTCTGATCACTGCCTGGCCAAAGGCACTGTCCCTGCAGGACTCTCTCTCAAGGTAGTAGTGGGTTGCGAATGTATGGACTGAAGACCACATAGCGGCCTTACAGATTTCTTGCACCAGCACTGCGCATAGGTTGGCCACCAATGTGGCCATAGCCCTCATGCAATGCGCAATTATTCGGCACTCCAGAGAGAGGGCCTGCACACTCATAAGTGAGGGCAATGCAGTCTACCACCCATATGGACAGCGTTTGTTTGGTCACAGGTAGCTCCAGTCTGCTGGGGTCATAGGAGATAAAAAGCTTTGCGATGTGCCTTGGTCCTCTGCAAATAAAAAGACAGGACCCTCTTGCAATCCAGGGTATGCAAGATGAACTCCTCCCTGTCGGCGTGCAGCTGTGGGAAGGTGGTGGGGAGAACTACCTCCTGATTGAGGTGAAAAGTGGACACCACCTTTGGGAGGAATTTGGGGAGCGGGTCCACCACCAGGCCTGCAGCTTGCTTACTCTGCGTGCAGACATCAATGCCACCAAGAAGGCCACCTTCCATGAGAGGTGTCTCAGTGGCAGGTGGCCAAAGTCTCGAACGGCAGTCTAGTGAGCTGGGAGAGCACCACATTGAGGTCCCATTCCACTGCCAGAGGATGGAGGGGGGGGCTTGGATAGCAGGAAGCCCCTGAGGAATCTGGAGACCAAAGGCTGGCCTGAGAGGGGCTTCCCCTCTATAGGATGATATTAACCGCTATGGTGCTGAGATGCACCCTCACCGAGTTAGATTTCAAACTCGAGTGTGAGAGGTGCAGCAAGTACTGCAGCATGAGCTTTACCTGACAGGAGAATGGTTCCTCATTCCTTTCTGCACACCAGACGGAGAACTTCCTCCACTTGAAGGCGTAAGCCCTTCTGGGGGATGTATTCCAGGAGGCCGGAGGATCTCCTCAACCTCACCTGGAAGGTTGAAAGGGGCCAGTGCTACCATTTCAGCAGCCATGCTGTCAGCATTAGGGACCCCAGGTTGGGGTGTAGCAGGGAGCCCCCCACTCCTTGAACAGGAGGATCCGGGTCCTGGCCCATGGTACCAGGGTTGCCACCGACAGGGAGAGCAGGAGGAACCAGGACTGCCTGGGCCACCTGGGCGCAATCAGGATTACTGAGGCACGCTCGCTCTGGATCTTGAAAAGGCACTTGGCTATCAGAGGTGTCGGTGGGAATGCATAAAGCAGGCCCTGTGACCAGGAGAGCAGGAACGCGTCTGCCACCACCCTCCTGTGGTGTGGCTGAGAAGAGCAGAATTAGGGCAGCTGTGAATTGTTCAGTGAGGTGAAAAGGTCCAGCCAGCATGTTCCGCAGAAGTAGAAAAGCCTCCAGGTTACTTTTGGGTCCAGGCACCACTCGTCAGGCCAAAGAACCCTGCTGAAGTTATCCACCAGGCAGTTGTCCTGACCCAGTAAGTACACTGCCCTCAGAAGGATATGGTTGCACACTGCAAAGGAGTGGAGGGCTACTGCCTCCTGACAGAGGGAGTAGGAGCCCATATCCCACTGCTTGTTCACATAGAAAATGGCAACCTGATTGTCTGTATGAGGACCAGGTCACTCAGGAGGTGATGGAAGGCCTGAATGGCCAGAAAGATGGCCCTGAGCTCGAGGAGATTGATCTGCAGAAAGAATTCCTCTGGGGACTAGGTGCCCTGGGTGAAATGGCCCTCGCAATGTGTGCCCCAGCCCACAAGGGAGGCGTCTGTTGTCAGGACCCTCTGAGGGGTTGGTGCCTGGAAGGGCATCCCTAACCTGAGGTGATGGAGAGACTGCCACCAGGTGAGGGAGGCCACCAGATGGTGGGTGACCTTCACTCTGTCCCTTAGACTGCCTGTTGCCTGCATCCACTGGTAATGGAGGCACCACTGAGCTGCCCGCATATGCAGGTGGGCCAAAGGCGTAACATGAACTGTCGAGGCCAACAGGTGGAGGAGTAGGCAAGCTGGCACCAAACTGGAGCTCTACACATCCCTTGCCAGCTGCATCAGGCAGTGGGCTCTCTCCACAGGAAGAAAGGCCCTGGCCCACAGAGTGTCCAGCTGGCCCCTATGAATTCCAGGTCTTGGGCCAGGGAGAGGCTGGACTTAGGGTAGTTGATGATGAACTCCAAATGTTGCAGGGTGTGGAACGTGAGCCTTGTGGCTCAGCTGGCCTTGAGAGGTGTGCTGCCTCTGATGAGCCGATCATCCAGGTAGGGGAAGACGTGAGCTCCTTGGAGGCACATATGGGCGGCTAAGACCGCCAGGCATTTTGTAAAGACCCTTGGAGAGGAGGCGAGGTCAAACGGCAGCATCCTGTACTAGCAGTGCTGCCCGCCTCCCACCCCAAATCTCAGGTAATGCCTGTGGGAGGGGTGGATCAGGATGTGGGTGTAAGCATCCTTGAGATCCAAGGAGCAGAGCCAGTCTCCCTGGGGGAGGTAGGGCAGCAGTGTCCCAAGGGAGAGCATCTTGAACTTCTCCCTCACCAGAACTTGTTCGAGTTGCACAGGTCCAGGATGGGCCGCAGGCCCCCTGTTCTTTTTGGAACAAAGAAATACCTTGAGTAGAACCCCTTTCCCCAGAGGTGACGGGGTACAGGCTCCACTGCCCTATCCCTGAGCAGGCCTGAGAGTTCTGTGGCAAGCAAGGCCTGGTGGAGGAGAGGCTGTGGTGGCTCTTCGAGGAAGAAGTCTGGAGGGTTCTGCTACAGATGAAGGAAGTACCCCTCCTGCACCACCTGCAAAACCCACTGGTCTGTGGTGATGCTGGCCCATCTGTGGGTGAAAGAGGCCAGTTGACCCCCTGTGGGCTGAGGTGGGACACTCAGGAGAGGGGAAGCCCAGCCCAGGGAGTCAAAAGCTTCACCCTGGTTGGGTGGGAGCTGGTGTCTGGAACTTGGGAGCCTTGGGCTTCCTAGGCCCGTGTCCCTGGCCTTTTGGCTGCGAGGTCTGGTGAGGCTGCTGCGTGTAAGGCTGGTAGTAGCCAGCCTGGGAGTAGCCCTTTTTCCTAGGGGAAAAAGGGCTTCTTCCTCAAGGATTTTTTCCTTGGGAGAGACGAGGTCTTTTTGGACAGCCTCTGCAGGATCACTACCTCGGCCTCAATCTCCGCAGCCTTATCAGACATCAGTTTCCCAAATAGGTTTTTACCATTGCAGGGGACATCCAGGAGCTTTTCCTGTACCCACTGCTCCAAGTCTGTAGCCATACCTGGCGCCGGGCACCAATGACCGCGGCTACAACCCTGGACGCAGACTCGAACCCATCGTAGGATGTCTGGGAGAGAAATTTGGAACTGTCCCGATTGCCTGCTGTTAGGAACGGGAACCTTTGCAGAGGATCCCTGGCGAGGCTGCCGAAACCCCTGAGAGTTCCTGTATCAGGCATTTAAGGTACATTCCAATGTACAATTCATATGCATGTATTCGGCACCCGAGCATGGCGCGCTGGTAGCACTTGGGCCCCATGGCGTCGAGGAACCAGGCTTTCCTGCCGGGGGGAACTGAAGAGTAGGTCTTTTGACTCTTCAGTTTTTGCATGGAAGACTCAACCACCATCACGTTGTGGGGGAGTTGTGGCATATGGAACCCGGGGGCTCTTCCAGACACGATAGATGGTGTCCAGGCACCGACTGACCACCGGCATCAAGGCCGGGGATTCCCACATCTGGTGCAGCAATCTCTCAAGGATGGATGGAGCCGGCACTGTGAGAATCTCCTTGGGAGGGGACTCATATTGTAGGATCTCGAGCTCCTCGGTGCATGGGTTCTCCTCCGATTCCATCTGGATCGAGAGAGCCTGGGCCATGTCATAAATGAAGTCATTCAGGGGAGATGGCTCAGAGGGGACGTCCAGGTGTCGGGAGGTCTCCGGGGAGGCCCCGTCCTCGATCTCCCAGTCAGAGCCTGGGAGTGTTGAGGAGTCAGTCCAGGGGGCAGCTCTGAGGAATCGGCCCCCCCTGGAGGACCTGGGGTCGGACTCACGGACACTCACCGGAGAGGACCAGAACCCCTTTGGGACCTTCTTCTTCTTTTTGGGAGGATCTGGGGTTGCATCGGAGGAGTCACGACCACGGGACTCTGAGGACGCCCAGACCTCTTGTGAAGGACTAGCTTCAGGGCTCAGTGATGGGGAAGCTGGGGCAGAGTCAGACCTTGGAAATAACTTCCTATGCAACTCAGACTGCCTCCTATTGGTTTTAGGGGTCATGGCCTGGCACTAACTGCAGGTAGAACTGTCGTGGTCCAGGCCCAGGCAGCGGATGCAGTAGTCGTGAGTATCAGTGACTGAGATAGTCTGACTGCTGCAGTCACATTTCTCGAACCCACCGGGAGTCATGGTGGGAGAACACCCGGCCGGAGTCAATGACCCTGGGGCGAAAAATGGTGTGAAGGATGGTCGAGGTGGAACCTCGAGGAAACACGAGGAGAAAAAAAAAAAAGGGAGCCGAGATTGGCACCAGTGGTGCCACCTCGAGGCGGGAAAGGAACCAGTACACAAACCGGACAAAGGAAGGAATTAAAGAACTTTTTCTGGGAGAGCAGAGGACCACATCTGTTGGGCTCCACGGAAAAAAGGAGACTGAGCAAGATGGCACACTTGGGCGGGAAGGGGACCATGCATGTGTGGTAGCATTCCCAAAGGCTTTCTTTGAAAGCTGGGGAAATGCTCCACATGGGCTCCGTCAAAGCCGACATCACTCATATATGAGGACTGATTTCCTGCTTGTTCCTGGAGTATCAGTCATAAGACTATCACCTTAAGGCAGTGGTTCTTAACCTGGGTTCGATCGAGCCCTAGAGGTTCGGTGAGTCAGTCTCAGGGGTTCGGCGGAGGTCAAGACACAAGACACGCACCCGACTCATATGATTCGTGATGACACGCCCCACTTGGCCATCATTGGCTGCAGGTGATCACGCTACATTGCTTGGCCAATCTGTGCTGCAGGAAATTTGGTGCACTCAGTAGTCGACTTGTGACTGTCGTGATGGTATGTCGTGTGATTTCTTTCTTAATATTTTAATCCATACTAACTATGTCGAACAAAAAAAGAAAGTGGTCGGACGAATATGTACAACATGGATTCGCATATATAACAGAACGTGATGGGAGTCAGCGTCCTATCTGCATGATTTGCAATGCCAAGTTAAGCAATTCTAGTCTAGTACCGGCAAAACTAAAGGAACACTTCCTTAACCTGCATGGAGATGGGGAATACAAGAACACAACGCTTGCTGAATTCAAGGTGAAGAGAGCCAGATTCGATGAAAAGGCTACTCTGCCTGCTCTCGGCTTTGTACCCATCAACAAACCGATCCTCACAGCATCATATGAAGTTGCTCACCTGATCGCAAAGCAGGGCAAACCACACACCACTGGTGAAACACTCATAAAACCAGCTGTGTTGAAGATGGCAAATCTGATGCTGGGAAAAGTGGCCGAAGTTAAATTATCCCAAATTCCTCTTTCAAATGACACCATCAGTGACAGAATAGAGGACATGAGCAAAGACATCTTGGCTCAAGTAGTTGCAGATCTGATTTCAAGCCCGGCAAAATTCAGCCTCCAACTCGACGAGACCACAGACGTTTCTAATCTAAGTCAGCTTGCTGTATTTGTGCACTATGTGAAAGACGACATGATAAAAGGAAGATTTTTTATTTTGTAAGCCTCTTACAACAACAACTAAGGCAGCCGATGTGAAGAAACTTGTGGATGACTTCTTCAGAGACAACAATCTTTCGTGGGATATGGTTTCTGCAGTTTGTACGGACGGAGCTCTAGTCATATTGGGAAGAAAGTCTGGTTTTGGTGCGCTAGTGAAAGCCGATGCACCACACATCATTGTTACACATTGTATTCTGCACAGGCATGCGTTGGCAACAAATACCTTGCCTCCAGAAATGACAGAAGTATTAAAAATTGTAGTGGAATGTGTGAACTATGTGTGAAATAGTGCACTGAGGCACCACATCTTCAGTGAGCTGTGTAAAGAAATGGGCTCTGAATTCGAGGTACTTCTGTACTATTCTAACGTTCGGTGGTTATCCCGGGGACAGGTGCTGAATCATGTTTTTGCCATGCATGTGGAATTAGCCCTCTTTTTGCAAGAGCACCAACATCGTCATGCAGATTGCTTCAAAAATTCTAAGTTCATTCTCATTTTAGCGTACATGGCTGATATATTCGCATCTCTCAATCATCTCAATCAGCAGATGCAGGGTGGTGGAGTCAACATCATCGAAGCGGAAGAAAACCTGAAGGCTTTTCAAAAAAAGCTACCATTATGGAAACGACAAACAGAGAACGATAACTTCGCAAACTTTCCCCTGCTGGACGACTGTGTAAGTAAGATCGAAGATGTGTCTGCAATCGGAGACATTTCTGTACCCACGGAACTGAAGCAAGCAATTGCCACGCACTTAGATGAGCTTGCAAAGTCTCTCGACGGATACTTCCCTACAAGAGAGTCATATCCAGCATGGGTGAGACAGCCGTTCACGTTTGGTGTTGAGACAGCAGATGTCAATGATGAATACCTCGATGAAATCATTGAAATTCAGCAGAGCCAGGTTCAACAGCAACTCTTCAGAATAACAACGCTCTCAACGTTTTGGTGTCAACAAATGGTAACGTATCCTGTTATTGCTAGGAAAGCCCTGGAAATGTTTCTACCATTTGTTACAACATATCTTTGCGAGCAATCCTTTTCGAGGCTGCTGGACATAAAAACAAAGAAAAGGAACAGACTTTGCTGTGAAAATGACATGAGAGTGGCACTTGCCAAGGTGAAACCACGCATTTCTGAACTGGTCTCTCAAAGGCAACAGCAGAAGTCACACTGATTTGCAGTAAATATTCATTATTATTGTAGCGGTGTAGCCTGATGGAAATTAGATGATGGGTGTGTGTTAAAATGTTAAAAATAATAAATAGCATAAATACAATAAGTTCATTATTGGAATACATAAGGTTAAAAATTAAAACCATTTCAGTGTATTAAAAAAGGTCATGTCTTTGTGAAAAGCTATGTATGTAATTTGTTGTGAGTTCATGCATCGTATTGGTTTTGTTCTTTGAACACAGTGATATTAATGCACGATTCATTTTGTGAACCAGTAAAACATATACCTATGTCTTGAATTTGAAAAAAAATCATATTTTATTTTTCAATAAAGAAGGGTTCGGTGAATGTGCATATGAAACTGTTGGGGTTCAGTACCTCCAACAAGGTTAAGAACCACTGCCTTAAGGACAGGCTCAAGATGCAATTGCATACCAGGGTTCCAGAAAGAGTTGTAGACCACTGTCATGATGGCTTGGGATAGATGGGGGAAAGAGCAAGCTAAACTGAAAATCAAGGAAAATCCAAGGACATTTTGAATGAAGATTCATGGAGTTGCAAGACAAGGCAACTTCTGACTAAGCAGGAGGCCCAGAGATGCAGGAGGGTATTGTTTTTTCTTTTCCTGGCTGACTAGTTAAAGAGCCTGTGGAAACTGTAGTATGCTTCTGTTTCTCCTGAGAGTTGGGAATGACCTTTTTTTGCATACACTTTGTCTGTGTGTCACTATCCCTGTACACTCTAACAATGAAATGTAATGTATGCCTTCTAGTCAATATTGACTCCTGGCAGACCCAGCAGCTCCTGGGTTTTCTTGGCAGTGTCACTGGAAGTAGATTGCCAGGCCTTTCTTCCAAGGCAACAGAGAGTTAAGTGACTTGCCCAAGGCCACAAAGAGTGCTGGTGGGAATTGAACCCTGATTGCTTGGTTACCAAGCCAGTGCTCTAATCACTAGGCTACTCCTCCACTCTAGCACAAAAGAAAAAAAAACCCTAATCTTCTAACACCAGAAAAGTGGCAGCTCAAAGCTAATGTTTATTAGAAACAATATAAAAACATATTAACATATTGTATGTATGTTATTTGGTACCAGTAAAACTGTTTTCTGGAGAGGATGCTGTGATACAACTTCCAAGAGGTATGAACTGCAGCATTCTTTTAGCTGGAGTCTCTTCAGAAGTCAAAGATTTCAGTTATGTGCACACAATAAACCTGCCAGTCTGCTCAAACAGACAGGCATCTGCTTCAGAACGGGCACCACATTTTCTCTCTTCTAAATTGTTCTGTCTGCAAAATAAAATTTCTTTTGAAAATGTAATACCACTTGCTTTTCTGATCATAAAGGGTTTTCACCGGATAACTTTGCCATTTGTTTCTGCCTCTCTTTCTCTGCTTTGCTTTCCTTCCCCCTTCACTGGATTCTCTGCGAGATTCATACCTTCTGCTGGATGAACTGAGAACTATCCAAAGGCCATGATACGCATGAGCTTTTGAAGTCGCCTATTCTTTCCTTAAACGTCTGAATGCTGAAAAAAGACAGAGAATATGTGTTCCTGAAAGCTGACACACATCGTGATCTCTGGATGATAGGGAATGGTCACCTACTCCTTCCAACTGCACCAGGACTAGGGGGACACTCCGTGAAACTAGTATTAGCTTTAAAACAAAGTCTAGACCCAATAAAATTCAAATAAAAAAAAAAATAGAACAACAGCGTCCTTTCGCTAAAGTGTGCTGTGATTTTTTCGCCTAAAGCGCCCATAGCATGCAAAATTCAGGCGCATTAAGTGCAAAGCTACCGCGTTAACCATCGGAGGCATAGACAATATTTTCACAGCAGTTAATGCACGATGCTGCGCCCTATCACAGTTAGCGCATGGTGTTTATCCCCACGCTGACTGCATGGCTCTCACCACGCCCACTCTCCTCCCCTAATCTGCCCATTTACCACTTCACGGCTGTGATTCACAGCACAGAAATCGACCCGTGCTGTCATGACACTGCACTAACAGCTACTTTAAGCTACAACAGATGGTTACTGGGCACCGAAACCTACGTTAACTGCATAGAGCAATTTAATAAAAGGCCCTAAAGTCTAGGCATTATTTTTTAAATTAGTGCATAATCAAGCTGTAGAATTGGTTGACAAAGAGTGTGGTCAACACTAATACTATAGCCAAGTTCATAAAAGTTTCAATAAGTCTCTGAAGGTTAGGCCCATTAACCATTATAGCTAGAGAGTCTTAGGTGTTTCTACCTGTCGCTTCTGAGAGTGAGCAGGATGGACTTGGCTTTGCTTTTTGGGATTGATCTGGGCAGGCTAGTGTCAGAGGCAAGGTGCAAGGTCAGAAGAGCCATTACTCTGATCCAGTATTGATGTTACAGGTGTCATAACCTGCAAAGAATCCTACAGCTTTCCAGGACTCACCCAATCACTTCTATACTGCGACTTCCCTACTTGTCATTGTGCATGGATGGCCTTTAGGAAAATAGCATCCTGTGTGAAAAGTCAAATGTTAAAGTGAACTGGGGCAAGAAGAGACAGACCCCTGGGGAATACCAGAGACAAGGACACTCAAACTAATGGTAAGAGGCACAGTTAACATGCACCCAAAACGCTAACCACGACATGCTATCAATAGCCATGTATGCACTTAACCCATCTACAGTAGTCTTGGTCCAATCATGCGCTATTAGTGCGGTCCACTTAGCATGTGGCAAACCCCACACTAATGGTTAGTGCCCCTTCATGCTTGCATAGCATCTGCAATAAACACTTAAGGGACACAGTTTTTTTTTATTTTTAACATTTTCTATGTTGCCTTCAAAACATGTGGAGCCTCATTCCGGGAAGGGGATGTCTGGACTGTCCAGATGTCCACGATGAAGACAGACAGGGATGTGTGGACCAGATTCTGGTCCGTGGTAACAAAATATTCTAGTGGGAGCCAGAAGCGGGCCCGAGGACGGCACAGTGTGCCCCTTCCGCCTGCGAGGATGTCCTCCCTGCAGGCGCACCAGACTGCCACATTCCCGGCCCCCCAAATCCCCACCACCTGACCCACGGCTGGCCTGCCACGGCCTGGATCGGGCGGCGGGGATCCCCCCCCCACACCTGACCCCCGTGGTGGCTTCTGTGCCCCAATTGGCCAAATTATACCTTAAAGGTGGTATAAGCAGCATGTCGCAAAGGGCCTGGCAGGACATATAGGGGGGCCATGACTGGAAATCGGCCCTTTATTTCTTGCCGGTCTGGCCCATCCCCGCTCTGCCCCTGCTGCCCCCCGTCGGCTCTTTACGTCCTGAAACACAGGACGTATGGGAAGAGCCGGAGGGGGAATAAGGTTCAGATGGACTGCGGGGCTGCACATCGAGCCAGGACATGCAGCTCCATAACCTGCGTTCCTGAATGAGGGCCTGGCAGGGCAATTTACAATGTAAAATCAAAGAGAAGCAAGAAAGTAAGTTACAAATACTGGGTCCCAGAAGTGGTAGAGTAAAACAACAGTGAAGGGAAGGGTAGATCCCAGGTGGATGTCCTCAGTTCTCTGCTCTGAAGAACTAAGCAAACACAAGCTCGAAAAGCCATGCTATCAGAGCTCTATAATACAGCATGATGGTGTTATGGGCAAGGCTTGCAACAGGGATAGGAAGGCTTGTGCAGATCAGGGAAAAATACACACAGATCCAGGAGGTTCAAGTCTGCCATAGATCAGAGAATGGAGAGAAGATTCACTTTTCTGTGATACTAAGCACAAAGCAAAAGCTCCTTGCAGTGGTTCAGTAAGAAGAAAGCAAATGCCTTCAGGTGGTCCAGTCAAAGCCCAGACCTGAAGAGAAAATCTGTGGCAAGACTTTAGACTGAAGGTCACAGATGATCCCAGGTCAACTTGAAAGAGCTTGAGCTATTCTGCCAGGAAGAATGGGCAACCATTCTGCAAAGTCCCATTGTGCAAAGTTGGTCTACCCATATTCTAAATGACCCGTGGTTATTACCACAGTAGTAAGTCAAGGAGTGTGAAGATTCATGCTGTTAAGATACTTACTGTTAACTACTTTCTGACTATTTCTTCTTGTTACACTGAAAGGGTAGAGCTTGTGGTGTAGATCAGTGAAACAAATTCGTACTTTGATTTTGAATCATTGGTGTGGTTTACTTTCTTATTTGGGGGGGGGCAAAGGGTAAGGAAGTCATACTGGCAGTGGGGGCAGGGGAACCAGTTCACCATTAGTGCCTGCAACATTTGGGGGGCACTACCCCCCAGTACCCCCCCCCAAACCGCCTATGTTTTGAATTACAAGAGTTTGAAGAATTTTATAAGGCAGTATATATTTATCTTCCCCTGCTCCCTCACATCAATAGCTGAGATTCCCTATCACTACATCAGAGTCGGATCGGCAGGCCACACTCAGAGATGGGAGTGAAAAGAGACCACTGTGCCGAACTCCTCGCTTTTAAGCTCTTCCTAGGCAGCCAGTGGTGGCATCCCAGCTGACTGTAGCACTCTGGCCATGCCTAGGTTGAACTAAGAGCTGCATGAGTGGGACACTGCTGCCACCAGGGCCCTGGGTGTAGTCTCAGTAGGGCTGTTTGCTGGGACTGGGAAGGGAGTGGCACTAGGCATCAGGTGCAGGCACAGCAGCAGAATGTACAAAAAGAGACCTCCTGCAGTGGTATAGATGGGGACAAGGCAGTTTGCTGGGAACAGATGCAGAGGGACCGAGAGCAGTGCAGGCTGTGTGCAATACAGCACACATTGAATGCTCCTCCTGTAGCCACATAATATACAAAAAATGCTGTAATTCAATTGGCCCATCACGCTTGACCCGGCAAAACAGTTAGAACTTGCAACCAGATACCGTACAAATGGCTTAAAAGCCAGACTGTCCAGTCCAAAACCTGGCAGTTGGTCACCCTACCCCTCGATGGTCCTCAGCCCTCCTTCCCTTCCCTTTATCGGTTCCTCCTTCTCTTTCCCAGTCCTTCCCTCAGCACGCTCCCCCTCTCTGTGGCAGACCAAAGGCGGGAAAGCCTGTCTCTCTACACTGCAGCAGCGCTCTGCTCCCCCTGCAGCTCATTGGTCAAGCATTCCTTAACCATCCAACGGGCTGCAGGGAGAGGCGGGAGCAGTAGCCTAGGAGACACACATTCTTCCCTTGCACCCCTGCAAGATGCAGCTCCCAGCACTCACACAAAGCTAGTGTCTATGTGTTATTGTGTGTCATAAAAAACTTCAGTATGGTAAAAACAAGCATTATCAGCTACAATCTATCTGCATTACAGTTCAGACAGAAACCTGCAGAAACTACATACTTGTGAATGACAGTTACTCTAAAGAAACATACATGAGAAAGGAAATTTTCAAAAATAATTTACCAGTGTAGATACTGATGTATCCAGGTAAAGAGACATTTGGAAAATTGCCTCCCTCCCACCCTTTAATGGAGCTAAAAGTCCATACAAGGTTGTACAACATGTGTCCTCTTAGATGCATTAGGCAAGGCATTCCTTGGGGTGCGTTTAAGTTGGGGTAGATAGCATTACCAAATACATGCCTGTTATATTCCATTGAAAAATAACTCACAGAGAAGCAAGTACAAATGTCCACGGGTACTCTGTAACCCTGGCAGTTTCGAAATTGACAGGAATCATGTGCTTTCACTTTGAAAACTGCTGCAAAGCTTGCAAATAAAAATGCCCTCAGACTTTGCAGCCAAGCAGACTGTTTGAAAGCAGCCCCATTCATTGGTGTAATTTGCCTTCTTACTTGGGGGGGCAAAGGGTAAGGAAGTCATACTGACAGTGGGGACAAGGGTACCAGATCACCATTAGTGCCTGCAACATTTGGAGGGGGCTACTGCCCCCTATAACCCCACACACTACGCCTATGGCCCCATTCCTATACCCAGAGGACACTTAACACCAAGAACATGGGGCACTTCCTTGTGCAGAACAGATGAGAACAGCCTCCATGAATCAGAGAAAAAGGTGAAGTAACCCTTGCTTCTGAAACATAAATAGTGTTGGAAAATCAATGTGGCCTCCTCTTGAGAAAAGGTAGTTACTCACCTGTAGCAGGTCTCTCTCTGGACAGCAGAAATAAGTTATCATATATAGGGAATGACATACCCGATGGAGCCCTACACGGGAACGCTCCCCAGCTTCTACTGGAAGCTTTTGGGAGGCTCCACTTCTCCTGTGCACGTCCTTCCCACCTGCCGCTGTGGCACGATCTTGATATAGTCTGATAACATAGCCGTAGTAGAAGACAACTCCTCGGGGAGGTGGGAGGGCTGTGAGGACCTATTCCTGCTGTCTATGGAGAACACCTGCTATCTCATGTATGGGACTCCCAAGTTATAGGCTACTGAAAACTGAGGAGACCACTGAGAAGCCCAACAGGGGCAAAATTCAACTGCGGTATGGCGACAGGCCTTAATAGTCAAGAGACCAACTATGTACAAAAGCAGTGATTCTCTCTTCCCTTTATTTGTTTTTGGGGTAGCCTGGACAGAATAGTATGGGCCAAAGGAGGATGGAATTGGATTCTAATCCCCAAACACATTCCTGAGTACGATTGGCCGAAGTTGCTGTTGCTTCAGGAATCCCCGTCTAGGCAGTAGTGAGATGTGAACGTGTGGACTGAAGACCATTTTGCAACCCTGCACATCTCTTCCATGGAGACTGAGTCCATGTTGGCCACCGACGCAGTCATAGCTCTGACTTTATGGGCAGTGACATGACCATCAAGGTTCAGGTCTGCCTGGGCGTAAGTGAAAGAAATGCAGTCTGTCAGCCATATTGAAAGAGAGCATTCGGAAAAAGCAGTCCCTAGCTTACTGGGGTCAAAAGAAGCAAAACGCTGGATGGACTTTCTATGGGCTTTTGTCCATTCCAAGTAGAAGGTTAAGCCTTGCTTGCAGTCCAACATGTGCAACTTACAGTGCCTTGCGAAAGTATTCATCCCCTTGGTTTTTGTCCTGTTTTGTCGCATTATGTACAACCTGGAATGAAAATGGAGGTTCATTTGGATGTTAGGTAAAGCACAGTTACTTACCTGTAACAGGTGATCTCTGGGAACAGCAGGAATAAGTCTTCAAATATGGGTACGTCGGTACCGACGGAGTCTGCGCGGGAACGCTTCCCAGCGTCCAATCAAAAAGCTTTTGGAAGCATCCCACCACGCCTGCGTGCTGCCTTCCCGCCTTTCCCAACTGCCTTTCCTCAGTTAAGTTTAAAAGCTGAGACAAAGAGAGAGAGAGACAGAGAAGGGAAAGATAGAGATATAGAGATGCAACTCCTAGGGGAGGTGGGTGGGTTGTGAAGACTTATTCCTGCTGTTCCCAGAGATCACCTGTTACAGGTAAGTAACTGTGCTATCTCCAGGAACAAGCAGGAATGAGTCTTCACATATGGGGACTCCCAAGCTAAGATGCCTGGAGTCTCAGCATGTTAGAGACTGGAACATGCTACACGTCATATCGCCAGGCATCCTGAGGATGGAGGGTAGGAGTTGAAAACAGAAAGGTGCTGTAAGAGACAGCTAACCTAACATAGGACTGCAGAGGAGGAGTCCTTGTGTGGATGACAATTATCATCAGATATATTGAAAATGAAATATTGCAATATGGACCTCCCCTAACAGGATTGTACAAAAGTATGGAGGTTCATGAGATCTACTGGGGATCCAGTAGAGGAACCTCAAGGAGGACCTCACTGCGAAAGTAGAGGTAATAAACCTGTAGGAAAACACAATGGAGGTCAGAAATTCTGAAAGGTAAGAGGTAACCCCAGGGATAAACTGGGGTAGTACAAAAACTGTAAACCGTCAGCGGAAGGCTTTATGAAAAAAGCCCAAACTCTTTTGGCTACAGAGTGGCTCACTCATAGGAGCAAAAAGAGGACAAGGGTGATTGATTTGGACAAACAGGCCTAGTCCTTGTGGGAAGAAGGGGTATGGAAAACCCTTATATCCCAAAAGAAAGGACAGATGCCCGAGGCGTTAGCCTCAGAATAACTGAAAATCTGCAATGTCTTTCCTAACTGATGTCAGGTTGGAAAGATACTGGAACATGGAGAGCTTCAGAGGTACCTAACGTGAAGGTTGTGGTAAAAAGGTTGCTAACTACCACAGGAAGTGGTGGTGTGTGTAGAGCCCTAAACATGCTGGAACAGCATGGGTATGGGTAGAGCCCAACTGTCAGAATCATATAGAGATATATATAGCTATATGAGCATAGACAGTCAGATAGATAAGTGTGCAGATACATATCTACCTATAATAAAATATCTCAACGATACATATATATATATAGATAGATAGATAGATAGACATATGAAAATATATCTATAGTGAGATATAGAAGGGCATAAGATACACACAAAGAGCATAGGTATAGATCTATAGAGATGTATATATATATATATATATATATATATATATGAATATATAGGCCTATATATGGGTGTCTGCAATTAAGCAGACAGAGATATGCCCATATAAGTATAGCCATATAGGAGATGTGGAGAGATTCATCTAACAACAAGAAGGTGGAACCTACTTGGGAAGATATATAGAGAATTTATTCTCCCTGGTTATGAAGGAGGGAGTCAGGGGAAAACTCTCCATGACAAGAAACAGACTAGACTGCTGCAAGAGTGCTAGCCAGTGAAAATAACCAGGATGGTTACGTGAAAAGCAGAGGATAATATGCGTCTGCAGGCAGCAAGTCCCGAGTCTTCCAGAACTCTAGCATGGTAAGTGGACAGAAGACGCATAGGAATGAGATACCATGTTGACCTACTTGAGGTGCAAAAAGGGTATCATGCGTTCTTTAGCTGAATATGCACTGTCCATGAAGGATTAGAAATACCATGAGGACGAGCTGCATTGAAAAAGAGCATATTCCCTGTGGGAAATCTTGTGGACCAAACCAGGGAATTGTCAACTCTTTAAGCTTTCACGTAAGAGAAGGCCCATGTCCTTTACTTTAAAAAGGAGATAGTAAGGTAGGAAGAGCCCTTCCAGTCATGAAGGGCATGACTGAGGGAGCCTTTTCCAACCATCTAGGATAGCTGTTGGAGAAAATCCTAATGCTCTCTAGCAAGGGCCCATAGTGCAGAGCTTCTCTGTAAAATTGCAGAGAGCAAGATGCAGGAGGAGTAGGAGATAGAACTGGCTGCTGGAAAGGCCAGTACCTACGTCAACTATGCTGCCAAACCCAAGAGAAGTGGAGATGGCAAGAATAGAAGATCATTCAAGAAGCCTGTAGTGACAGCCCAAGAAAGATGATTCCACTGTCTTGGAGGCACTACTAAGGCCAGAAGAATGCGAGTGGAGGACAACTCTGGTTACTTGTGGAAAAAAACACAGTGGTCCAATCACTAGGGCTCCTGCATAGGCAGCTGCTAGCAAGACAGCAGAAAGAATCTTTCTGTTTAAAAACAGAAAGAACAGACAGAACAGGAGGCAGAAAACTCTGGACATGTCTGATAAGCTGCCTCAAAGCAAGATTGACAAAGAGGAGTTGACTCAGAAAGGAAAACTCCGCACTGAAAAGTAACAAAAACTAGAGAGGCTAAAGAAAATACATGCTGGTACAGGAAACTATCGTTTGATAGTTGTTAGACCTCTTTCCTTAGCAGGAAGAAGAGGAGAAACCTGTGACCTATAGGCATGAACAGCAGGCATAACATAGAAATGGATGTCTTGTGGAAAGAGATCCATGTCTAGAGTTAAGAATAAAAGCAGTAGGAGGCCTCTATTGGGAAGAAGCAAACTGCAAGTTGCAAACCCCAAGAGGCACAAAAAATGTGATACTGATTAATCAGAAACCCTACGGTTGCTGGGTTTGCTGAGCCTGGTTAGAATTTGGATTCTTCAGACCAGGATGATGTTTCCCCTGCTTGGGAACATCTGTATGATGGGCAGGTGATGAATAAAACCTTCTCCCCCTATGGGAAGAAAGTTTGGTAGGACATTTCCTACCTACTGGGAAAGAAGAAGGCGTAGAACGGCCCCTAGAAACAGGTAAATCAGTGGATAACTGAGCAACCTGACGTAAAAACTCCTTGTTGAAGAGATTTTCTCCAGTGCAAGGAGTATTTCCCAGTCTGTGCTGTGCCCATTTTTCCAAACCTGAAGCTTGGAGCCAGGCTCTACGTCATGCCCCTATAGCCATAGCAGAAGTCCTGCTAACAGACTCAAAGGAGTCTAGGGAAGCACGAGTAAGAAACCAAGAGATATTTAAATATAACTAAGCAGTGAGGAATAGTCTGCACTCGGGTTCTGGAAGAGAAGGAGTCAAAAGATGCAATTTCTTTGTGACCTCTTCAAGAGATAGACTCATATAAAAAATATATGAGAGAATTCTTGCTGAAAGCATAGATGTCTGGAAGGTTTGACGTCCAAAGGCATCTAGTGTTTTAGACTCACGACCTGGCGGACAAGAAGAGTGCTTTTTCTCACTCTTCACCCACCTCAGTGCTGATTCCACTACAATGGAATGATGGGGAAGTTGAGTCTTTTGAAACCCTGGAGAAGGGGGCACCTGATATAGGAGATCAGTTGCTCTGGAAGGTGGGGGTATCCTTAAAGGTGCTTCCCACATTCCTAGAAGGAGATCCTGCAAAGAATGATGCAAAGGAAACATGATGTTGTTCCTTGCTTCGGTAGAATCATGCCTAGGAATGGGAATGGCAAGAGATCTTGCCATATCCAGGAGGAAACTCTGAAAAGAAGGATCCCCAACGGGAACCTCCCTTGGACAGGTTAGACTTGCAGAACTAGCCTGGGCACCGAAGGATCTATCCAAGTATATAGGAATAGAAGATCCTGCACGGTGCAGTGTGGAATCCTTAAAGGATGGCCGCCGGTACTGGAGGTCAGGACCAGTGACAGTTAGTACCACATCGTCCATGCCAGGTATCGACTCCAAACTTGGTATAGAAGGGAGCGATCCTGTTGAAAGAAGCATGGAAGGAGCTGGCCACGATGCTACAGTGGATACCGGTACCAATGTCGGAACCGAACCAGACACAGACATCGGAACAGCCATCGGTGACAGCTCAATCGGTACCGAGGTAACCGAAAACTTTCGGCAGTCACCCTCGGCACCGAGCCTCCGGTATCGACAGGTCGCGGTACCAAGGCGTGTCAGTACCCAGTCTTCTAGACTAGAGATTGATTCCAAACTCGGCATCGAGGGTAATGAAGACATCGGTACCGACTTCGGTACCGTGTCTGATACCGATGGATGAAACCCAGCCGGTGGCAACTCAAACGGCATCAGAGGAACCGAGAGTTGTGGATCCGAACCATCGGAACCAAGCCTTCAGTACCGACGGGAGCCGGTACCAAGGCGAGTCGGTACCCAGTCCTCCAGACTGGAGATCGATTCCAGACTCGGCATCGAAGGAAGCGAGTCTATCGATGCATGTCTGGAGGGTACCGACGTCGGAGGTAGTATCGGTGCCGGTACCGATACTGGAAAGTCAGTCTGGAACGTATCCGTCAGACCCGTAGGTACCGAGGACGCCAGACGACGATCCCTGGTGAGGAGTGTTTCATCCAACACCAGTGCCGATGCCGGGGTATCGGTACCGCTCGAAGTGGATGCCACCACCGGACACGGCTCAGGTATGTTCTGTGGGGGGTGAACCCCAGGAACAACCTGAAACCCCTCATACACTTTGGAGGCCGAAGACTCCCGCCGGGGTTCTGGAGCCAGTGGATTCTCGAGGGCAAGGCCATAGGCATCTCTACGCTGTGCATGAGATCTACCGCTCGAGGACTGGCTAGTCTTAACAGACTGTTTGTGGGTTACCTGATCCTGTGTAGAAGAAGGAACGGTCGGTGCCCTGAAGTTGGAAGGGAACCGGGTATCGAGGGAAACTCGATGTTGAAAATCTTCTCTCAAAATACTGTTGCCCAAGGGCGGAGGAAAAAGGTCAGGACCCAAACAGGTCAGACACCGACTTTGAGGGTCTAAGAATAACGTTGTACCGCCACAGTATGAACATTTCTTGGAGAAAGTGGCTGGCGATTCCATGAAGGAAAAAGGAAAGGCCTAAAAGGCCTGAGAAACCGTGAGACACTATGAAGAAAAAATATTCCTTGAAAAGGAAAATTTCACAAGAAAAGAAAAAGAAAACACCAGCGGTACCGGTGGCGTCGGGGAAGACAGCCGCGACCACAAGAAAACTAAAGAAATAAAAGAAGAATTTTCTGCGGTGACCGGAGGACGTCCTGCCAGCTCCGCGGAAAACGAAAACTGAGGAGAGGCAGTTGGGAAAGGCAGGAAGGCAGCACGCAGGCGTGGTGGGATGCTTCCAAAAGCTTTTTGATTGGACGCTGGGAAGCGTTCCCGCGCAGACTCCGTCGGTACCGACGTAAACATATGTGAAGACTCATTCCTGCTTGTTCCTGGAGACTGGACCTAACAATATAGTCCAAATTGGTGAAGGGAAATGACAATAAAATACCTTGTATATATATAAAAAAAAAGTAAAAACTGAAAAGCTGTGAGTGCATATGTATTAATCCCTTTTGCTATGAAACCCCTAAATAAGATCTAACCAATCTCATTAGTCACATAATTAGTTGACTGGGAGTGCCAAAGTGTTGCAGCAAGAACAAAATTAATGATCAAAGGAGAAAAAAGGTATGTTTCTGTTCCATGTGAACCACGCTGATTGCAAATAGTGCGGTATATAAGAAATATAAATAAATAAGTAAATAAATAAAAGGGTGGAGAGAACCAAGACAGTAGGCAAATGGGACAAAATCTCCATGATGGGAAAATAGAGACGTTTACCAATGGAGGTGTCTGGAACGTGTCTGTGGGCCTCTGTGGAAAACAAAAGACTGAATCAACATGGCGCCAAGGTGGCCGGCAGGAAGGAGGCAAGCAGATGTGGTGGAGCCTCCCAAAAGTTTTCAAAAGAAGCTGGTGAGTGGTCCCATGTGGAACTCTGTCAGGGACGCCATCGCATACGTGAGAACTTATTCCTATTGGTCCACGGAGAATGTCTGATACATTTTGAGGAAAAAGGTGGTAATGTGGTAAGTAGGTTCCTCTCCTCCCTTCATCTCTTTCAAAAACAGTTACCTTGGACAAGGGGTAAAGATGACCGAGCCAATTATGGTGGAGGACAGGAGACTACGACTGCCATAGACAATCCAGGGCCTTCAGACAGTTGCCATCCCATGCATGGACCGCAAAAAAGCCTGCCACAGGGGCTGCCGACAAATAAGAAAATAAAGGAAGACTTTCTCCAGCCCTCATTATGCTTTTTCCTTTCAAGAGGTTGCAGTTTACAGCTCTGCATATACAAACTACGAACAGCCAGAGCTAACCCTAAGTTGCTGAGCAGATCAGAAACTATAAAAGCAGAGCCCTGAGTGAGTGCTGATGTTCTTATTATGATGAAGTGTGGGATGATGGAGACGTGTAGGCATTTATTTTCCTGCCTCAGGGCTTTATAAAAATATCAAGTTCACACAGTTCACTTTGCTAGAGTCAATTAAACACTGACACTGAACGATGACCTTCAGTAGCCCACTGTGACCTTAAACCAAATGCTGGTGTCCCTGTGGCAGATATGAGATGGTGGTGTTCATGCCTGCATTCGCATTGCCCTCTTGGAGTACTCCATGCGAAGCACACCAGAAATCTGCGCCGTTATGCCCATGATTAGGATTTGATACGAAAGGTACATGTAGCAAAAGATATCATTCAATTAACAGTGATATTTGGCCAATCTCAACTCAAAGTCTGCTCAAGGCAGATTATATTACATTAAAATGCACTCAAAAGGCACAGTAAATTTACAACCCCCCCCCCCCTACACACCTCACACCAAAAATAGTGAACCGAATCTACAAATATATTTACAAATCTATGTAAATATTCAGCCCTAATTGAGTCACAGACTCCTGCAGCAATTTTAATAAACCTATAAATAACTCAGCTTGCTGGGATTTGATGGTTATATTTATTCTTCGTTATTATATATAAATCTAAATATGTAACAGGTCCTCTAATCTGCAAGACAGAAGATGAGCCCTGAGGCCATACAAAGACACATTGTGTAGGTGCCTTGGCTAAACTGGCATGATTCACTACTCTCCTCCCAGCACAGTACACAGATAAAGGATCCCCGGTGGACGAAGACAACTCTCTCACCAACCTCCAGACAGACCACCCACGCAGGCAGGAAAGCATAGGCGTCCAGGAGCTGTCTATACATAAATACCTCCATGAGAACAAAAGTAGGCCAATATAAATAATCAGACATATAGTCCACAGGAACAGGGTGAGGAAATGACAGAATAGTTTCAAGCTTGCTCACTTTTCAGGTGCGCTCTGTCTGTCTCTTCAGCATCTCTCCTCATATGCTTTTCCTTGGCAAGACAGGAGCTGCGCTCCCCTTAGCCACTGTCTGGACTTGTGATCCTTGTCAGGTGCCTGAACTAGGCAACCCCCCTCTTCAGTGCAGCTAAACAGCTGGAATCCAGGACGGAACGCTTTCTCCTCTGCTCAGTGCAGCTACATGTTAAGTACAGGCAATGATCCCCCTCTCTCTCTGGCTTCTAAGGGCTCATTCATCACTCAGTCCAAGTCTCAGAAGACTTCTCTTGGGGAAGACTAGCAGGCTGCACCCGAGGCTCAGGTCCCATCTGAACACTCACTGCTCTGCTCCACTCCCCTGCCTCTCTGGAACTGAAACCAATCAGCTCACTGCTCTCATTCTCTGGGATCACCCTTTAATGACCTCTACTCTAGCTCTTCTTGCATCCTGGGGTTTAGCTTAATTCTCTTATCTCTTACTGAGGGAAACTTCATCAGCAGACTTCCCTTTTGGTTGCCTGTGGAGGAAGCCCCTTGGAGCCCTCCCAACATTCACTCTTATGCTTTCTTCCAAAAATGAAACACCTACTGCCAGAGTCTACTAGACTAGCCCACCCTTCATTACTTTTGAGTGGCACTACTTCGGAGCAGTAGCCACAAATATTATTCCTTTTTAATCCAAGACAGGGACATTTTGGCATCCCGCTATTTATATATCTATATACACGATGCACTTAAATGGTATTCGTCTGTCAGCAAAAGTCAGGCTGCAACAGCACGCACACCCCGACGCAGAACTATCTTCTTGCAGTGTGGATGGTTGGGAGTCTCTTCGCACGCCTTACTGAAGTGCAATCTAGGAGCAAAGACTGACAGATCCAAGTGCAAAGATGACTCAGCCATGCATATGCTCTTTCCTCTGTAGGAGATGCAAGCTGTCAGTGGACAGCTCGCATAGGAGGTCAGGTGGTGGTGGGATGGAAGAGTCTGATGGATGGGGAATAGGGAGAAAGGTCTGACTGAATGGGGAGAGGACGAGGGAAAGAATTGTCTGATGAGGGAGTGGGACACAGCTCCTTCAGTTACTGATGAAATATTGAAGGATGAAAGGAAGTAACTGGGAGCATTCCACTGAATTCAGATAAGGACTTCTTTAATCTTAAAGTGTATTTAGCTCTACTATTCTAACAGCTTCAGGTAGCAATGCCGTCACCATTCAAGGTGTTGTGCATTCATGAACATGGGGCCTTTTCTGTTAGCAGGGTGCATGACAAAAGAGATCACTGGGACCAGGGGGGCAGTGCGGAGCAGCAGATGGGGCTCGGGGCAGGAGTAGGCTGCTCAGGTGTCGGTGGAGAGGGGAGAAATGAGAGTGGAAGCTGGAAATGGGGTGGGATTGCCTGTGATGGAACCACTGGGGCTGGGCTTGAGGGGAGAGAAGCCTCTGGGGAATTTCTGAGGATTCTGCTGTAGGATAAGAGAGAGCCGTGGGGGCCAGAGGGAACTGCAGGAGAAAGAGCTGAGTAGGAAGAAAAGAGGGGAGGCTGCTCAAACTAAGTCAGACAGGGAGGGAAGGGGTGGGCATGCTAGGTGGCATGGGAGCCTGGAGTAGGAAAGATGGATCATCTGAGGTTGGCTTGGGTGGGGGGGAGGCAGCACTCTGTAGAACTTCCATAGGTGTCATCTAGTAAAAAAAATTGAATTTAGAGGCAATATAAAATCAAAGGCTACTGTGCCAAAATGGACTTGTTGCCCCTGTATTCATGCAACACAGAAAACCAGGACTGGAAGAGCTTGCCCTTTGTGACATGGTAATGTGATAAGCTGCTGTTGCAAGACCTGGTGGTTTGGAGTTGGCTGGCACGGCTGCTCTAGTGTAGTCTAACATCATGCAGACTCTTCTATGACGCGCCAACAACGAAATAAAGGTTTCCAAGTCACTTACTTTATAAGCTAGAAAGAATAAACCTTGTTTAAATATCAAACACGGATATAACCACATCATATGCCAAAGAATTATTATATGTTCACTTTAGAAAACTCCGCAAACGCAAAAAAATCCAAGATATTTCCATGCTGAGGAAACTTGATGAGGGGCTTCTCCAGGTTTGGGAACTGCACAGAGCTCTGCCTTGCATCTGCTCTCTCTTCAGAGGTGTGCAGCCTGCCTCAGGCACGCCCCAGAGATGGGACCAACTTTTCTTGCACACGGACAGACAGAATTACCCCCCCCCCCCCGTTCATCTTAGCATGCTCTGCCCACCCACTTTTATACTGGAGCATACTTTATCTGTGGATAATGTGATTTATCATGTATTCCACAAGACACTCCGAGTTTACAGTATGAATATTACTAGCATATAGTAACAGTAATGAGTTATGAGAACAATTTTCTTAGGATATAATCCAAGCACTACGTGGCATATGCTGTCATCATCGCCTCAGTCTCGCTTACGTGTGTACTCACATCATACGCTTTTACATTTGCTACAGAGTAGGTGTCTGAAGGTACACTGCTTCATTTTAGCTGCTTTTATGGGGCACTTACGTGCCTCTGTGTTTTTATAAAATAGGCAACTGTGGAAGTATGAGTTGGATTGAACTATAAAATCTGTTAGTAGATTATGCCCTCCTGCCCCACCCCCTTCTTCGATTCCTCCTAATCCCAGCTCAGCATGCCCTGATGCATTTCCTTGGGAGGGATAACGTCAATCTGCTATCGCAGGCTAATGTTAAGCAGGATTCCTTCTCCACTCCTAATTAAATATCTTTCATATCACCTTCCCATCCCGCCCATTCCATCAAAGGAATTACAAAATTAAACAGCAATTCCAAGAAGTAATAGAGGTGTTCAGGACAAAAATCTTCATTTTGTTTAGTTTCCCCATGTCATTTACAGGATTTTTAATTTTGTTCAGGTTTCTTTTTTTTTTTTTTGTTTCGGTAGCAAAGTGGTCAATAGTGCACCCTACACCCTAATGTACAATAGTGGGCACTATTGACAGCACGGGAAAAGAAAACAAAATGTCATGGCTTTTTCTGTCATTTCCGGTTAAGAATGACATGAAATGACATGGCAAATGTCATTGGTATTTCCCATGTTGTTTCAAATGAATACACATCCCTAAAAGCACATGTGCACAGCACCTTCTGAAACGCACAAACTGTCACTTTTTCCCCCCTAAACTGAGTTTGTAAATGATTCTGATGGTGGCACATTACCTTCCTGAAGGCTTTGGCATTTCTAAACGGCAGAAGCTATGGCATGGGGAGATTTTGGTGCAGGCCATTTTGAGAGAGGTAGAGTTTTTATGAACAGTGGTAAGGTTCTGACACTGTACATTCTATGAAGTATTCAAAAGAGTGAAGCAGGGAAAGTCAGATTTTACTTGCATAAATATGCCTTTAAAAAATATTCCCCCTTTCTCCGGGTAACTCTGGCTGTACAAAACTTTGTGTAGGCAAAGCTACCTAGACAAAAACAAGAGAGGTGGCTTGGATGGACTAACATTCAGGTGGAGAGTGCCAGGCTAAACGCTATCCAGCTAAATCCAACAGTCAGCCCTAAGTTACCTGGAAAAGTTGATGAGGGTAAATTCATAAGCTGTGCCTAGATTTACACGTGAGTTTACACATGTAAATCAAGATATTTTAGTTTTATACGTGTGTAAATGGGCATCTACGTACGTATATGTGGTGGTCACTGTGATGAAAGTATGTGCGTCAGGCCGACTGCACTTACTTTCATTGCGGACCATGTATGAGATGGAACATGAACGGAGTGCAAAGTTATACCCATAAATTACAAAATACTATAATTTCCGTGTGTTTTTGAAAATTCAGTCATAGGGCTGGCGTAAGTGCTTGCAGTTTAACGCAGGTTTTCGACAACTTGCACCCCTATTTTATAAAGCATGTGCATCCTTACTTATAAAACAGGCATGAGATATTTATTTATTTTATTTATTTGTAGATTTTCTATACCGCGCTATTTGACATCAGTGCGGTTTACAATTAACAATTTTGTACAGGGCAGGGGAGATGCCTTGTGCTTACATTGAACAGGACATGATAACTTGGATTCATAACATTGAACTATATACATCCAAACAAATGAGAGATTATTAGTGACACTTTTACATTATGAAAGCTGATGGGTATGCGCATTCATCTAGGCACGTCTTACAAAATTGTCCTCCAGAAATTCAGCAGCAGGCTACTTTGGATATCTTCTGCTGAATATCCGGATAAAGTTATCATTTCACTTCAGCTGGATATTTTACCCACTCAGCAAATTTTTGAATACAGATACTTACATTTGCTATGAGACAGGAAAAAAAAGATAGCAGTTTAGAGGTGCTAAATACCGCCATTAAAATACGCCAACCTCCCCCCAGCAATACGGCTCTCAGCCCTCCGTCCTCCTACTGCCCCCCCTACCGTCTTTCCTAGCTCCATACCATCCTTTCATTCTTTCCTACTTGGTCAGCTCACCTGAGTTGAGAGGTGGCCCTTGGAACCCCCCCCCCCCCAACCCCGTGCCAGACACAACGGCTGCAGTTTCAGAAGGCAGGGAGCACGGGTTGGCGCAAGCTTACTGTCCCTGCAGCACCCCTCCTCTCTTTTCCCATTAAGGGAAGCTTCCTACATTATAGAAAACTTGTATGGGAGGAGGAGGCGCTGGGGTGAGCATTATGGGGAGTATATGCACGTACTGGCTTACAGTCCCTGCTTTCCATGATTGTAGTTTTGCTCCTAATAGCAGTGAGATTCCCTGACACAGCTGAGCTGAACCGACTAAGAAGACTGAGTGAAGGGGAAGTGAAAGAGTACAGTGGCAGCTGGGGGGTAGACGACTGGTGGATTGGTAGCACTTATATTGCTGACTTAGAGGTCCTGCCATCCGATGGTTTCCCTTAATAGAAACAGACCTGGCCGGTATTTGGTTGGCAATGTTGCATTAATCAATGCCCCTTCCACTCTCACTAGAGCAGGGCTGTGGGCTAAAATCTCCATCATCAGGAGGGGGAAAGCCCCACTATGCCGGCATCATGCTTTATTATGCAGCAAACATGAACAGATCCCCTAACAATCCCCAGCAAGCCATTACTCCTGTGGAAATTGCACATTTGTCTAAGGCTATTAATAAAATGAAGTAGGAATAGTGAGCTTGAAGGGTGAGGGAAGGTCAGCTTAATTATTAATGGCCAGAGTCATAGCCTACAGCTAAAATAACTTCTCTGACAACAAGTAACTTGACAGATAAATACAGGCTCTTTCAACAATCTTTTCGATGGGCAGAAAGCTCTATCATATGGAAAATAACTGAAGGGAAGCAAAAGGAGGAGTAATACTAGGTAGATTACAGAATCTGCACACATTTTCAGCAGGCAAACAAATCAGAAATTAGTTTACCAAGAACCCCTACCTAGGCATGCACCAGAGCTATGCTGCAAAGGGAGGCGTGTGCAAGTCCTTGATAAACCAACTGTAGTATTATGGTCACTCTCAGAGCAAATAATGATACTTCATCAACAAATTCAAAATAGCTCCACTCATTAACCACATCTATAGTACATTTTTTCAAGAAAGCCTGTTGCTAGTGTTGGCTAAGGGATAATTAGTATAATGATCCTCATTGGGGAGCCGATGACAGTCATTAAGGGTGGAGCCAGTAGATATATGTTTGTGTGCCTGATTAGCGCTTTTTTGGTGGGGTGTATGAGCAATCAGGGTTGCAATTCGAGACACTGTAGACAGTAAAGCGTTGGTAAGTTCTGCTTAATGTCGGAGTTATGGTTGGTTTTCTGTTGGGGTGGTTCTATCGGGCTATAGTGCTTCTATAAGGAGTTTTTTGTTTGTTTTTCATGCTGGTGTTCAGTACAGTCCATATCTCCCTGAGGCAGCTGGAAGCGAAACGCTGAATGGACGCCTGAGTGGGCGTTGGGGTTAGTCCATCTCAAGTGGTCTAGTGGAGAGCAGAATCTCACGAATTGTGGATTAGAGGAAGATGAATTATTGAGCTTTAATTAAGTCTATTTTGAGTTTTTACTGTTTAATCCACTGATGGTTAATAAGAGGAGCTTTTGGGCAGGTCACTGATGTATAGTTTGGGGTGATAATGATAGCAGTTTTGATTATGGCTTTACTGTTTACCCCTTGAGACTCAGACCTGCTCTTTCTCCGTTTTGCTTGATAAACCAATGGCTCGGCGACAGTGCAACCTGCTGCCCTGTGAGTGACCCAGCATTACTTTGTAAGGGGAGAAATCTCTTATGGTAGTATTGGCTGTGACAATTTAAAGTGGTATTTGCCTGGATATATGGAGATAAAGGAAGTGAGATGGAAAACCACAGCCAATCTCTCATGCAGAACGAGTTAGAGCAGGAAGAAGGGGAGACGGAGGGAAAGTCAGGGAGTGTGTATGCATTTCTGACAGCTGAGTCCTCTTCCACTCTGCACTTACTGCATGTTGCTTGCTAAGAACGCTGCGCAGAACAGACAGGACCTGGAAGCCTTCAGAAGGGATTAGTATTGATGCTACATGAATAAACCAATTCTAATTTGCACCAAAGACACAAAGGAGGAGAAAAATAAAAGAGAGGCTCTTGTGTCAGACCCTTACCAAAGGACAGTTGGTGCTCTGCACAACTAAATGAGAAATGCAGGTTTACCTCCCGCGCCTGTAGGCAAGTAGTGCTTCTGCGATGACAAGGGTCCCTGGCAGGAGTCAAAGGGGTGTGCAACAGTTGTTGTTGATATGCGCCTCTTAGGGGGAGAGAATAAAGTTCCCTTCTCAAGTCTTGCCGAGTACCTTCATGTGGTGACCCCTTGTATAACATCTATACCAAATTTCAGCAAGGTGACACTACAATTGAAGTATGGCAGGAACGAAGAAGAAAAATACATACTGGCCGCACGTTGCCCAAGATAAAAAGATGCCCATCCGTAGCATGCACACTAGGGTTAATGATGGTGGTTGCGATAGTGCAAGTGCTGCAGATGTAGATAACATCCCTGCCACAGATAAAGGCCATGGTGAGCCTGTTCATGGACCCACTGTGGCAGGAGATAAACCACAGAAATTAATGAAAAAGTTAAGAGGATTAACTACAATTAAGTGGAATTCTGCAGATAAAGAGGAGATAATGTACTGCTATTTTTATGCTACAAACCCTATATTTAAAACAAGAGGGTATACAAAGAGAATCCGCCAAAAGCTGGAAGAAAGGGGAAAATTGTTATTAGTAAAACTGCAAAAAATAACAGAAGCAAATTTAAGATCTTTAATTTTAAAGATCAAGGAAAAGAAATATGTGAATGATAACATCTTGAAACAACTAAGGGATTCCGTGGACAAAGAAATACAGGGAGGAGGGAACCTAGGTGGGAGTACCAGAAGAAAGGAAGACACAGAAAAGGAAACCGAGGTTGAGGGGGAGATGGAGTTGAGAGATTTAGAACTGCAGGAGAGTGAGCTGAATAAAGGAAGGGTCAACAAATTAACTGAAGTGGAGGAAGCAAAGGAGGAAGCAGAGGAGAAAGAAGAAAGGGAGGAGAAAGACCCAGAGGTGGAGGTGGAGGATAGAACTCCTAGTCCATATGGAAATAGATGAACATGCTGGGTTCCAAGCAATGGAAAGATTACCCAAGCTAAATTTAACACTTAAGGTTAGAAATATGATAATTAAGATGAACTAGGCCATATCCAGTATAAAGGGACCATTTATTGACATCACCGGAATTAATCAAATTCAATATTGTGCAGCTAAAATTATTACTGTAAGAATACTTCCAACTAGAGTGCAAGACCAGAAGAAAAAGAGAACAATAACAGTTCCTCCTTGGAAAAAGCTCACTGATGGAAAAATACAATCATTGCATGCAGAGGTATCCCTGATAGATGAGTATCTAAAAGGATTAAGATCATCAAAGATATTAAGGAAGACCCAAGACATCAAGCTGAAGCATGCTGCATTAACAGAAGAAGACTTGAAATGTATATATTCCAACAATAAATTGAAAATAGCGGCAGAAGTGCAAAAACTTCGAAGATGTGAAGAAATCAGGAAAGAAAGATATCAGAATAAACTATTTAGAGAGAATCCAAAACAATTCTACAGGGAATTGGGGAACAGTATTAATATAATAAAAGCACCTCAAACCAAAGCCGAAGCTGAAACCTTCTGGAGAAAGCTATATGAGGACCCTATACAGCACAATCACAAAGCAGAATGGTTACCCAGCATACAGAAGTACTTAGAAAAAACAAACATCAAACCTATGGCATGGCCTATAGTAACAAAGGGAGAGCTGGAAAGCAGGTTAAAACAAGCTCCAAATTGGAAGAGCTCTGGCAGATGGAGTAACCAAATTTTGGCTCAAACAGTTAACATCACTCCAACAACACCTGGCGAAATGCAATAATCAATTGTTCAAGCAACAGACTTAACACCGCAATGGCTTACTACAGGAAGAACGTTTCTCCTTCTGAAGGGGGACCCGCGTAACATTCCTAAAAATTATAGACCAATAACCTGTTTACCTACAATCTATAAGCTGTTTACTGCGATAGATGCAGACAGAATATACAATGACATCAAGCTCAATAACATCATGATGATAGAGCAAAAGGGCAATAAGAGAGGAGCATTTGAAACCAAAGACCAGTGCTAAGAAAGGCAGAAATCTCAGTACAGCATGGATTGATTATAAGACAAGCTTTTGACAGCATCCCATACTCTTGGATAATACATTGCCTTGAAATGTATAAAATAAATTCTGGTTTGATAGAGTACATTAAGTTCACTATGACAACGTGGCAATCCACACTCTTTTTGAGATATGAAAATGGTCAGTCCTAAGATCCAGTGAGGAATATTTCATGGAGATTCCCTGCCACCACTTCTGTTTTGTTTGGTGCTTAATCCAAAGAGTGTTCTCATCAACTCTTTGAGATACTGATTTAGCCTGAATCCTAAAGAAGGTACCAACCTAGAAACAATTTCCCATCTGCTATTTATAGATGATCTGAAGCTCTACAGTTCCAGTGACCAACAATTAGCAGAGCACCTTTGCCTGGTGAAAAACCTTTCTGATGACATCAGGATGATTTTTGGCCTTGACAAGTGTGCTAAGGCAAACTTTTTCAGAAGAAAATTGAGAAAAAACGAAAACATCTCCCTTGCTGAGGGCTGTGACATCAAGGACCTTGAACAGGAAGGAGTATATAAGTATTTTGGACTAGAGGAAGGAATGACTCAAGCAGAAACTATTGAGAGAGAGAGAGAGAGAAGATCAGAAAAGAATATTACAGGAGATTAAAACTGTTATTGAAAAGTGCTTTAACATCACAAAATAAGATATAAGCCATCAATCAGCTGGCAATTCCTGTACTCTCATACAGTTCTGGGATTGTGGATTGGCCTCATAAAGATCTTGAACAACTGGATGTGCGAACAAGAAAACTCCTCCATGCTCATGAAGTAATTTACAAGAATTAGTGTATGCCAAGATTGTACGTTCCTAGAGCTGAAGGAGGCCTAGGACATATAGAGATTGACTACACCTATAGAGTTACTAACGTAGGCTTCCAAGCCTATCTGACAGCATCATCGGATCCAAATACACAAAAAGTGCTGAAATATGAAATTCTCCATCATCAAATTTGGACAAGCATTCCAATGATTAGAAGGAACGAGTGAGAATCCACAGGTATGCATGGGAAAAGAAGTAACAGAATTTGCAAAACAAGAAAAAAAAGTCTTCAAAGAATTAGATCAGCAAGCGAGGAAAAACAAGTGGCAAATGCACAAATGCAGTGGAAAATACAAAGTGTTACTCCAAGAACCTTTTGTCGATCAAGAACGGACACATGAATGGTTGTGTAGAAGTGAAGTGATAGTTGCAGCCCAGGAGAGTGGATTACAGACGAGATGATTTACGGCGTTATTGAAAAAACTGGCACAAGAGACATATGCTGATTCTGTAAGAACGAGCTGGAAACAGTGACTCACCTAATAGCAGGCTGTGAAGTTCTGATGGCGGAAAAGGTTTATACAAAAAGGCACAACAAAGTAGCATGCCTCCTCCACTGGAAACTCTGGAAACACTACAACATCTCTGTCTCTGAAAAGCACTGGGATCATGATCCTAAGAGAATAATAGAGAATGAAGAGGTTATGATCACCTGGGACATTCCCATTCCGATGGATAAGAAACTGGATGCTAGGAAAACTGACACAGTGGTAAAGGAGAAGAATACCACAACAGCACTGATAATAGACGTGTCAGTACTGAATGATTATACTGTGAACCGCGTGAAGAGGCAGAAGATCCTGAAGTACCAAGAAATGCAGTCAGAGACCAAGAAAATGTGGCAGAAAGATACGGAAATATTTCCCATTGTACTGGGAGCTACAGACTTGATAAAGAAGAATTTCCAAGCACATCTTGACAAACTACCCATACATGTTATATCTTACAAACTCTAGCAGGAGGCTCTCTTTGGGACGATGCAAGTATTATGCCGAGCATTAGCAGTAAATTACTCCACATACCTTGGGCTTAGAAGTGAGGTTCACGATTGCCATAGTATGTGCAAAACTAACCCATTTGGAGTAACTACCCCGAGAGAATAAACCTCTGCCCTTAAAGCGGCACCTAGTGGTCACTCAAACAACAGCACTAGAATGACATTTTGCTCTTATTCACATGAAGATATATATAGTATGGGGGTGACTTTATAAAGCGCTTTTATGCGTAAAGCCTATTTTGCATGCACAGCCATATACATGTGCAAATAGCAGGCACACAGAAAAGGTGTGCCAACTTTTGTGCGATCAGCATGTAGGCATTCCCGGTGGAGTGTTTGGAAAGAGCCTAAGCGGAGTTGTAATGTGTATGCACATTTTATAAAATACGCAGATACATGTGTAGAGCAAGTGTAAATCTATGCATGGGAATTTGATCGCTATTAGGGTTGGTTCTCCAAGACTATGCTTTAAAGGCACATAGGTACCTTTATAAAATAGGCTCAACATAAGCACCCTTTTGGACTTCTCACATAGGCTTATAAAATTACACTCTACAGAAACACCCTCAGCGGATGCTGTCCAGACAGTGAGTTCCAGCCAAGGCAGTAATGGGAAGGTACCCCCTCTCCCCACTTGCTGCCTCACCCAACAACATCCCAGGCCCTGGGGTGCCACAACTGCACAACCAAACTGAAGATAGCATCAGACCCACTGCCAAACCATGCTAACAATATACCCACTGCTCTCCACGGTGCAACCATGGCTCAACACTCACCCTAGATAACAACGTATATGCGGCATCTACACTACACACACAGGAACCCCTACCACTTGATATACATACAGAAATCCCCCATGCAAACAGCTACGACCTCACTCAGAACACACTGCACTGTGCACTCAAACTCACACTCAATTCAAAACAAAATTCAGATCATAAGAGACCTCCCTATCACCCCAAAACATAGACATCTTATGCATAACAGAAACATGAATCACCAAAACAGACAACGTGCTACTAAATCAACTCACACCAAATGGATACTCCATTTACCAATGTCCATGATCACAATGTAGAAGTGGGGGAGTAATGATCCTAGCCAAGAACAACCTCAAGTTCCAATGCCATGCAAGTGAGAGCACCTATGAATCTGAGACCATCGCCATAACCAACAAACAGATAACCATCTGTCTCATCTACAGGACACCAACCACCAACGCCAACGACTTATCAGTTCTCCTGGACAAAGTGATAACTGCTTTAAAAATTGGAAAGGACCCCCTAGTATTAGGAGACTTTAACTTCCCCTCGCTGCAACAGAATCATGCCCAAACCTTCATCCAAGCGATGTTAGCAATGGCCCTAACACAATTTGTAAAAACCTCCACACACAATAAGGGCAACACCTTAGACCTAATTTTCTTCAAACCAGTCAGGCCCCCCACACTCCATTCATGCACACCCAGTACCATGGTTGAATCATAAACTAATCAGCTTCTCCCTCCCACCGAACATCCTCAGCAAAAGCTGCAACCAGCATCCATCAATAAGAAGATTCAAACCTTTCAACAACGATAATTTCATTCATGACACCCTCCCACAACTTCCTGAAGACTCCACTGGCCCCCAAGTCCTCATCAAAAACTGGAATAATGTCACAAGAAAAGCAGCCATCATTACCAATACCACAAATACCACCACACCCCCCAAGAAAAAACCCAAACCCGAGTGGAATACTCCAGCCCTCCGTAACTTGAAATGAAACTCAGCAAACATGAACAGAAATGATATAAAACTAAAAACAATGAAGACAATCTCAACTATCTACAACTTCTGAATGACTATCGCATCACAACAGACAAGATGAAATGTGAATACCATACTAAACTGTAATCAACCGACTGAGAGAACTCTTCGACATCGTAAACTCACTGACAAAAACGCCAACTAACGATAACCAGGACATTACACTCACCATCAACAACTAGCTCAACATTACAAGCAACTGCATCCCCAACCGGAACTCCCCCACCCCCCTGCTGATGTAGCCAACCACCTGAACCCCTGGATCTCCTTTGCCAACATCACTAAGGAACAAATAGAAAACACCATATCGTCTCTAAACACAACAATCTCACTCCTGGTTCCCTGCCCAGTCTCATGGATCAAGGCAACCAAGAAGGAACTCAGCAGCATACTCACTAAAATCACATGATCGATACTACAAGGCATCATGCCTACATGCTAAAAAACATCTTCCATATGACTAACACTGAAAAAAACCCTACCCTTCTGACCCATCATCATACAGACCCATCACTGGCCTACAATTTAATGCCAAGATCATTGAAAAAACCGTCCAACACCAACTTCAAGACCATATTGACAGACAGATCCTTCTACACCCACAACAACATGGATTTTGCCTGAACCATGGAGTGGAAACGTTGCTAACCACCCTGGTAAATACACTAATTCAAGGAATACAGCACATTGAACAAGGCTTCCTATTAATCTTCTTAGACATTTCTTTGGCATCTAACACTGTGAACCAACATATACTCCTGCAGCATCTCTGAGCCAATGGAATTCAAGGCACAGTCCACAAATGGTTCACAACCTACCTCACTGATCGACACCAACAAATAAAGATTGGCCCAAACACCTCCATCCCATACAGACTCAAGGAGTCCCCCAGGGATCCACCCTCTCCACTATCCTATTCAACCTCTACCTTCAACCGCTCTGTACACTCATAAGATCACACAACCTCAACGTCCACATCTACGCTGATGATATCATGATCTATAGATCAATTAACACAAAGCAACCCTCTACCCACCAGGAATACTTCACAGACATATCCAACTGGCTAAAAGACAATAACCTTCAAATTAACTACAACAAATAGAAGTCCACTTCATAATGAGAGACACCACTTCACTCCCCCCAACAATAACAATGAACAACACATCAATCCAAACCCGGACCGAAATTAGATACCTTGGAATTACCCTCAATCAACATCTCACATTCAAAACACACATCAACAAAATCACCCGGACAATATACTACAAAGCAAAGACACCGCAACGCCTCTGACTGCTCCTTGAGCCAACAGATTTCTGTTCTGTTAGCTTCAGTGATACCTCACCTTGATTACTACAATGCTATCTACCAAGGCCTACCACAATCCATACTCCTACCCCTACAAACTGCTCTCCAGTCAGCAAGGATGATACAAGCAGCAACAAGACAGGACCCCATCACACTTATAACTCAAGCAGCTGCACTGGCTTCCACTACAGAGCTGAATAAAATACAAAACAATCATTCTAACTCACAAAGAAATCCACTCCAACCCCTCCGCACACTACTTCACACCTCCCAACCACAGATCTAGACGGCCTACACGATGAACCACCTCAACATCCCCCGCATCAGAATCAAATCTAGCCAGCAAGCATGTAAACAAGCCTTCCAACTATACGCACCCTCCACACGGAACACCCTACCGGACCAGCTAAGGAACATCACAGACCTCACCACCTTCAGAAAACACCTGAAGACACACCTATTCACAGAGCATTTCAGCCCCATCACATAACCTCTCCCCAGAAGAAAAATACTAGATGACAATCTCTGGACATAGTCCACATTTGTATATAGTTATGACCCCAAGAGTTATCAATTGTATGCTTTAATTCCCACTCTATTCATTGTTATAATGTACATTCAAACATTGTTCTCTGTAAACTGCCTTGACCCAGTAAAAGGTGGTATATAAATACAGCTAAATAAATAAATAAAATAGCCAAATACCAGAGGCTATACATGTGGCTCTCTGATAACAGCTAGACGGAATAAGAAATATATCGGTAAAACTCTCTTTTGCTTAACACTGAACACCTCAGTGGTGGAGCCTGCCTGTGCTTTGTAAAACGTCTGGACGCAGTGCTGTCACATGCTAGCTTCATACTCACAGTACCAATGAACACTATCTATTGCAGTGAGAAGTCTGTTCCATACTTCCACCCACATCATCTCCATCTGTTGTCTAGTCTACAGTAGATGCAGACAAGGCATGGCAGACTTTCACTAGTGAATGCCAGCTCTGTGGCCTAATCATTTATTGTTGCTTTCACTAGTCAGATCATACTCGAGCCTTGCTCAGGGAGGCAATGAGCAAGGCCGTTTACATGTCTACTATAGGCACCTAGTGCCCCACCAATGTAAGAAGGATAAGATCACATTTGCACTTATCAGGACCAAGCCCAAAATCCTTAAACATAAATGAGCAAAACAGTGAGCTTTTTTCAGATAGAAATGGATACACCATGAAAAGAAAGCATTTTATCGTACAGAATCTCACAAAGACAGCAAAACATTTTCCCTATGGAGAAGTGTAAGGTGATGCATACAGGGAAAAATAATGGCAACTACAGGTACAAAATGCTGGTTTCTGAGTCAAGAGTCACTGTGGAGAATACGTTTACATTTTCAGCCCAGTATGCCATGGTTGCTAAAAAACAGATAGAATGTTGGGAGTTATCTGAAAGGGGAAGGAGAACAGAAGTAGAGTATCGTTATGCCTCTGTATAGGTTCCTAGTGCCACTGCGCTTTGAGTACTGTGTAGAGCTCTGCTTGCCTCATCTCAAAAAGGATGCAGTCATGCTGATAAGTGGTGAAGAGGGGGGAAGCATACTTGCAACATTTAGAGTTTGGGATGATTACTGGTGGTAGAAAAAACAGAAATAGGGAACAGTTATGGGGATTTCAAATACCTGGCTTCCTACTCTGCACTATCCTCACCCCGCAGGAACACATGGTTTGAGTTTAGTTTAGTTTATTAAAACTTGATATACTGCAATTTCGATCCAACAAAGCGATTTACAATAAAATGCATAAAAGGAATTAAGAAAAGAACTCCAATTAACAAAAAGGATAGGAGCATCCATAACAAGAGAAAGTGGCCAGAAACGATGTATTTTAGCGTACAGCAACTGTTACCATGCAGACATGACAGGAGCTGCATGCTAATTCCTACAATAACTGCACATCGTGCAATGGGGCGGGGAATGGACAAGTTAGGGGATGAAAGTGGGCGTGGAAAGGACACTGTAGTTAGCACAGGGTACATATCACTGTCAAATGTGGCAATTAGCACAGGTGCACCCAATGACACTTTAATGTGTGGTATCAGGTTCATCCATGTCATTTGTGAATGCTGCTGCCATGTGTTAGGGTATGTGTCCGTGCACTGTCAAGAACATGCTTGGCAAGCCATCAACATACAGCAACATTTAGCACTAACCATGCATTACACTCACCTCTAAAACTGTTACATGCAAAACTCTAACAGGCTTTAGTATAAGGGCCCCTAAGTCTAATTTTCGGCGACATACCTCCCAGCTTTTGGTGACAAACCAGTGCTTCCAACACATTGATTGAGAACCTCTGCACGAAATTAAATTATTTCTGGCTCAGCTAATCATACAGTTTACACTATATATATATTTAGGGGGGATATTCAGCGGCGGGAGATAGCACTATTACAGCAGCTAGCCATTGCTGCTGAAAAATGAACCCGGATATTCAATGTCGAGGTCATATCAGGCCACCAGCACTGAATATGCAGGCTGGCCGGATTGCGATTTTGCAATCTGCTCTGCAGCGATATTCAGCCACAGGCTGGATTGCAAAAGCAGCTAAAGTTAGGAAAGCCGTTCAGCTGTCCTAACTTTGGCCGCTTAGGGATAACCGGGCAGCGGGTGAATATTGCTGCGGCTAGGTTTACATGCGGTGCCACCCTGGGAACGCCCCATGCTAGCATTACGGTGCTTAAAGGCTGCCAAGTGCCTAAATGGCTTTGAATATCGCCCCCTTATAGTTCACTGTTACTAAGTTCAATTTATTCCTGTAACAATTCAATCACCTTAAGTATGTATTTGACACACTAATTTATTTAAATAAACTCCTACCTGGAGCATTATACATACACTAGCAGAAAGAGCACATCAAAAGTGATGGACAAAAGCATCCCAGGCTCCTTATATTATGCACTGCAGAAACACTCTCTTCCACACTCCCTCATTGTTTCCCATTATCTTGTCTTTTTGCACCACCCTTTGGGAGATGAAAGAGACATCCTGATGGCATTTTGTGACCTTTCTGGATGTCCAGTCTTTTAGTGCACTGTCTTGTCTGTTAGTCCGCACTTGCCGCTGTTAGCGTGTGCAATTGCCTGTTACTATGTGCTATCAGGTATCGGCATGTGCTGTTGCTAGTTAATGTGTGCTCCTTGCCAGCCTAATCCACAGGAAATGCATACATATCTCGTATATCCCTGAAATCTTTCAACACGTATATGTCCATTAAAATCCATCCTCCCAATCCCACTGTTTGTGCAAATTCATTACGGCAACTTCAACACGTATGCTCCCTAAAAGTCCACGCAAAGAGGTGAATTCCAGCATGACTGACAGTCACACAAGCACTAGGGAATTTATATAGAGAGAGAGCATGAGAGTGAGGTGTATGCAATATTGCCATGCCTAATTCTCAGGGATAACTGGGAGGGGGGGGGAGGAGCTGTAAATGGCAGGTGAGTTCACGTGCTTAGGGGTTGAGAATTACATCTATTTTGACCCTCAGTGGAGTTGTTTTTTTATCTCACATTGCACAGGACTGTTAGTTTTGAGTTTCACAAAGTGGTTTCTTGAAGTAGACAGTTGGCACACCATATCAGATATGCTCATTTCATCCCTGCTCACCTTAACAGGGAACAGAAAAAAACTAGGTGGTTTAACATCCAATTAGCTTCTGGTGTCTCTTACACCATACTAGCAGCAGCCTTAATTTATAGTCCCTTTGCTTGCTATATTGTAAGCTCCAAGGAGAAGGAACGGTGTCTTTTGTCTCTGTGTACTGCACTGTCTTCACCTGGTGGTACCCAGTCCAAAACGTGATTAAGTCCTTTGATGGGACTTCACATACAGTCCTATCAAAGTTATTCGTGCCGCTGAGTAAGTTGAACAGGATTTTTACAATTTTAACAGAGTGGCACAAGTCGTTGTGTCCTCATTATCTCACACAGAGTTCTTTTACCAGACCAACCTCTGACAAAGGGTATCGAAACACGGCCTGTTGTCAATGGTTCAATAGAAATAAAGCTCTGTCTTTTTCCACATTAATCACGTTTTGGACTAGGTGCTTTAATTGACGTGATTACTTGCAGTGTTGTGGTTCACCTAGTAGTACTACAGAAATGTGAGTAGTAGTTTTGCCAGATTTTTCCCCTTCTGGGGAACATATACAGACTCCATTTATCCTCTGTCCTTGAGGATAAACCAATTAATACTCTCTCCTTGAGCCACCAGTCTAGCATCCCACCAAATCAATACAGTGAGGACACCCTCTCCTTCACTATCATGATGCTCCACTTCAGGGTACTCATGCCTCCTTTTACCTTGCACTCAGTTTGCTGGATGCCAAGTTCTGCCAATACCGGGCGCCTTCTATAGTACCTCCTCATCTTCCAGAAGGTGTTCTCACTTCCTTCAACAGCTACTCAACCTTCCAGAGTTGGTCAAGCATACTGCCATTCTTCAGTTGCCTCTGCCAGGATCCTCTCCAGGACAACCTCTTTTAATAGCCTGTCTCTTAGTCTCAGCAGCCCTCAGGAATGCTGCCACTCCCCAGCAGCCCCTGCCAGGATCCTCTTATCAGAGTTCCTCCCTTTCTTATAGGACCTATGTCCTTTGGTTCTCTCTCATTACAACCTATGCCCATACTTCTCTGGGCTGGTTCACTTTATGCTATCCACTGGGATGCTCTGAATGCATAACATGCCTATCAGCAATCATGGAACTAGTGGGGAGCTTTTTATTAAAGGGCATCCTTTTTGTGAAATTCATTCCCTAGAGAAATGCAGATTGGCTGTCCATATTCGCCATTTAAGAAAGGCCTAAAAACGTACTTGTTTCAACAGACCTATGGCTTTATCAATGCGAGAGGCTGCTTTAGTCAGTCTGTATAATGTTTGTTTTTTCTTGTTTAATATTTTGTCTTGTTGGCTTATAGGTTTTTATATTGTTATTTTATTTATTTATTTTTTTAATTTTAATTGTTAATGTAAAATGTTTTGTTGATGTAATAGTCAAAATGTGGTATATAGCAAGAGAAATAAACTGAACTATTCTTCCATTGAATTTTAAGTCACTCTCAGTAGCAACTACTGGGCTATACACATACATATATGTAAGTAATTGAAAAGGACTTTAGCTCCCAAGAAATCATTTTTATGCAAAATCTATAAACCTTGTGATATCAATTTTATTCAGCTCTACTTCTAGCACTAAGAAGTGTGAAGAAGGCTGAGGATATGGGGGACAGCACACCTGATCTGCATAAACCGCAGAAGCAAAATGAATGTCTACATTGTTCTGATTGGTTAGTGTATATCCAACAGAGAAATAAAATTCTGCTCGGGCACATTATGAGCACATTGAATATGGACCACAAGGACCATGCAGTGGGTGTTTATACCTGTAGGAGATCCTCAACATGGTGTATCTCAGCTTCACAACACGGATGGCCTATGAATGAATAAATTATATTTAAAAAGAAATCTATTTTTTAAATTTTACTAACAATGAATGTTTTGGGTAGAAAAGCCATCATCTTCACATGATGGCTCTGGATGGGCTGCTGAAATGCAGGCTGCTTTAGCTAATAATATGCTAGTGCCACAAGGCTAACACTAATATTTAACAGAATTCTTATAATTCTGTGTTTCTCACTGCACATATTTCTGCTCTGCTCTTGTGATAAAGAACAGAGGAAAAGGCCTGAGGGAAAAAAGGGCAACACATTGCTTGGACATATGGGGGGTTCATTCAAATTCGTCTGCATCCCCCTTCTTCAAACCCAATTAGGTTTTTTTTTTATAAAACAGAAAACTATTTTCCCCATGCTCTGTTTAATCTGAAACGTTCTTCTATTGCCATTGCATGGAGATATTCAATTCACCCAAATCAATTCATAACTCAAAAAACTTAAAAGCCAAAGGAACTTCAATGACTTTTGAATCAGTGGGTAGACAGAGGAACAACCTCATGAGTTTTCCCATAGAGAGTGGCAGACACAAACAATGCCTTCCCAGGGTAAAACACTAAGAGAGTTTAAGAAAGCAGGGAATAATCATAGCTAGTAAAAGGAGAGAGAGGAGAAAGCATGACCCAGTGCTCTTTGTTTAAAGCACTATATTCAACTGGTACAACCATTAACACTTTTGCTGCCGAATGAATGGAAACATGTTAATATGAACTCTGGAAGGCTGGATGGAACTGTAGGCAATCATGTGTCTGAATCTATCTGGCACACTTCAATAGTACAATTAACTAGCAGCTGGGTCTCTCTGGCGAGCTGCAAGTACTGACACGGTTAGGACTGCTACCAGAGTTGGTTCAAGTGTTGGCATCCTAGGCAAACTTTAAACTATTGTTTAGCTATGAATGCTCTGCTCTTTGCTACACCCAAAAGCTGTCGCCCTAGTTGACTGTCTAGTCTGCCCAGTGATTTTGTCTGGACACATTAGACATGTAGGCACTCATGTAGCCAGGTCTAATTGGAAAGCTACACAGGGCACTAAGGAGGTCAGATGATAAGCCAAGAACTATGATGGTATTGATGGTTATTTAGATTATTATTAAGGCTTCTGATTTTAGCTTTTAGCCAAAAAAATGCAAATAATGCACCTCTAGGGGGCACATTTATAAGGAACCTCCTAACGTTACACTCCATTATCGCACTTAAAATATGGTATTTTAATGATTTACACTTGCACATGGGTCTTTATTTTTATTTATTTATTTAACATTTCTTATATACCGCCTTTCATGATATCAAGACAGTTTACTTTATACATGTACTTTAGCCGGTTGCTATTCTATCGGCACATGCATAAGGCCAATGACGCGTATTTTCACTGTGGGAATATATACAGATGGAATGTGGGCAGAGCACACACATGCACGTAAATGATAAATTACTGTAATTTATGCATGTTCTTGACCTATCTAGGCACGAGCATTAACATCAGCCATACCAGCTAGTGTAAGTAATCGTGCCTACATTTAATGTGTGTTGTTGACCACTTATGCACCTATATTATACAGTCAATTGCATACACACAGGACTTTATAAAACTGGCATGGAACATATGCGCTTTAACTACATGGAACTTTATGAAACTACCCCCTAATGCATTAAGATGACATTTTACTTACCAGATAATGTCCTTTCCTTATGTCCTGCTAGACCAGTCCAGATAAGTGGGCTCTATTCCCCTATCAGCAGATTGGTGGAGACAAAAGATCAATAAAAAGCCCAGATTTCAATGACATCACTCCCTTGCCAGCCACCAGAGGTATCTTCAGTATCCATCCCAAAACATATCGGAGAACATGGCAGGCTTCACACAACCTCAATGTGGGCAACAATAATCAAACAGAGAACTATATAAAGGAAAGCATAAAGAGAAGGCTGCTCATAGAAGATGAACCTGCAGAGCCAAATATAGGAATCAAAGTGGACCCAAGGGTACCACTTGGGCAGAATGCGCGTACAGACCACGTGACCGCTAGGTGCACAATAGGAGAAAACACTACTTATGCATGCAGAAACAGTGGGAAACTTCCATACTGCAACAACAGTCGTCAGCAGTCTACTCCAAACTGAATCCCACAGATGGAATCGGAAGCTCCCAACAAGGACAATGACGAGGTCAAGCCTAGGTACTCACCCCGAGAGCCCCAGGAAGAGGATCTGTGCTGGACTAAGCTCTACTCCCCTGATACTGTTTCACTGGCTTTTAAAGCACTATGTTTAAGGTGGCTAGCAGGAAGATCCCTCTGAGAGAAAAGGGGGGAACAAAGGAAGAGAGAGGATGCATTTAGGTTGTGTAAGGCTTCTGCACTCTTACACATCCTTCCAATTTCTGGCTGCTCAACAGGCTCTTATGATAAGAGAGGAGAAAATCTATCCACCATCTGCTGGAGACAAAGAAATACTGAAGAGACCTCTGGTGGCTGAGGCATAGACAGGCATGGAAGTGATGTCATTGAACATGGCTTTAGACAAGGAAGATCTTATCTTACTAATCTGTTATGTTTTTTTGAAAGTGTAAATAAAGAGGTGGACAAAGGTGAGTCGGTTGATATAGTGTATCTGGACTTTCAGAAAGCCTTTGACAAGGTCCCTCATCAGAGACTTTTGGCAAAACTAAAGAGTCATGGGATAGGAGGCAGTGTACTACTGTGGATCAGGAACTGGTTAAAAGATAGAAAGCAGAGGGCTGGGCTAAATGGCCAATTTTCCCAATGGAGAAAGGTGAATAGTGGTGTACCCCAGGGATCTGTGCTGGGTCCGCTGCTTTTTGACATATTCATAAATGACCTGGAAAGTGGAATAACAAGTGAGGTTATCAAATTTGCAGATGACACAAAACTATTTAAAATTGTTAAAACCCAATGGATTGTGGAAAATTGCAAGAGGATCTTGATAAATTGGAAGACTGGGCATCAAAATGGCAGACGAAATTTAATGTGGGCGTCATTGTGGATTACATGTTAAAACCCTCGGCCCAGTGTGCAGCAGCAGCCAAGAGAGCAAATAGAATGCTAGGTATTATAAGGAAAGGAATGGAAAATAAAACAAAAGATATTATAATGCCTCTATATCGTTCCATGGTGAGACCGCACCTTGAATATTGTGTGCAATTCTGGTCGCCGTATCTTAAAAAGGATATAGCGTTATTAGATAAGGTTCAGAGAAGAGCCACCAAAATGGTAAATGGGATGGAAGGATACTCCTATGAAGAAAGGCTAAAAAGGTTAGGGCTCTTTAACCTGGAAAAGAGACGGCTGAGGGGAGATATGATAGAAGTCTATGGGGTATGTTTACTAAACCGCGCTACTGTGCAGGGCGCACTTCAGCGTGCGTTAAGGTACCTTAGCGCACTTTAATGATGCGTTTTTGGGCCCCGCACATTTGCGCGCCGCACTAACGGGCCCGCTCATGTGCGCGTCGCGCAAATGAGCGATAGAGGCGTGGAAAGGCTCCCGGAGGGCGGAGGAAGGCTCCCCAGGGGTGGAGAGATGGGTCAATGGGTGGAGAGTGGGAGGGGAGAGGCTCCCCGCACAGGAGCGGGGCTGAAATTCAATGAAAAAAATACCGCGAGTGAAAACCTCGCGTTAGAGCCAATTTAAAGGGAAGAGAAACCATTTCTGTCAGCAATCTACAGCAAAACCAGGGAAACCTACAAAACGTGAGCAGTGTGATACATGTGCACAGAACAAAATAGCAAATAAAAATTGAAAATGACAACAAAATTCTAAAAATATATAATCCAGCTGGGCAACAGTGATAGTCATGGAAAACATCAAAAATCACTCCCAAGAAAGCCCCAAAAAAGAAACATGAATTTTAGAAGGGCCTACGCTCCGTCCCCATACAAGGTGAATGATCTCACAGTGAAATTGTGCAGAGCAGGGTTTATGTCTCCTTTGGGCAGGTTTCCTATCTCCAGGGATTGCACTTTCTCTGTGGCCACAGTGTGGTGCAGTGAACACAGACAGTGTGTTCAGGAGCCAAAGATCACCAGTTCAAGTCCCAGCTGGGGCTCCTGCAAACCCAATCCCCATATTTTACCCACCACTAAACCATGATAGTAAAGACCAACCTTTTTTGCAGATAACATAAGCATGGTCCAAACACCTCTATTTAACCCTACAGAGCACAGACACCAGAAACATGCGCATTACCCAGACCACAGTCCCCGCAATGCAGTCCTGGAGGGCCACATATCATTTAGCTGTGATGCTGTCACCAATATAAGGCCATGTCAGCATGGTGGCGGAGGGGTACCGTTGGTGGAGGGGGCAGTGGCTGCTGCCCACAGCAGACGGTGGCCTAGCCCCCTTCAGGTGGGTGCAGTGCACTCCAACAGACAGGCCCTGTCTGACAAACAGCCATGGACTCCCCAGGGAATGCACTGTTTTTGTGCTAAGACGGTGGTGCAGCGGACACAGCCAGTGCCTTTAGGACCAGAAGGTCACAGGTTCAAATCCCAGCTGGGGCTCCTGCCAACCCAGTCCCCTTATTTTACCCATGAAGAAAACATGGTAGTAAAGACTGAACCATTATTGCTGAGACCATTAGCATGGGTCAAAAACCTCTATTTTACCCTACACAGCACAAACACCATAGAAATGTGCATTACCTATGGCAGAATCCCCCAAATGCAGTCCTAGAGGGCCAAACACCATTCAGGTTCCATGCTGCCTCTAATAAAGATGCCTGTGCTGCATATCTATGCACCACCCCCATGGTATGCAGATGTATCCCATGCATATTCATGAGGGACAGCATGAAAACCCGAACAGGGTTTGGCACACCAGGACTGGAGTTGGGAACCTCTGCCGTAAAGCAGCAGCCAACAGGGCCAGACACACCCACACCCACACGCCCCATTGGCTAATGCTTCCTGGAGAGGCAGGACATTGGGCCCTGCGTGCATCTCCCAATACTAGCACTTGCATACCTTAGCAATGTCACCCTACACCTGGGTATACGGTACACACCTATCAAATGTTTCCTATGATTACTGGCAGATAGCAAGTCCTACGTTAAGCACAGTTTGCTCATTGAGCTCCATCATAACAATCTTTCTGATGTCTGCGGTGTGTGCTTCAGGTCTGGTCTCTGACAGTGTTAAACCACCCTGGGGAGTGACCCCCAACAGTATTGCGTAGCATATCCATGCCTGTACTGTGCCCAGGACTGGTGTGGTGGGCAGGGCTGCTAAACTCCTCTATAGTAGCACAATGCTGGCATAGGTGTGGGAGTGTGTGTCTGTCTAAACAGTGTGTGGTGGCTGCAAACACCTTCCAGAGCCCACACTGCCAGCACTATTGCCAGTATTGGCCTGCCAATGTGCATAATGAGGAGCAAAGTACCATGGGTATAGCCCGGACAGGGTGACCTGGCCAGGATGCATCTGCACAGGGCATAGGGCACTGGCTGGGACATTGTAGTGCCCGGTCACCACCTACACAGACAGGGTGACCTCAGTATGTCCTGCTGGGGGATCACTCTCACCCTGACTGTGCAGTGACCACAGCATGGCTAGGCACCCCCATAGTGCTATATAGTATTTCTCTCATGTGATATTTATGGGTTTCCTTTTGGGGCCTAGTCACTGATTTATCTGCTTGTTGTGTATGCTGACATCCCAGTTCTGGGTGCACGCATTTCCACTGGGAACATGCACTATGGACTAGCTAGCAGAATGTTTGCAGCTGGTATGTGTCTTGATGGAGCGGCTTGCAGGGTGCAGCGGCTGAAGGCTTGCTGCAGGAGAATATCAGATAGTGGTGGGGTGCAGCTTAGCAGATCCAGGCCTAATGTCTGTCTGCTATTGTGTTATGGATGTGTACAGAGCTGCATTGACTGCCCTGTAGGGTGTCTGTTCCCCAGCAGGACTGGGGTTGATGGTCCCATCTACTGCCACCATTGCAGGGAGGTAGAATGTGGATCTGTTGATAGGAGACCCTGTTTGCCACCCTCAGCCCTGGAGGAGGGGGGTGGTGGTACATAGCCCACCTAGGGGTCCATAGGGGCTACACCTGACTGAGACAGACAGAGATATCCAAGGTGTTTCTGCAGAAACTACCTATCTCACACACTAGCACTGCTTTGGACCTCCGACATGGCCTCTTTCAGCCATGGAAGGTGCTGTGGACCTGGTGCTGGGCGCCTCACCGCACCCTCAGGGTGAGCACAGTACTCGCACAATGTGACGGTGTGTAGCTACTCTGTGCCAGTAAAACACACGGTCAGTACCCCCTACCAGGCCGAGGTGCTGTGGGGCTGCACATGGTCACTTCCCCCTACCAGGCCGGGGTGCTGTGGGGGTGCATTCCCCATCTTGTGTTTATATGTGGACAGCTGATTTGCATGTGCAGTGCATCATGGGTACGGGTGGGCTAACCCTATCCTGGTGACCACAGCAGACTGTCTGTGTGGTGACGTGCACTCCCTCTGCAGCCAGCCAGGGGCTTGCTAGCAGCTATAGGGCTGTAGCACAATGGTTACTTCACTGCCTGTGGAGCCAGAGGTCATGGGTTCAAACCCACGATGGGGTTATTTGATGGGCATTATCTCTTTTTAATGTACATTATTGCTGCCAGCAAAAACACCCTCATCGTACTGTACCCATAAGGTGCCTCAGGGGGCGCTTTATAGGGCGCCCTATAGGTTACCTTATGGTTACCATCCCTATAAGGTGCACTATACGTTATCCTGTGGAGCAACTTATAGGGTGCCCTATAGGGGACATTTTAGGGTGCCGTGGCGGACAGTGCACTTTATAATGTGCCCTATGGAGTGCCTTATAGGGTGCCTTATACGGCACCTTCAATTACGGCATGTGAGGACCTGTTTGCTGGCAGCAATTAATAAAATACAACTAAAGTGCTGCAGGAAAAAATACATACATTGCAAAGCTGATGCCACAGCCAGCCTTACGTATTAGGCACACTGGGGAGCAGACTCATGACCCCTGTATCAGCAATCAGTGCCTTACCCTTTGTGCTACACTGCTGCTCCTCCTTGCATGTCAGCGCACCTACTTATGCTTTTCATTCCTTAAACTGCACAGTGCTGCCATCAAAAACATTGCTGTGACCTTGCGGTACCTCATACGGCACCCTATAAAGCGCCCTATAAGCAACATTCTAGGGTGCCTTGGCGGACAGTGCACTTTAAAATGTGCCTTATGGGGCGCCTTATGTTAATACGCTTTGAGAGTGCGTTTGCTAGTAGTAGTAATTAAAATAAAAAGTAAAATGCCTCCTAAAGCAAACTTACCCATAATAGGTAATGCCTCTGCCAGCATTCTTCATTGGGCACAGTGGGGGATTGAACCCATGATCCCTGCACCATTGGTCAGTGTCTTAACCATTGTACTGTGGCTCTGTTCCTGTGCTTGCGCATCAGCGCTCTGCCTTATGCCGCCCAATATTAAAATGCCTCCTAAAGCATTAGCACACCGCCTTATGCACATCAGCGCGCCGCCTTATGCCGCCCATTATTTAAACACCTCCTAAAGTAATGCCTCAGCCAGCTGTCTTCATTGGGCACTGTGGGGGATTGAACCCCTGATCCCTGCACCACTGGTCAGTGTCTTAACCATTGTGCTGTGGCTCTGCTCCTCTGCTTGCACATCAGCGCGCCACTTATGCCTCCCGCGCAGCTTTCTCATACGCTAATGTGCGGGGTGCACATGGGCGCCGCGCACATTAGCGCATGAATAATCCCGGTTTTGCTTTATTCAGCCAGACACGCCCACTCCTTATATGGCACCCGCACACTAGCGGGCCGCGCACATTACCAGGGTTTTAGTAAACATACCCCTATAAATTAATGAACGGAGTGTAACGGGTAAACGTAGATCGATTGTTTACGTTATCAGAATATAGAAAGACTAGGGGACATGTAATAAAGCTACATGGTAAACTATTTAAGACTAATAAAAGAAAATATTTTTTCACTCAACGTGTAATCAAACTCTGGAATTTGTTACCGGAGGATGTAGTAAAGGCTGTTAGTGTAGCTAGGTTTAAAAAAGGTTTGGACAAGTTCCTGGAGGAAAGGTCCATAAACCATTATTAAGAAGGGACCCAGGATATCAATGCTTTACCCAGTACAAGCATTGCGGAACCTGTGTCTTTTGGGAAAAAGCGTAGTTACTCACCTGTAACAGGTGTTCTCCAGGAGCAGCAGGAATCAGTCCTCACATATGGGTGACGTCGGCGCCGACGGAGCCCTCGCGGAGCAATTTTCCCCAGCTTTCAAAGAAAGCCTTTGGGAATTGCAGCGCGCATGCGCGGTCCCCTTCCCGCCCAAAGGTGCCATCTTGGCCAGTCTGATGACATAGCGAAAAGACAGCAAAAAAATTTGCAAAAACTAAATCATATGACTGCAACTCCACAGGGAGGAGGGAGGGTTGTGAGGACTGATTCCTGCTGCTCCTGGAGAACACCTGTTACAGGTGAGTAACTACGCTTTCTCCAGGACCAAGCAGGAAGTCAGTCCTCACATATGGGACTCCCAAGCTTAAGGCTACCGGAGACCCTAAGCACAAAAATGAGCTCCCTCTAGCTCAGCAACACAGAAGGAAGGAATCTTCTCTGACCAATCTCCAACCGGTAGCCCAACATCCGGGATGGAGGGTAGGAGTTGCTTAAACCTCGAAGAGATTACGGAGGACTTCCTGTCCGAAAGCACTGTCCCTGCGGGACTCCCTCTCGAGGCAGTAATGGGTTGCAAAAGTCTGGCTCGAAGACCAAGTAGCGGCCCGGCAGATATCTGCCAATGGAACAGAGCGGAGGTAAGCCACTGACGCAGCCTTCGCCCTAACTCGATGAGCCGTGACTCGACTTTCCAACGAGAGGCCTGCCGCCCCATAAGTCCAAGCGATACAGTCAGCTACCCAGATGGACAGAGTACGCTTGGAGACAGGGAGCCCTAATTTATTAGGGTCGTAAGACAGGAAGAGCTGAACAGTCTTACGGTGCTCCCGCGTACGATCAAGGTAGAAGTTAAGCGCCCTTCTACAGTCCAGGGTATGCAAGACCATCTCAGCTCGGCTGGAGTGTGGCCTGGGAAAGAAGGTCGGAAGCACCACCTCCTGATTGATGTGAAAAGGGGAGACCACTTTTGGAAGAAACTTAGGGTGAGTCCGCAGGACTACCCTGTTCTTGTAGAACCTAGTGTAAGGGGGATCAGACACTAGGGCCTGCAGTTCACTAACGCGTCTAGCGGAAGTGAGGGCTACCAGGAATAAGGTTTGCCAAGAAAGAAAACGGAGAGGACAGGTAGCCATGGGTTCAAAAGGCGGACAGGTGATCCGCTGCAAAACCACGTTCAGGTCCCAGTCGGGGGCTGGGGGGCGCAAAGGCCGTTTAAGGAGAAGGAGACCTCGGGAGAACCGTGCCACGAGAGGATGGCCGGAAAGAGGCCTGCCTTCCACCGGCACATGATGTGCCGAAATAGCACTGAGGTGAACTTTGAACGAGTTGGACTTTAGTCCAAGATTGGAGAGGGAAAACAAGTACTGCAAGACCACCGACACCGAGCAGGAGAAGGGGTCTTGAGACTGTTGAGTACACCAGGTGGAGAAGCGACGCCATTTAAGGGCGTAGGATTTCCGGGTAGAGGGTCGCCTGGAAGCTAGCACGACCTCTTCCACCTCTGGAGGCAGCAGGAGGGGAGCAAGGACTACCCTTTCAACAGCCAGGCCATCAGATGAAGAGACCTGAGGTTGGGGTGTAGGAGAGACCCCTGATCCTGGGTCAGGAGATCGGGTTGAAACCCCAGAGGCAACGGAGTATCTACCGCCAGTTGCATCAGAAGCGGGAACCACGGTTGCCTGGGCCACCGGGGAGCTATCAGGATCAGCGAAGCCTTGTCCTGGAGAACCTTGAAAAGTGTTCGAGACACCAGCGGCATGGGAGGAAAGGCATACAGAAGGCCCGTGGACCATGAGAGCAGAAAAGCATCCGCCGCTACTCGGAGGGGATGCGGTTCCCGAGAGCAGAACCGAGGAAGTTGCCTGTTCAGAGGACTGGCAAAGAGATCCAGCGTGGGGAGGCCCCACTGGAGAAAGATCCTTTGAACCACCAACGGGTCCAATCTCCACTCGTGTGGTTGGAGGATTCTGCTCAGTTTGTCGGCCAGGTAGTTTTCTTGACCTGGGAGATAGACAGCTTTGAGGAGGATTCCTCGGCTGACGGCCCAAGCGCAGAGCTTTTGTGCTTCCCGACAGAGAAGGAAGGAGCCCGTGCCCCCCTGTTTGTTCACGTAAAACATGGCCACTTGATTGTCCGTCTGGACGAGGACGGACTGGCGAGCGGTAAGGTGGGAGAAGGCCCGGAGAGCCAGGCGGATCGCTCTGAGCTCCAGGAAGTTGATCTGTTGGGCAGATTCCCACGGGGTCCAGAGACCCTGAATACATGTCCCTTGGCAATGTGCTCCCCAACCCAGGAGAGAAGCGTCGGTCGTCAGTACCTGAACAGGCGGAGGAGACTGAAAGGGCATGCCGAGCACTAGGTTGGGCAGATGAAGCCACCACCGTAGAGAAGAGACCAGCGGGCTGGAGATTCGTATGGAGTCCGCCAGTCTCCCCGAGGCCTGACGCCATTGTGAGCGAAGGCACCATTGAGCAGGCCGCATATTCAGGCGGGCATTGGGGGTCACATGGACCGTGGAAGCCATATGGCCGAGCAGTTTCAGAAAGTGCCTGGCCGAGACCCGGGAATGGCTGCGGAAGCGGCTGGCTAGAGCCATGAGCCGTTGTGCTGTGTCGAGCGGCAGAAAGGCGCGTGCTTGAAGCGTGTTTAACCTGGCGCCGATGAACTCGAGATCCTGAGAGGGGAGCAAAGTGGACTTTGCGAAGTTTATGACAAAGCCCAGGTACTGGAGCAGAGTCACAGTACGTTGCGTGGCGTGAGTGGCCTCCGTGGAGGACGGAGCTCTGATGAGCCAGTCGTCTAGGTAAGGGAAGACAAAGAGGCCTTGAAGCCGGAGATAAGCCGCCACCATTTTGTGAAGACTCGTGGTGCGGAGGATAGGCCAAAGGGCAGTACTCTGTACTGGTAATGATTGCCTGCCACCACAAACCTTAGGTATTGTCGGTGGCTTGGGTGGATAAGGATGTGAGTATAGGCATCCTTTAGATCCAAGGAGCATAGCCAATCTCCCTGCTGGAGGTAGGGCAGCAGTATTCCAAGGGTAAGCATCTTGAACTTTTCCCTTTCCAGGAACTTGTTGAGGTTCCGCAAGTCCAGGATGGGTCTGAGGCCTCCAGTACGCTTTGGTATCAGGAAGTACCTGGAATAGAAGCCTTGACCTCTCAGGTGGTGGGGCACTGGCTCCACCGCCTGTTCCTGAAGAAGACTTGCCAACTCTTGAAGGAGTAAGTCCCGGTGAAGAGGGGGTCGCAGAGGCTCCCCTGGAAAGTAGGGGGGAGGTACGTGGTGGAAGTGTAGAAGATAGCCCTCTCGGACTATGTGGAGCACCCAGGTATCTGACGTGATGTTGGACCACCTGTGGGCAAAGTGGACCAGCCGGCCTCCCGTGCTGAGAGACACCAGCGGAGGGGGAGAGGCTATGCTGAAAGAGTCAAAAAACCCCACCCTGTGGAGCAGGGTCCGGTGGCGCAGGCTTGGGGGCTTGCTGCCTACGGGACCCGTTACCCCGTCCCTTGGCCTGCTGACCCTGTTGGGGAGCTGCTGAGGCCTGATAATGAGGGTAGTGTTTATAGGCAGCCGCCTTCCTCGGGTAAAAGGGCTTTTTCCCCAAGCCCTTCTTCTTCTGGGAAGGGGCAGATGTTTTCCTGGAGAGCCGAGTCCTGGTGAGAGTCTCTGTCTCGAGTTGTGCAGCCTTCTCGTCCATAGGTTTGCCAAAGAGGTTTTCACCTCTGCAGGGGACATCGACCAACTTGTCCTGCACCCAGGGCTCGAGGTCGGAGGACTGAAGCCAAGCCTGTCGGCGGGCCCCGATGCCGGCTGCGGCTACCCGAGCCGATGCCTCAAAGCCATCGTAGGCTGCTCGAGAGATAAACTTTGAGCACTCCCGAATACCAGTGGACAGGGCCAGGAACCTCCGCAAAGGTTCCTCGGAGAGACCAGCAGAGAATCCGGCTATTTCTTTAGCCAGGTCCCTGAGATACATGCCCATGTAGAGCTGGTAAGTCTGGACCCGACAAGCAAGCATAGAGCCCTGGAAACACTTCTTACCGATGCCATCCAGGCTGCGGGCTTCCCTGCCGGGAGGCACCGAGGAGTGCATCTTCTGGCTCTTGAACCTATGCATGGCCGATTCCACCACCATGGAATGGTGCGGCAGCTGTGCTTTTTGGAAGCCAGGGCTCTTGCGGACTCGATATATGGCATCGACCCGCTTGCTTAATACCAGCGACGATGCCGGGCTCTCCCACATGCGGAAGAGAAGTCGTTCCAGCATCGGAGGAACCGGTACAGTAAAATGCTCCTTTGCAGGAGAGTCATACTGGAGGGCATCGAGCTCTTCGGCTCGAGGCTCCTCCTCGGGATCCGCAGGGAAGGCCAAGGCCTTGGCCATATCCCTCACGAAGTCCGAGAACCATGCATCCTCCGGGGGGGACTGTCTCCGAGGTTCGGACTCGGGGGAGTCCGAAGGGATACACCGAGTCCGAAAAGAATCAGGTGACTCTTTCACCTCGGATTCCCAGGCGGACTCCTCGGAGGAGGAGTCGAGCGGCTCAGGTCGGGCGGGTACAGACGCCGTCCGCCCCGACGCCGAGGGAGTCGGCGTCGACGACCTCAGCCCCGAACGGGAGGCCGAAGGGGACCTCGACCGAGGATCGACTCGAGCCCGCATGGACTCGAGGATCGGCTCGGTCTCCGGGGTCGACTTAGACGTTGACGTCCCGGCGGTCAGGGCAGAAGCGCCAGCGAGGCCAGCGATCAATGCCCGCTGCTGGTCCATGAAGGCAGCCAGGCTGCTCTCAAAGGCCGTCAACCTGAGTCCGAACTCAGGAGACCCAGCAGCCCCCGACTCGGGCCCCGACGGCGTCGGGCCCGACGTCGGACCCCTCGGAGGCGAGTCCACGAGGACAACAGGACTTACGTGAGCAGACGAGTCCATCTCCAGACGAGGCTGTTTGGACGGCCGCTCCAGTTCCAAAGACCCGGGACGGCTATCGGGGCTATGCGACCTGGCCCTTGCGGAGCCAGGAGCGTCCACCGATGCCGTCCTCGTGGGTTTCTTCCTCTGATGATGCTCCTGGGTAGGAGACCCCCTTTCAGAGGAGCTCCGACGGTGTTCAGAGCCAGATTCCCTGGACACTGACGCCTCTGACGAGGTCCGGGTACGGCTGGGGTCAGAGAAGATTCTCTCCCTCTGATGCTGCCGACTCCGCAAGGACTTGGCGGACATCTTGCCACAGGCTCCACAGATCATTTCTTCATGATCTGGACCCAGGCAACGGAGGCAGCAATCATGTGTGTCAGTAAGAGACATAAGTTTCTTACACTTAACACACTTTTTAAAACCACTGGCGGCCATCGGGGGAAAAAGGGCCCCTGCGAGGTCTAACGTTCGTGCCGCCAGGGAAAAGTGAAAAAAGCGCGAATTTGTCACTAAGGACAGAAAAAACCGAAAAGAAGGGGAGGCCTCGCAACCGGCGTCGCGAGGCCGGACGGAAAAGGGACCGGCGTCGAACCGAAGAAAATAATAAAATAATAAAGAAAATCAACTTTTCAGCGGTGACTTGTAGACAGCGTCTGTAGGGCTCCACGGAAAAAAGAAGACTGGCCAAGATGGCACCTTTGGGCGGGAAGGGGACCGCGCATGCGCGCTGCAATTCCCAAAGGCTTTCTTTGAAAGCTGGGGAAAATTGCTCCGCGAGGGCTCCGTCGGCGCCGACGTCACCCATATGTGAGGACTGACTTCCTGCTTGGTCCTGGAGAACTGCTAGTTACGTATGACCTAGATTGGCCACTGTTAGAAACAGGATACTGGGCTTGATGGACCTTAGTCTGACCCAGTATGGCATATCTTATGTTCTTATGAAACCTGAGATTTTCATTGGTTTGCTTTGGATCCTCCACTCTGTTTCTGCCCTTCCTTCACCGGCTATGCCTCAGCGGTATGTGTTTGCTTCAGCTGAAAAAAGTACTCTGCAACAATATCTGAGCAGTAAACAACCAAAAACATACATATCAGCTTCATTAAATATGCAGGGTCCTACATATGCCATTTTGAATAAGTAGATAAAATAGCCAATGCAATAAAATGGGAGGACAAAACATTTTTCATCAGATATGCTATTGTATTTGTTTGGTTACATTTTTGGCTCTCGTCAAATGTCTTGACCCTTCAAAAGCAGATTTTACATATAAAACCTTAATCCTTACGTTTTGGAGAATGAAGATTTTTGAGTAGAATTACATAAGAATAAAACAAAAAAGTTTACTGCAGCTAGCTTTCCTTCTTTCTCCCAAGTGAAAATCAATCCCATATCATCAGTGTTCCACCCCAGACTTATACCAGTTTTGAGCAGAAGTAAATATATTCATGCTTAAGGGATCCTGAAGGCAAAATTAGGCAGTTATACATATTGGGGGTTATTTTGAACCATGAATAGTGATTGTACGGGGAAGTTAGTTGGAGGCAGGGAAGAGGTGGCCTAGGGGGCAGAGAGTGGTCGGGCAGTGGGCGGTCGCTGGTCCTGATGTACAGGGCCAACTCTAATGTCGGCCCTGTATGTCCAGGACCAGTGAATTGGCCAGGGAGGTTATTCCACCCCCGGGGTGGAATAACCTCCCTGGATGCTTTTTCTGCCGATTCGGGATGCGGAAGGGGCTGGGGGGTGACAAAGTTAATCCCCCGCAGCCCAACCCTGGCCTTAGGAGGCCGCATTGGGGGTCGGGCTGTGGGGAATTAACTTTGTGGGAAGTGGCCGACATCGCAGCTTTTAAATGGAGCCGCAGTACCATGACCGCAGCTCCATTTAAAAGCCCTGGCTGAGTTAGCCGGGCTAGCTCTGTACTTGCAGGCCGGGACTGAATCGCAGTACTGGCCTGCACGTACAGTGCTGTTCGTGATTCTGATCCCATGGGGTTAGACATACCCCGCGGGATCAGAATCGCGATCTCCTTTGTACATCCGGGTGAGCCCGGACGTACAAAGGAGATCTACGTCTTCAATGGAATCTGGCCCATTGTTTTTAGACATATCTGTAGGTTGAGCTAAAGATTTTGTAAATATATTCTCTTATGATAAATTTTGGGCAAAACTCATGTCTTTTCTGCTATTTGGCATTCAAACAGTAAATGGTGCCTATAACAGTGTGACTTGGATATGAGCACAACATCATGCAATACTAGATTGCAAAGACTTTGTAATTCACCACTAAGCTATTAGTTTAAAATAGTTCTGTTTTATCCACCCATCCTAACTGATTACCGCACCTGTTGTCCTGCTGTTTCTTTAAGAAACATTACTTGGTTTAAATAAGCTTAATTAGCAACTTTGGTCCAGTTTTCAAGGGGAAAAGTGTACATACCACTAATATCTACCTGCACTAGAGCTAGTACCACTTGCTAGTACCTCAGAAAAGTGCCCAAGGGCTGAGTGGGCATGAGCAATTACAATAATTACCATCCAACCATTGTAACTGGCTCATAAAAAGTAGGGTTGGTGCATATTGGCAGAGCTGTATGGGGAAGGTTGCTCAGTTGTTGCTCCGACTGTACTGTACTTCCCTGTGAATACGTGGAGTCCCTCAGTTTCCAGAGTCCCATCCTTGAGAAAGCACAGTTACTTACCTGTAACAGGTGATCTCTGGGAACAGCAGGAATCAGTCTTCACATATGGGTACGTCGGTACCGACGGAGTCTGCGCGGGAACGCTTCCCAGCGTCCAATCAAAGAGCTTTTGGAAGCATCCCACCATGCCTGCGTGCTGCCTTCCCGCCTTTCCCAACTGCCTCTCCTCAGTTAAGTTTTAAAGCTGAGACAAAGAGAGAGAGAGGAAAGGAAAAATAGATAGAGATACAACTCCTGGGGAGGTGGGTGGGTTGTGAAGACTTATTCCTGCTGTTCCCAGAGATCACCTGTTACAGGTAAGTAACTGTGCTATCTCCAGGAACAAGCAGGAATGAGTCTTCACATATGGGGACTCCCAAGCTGAGATGCCTGGAGTCCGAACATGTCATAGGTTGGAACATGCTATCCCCCACAACACCAGGCATCCTGAGGATGGAGGGTAGGAGTTGAAGAAAGAAGATGCTGTGGAACAGCTAACCTAGCACAGGACTGCAGAAAAGGAGTCCATGTGTGGATAATGACTGTCATCAATGATATTGCAAAGAATATTGCAATATGGACCTCCGCTAACAGGATTTCATAGAAGTATGGAGGTTCATGGATCTACTGGGAACCCAGTAGAGGAACCGTGAAGAGGACCTCACTGAAAAGTGGAGGTAATAAACCTGAAGGAAAACAGAGGAGGTCCGAATCCTGAAAGGTAACAGGCACCCCTGGTAGGAAAAATTGGGGTAGTACAAAAACGGTGGGCCTTCAGCGAAAAGCTGTATGGTAAAAACCAAACTCTTTTGGCGGTAAAGTAACTCACTCTTGGGAGCAAAAAGAGAAAGGCTAACCGATTTGGACAAACAGGCACAGTCCTTGTGGGGAGAAAGGATATGGGAACCCCTTGTATCCCAGGGAGAGGACAAATGCCTGAGGCATTAAAGCCTGTGATTATCTGAAGATCCATAATATCTCTCCTAACTGGGGTAAGCTAGGAGAGATATTAGGTACGGAGAGCTTCAGAGGTACCTAAACCCTTAGGTTATGGTATAAAAATTGTTGACTACCACAGGAGTGGTTGTGTGTGTAGAATCCCAAACCTGCTGAATAACAGAGGTATGGGTAAAACCCCTCTGTCAGAAACAGATAGCTACATGAGCATAGACAGTGAGATAGATAAGTATGTGGAGACATATCTATCTATAATGAAATATCTCGACAGATACATATATATATATATATATATATATATAAATAAATATAGATATATGAATAGACATATAAGAATATATCTATAGTGAGATATGGAAGGGCATAAAATACACACAAAAGATAAATATGAATATGTAGGCCTAAATATGGGTGTCTGTAATTAAACAGACAGATATATGCCTACAGCATGGTATTCACATAGGACATGTGGAGAGGAAAGATTCATCTAATAACAAGGAGGTGCAACCTACTTGAGAAGATATATAGAGAATCTATTCCCCCTGGTTATGATCCGCAAGGATGCTAGTTAGTGAATTAACCAGGATGGTTACATGAAAAACAGAGGATAATATCAATCTGCAGCCAGCAAGTCCCAAGTCTTCCAGGACTCTAGCATGGTAAGTAGACAGAAGACATATAGGGATGAGGTACCATGTTGACCTGCTTAAGGGCAAAAAGTATCATGCGTTCTTACCATGAGGACGAGCTGCAAGGAGAAAGAGCATATCTCCGATTGGGAATGCTATGGACCAAAGCAGGGAATTGGCAACTCCTTAAGCCCTTAGGTAAGAGAAGGCCTATGTCCTTTATGGCAAAAGGAGATAGTAAAAGAAGGGAGAACCTTCTAGTCATGGGAGACATGACTGAAAAGCCTTTTCCAACCATCTAAGATAGCTGTTGGAGAAAAAAAAACATGCTCTCTAGCAAGGGCCCATAGTGGAAAGCTTCTCTGTAGAATTGCAGAGAGCATGATGCAGGAGAATGAGGAGATAGGACTGGCTGCTAGAGCCAGTATCTCAGCCCACTATGCTGCCAAATCCAGGTGAATGGAGATGGCAGAAATAGAAGATCAACCCAGAAAGCTTGTAGTGGGATAATCTCCAAGAAAGATGAAAAACACTGACTTGGAGCCACTACTAAGACCAGATAGAATGTTAGAGGAGGACAAATCTGGTTGTTTGTGGGCAAGAACCAGTGGACCAAACATTAAGGCTCCTGCATAGGCAGCTGCTAGCAAAACAGCAGAAGAATATTACTGTTTAAAACCAGAAAGAACAGACAGAACAGGAGTAGAAAACTCTGGACATGTCTGATAAGCTACCTTAAAGTAAATTTGAGACAGGGGAGGAAACTCAGGGAGGAAAACTCCGCACTGGAAAGTGACAAACCTAGAGAGGCTGAAGAAAAACCTCCAATAAGTAATTCCGCTCTTACAGTGGTAAGAGGGTGAAGAGAATAGAGCTGAAGAAGACTTACCAAGTAGTAAGTCTATAGAAAGGAAAAATACATGCTGGCACAGGAACTATCATTTGATAGTTGTCAGACCTCTTTCTCTGGCAGGAGAAGAGGAGAAACCTGTGACTTATAGGCATGAACATTCTGACAGCTCATAGAAAAAATGGATGTCTTTTGGAAAGAGATCCATGTGTAGGGGTTAGAATGAGTAATGGATCGCCTCTGTTGAAAAGAAGCAACTGTAGATTCTAACCCCAAGGGTCACAAGCATCTGATGATGACTGATCAGAAACCCTGCAGAGGCCGGGTTTGCTGAGCCTGGTGAGAGGTTGGATTCTTCAGACCAGGACGATGCCTCCCCTGTAGGGGAACATCTGTATGATGGGCAAGTGAGGAATAAAACCTTCTTCTCCTGTGGGAAGAAAGTTTGGTAGGACATTTCCTACCTACTGGGACAGAAGAAGGTGTAGAACAGGGGTCTCCAACTCCAGTCCTGGAGGGCCGTAAACCAATTAGGTTTTCAGGGTATCCCTAATGAATATGCATGAGATATATATGCATTAGAAATAGCCTGTCAAACTGACTGGTTTGTGGCCTTCCAGTGCTGGATTTGGGGACCCCCACCTTACGCCTCTGTCATTTAAGATTGTGAGTGGGCAAGGTACAGATGTCCTCGACATCAAAAGAGTAGATAGAATGTGTCACATACCTCCTCGCTTCTCACCACCACCAAAATATTGTCTATTAGACAACTTTATGGTGGTGGTGAGAAACGAGGAGGGATGTGACACATTCTATCTACCCTTTTGATGTCGAGGACATCTGTACCTTGCCCACTCACAATCATACATGACAGAGGTGTACGGCAGGGGTCCCCAAATCCAGCACTGGAGGGCCACAAACCAGTCAGTATGGCAGGCTATTTCTAATGCATATATATCTCATGCATATTCATTAGGGATACCCTGAAAACCTGACTGGTTTGCGGCCCTCCAGGACTGGAGTTGGAGACCCCTGGTGTAGAAGAACCCTTAGGAACAGGTAAATCAGTGGACAACTGAGTAACCTGACGTAAAGACTCCTTATTGAAAAGATTTTCTCCATTGCAAGGAGTATGTCCCAGCCGTTGTTGTGCCCACTTGGCCAAATCTGAAGCTTGGAGCCAGGCTCTACGTCGTGCCCCTATAGCTATAGCAGAAGTCCTGTTAACAGACTCAAAAGAGTCTAGGGATGCACGAGAAAGAAACCAAGAGATATTCTGGATATGCTTAAGCAGCGAGGAATAGTCTGTACTCCTGGAAACTGGAAGGAAAGGAGTCAAAAGATGTAATTGCTTTGTGACCTCCTCAAGAGAAAGACTCATATAAAAAATATATGAGAGAATTCTTGCAGAAAGCATAGATGTCTGGAAGGTTTGACGTCCAAAAGCATCTAGTGTCTTAGACTCACAACCTGGCGGATAAGAAGAGTGCTTTTTCTTACTCTTTATCCGCCTCATTGCTGATTCCACTACTATGGAATGATGAGGAAGTTGAGTCTTTTGAAACCCTGGAGAGGGGGGCACCTGATATAAAAGATCAGTTGCCCTGGGAGGTGGGGGTACCCTTAAAGGTGTTTCCCACATTCCTAGAAGGAGATCCTGCAAGGAATGATGCAAAGGAAGCATTATGTTGTCCTTTGCTTTGGTAGAAACAGAGCCTGGTGCAGGATCATGTCCTGGAATAGGAATGGCAAGGGATCTTGCTATATCCAGGAGGAAACTCTGAAAAGAGGGATCCCCAACAGGAATCTCCCTTGGACAGGTTAGATCTAAAGAACTAGCCTGAGCACCCACAGAGTTATCCAAATATATAGGAATAGAAGATCCTGCAGGGTGCAGTGTGGAATGTTTAAGGGATGGTTGCTTGGACTGGTTGTCAGGAGCAGCAACCGTCCTTACCACATTGTCCATGCCAGGTATCGACTCCAAGCTTGGTATAGAATGGAGCGATGCTGTTGAAAAAAGCAAGGTAGGAGTTTGCCACGATGCTACTGTGGATACCGGTACTGAAGTCAATACCGGTACCGATGTCGGAGACGGGCTCGACAAAGACATCGGAGTAGTCATTGGTGACACTACAATCGGTACCAAGGGAACCGAAAACCTCCGGCTGCTATCCTCGGTACCGAGCCACCGGTATCGATCGGTGTTGGTACCAAAACCTATTGGTACCCAGTCTTTCAGAATAGAAATGGATTCCAAACTCGGCATCGAGGGCAAGGAGCCTGAGAAGCGAAGCATGGAAGGCACCGACTGTAAGGGTAATAAAGACATCGGTATCGACTTCGGTACCGTGTCCGATACCGGTGAATGAAGGTCTACCAGTGGCAACTCAAGCGGCCTCAGGGGAACCGAGAGTTGCGGATCCGAGCCATCGGAACCGAGCCTTCGGTACCGCCGTGAGACGGTACCAAGGCGAGTTGGTACCCAGTCCTCCAAACTGGAGATCGATTCCACTCGGCATCGAAGGAAGCGAGGCTGTCGATGCACATCTGGAGGGTACCGACGTCGGTGGCAGTATCGGTGTTGGAACTGATAATGGAAAGTCAATCTGGGACGTATCCATCGGTCCTGAAGGCACCGAAGAGGCCAGATGACGATCCCTGGTGAGGAGTGTTTCATCCAACACCAGTGCCGATGCAGGGGTATCGGTACCGCTCGAAGCGGATGCCACCACCGTGCACGGCTCAGGTATGTTCTGTGGGGGGTGAACCCCAGGAACAACCTGAAACCCCTTATACGCTTTGGAGACCAAAGACTCCCGCCGGGGTTTTGAAGCCAGGAGGCCATCGAGGGCAAAGCCGGAGCTGTCTACATGCTGTACATGAGACGTACCACTCGAGGACTGGCTAGTCTTAACAGACTGTTTGTGGGTTACCTGATTCAAAATGGAAGAAGAAGGGGATGGTGCCCTGAAGTTGGAGGGCAACCGTGTATCGAGGGATTCTCAATGTTGAAGATGTCTTCTCACCAAACTGTTGTCAGGTCCCAAGCAGGTTAGACACCGACTTCGAGGGTCTAAAAATAAGGTTGTACCGCCACAGTCTGAACATTTCTTGGAGAAAGTGTCTGGCGGTTCCATGAAGGAAAAATAGGGGAGGCCTGAAAGGCCTAAGACCCCGTGGGACACTATGAGAAAAAATATCCTGTTGAAAAGGAAAATTTTACAAGAAAAGAAAACAAAACAACGGCGGTACCGGTGGCGTCGAGAACACAACCGCGACCACAAGAAAACTAAAAATAAAAAATAAGAATTTTCTGTGGTGACAGGAGGATGTCCTGCCGACTCCACGGAAAAACGAAAACTGAGGAGAGGCAGTTGGGAAAGGCGGGAAGGCAGCACGCAGGCGTGGTGGGATGCTTCCAAAAGCTCTTTGATTGGACGCTGGGAAGCGTTCCCGCGCAGACTCCGTCGGTACCGACGTACCCATATGTGAAGACTCATTCCTGCTTGTTCCTGGAGATTTAAAATTCAGAAGGAAAAAAAATTGAACATCAGGGCTACAGTATGACATCAGGGCTACAGTGTGACATCAGGGCTACAGTGTGACATTAGGGCTACAGTGTGTTTAAATAGTTAAGTTAGCATTACCTTAATTCATGCCTTGTAAATTCCCATAGAGCAAAAATCAAGGATGTTGCCGCCAAATAAGGCGCACACTTTTATTCAGGAAAATTATAAACAAACAATTCCAGAAATTGAAATAGTTTTGCTCAAAGCAAGAAATGAGAAGCACAAATGAGACCAAAAGGGCTGGGAGCAAGAGAGAGGCAAGTTGGCGATTCTGAGAAAAAAGGTGGAACCGCTGATTATGAGGAGGATGAGAAAAGATTGTGAAACAGGATATTAAAGTATCTGAGAGCAATCAAACTAACCCTGACAAGTTGGATTTAATTGGCAAATAAGCCAGATTTTGCTTATACTGTGCAAGCTAACATTATGACACCTCAACTTACAGGAAGGCATGGTATACATAAATGGCACACTTATTATTAGATGTGCTGCATGGTTACATAAGCCTAGAGAAAATGAAAACTGTAGAGATGATTAAGGAAGATAAACCTCATGTGCTTTTTCTGAAGTCCATTAAGAGAGAAAATCAGGTCCGTTTTGGGGCCATCTGTTTTCATGCTTTACTTGCATATTAAAGTGTTTCAGTATTTTTAAGCAAACACATCGGATGAAACCCTTTTCCATCTGTGTACATCTGCCTGAAGAACATCATGCTGAATAAACGCCGACATGTGGAATTATATAGCATTCATGACTCAAACAGCGTTATAACTATCCTTCAGTTCTATGGGCCAACCCAGAGTACGAGATTATCGGGGGGAAATGAAACCGGCAAAGTTTCCAGTTTCCTCTTGTCATTTTTCTTGTGCTCTGCATATAGTGGGGACTGCGTCATGGCTCAGTTGGTTGCTGTGCACAACACCGAATGAGAGGTGTTTTTATCTCCTTCCCAAACATTCTATCTAGAAACTCTACCATTGATGTTCATTAGTCTTATGCGTTTTCCGAGTTTTCCAGTAAAATCAATACAAAAGAACCCCTCAAGCCCAGCATCCTGTGTCTAGCCGAGGCCGATCCAGGTCACAAGATCCCAGGCAAGATCTCAAGGAGTTGATGTTAATTCTTATTGTTCATACCCAGAGAGAGGCCGTGGCTTTCACAAATCTAGATGGCTAATAATAGTTTATGGACTTTTCCTTCAGGAACCCAACTAACCCTTTTTAAATCCAGCTATGCTTCCTGTAACAAATTCCACAGATTAACTGTACTTTGAGTAAAAACAATATTTTCTCTGACTTGTTTTAAATGTAACGTAGTATATGACAGCAGATAAATATCAGCCTTGTAGTATATGAAAAGGCGAACAACCTTTCCTACTTAACTATTCCATCGCACTCAGGATTGTAGACTTCTATCTTATCTCCTTCTCAGCTGTCTATCTTCAAGCTGAAGAGCCCTACCCTGTTCAGCCTTTCCTCATTGGGAAGACATTCTATCCCTTTTATTATATGTATTTTAAATTAGCTCTACAGACCCACATTGCAATGCCATTTAACAATCAGTACATCATCAATTTACTGGTGAACAAGACTCTGAGGTTGTTGTATAATTGTACATTAGCAGAAAACAGCTGTCACAATATAAGAACATAGCAAATGATGCTAGACCATCTAGTCTGTCAATTACGATAGCCAGAGTTGCATCTGCTGCTCCGCATTGCAAGTTACCCCTCTCTATGCCTTTTATTTAGAGTTGCATCTGCAGCTCCATTCAAGTTACCCCCCCCCCTCCTTCCCTCCCTTTAAGCCTTCTTTTTAGGGTTGAACTGCCACTCCAGACAGGATACCCCTCCTCTATTTTTTGAAATATAAAAGTAATTTCAGTTTGCTTTGATTACATCGTCTTTGATTTCTGTCGCTGTCCTTGTCCCTGTCACCTCCACTGGGAGGGCATTCCAGGCATCACCATGCTTTCCATGAAAAAAAGTATTTCCTGATGTTGCTTCTAACTGATCTTATGGATTCATTTCAAGTCTTCCAGTTCTATAGCTTCCCCGTCCTTAAAAAAGCCTCGTTTGTGCTGCTGTTAGTGCAGCCAGTTGTGTATGGATTATGTTTGTGCTAGATCCCTTCCTTTGCGCCCACACTAGTACAGAAAACCGCGCAAACACTGCGCTATTGCTTGCACTAACGGAACTTTACTGTATCAGCCCCGAAGTTTGTATGGTAGGTAACAAGAAGGTCGACCCACTTGCTCAAGGTCACAAGAAGCACCACTGGGCTTTTAACCCTGGTTTCCCTAGCAGCTCCTGGGTTTCCTTGGCAGTGTGACCGGAAGTAGATTGCCAGGAACTGAACACTGGTCTCTTCGTTATCAAGTAGTGCTCTAACCATTAGGCTACTTCTCCACTCCAAAATTTACCTTCATTTTCTAGCACTAACACCTAGCACTTGTAACTACTGAAAAGTTTAAATACGAAGCAATATCATATTTCTTCATAAAACATGGACCCTACTGTAACCAACTGTACAACCTAATTTTTTTTTTTTAGTGCCATCAAGTCAGTGCTGACTCCTAGCAATTCAGCCGCCTCTGGGTTTTCTTGGCAATGTATCACCAGAAGGGTTTGCCAGCCTTTTCTTCTGGTCCCATTGCTTTGTCTACTTTAATTTAGCTAGTTTCTCACGAACACGGCTTCTGAAAATTATTCAAAATGCCCCTCACTTCTGTTCCTGTTTGTGGGTGTTTTCTGAGGTCCTGGCTCCTGGTTCTTCGTCTGTGAACACAGAAGAGAAATATCTGTTAAGCAATTCCGCTTTATCCTCATCAGCTTCTATATATTCCTCCCCTTCACCCTTGAGTCTGACAATACCACTTTTGCCCTTCCTCTTCTCACTAACATCTGAAAATGTCTTATCCCCCCATTTTATTGCATTGGCTATTTCCTCCTCTTTTTGAACCTTTGCATTCCTGTCTACTTTGCTAGCTTCTCTAAGTTTTCCAAATAGATGCCTGTCTTCCTCTCTCTGTGATCTCTAGTATTTCATGAAGGCCTCCCTCTTTTTCTTCACCTTTTAGTTACATCTTTTGAAAAACATAGAGATCTCCTTTTCCTTTTACCTTTCTTTACCATTTTAACAAAAAGGTTGGTTGCCGTTAAAATATCAGCTTTCAGTTATGCCCACTGTTTTTCTACATCCCCCAGCTGTTCCCATCCCGCTAATGACTCCCTGAAGTATTGACCCATCTTGGCAAAGTTAGTTTTCCTCGCTTTTGAACGGATTTTAACAGTCCTAGTCCTAATACTGAACCACACCATCTGGTGATCACTGGATGCAAAATGATCTTCCATTATAACATCAGAAACTCTTTCACCATTGGTAAGTACCAAGTCCAATATGGTCCCTTCACATGTGGGTTCTGTTACCAGTTGCCTTAATAGTTCTCCCTGTAGAGAATCCAAGATCTCTTTACTTCTAGATGATACTGCAGCAGGAATGTGCCAATCAACATCTGGCATATTGAAATCCCCTATCAGTACCACTTTCCCTTTCCTAGCAATGCTGCATATGTCTTCAATTAATTCTCTGTCCACCTCTTCCTCCTGTGAGGGAGATCTGTATATCACGCCAATGCAAATAAAGCACAGTTACTTACCTGTAACAGGTGATCTCTGGGAACAGCAGGAATAAGTCTTCACATATGGGTACGTCGGTACCGACGGAGTCTGCGCGGGAACACTTCCCAGCGTCCAATCAGAAAGCCTTTGGAAGCATCCCAACACGCCTGCGTGCTGCCTTCCTGACTTCCCAACTGCCTCTCCTCAGTTAAGTTTGAAAGCTGAGACAAAGGGAGAGAGAGAGCAAGGAAGGGAAAGATAGAGATAGAGAAAATGCAACTCCTAGGGGAGGTGGGTGGGTTGTGAAGACTTATTCCTGCTATTCCCAGAGATCACCTGTTACAGGTAAGTAACTGTGCTATTTCCAGGAACAAGCAGGAATGAGTCTTCACATATGGGGACTCCCAAGCTCAGATGCCCAGAGGGAGTCCTAGCATGTTGCAAGTCTAGAACGAGCAATGCTATTCCTCAGGACCTCAGGCATCCTGGGGATGGAGGGTAGGAGTTGAATACAGAAAAGGAGCTGTAGAACAGCTGGCTAGAACAGGGCTTCAAAAGGGGAAGACCCTGTATAGAGGGCATTTAGTAGTATAATATTGTAATCTGGGCCTCCCTTGTTGGCATTGCACAAGTCCACTGAGCTACATATGGATCTGTTAGAAGAGCCAGTGAATGTGCTCAAGGGGTACCTCACTGAGAAGTAGAGGTAATAAGTAGAACAAAAACAAGTGGAGGTCAGAACCCTTCAGGGTGAGAAATAGCCCCAGGGGAAAAACTGGGGTAGTATAAGAGGTAGAGCTTCAGCGGAGACGCAGAAGGTACTATGAAATAAAGCTTAAGCTGTTTTGGTCCAAAAACAGTACAAACCTTGGTCCAAGAGAAAAAAATGAGTCTGACCCAACTGGACTGGGGTTGGAATCAGTCCATGTAGGGGAGAAAGGGTATGGAGACCCTTGTATCTGATAAGAAAGTAAGGACAGACTCAGGAGCGTTAAGCTTTAGAGTAACTGAAGCTCTGCAATGTCCTTCCTAAATGGGGTCAATTAGGAAAGAAAAAAGGTACATGGAGAGCTTCAGGAGTACCTAACCTTAAAAGGTATGGTAAGGAAAAAGTTTGTTAATTACCACAAGAAGTGGTTATAATTGTAGCCCCCTAAGTATGCTGGCACAGCATTGATAGGGGTAGTGCCCATTTGTCAGGATCATATAGGAATGTAAGGATATCTGAACCTAACAGACAGATAGATAAGTAGATGGATACAGATCTATCTAAAAATATATCTCACTATATCTATAAATATATATGTATATATATATATTTTTTTAAATATATACACATATAGGGTATATATGCATATATCTATAAAGAGATATGGATGGGCAGAAGACACACAGATAGATATAGATAAGTATATATGTATCTATATATATCTATATATACATATATGAATATGTAGGTATATAGACACATGTCTCCAGGTATGTGGATGGAGAGATGGCCATAGAACCTCATCCCCCCTAGGGATATAGGGAGAGAGGAAGATTCATCTGACAGCAAGAAGGTCGATACCTGCTTGAATAGATACATAGAGAATCCTCTTTTCCTGGTTATGACTGGGAGAGTCAGAGGAAAGGTCTCCTTGACAAGAAGTCATCTGAATTTTTTGCAGAATTTGAGCTCTTGAATAACCAGGATGGCCTACGTGAAAATTGCAGAGGATAACTTCAGTCTGCAGACAGGAAGTCCAGATTTCTCCAGAACTGCAGTATGGAGAATGGATAGAGGACGCCCCTGGAGGAAGATACCCTAGTGACCCGCTTATGAGGGCAAGATGGGTATTAGGCGTCCTCTAGCTGCCATTGAAGAAAATTATCTCCGACGAGAAGACCCAAGGAGATATGGGCCAAGCCAGGGAATTGGCCCTCCTTTAGGTTTTCACGTAATGAAAGGCCTGAGGCTTATGCCTCAAAAGAGATTTAAGATGAGATGGTAAGGGTAGGGAATACCTGCCAGACATGGAACATGACTGGGGGAACCCCTCCTAACCATCTGGGGTTATCTGCTAGGCAAGATACTGATGCTCTCTAGCAAGGGCCCATAGTGTAAAGCTACTCTGTAGAGATGCAGAGAGCATGCTGCAGGTTGGTTAGAAGAAAAAACTGGCTGTGGAAAGCCAGCAGGTAAAGCACAGTTACTTACCTGTAACAGGTGATCTCTGGGAACAGCAGGAATTAGTCATCACATATGGGTACGTCGGTACCAACGGAGCCCGCGCGGGAAAGCTCCCCAGCTTTTCAGATTAAAAGCCTTTGGGGCCTCCCACTGCACATGCGCGCTGCCTTCCCGCCTTCCTGACCAGCTCTCGTCAGTTCGAGTTTAAAGCTGAGACAATAGAGAGAGAGGACAGGAAGATAGATAGAGATACAACTCCTAGGGGAGGTGGGTGGGTTGTGATGACTAATTCCTGCTGTTCCCAGAGATCACCTGTTACAGGTAAGTAACTGTGCTATCTCCAGGAACAAGCAGGAATACGTCATCACATATGGGGACTCCCTAGCTAAGATGCCTGGGAGATCCCCCTCCAAGGGTAAACCATCTTCGCATGGATCTCAGGCATCCATCCAGGGAAGGTGGGCAGGAGTTGTTTAAGTATGGAACAGGTGTTTGAGGACAGCCTGACCAAACAAGGCATCCTGGCGGGAGTCCTTGTCCAAGCAGTAATGGGCTGTGAAGGTATGAACCGAGGCCCAAGTGGCTGCTCGACAGATCTGATCTATGGACACAGAGTGAAGATGAGCCATAGAAGTGGCCATGGCCCTCACATTGTGAGCTGTGACATGGCCCTCCATAGAAATGTTCTTACTCTGGTAAGCAAAAGAAATACACTGAGCGATCCAATTGGAAAGTGTACGCTTGGTGACTGGAAGTCCCAAATGAGAAGGATCAAAAGCCACGAAAAGTTGGGAAGACTTTCGATGTGGTTGAGTCCTGTTGAGGTAAAAGGCAAGAGCTCTTTTACAATCCAGAGTATGAAGGTTCCTCTCTGCACTGGATGCATGAGGAGCCGGGAAAAAGACAGGTAGATATACCTCTTGATTAAGATGAAAAGGCGAGACCACTTTGGGCATAAAGTGGGGATTCGTCCTAAGGACCACCTTATCATGATGAAACCTAGTATAAGGTGGATGAGCCACTAAAGCCTGCAGTTCACTGATGCGGCGAGCCGAAGTGACTGCAATAAGGAAAACAACCTTCCAGGAAAGAAATTTGAAGGAGGTAGAGTCCAAAGGCTCAAAAGGTGGCTTCATAAGCTGACCTAGAACTAGGTTCAAATCCCATGCTACCGGAGGAGGTCAGATGGGAGGTTTAGTTAGAGTCAGGCCTCTCATGAAACGTGAAACAAGAGGATGAGAGGAGACAGGTTGTCCATTTATAGGTTTTAAGGATGCTGCAATAGCACTCAAATGGACCCTTACTGAATTCGTCTTAAGGCCTGCATTTGAAAGATGCAGGAGATAGTCCAAGAGGGAATTCAAAGGAAGTGCTAGAGGGTCAAGACCCTGCTGAGCACACCAAATGGAAAAACGTTTCCATTTGAAAGCATAAGAACGCCTCGTGGAAGGTTTCCTAGAGGCATGAAGGATATCTGTCACAGGTTGAGAAAGATTAAAGTCTTGAAGACTTAGGCCTTCAGTAACCAAGCTCTGAGATGTAGGGATTTGGGGTTTGGGTGCCACAAAGTCCCCTCCTCCTGAGACAGAAGGTCTGGCGCAGCTCCCAGGTCCAGGGAGGATCCCTGGGAGAGTTGCAGAAGTAGAGGGAACCACACCTGGCGTGGCCAGTGGGGAGCTATGAGGATCATAGTCCCGTGATCCCTCTGGAGCTTGAACAGAGTCTTGGATATTAGAGGAATGGGAGGAAAGGCATAGAGGAATTCCTGACCCCAATGCAGGAGGAAGGCATCGTGGGCCTGAGCTCCCTGACACTGAGTTCTGGAACAGAACCGGGGAAGTTTGGCATTCCACGGACTTGCAAAGAGGTCTATGTCCGGGGTCCCCCATTCCTGAAAGATTCTGCGTATCTGGTCCATATGTAGGGACCATTCGTGTGGAAGCAGAACTCGACTGAGTCTGTCTGCATGAGAGTTTTGAACTCCTGGAAGATACACTGCAAGAAGGTGAATTTGATGCTCTCTGGCGAAGGCCCATATTCTGAGAGCTTCGTTGCAAAGCGACAGAGAGCCTGTCCCTCCTTGTTTGTTTATATAGAACATGGCTACCTGATTGTCTGTCTGAACTAGGACAGTCAGGTTGACAAGGAGGGTATAGAAGACCTTGAGGGCAAGGTAAATTGCTCGCAGTTCCAGGAGGTTGATATGAAGGGTGGCCTCCTGTGGAGACCAAGTGCCCTGAGTGGAGAGGTTCTGAAGATGAGCTCCCCACCCTGTCTGGGAGGCATCTGTTGTGAGGGTTGCTTGGGGCAACAAAGGTTGGAAGGGGGCCCCCAACAACAGATTCTTGGTGGATGTCCACCATTGGAGGGACCAAAATAGACGGCTTGAGGTGAGTATTTGGTCGGAGAGCGCTCCAGATGCTTGAGTCCACTGGGTGGCCAAGGTCCATTGAGCTGCTCTCATATGCAGACGAGCGTAGGGCACCACATGTACCGTGGAGGCCATGTGGCCCAGAAGTCGCAGCATTTCCCAGGCTGTCAAATGACTGCTGGACTGAGCTTGGGAGGCCAAACTCAGCAGGCGTTGGGCCCTGACCTGAGGCAGGTAGGCCCTTGCAGTGATGGTGTCTAACTGGGCCCCTATGAACTCGAGAGACTGAGTAGGGATTAGTTGAGACTTGGGAAGGTTTACTACCAGTCCTAGATACTGCAGAAGACGCCTTGTGCGTTCCAGGGAAATTTGGGCCTGGGACTGAGAGGGAGCTCGGATGAGCCAGTCGTCCAGGTATGGGAATATGAAAATTCCCAGGCCTCTTAGAAAGGCAGCTACGACTGCCATGCATTTGGTGAACACTCTTGGAGCAGAGGCTAGACCGAAGGGGAGTACTCTGTACTGGAAATGTTTTCCCTGAAACAGAAATCGAAGGTATTTTCTGTGGGATGGGTGGATGAGTATGTGTGTATACGCATCCTTTAGATCTAGAGAACAAAGCCAATCCTGACTCTGAAGGTATGGAAGGAGAATGCCCAGAGAAAGCATTTTGAATTTCTCCTTGAAAAGAAATTTGTTCAATTCTCTCAGATCCAGAATTGGTCTGAAGCCCTCTGTCTTCTTTGGTATTAGAAAATAAGGGGAGTAGAATCCCGTCCCCTGTTGAAGAAGAGGGACCTCCTCTATTGCCCCCTGGGCAAGGAGGGAGGAGACTTCCTGACCCAAGAGGGCCAGGAGAGATGGGGGAGAATTGAACTGCCTCACCATAGTATAAGGAGGAAGGTCGGAAAAATGGAGTTTGTAACCCTCTCTGATGATAGAGAGGGTCCATTGCTCTGATGTAATTTGCTCCCATCTGGGAGCAAAGTGAGCTAACCTTCCGGGTATGGTGAGGGGCTCTGGTTGTTCTAGAGCCAGAAAAGTTAAGTTCTCTAGGGGCAAGTCAAAACCCCTGAGGGGGTGGAGCCTGCTGAGGCGTAGCTGACGCCGCAGGCTTTGACCTTGCCTGTTTAGGTTGCTGACGTTTAGCAGCAAAACGAGGCTGAGAGGATTGTTGGCCAGTATTTGTAGAAAATCTGGACTTCTTGTAATAAGGCCTCTTAAAAGACTTCTTCTTGGCAGGAGTGGAGGTAGACTTAGAAAGTCTATCTAAGGTGGCATTTTCTGCATCCATTTGAGTGGCCTTAATTTGCCACTCCTCACCAAATAAGTTCTCACCTGTACAGGGCAGATTTCGTAAGCCATCTAGGACCCAAGGTTCTAGATCAGAAGCCTGGAGCCAAGCAAGACGTCGGGCTGCTATAGCAATGCCCGAAGCCCTACCAGCACCCTCAAAGGAATCAAAAGCTGCCCTGTTGGAGAACTTTGAAATATCCGAAAGGTGTTTCACCAAGGAAATGAACTGCTCCCTCTTATCCTCAGGGAGAAAGGGGGCAAAATGCCGAACTTTTAGAGCGATTTCACTGAGAAACATGCCCATGTAAAGACTATAGGAATTAATCCTGGCTATAAGCATAGTAGCCTGGAAAATTTTCCTGCCAAAAGAGTCTAGAGTCTTACATTCTCGCCCTGGAGGAGTAGAAGAGTGCCTTTTGGTACTCTTTATCTTCTTCATTGCAGACTTCACCACAATAGAATGGTGAGGCAACTGGGTTTTTTGGAAACCAGGAGAAGGGGGGACACGGTACATGGTGTCCAACCTGCGAGAAGAAGGAGACAATGTTAGAGGAGCCTCCCATAAGTCCATCAAGTGTTCTTGAAGGATTTCATGGATAGGCAGGGTGACTGCCTCTTTAGGAGACTTAGAGTATCCTAAAATATCCAGTTTCTTTGATCTGGGTTCCTTTTCAGAGGATGAAGCAATAGAAAGACCTTTAGCCATTTCTATGATGAAGTCCTGAAAGGACAAATCCTCTGGTGGAGACATTCTCCTGTTAGGAGAAGAAGGCTCCTCAGGAAGATCAAGGGAGAACTCATCAGAATCATCAGAGGAGTTAAAATCCTCTGAAGAAGCAGAGTATCCTCTATGTGCTTCCAACGCACGATACGCATACCGTTCGGTATCGACATCGGGCGTACCGGGTATGGGATCGGTACCGGGCAAAAGCCCGGATCCGGCATGCGGAACCGATCTGCGTTTGGAAGACGATGGCCTCGGTTCCGGTATGGAAGCCATTACCGGAACCGGTACCGCTGGCTGCGGTACCGAGGGCGTAGCAGCATTAATAAAAGCCAGAATGGCCTGCTGCATGACTTGGACAGTATTGCCCATAGACGCCACTGCTGCCTGGATGTCGGTACCGGTATGGGCCGGTACCCCAGAGCAGTACAACAGGTGATCTGTCGAGGCCGCGCCATCGATGTCAACCTGTGACCCCATGATTGCTTTGGAGGCCGAAGCCTCCCGCCGGGGTTTTTTGGCCTGGGCAGAATCCTCGAACTCAGAATTGAGAGCCTCTCGATCTTTAGAAAGAGATTTGCTTTTAGAGGATTTGCCCACTGGAGTTTTGGTTACCTGAGATCCATCCGGAGAGGAAGACCTGGATGACTGTGATGCTTCTGAAGGAAACAGCACATGGAACTTGTTGGCCCGGTTCTGCAATCCACGTTTCGACATCTGGGAGCAGGATGGGCAGTCCAGTATGGAATGGTCAGGTCCTAAACATTTAAGACACCATTCATGGGTGTCTGTAAGAGGAATGACAGCACTGCACTTGGTACACTTTTTAAAACCAGGAACTGGCTTCTCCATGAGGAGAAATTGTGTAGGCCTGAAGGCCTAACAAAGTACCAAGCTGTGCTGAAGAAAAGAAAAATATTTTTTTTTTTTTTTTTTAAAAGAAAGAAAGAGAGACCGGCAGTACCGGTTTCAGAATGGGGAAGGCAGGTACGCGGTCTAAAGAAAACAATAAAATTAACAATTTCTTCAGCGGTGACAGGAACACGACCTGCTGGCTCCGCGGAAAAAAAGAAACTGACGAGAGCTGGTCAGGAAGGCGGGAAGGCAGCGCGCATGTGCAGTGGGAGGCCCCAAAGGCTTTTAATCTGAAAAGCTGGGGAGCTTTCCCGCGCGGGCTCCGTCGGTACCGACGTACCCATATGTGATGACGTATTCCTGCTTGTTCCTGGAGATCCAGCTATTCTGCCAAGGACAAGGGGGCGAAGAAAGTTAACCAACCAGACTGTGATAATAGGGTTTCCCAAACGAGGTTGATAACCAGTTTGGGACTTAGCACTGAGGCTAGGGGGATTGCTAGTGGAGGGAAATCCCTGGTTGTGTAGTGAACAAAAATGGAAATTACACTTATCTGGTAATTGATGTTCCTTGAGGGAGTACAGTTCAGTCCTCCACCACTGGGTAGTGCACCTCCTCCTGCAACATGGAGACTGGACAAGTCAAACTTGTGACATCACCGGGTATATCCTGCTGGTCTTCTCCCATGATCCCCCAGTGACCTACTGTCAAAGCAGACTCAAAGGAGCAAACAAACAACCAGTTAAAGTACTAAATACAAAGCTATGCTCAAACTTCAACTTTAAAATCACAGGGCCCCAAAAAGAAAGGCCGAAAACACCCTCCTCCGTGCCCCTGTCCCCCTGCGCACCAAACAGCGGAAGACAGAGAGCTAGAAGGAAGGAGAACTAAGGAAGAGTATAGGCAGAAAAGGTTGCTCTCGCGATTACCTGCCAATCAGAGCCCGTTGCCGACTCTAGGATCTGAAAGCATACTCGGAACTGACGCCTCGCGTCTGAAACATCCATCCCCGGGCGGGAATAAGGACTGAACTGTACTCCCTCAAGGAACATCATTTACCAGGTAAGTGTAATTTCCATTTCCTTATCGGTCCTACAGTTCAGTCCTCCACCACTGGGATGTACCAGAGCAGTAATCATTGGGAGGGACCTATCCAGTCGGCTCGGCCCCTAAACGAACAGAGCAGGCACCGACCCCAGCCCGCTCCTCACGTCAACAGGCGGTAAGCCAACCAGGAAGACACGACCGAGAGCCCACTTGGATCCTCTTCACTGGTGAAAACAGCACAGAACTCTGCCCCAAGCAGCGCTAGTGCTTCAGAAAGACAAACTCGCCATCGCAAACACACTGAACGCCCTAGAAACAGACCTACTGAGAAGGCTACCGGAGCTCCACCTGAGAAATCCGCTTGAGCTCCCCCTTGGCTCTCGACCCCACCAGGGTGTCAAGTGTTAGCAACCGCTGCTCTCCCGCAGAACCCGCCTCCACGGAGGGACAGGCAGCGAAGAGACCTCGCAGAAAGCGACGGAACCTCACCTAAGGTCCAAGGAACGCAGGTTACAAGCAAAGTGTTCTTGCGCAAGTCCCAAACCGACAACTAAACAGGCACAGCCGGATTCCACGAGGGAGAACGGAACCGAGGTCCATCCAGACAGAGGTGGGAAGCAAAATGAGGGAAATGGAAAAACCACCAGCGTCAAACACCCTATTTGTAACACCTCTTAAGGGCTTTATTCTTTGCAACACAAAGTAGCTCTACAGCTATGTTCTGGACCAGTTGGAGTCTTTTTAATTGAGAATGTGGAATGCAGCTAAGCAATGAGTTGCAATAAACCAAGCGTGATCCACCAAGGGCATATAAGAGGGTGTCAAGTGCCCCAGAGTCCAGCGTTGTTTCAGAAGATGTGGAGTCTTACATGGTGTGACAAAAAAGAAAGGAGACTCTGGTAGCCACGCCCACGACGCAATGCCAGTAGGCCAACCGCTTACATCACCTGGATATGCCCTCCGGAATTGGAGGAACCATGCAGAATTAGCAATCGCCGACGTGATCCATGGGCCCTCTCCAGATCACTGGAACCGCAAAAGACTTTGATGGTCTTTTCCCATCCATCCACAGCCTGAGATCTGCTACACATGTATTGCAGCATATGTGTGGCGCCTAGCTTTTATCCTGATCTTTTATTCTGCAGCCAAAATATAAATTGTAGGCTTTCTGAACCGCCACAGTCATATGCCATTTTTGTGATGTAAAAGTCACATCACCACAACTAGAGCAGAAATTATCTGCATGATTAACACCAGGACGAGGAATCGCCAAATATGCTGTGAGTGACCTATCGGTATAAAATAAATATGTCTTTGTTTTTTTTTTGTTTTTTTTACTGTCAAGCGAGGCAAATTTAAGTAGTGACTGCATCAACTGGTTTTGGACAGTTATTTCGATTGGTTGCAAGTAAAGATTATGCAAGCTCACGCAAATGTTGCAGAATACACTGGTAATGGTCCCCACTGACTAATGAAGAGCACATATCTTAGCAACCAGACCCAGTCGGGCCATTTTCACTATGACCTCTGAAAGGCATAGAATGGACCGGGCCACGGCCCCGTACCAATGCGTCGACGCTATCCAGTAGCCTCATATGTCCTCTGCTAAACATCGACCCGTCGCCGCAGACTGACAGGTCGCCATGAGGTTCAATATGGGCTGACCGCATCTGAGCACACGCGGCGCGCACACCGCCTTATGCAATCTCACTCCTCCGGCAAACACTCGGACCCCGCTAAGGACATTCGCCACCACAGTGTCCCCACCGAAACGCAGGCCGCCAAGGCTTCAACCGCATACGCTGTCCCTTCGCTCGGGCCACCCTGACCACCCGACCGACTCCACCCTGCCGATCGAAATAGGCCACCATCCCGGAGATCTCAGACAGCACCTACAGCGCTCGATCCGCTACCGTGTCCGTGAACGCCTGCCACGGCTGACGTACCACGTACCGTTCCAGTCAGACGATGGAACACTGGGCGTGCTGCGTACACAAACGCCTTGTACATAAAGGATCCCCAAAATGTAGCTGAGTCTAACCACGCTCCGGCCAAGCTCCCGGAAGAAAGGGACAGAACCTTATAAAAAAGAAGTGGGGACAATTAGGAAGGCTTTCCTGTTTGATTATTTTTTATTTTATTTTATTTTTTTTTGTTTTTCCTTTTTACAACTCCATAAGGGCCACAAGGCACACAACCGAACAGGGCATTGTCCAGAGAACGCAAGGCCCCTCCTCCAGGCTGACTCCACAGCCTAAACCGGCAGTCACCTTGGCTGATGCCGAGCAGCGCGGAAGCCAACTTGTAAGCCCAGCATATGAAGTATGCCTACTAGTACAGCATTCCACAATGGAGGGACATGTAACCGGACGGCTTTGAATATGAACCTACAGATATCCCGCGCTTGCTCCAAGACAAGCACTGTGCAGCCTACTGGTCTTCTCGGAGCACCGCCACGACCCGAAGACCTAAACCGGCCAGCAAAAGACGACGTACGCTGGGCCCGAAGGAACCTGGTTGAATGGATCCCAGCACTCCCTGTATTGTTAGGATCGGAGCCTCCCCCCAAGGACTCAGCCCTGGCTGGAACCGGCTGAGCATAACTCCAGGCCTTGCGGCGAGCCCCCACGAAGAAGTGGGACGCAACGATGCCTTGAGGAAAGGGAAGGCCCAATGGGTGAAGCAAGTTGCTAGCCGACCAAGGGAGTAAACCCCACACGCGCACCTCAACGGAAGGTCGGAAGAACCGAGGATTCTGGTCCCACAGGTGCGCCTGCTAGCCTTTAACAACATACACCTCCGCAGGTACAAAAAACTTAAATTGTGAGCACCTTCAGGGGTAAGGGGAATAGACGACAGCCTCCGACTGTTGACCACCTTGTCTTGCACAACAGACAGCAGCACCCCACCAAACAAATGATTGGGAATATATGACCTCAGAACCCCAAGACAGAGGTAAAACAGTAGAACGTGCAGTGGACGTGAATTTCCAGATCTGCCAGCCCCCCTGCCCACATTGAGAAGAGGCAGAGAAGAACTGGACCGGCGGATCTGGAGGGGTGCCTCCTGGACAGCCGGGCCACCGAAGGGAAAGCTGATGACTGAGGCCCAAACTCCTCAGGATGGCCCCGTCTTGCATTGGCAACCCCATGCAACACCATGACAACTCCGCTCACGATATCCCAAGCGATCTCTGTCATTGCTGCAACAATCACCTGAGCATGAGATCACAGACGGAACACGGACATGCAGATGCACTCAAGGAGAGTGCACCTAAGTATGAGCCTATCCAACATCCAGCACCACATGTCCAGGTGTCCCACTCCTGTCACCCAAAACACAGGACGCTTGAACCTAGGTGACCGTCATAGCAAAGACAGGGAGGCCTGACTGCCGCTATCAACCCTTCCAGGACCCTGGAACACTAAGCCCCGGACTGTGCCATCCAGCAACACTTCTCACGATCCCCAGCAGGGGCCTTTCCCCAGATGGCCCAGATGGGCAGTGTTCCCGCCAAATGGGCAAGCTGCGCTCTGATAACATAGTGCAGAAAACCAAATCAAAGTGTCTTAACCTAGCTAATTTTTGTCTAATAGTGATCATTCATAATATCAGCCAGGCTCAATCATAACATTAGTATTAATGATCTCTAAAGATTGAAGAGTTACTAATGTAACACTAATTGTTTTTTTTGTTTTTTGTTTTTGTTTTTTTAAAGAGCTTCAAAGGCGATCTTGGAAACTACAGACCAATGAATCTGAGTTCAGTGCCAGTTAAATGATAGAACTTGTTCTGAAAAGCAGCACCAAGCTGTCTTTTCAAAGGGTTAATAAACATGTGAGTAAGCCAAATGATATGTATCTGGATGTTTTAGAAGGTACTTGACAAAGCCCCTTATGAACTTCTCCTGAGGAAGGAGATGATGTGCTATTATAGAATGGGAAATGGATCAAAAACAGGAACACAATAGGACTAAATGGCCAGTTTTCTCACAGGAGACCCGTAAATAGTGGAATGTCTCGGGATCTGCACTGGAACTGGCATGTGGTAACATCTACTGCACTGAAATGATCTGGAAAAGAGATCAGCAAGCATGGTGATCAAATTTGCAGATGGCATAACGACATTTAGAGGCTGTCTGCACAATTTCCAAGCGTATAAACATGGAAATAGCATCCTTATGTAAATGACAATTTCAGAAAGGGCTCAATTTGTAGGTGGTTGTGCCGCCGATGACCCTGAATGGCTAAATCCTAGCAAGGAAACCTGCTGCTGACAGACGTCGCTAACTGCCAGAATGCAGACAAAGGTAAAGGCACCCCCCAAGAAGTAAAACCCAAACCAATCACATTGCATTCAAAGAACTATAAACTATCATGAAATTAAAAGGAAATTAAAATTAAAAGGAAATTAAAATTAGAATTAAAATTAAAAGTAACAGCAAAAGGAAGTCCTTATCTGGGTGTAGCCGCGTGGAACAGCGTCGTCTGCTCAAACGCGGGGCTGCTCCGCTCTCCGCCACGAGGCCTCAGCCCTGCCGAGAAAATGGCACCAATCCGAAGCAGGCCCGTTTGGCGCCAAACACCACAGAGGTGGCAAGAGCTCAGAGCCCCTCCATGCGTACTCGAGAGACTCCCTTGTGGTGTCGGGATGCAGCAGTTACCTCGCTGTAGCTGCGGGGTGAAGAGCTGTCCAGACACGCTGCTGCCTCGCGCCACCAGAAGTAGCAGACGCTGCGAGCCCCGGCCCACCGGCTAAAGAACCTCGAACGGCCTGAGGCTCCCGCCGCGATGGGAATCTGCCGCATGGACACTGCCAAAATGCAGGTGTTCCACAGAGCTCTCCCCCGTACAGTCCTGGGGGACAGATCATCACCGGGCACAGAGACCGAAGAATCCCAAGCAGAGAGGCTAGCTGGCAGCGTGAACTTTGAAAAGGGACAGAACCCCCCTTTACGCTAAGGCAGACTAGGTGAAAATAAATAAAGTAAAAGTAAATGAAATTAAATGAAAATGAATTCAATTTACAGGATTACACCTAAAGAAGGGCAAAAGAAATGCAAGGTAAATCAAATCCTGACTAACTGCTCCTAAACTGCTTCTCAAGTGAGCCCAGCACCTAGGCTCACTACGTCCTCATGCTGCATGGAGACTGGACACACTGGGGGATCATGGGAGAAGACCAGCAGGATATACCCGGTGATGTCACAAGTTTGACTTGTCCAGTCTCCATGTTGCAGGAGGAGGTGCACTACCCAGTGGTGGAGGACTGAACTGTAGGACCGATAAGGAACCAGTGGTTAACCACTAGGAATTGCTGTATCTGCAGCAACTACCAGGGCAGCGTGGAAAATTTCTTTTCCCTCTTCCTTTTTTAGATTGGGAAAAAGAACAACAGACATGGTAGGAGTTCCTATTGTCTGATGAGCTGCCCTAAGGTAACAAGGGGGGGGGGAGACAACTCCAGAAGGGAGAATCCCCCGGTAGAACAGGTAGAGGACCATAGGGGCTTACCAGTGTAAAAGGGCCACTCTTACAAACCAAATGTTGTAGTAAGAGGGAGGTAAGACAGAGTTGCAAGAGACTGACTATGGAGGAAGTCTCTGACAGGTTTGATGATATATGCCAGTAGAGGGAAACAACTGTCTATTGATAGTTGTTACCTCTGTTTCCTTCAAGAGGAAGAGGAAACTGTTAAGTATGGGCATGATCATCATAAAGACTCTTAGAAAAAAGATGTCTCATGAAGAGATATCTAGATAGGTTAGGATAAATTTAGTGCAGATACTGCCAGTGAAGGAAGCAGACTGCCACCCTAACCACCAACCAAGAGGGACAATGATCTATTTGAAACCCTGCGACTGCTGGGTTTGTTGACCCTGTTGAGGTTGTGGATTCTTCAGACCAGGGCGATGTTTCCCTTGTTTGGGAACATCTGTATGATGGGCAGATGATGGGTAAAACCTTCTCCCCCTAGGGGAAGAAAGTTTGGTAGGACATTTCCTACCTACTTGGAAAGAAGGCGGCGTAGAACAGCCTCTGGAAAAAGGAAAGTCAGTGGATAACTGAGTAACCTGGAGTAAAGACTCCTTGTTGAAGAGATTTTCTCCAGTGCAAGGAGTATTTCCCAGTCTTTCTTGTGCCCATTTGTCCAAGTCTGAAGCTTGAAGCCAGGCTCTACGTCGTGCCCCTATAGTTAGAGCAGAAGTCCTGCTAACAGACTCAAAGGAATCTAGGGTAGCACGAGTAAGAAACCTAGAGATATTTTGAGTATGACTAACCAGTGAGGAATAGTCTTTACTCCTGGGCTCTTGAAGAGAAGGAGTCAAAAGATGTAATTTCCTTGTGACCTCCTCAAGAGATAGACCCATATAAAAAATATATGAGAGAATTCTTGCTGAAAGCATGGATGTCTGGAAGGTTTGACGTCCAAAGGCATCTAGTGTCTTAGACTCACGACCTGGCGGACAAGAAAAGTGCTTTTTATTACTCTTCACTCGCCTCATTGCTGATTCTACCACAATGGAATGATGAGGAAGTTGTGTCCTTTGAAACCCTGGAGAGGGGGCACCTGATATAGGAGATCAGTTGCTCTGGAAGGTGGGGGTACCTTTAAAGGAGCTTCCCACATTCACAGAAAGAGACCCTGCAAAGAATGATGCAAAGGAAGCATTATATTGTCCTTTGCTTTGCTAGGAACAGAGAAGTATTCTGTATTCCCTTGTGTAGGATCTTGTCCAGGCATAGGAATGGCAAGTGATTTTGCCATATCCAGGAGGAAAGTCTTGAGGCTAGATCTGATGCAGGACTAGCGTTGGCACCGAGGGATCTATTCAAGTATATAGGAATAGAAGATCCTGAATGGTGCAGTATGGGATCCTTAGATGGTGGTCACTGGTACTGCAGGTCAGAACCAGCGACAGTCGGTAACAGATCGTCCATGCTAGGGATCGATTCCAAACTCGGCATCGAGGGAAGCGAGCCTGACGAGAGAAGCATGGAAGGTACCGACAACAATGGTACTGTGGATATCGGTACCGATCTCGGTACCGTATCTGATACCGGTGGATGAAGACCAGCCGGTGGCAATTCTAACGGTATCGGAGGAACCGAGAGTTGCGGATCCGAATTATCGGAACCGAGCCTTCGGTACCGACAGGAGTCGGTACCAAGGTGAGTCGGTACCCAGTCCTCCAGACTGGAGATCGATTCCAGACTCGGCATCGAAGGAAGCGAGTCTATCGATGCAGGTCTGGAGGGTACCGATGTCGGTACTAGTATCGGTACCGATACTGGAAGGTCAATCTGGAGCGTATCCACCGGCCCCGCAGGTACCGAGGACGCCAGACGACGATCCTTGGTGAGGAATGTTTCATCCAACACCAGTGCCGATGCCGGGGTATCGGTACCGCTCGAAGCAGATGCCACCACCGGGCATGGCTCAGGTATGTTCTGTGAGGGGTGAACCTCAGGAACAATCTGAAACCCCACACAGGCTTTGGAGGCCGAAGACTCCCACCGGGGTTTTGAAGCCAGTGGATTCTCAAGGAAAAGGCCATAGGCATCTCTATGCTGTGCATGAGAAGTGCCGCTCGAGGACTGGCTAGTCTTACCAGACTGTTTTTGGGTTACCTGATCCTGTGTAGAAGAAGATATGGTCGGTGCCCTGAAGTTGGAGGGGGACCGCGTGTCGAGGGGAACTCGATGTTGAAAACTTCTTCTCACAATACTATTGCCCGAGGGCTCCGGAGGAAAATGGTCAGGACCCAAGCAGGTTAGACACCAATTGTGAGTGTCTAAAAATAAAGTTGTACCGCCACAGTTTGTACATTTCTTGGGGAAAGTGGCTGGCGGTTCCATGAAGGAAAATGGAGAGGCCTAGAAGGCCTGAGAACCGTGAGACACTAAGGAAGAAAAATATATTCCTTAAAAAGGAAAAAATTTTACAAGAAAAGAAAAAAGAAACATCGGCGGTACTGGTGGCGTCGGGGAAGGCAGCCGCGACCACAAGAGAACTAAAAACTGAGGAGAGGCAGTTGGGAAGGCAGCACGCAGGCGTGTTGGGATGCTTCCAAAGGCTTTCTGATTGGACGCTGGGAAGCGTTCCCGCGCAGACTCCGTCGGTACCGACGTACCCATATGTGAAGACTCATTCCTGATTGTTCCTGGAGATATTTCTCTTTCCCTCTTTCTAGTTTAATCCACAGTGCCTCCTCTCTCTCTTTTAAGCTTTGTAGTTCCAAAGCTTTAATATTATTTTTTACATATAGTGCCACTCCTCCCCTTCTTCCTACCCTGTCCTTTCAGAATAAAATATAGCCTGGCATAGTTACATCCCAGTCATGGTTTTCTGTGAACCATGTTTCCCTAACTGCCACTAAATCCAAGTCAGCCTCTCCCATTAAAGCTTCAACATCTGGGATCTTATTTCCCATGCTACGAGCATGTATACACACCACTTTCCAAATGTTGCCCCTGTTATCCATTTCCATAAAGGTATTTAATGTTTCACTTACCTGGGGGCGTTTTTCACTCATCCCCAACGAATCTAGTTTAAAGCCCTCTTCAGTAGATTAGCCAGTCTGCTACTGAAGACACGTTGACCTTTCTTGACAGATGGACGCCATCTCTGTTCTGCAACCCTTGGAACAGCATCCCATGGTCCAGGAAGCCAAAACACTCTCGATGACACCATCCACGCAGCCATGCATTCATCTCCAGGATGTGAACTTCTCTGCCTTGGCCTTTATCCTCAACAGGGAGGATTGAAGAGACCACCACCTATGCCCCAGAGCCATGAAGTCACTTTTGATATGCTCAGAGGGATACCTGGCAGTATCATTTGTGCCAACATGGATTAGCAACATTGGGTAATAATCAGTGGGCTTGATGTGTCTCGGCAAACTCTCCGTAACATCTCGGATTTTGCCACCTGGCAGACAGCATACATCTCTGGACATCAAGTCTGGTTGGCAGATGGATGCCTCAGTACCCCTCAGAAGAGAGCACCAACCACCACTACCCTTCGCTTCCTTGTGGTCACTGATTCTGCAACTTTGGGGTGCTTGAGCTCTGGTTCTTCCCTTTCCAGGGATGCTTTCACCTCCTCCATTTCCAGGGCTGCATACATTATGTGATTGGATGATACTGCAGATGGGCTAAATGTAGATGTTGAATAGCAGGGCTGAGAGAGATGAGCCCTGGGGTATGCCTCATTTTTGTGGGTAAAGGTCTGAGATTTTGTCTTCGGCTTTCACAATTTGTTGGTGATCTGTCAAATATGAACAGATCCAGCTGAGTGTGTTGTCAGTGATGCCAATCCAGTGAAGTCTTTGTAGGAGAATCTCATGACATATTGTGTCAAATGAAGCAAAGATATTGAGAAATATGAGGGTGAAGGCCAGCTTTGGTTCCCTTGATGAGTCTATAAATGAGTGAAATTAATAATGTTTCCACTCCATGGTTGGAGCGGAAGCCGTGCTGATGTGGGTCAAGCAGGGCATTTAGGTTAATGTACCACTTTCTCTATTATTTTTGAGAGGAATGGCAAGCTTGACATAGGCCTGTATAAGTTTGGATCAGCAAGGTCTAGTTTAGGGTTTTTTAATAGTGGGCATATGAAGTGGATTTTAGACCAGATGGCATATAACCTTGGGTGACGGAGAGCTATATCATTTTGTATATGGATTGGATCTTCTTGTTTTTAGCCAGCTTGTAGGACAAAGATCCAGAGGTGATGTAGTTGTGTTGAGATTTCCAGTATGTTGTCTAGATGGTTAGGTGAGATTGGTGTAAATGAATGCAAAGAGCTGGAAATGCAGGGTTTGCTGGAGTCATCTGTTAGTGTGGCTGGAGAGTGAAGTTGTAGTTTGGATTGGAAGTGAAGCTGTAGTTTGGATTGGAAGTTAAGGGTTAGAAGCAATTTGTGCAGATGGGGGGATGTTTTCTCTTAGCATGGACTTGACATTTTCAAATAGTTCTCTGGGTTTATTTCATGATCTTAAGATCGTTCAGGTGTGGTAATCTCTCTGTCCTATTGGTGTGTGTTCTGTATGTATTTAGGATTTGAAGGTAGTTCATCCTTGATTGTTCATCTGGAGCATGTCTCCAAGAGCATTCAGCTTTTCTGAATTCTTGCTTGATTCTTTTTAGATCTGTTGAGAACCATGGTGTATGATGCTGAGAGCTGTGAAAAGTTGATTTTGATGGAGGTGCAGCAGCAATGTTAGTAACTGTTTCGTTCCATTTAGCTACAAAGATATTGATACAGCTGCCACTAGTAGGACACATCCATTCCCCATTATCTGGGTAGGGCCATCCTGAGTGTTCTTTCTGCCCTCTGAGTTTGTCTCTATAACGGAACAACATGAAATCAAATACTGGCTGACAAAACTATGACTGGCAATGGATATCCATGCCTTCCTACTCTTAGATGGTTCTGTCTCTCAAAAGAGTGACTGTATCAATGCTGCCAACCCAGTTTTAGGCGTGGGGTTTCAGAGTGTGGCTCTCTGGTATTTTTACACAGTTCTGCAAAATGCAGGAGGCCCAAGGATGAAAGTAGCTGGGGCCATTCTTAAGACGCCAGACCAGAGAATACCATCAAGCCTTAGCATGTAGGACGGTTGGTTGTGGCTTGGACAGAACAGTGCCAGGTGGTAACTGCCTGCTAGAATTTATGATAAACAGCTGCTATGGATCTGTCTTGAGCTCTCTTGTCCCTGGGACAGGTGGTCAGTCCATTAATGTGACTCAATTTATAGACTTGATCCAGGGCTGCTTGTAAGCTAGATGTCCCTCATTCTATATCCAGATGAACTAAACACTCACTTTCTCAGTCCGTCTAAAGGCATCCCTAACCACTTTGCCATATAGTTACTCATGATATTCTGAATAGGCTATTCTTAACAAGTCATCACTAATATAAAGCTGTATCTGCTGATTGCATGTTTCCTGCCAATTTCAGAAACCTAGTGAGTGGGGTGGGGGGGAGAGCTGCATATTATCGTTCTTTTTTTTCTGAACTCTAAAGATTTTTATCAACTGACTTGGAGTACATTTTTCTAACTTGTTAAAAGATTAGTGGCAGTTGCTTCCCATCTATCTTTTCAATTATTTCTGTGCACAAAACAAGCTAAGCAAAAAGAAATAAAGGGAGACAGAGAAAAAAACCTAACAATGAGAAAGTGAACGAGACTCACAATCCAAATCATTTTAACATATCCTCATCACCCAGAATCCAGATGACAAGCTGAAAGTATATATATATTGTATATTTCATTCCAGCGTTGCCTCTCATCATCTAGCGTCTAGTGACAAGTGATGCTGGGGTGAATTTATGAATCATTCATTTCTAAGTGCAAATAATTCATATTATACAACTTCTGATTCCTGTTCAATCCACCTTAAACTTCACTGATTAAAAACTGGATGGCGTGGGGTTGCCAAGAAGTAGAAGGTGAATGAATAGCGACTGCTGGACCTAGAAAGCATGAAGCATCAACTTGAACTTCACAAACTGAAAATTAATATTGGGCCTTCGCTGGTGTTGGTATCTTGGATTTGTAACTTGCAAAGTTGGAACCTTCACTATGGATCTGAAACATTCTGAGGCACTTTTTACAATGGGACAGTCAAGTGCAATCTGGGATGACAAAGTCAGATCATCTGAAAAAAAAAGCAGGCACGTGCAAATTTGGACATGCCCGATATGGATGTCTTTAGAGACGTCTACATAGATGTCCCCAGAACAGTATTTCAGAACGTGGATGTCTAACAGCATAATGGTAAAAGTGGGTTGGGAGTGGGATGGCCAGGGTTCAAATCCCAGTGTGGGCGTTTTTGGTATCTTAGACTAGCCACTTAATTCTCCATCTTCTCTGCATGTTTTAAGGCCAAACAAGCACTTTCCTGATGCCTATCGTGCCTGCAACAAGTATAAATGTGGACGTGCCCACAGAAGTCCCTGTTGCTCCTGAAATCGAATGGAGATATGTAAGTCTATAGCACTTCCCCACACCCCTTCATCTACTTGGACATCCCTGCACTGGAGACGTCTGTAAATGTCACTTGTGATTTCGCCGTCCACATGTTTTCAGACATCCTACATCACAACTAAGCCTTTTAAAATGACCTCCTCTGTCTTTAACTGAGGGTCGAAGAAAAAAAATCTCAAATTTCCAGCACTGCGGTTTTCCCAATTTGGTGAGGCTCACAAAAGATGCTGAAAAAATAGAAAAAAACCCTCAGAGCCCGTGCCCAGTTTTCTCTTTACCTGCAAATAAAAGAGTGCAGAGTTCTTGGTGTAAGGCTCCCATTCTGAAAGGCAGAAATATCCTCTCTCTGGAAAGCACCAAATTCATTAGCACCTTTTTATGTTTCTACAGCTGCTTTGTGCACACACAGTGAGAACTCAGATACCCCAGTGCTCCAGACTTCCTTCAGGTTATTCAACCATCCTCCTATCCCACACACTATTTTTCTTTTCAACCCCTTCATTCAATCTTCTTCCCAACTTGATTGCAAGAAAGGGAAATATAAATATACATATTTGGTCCAGGTTTCTAGCAACCGCTGTATATCTGGCATGCACGGGTTGCTGAAGTGAAATAGCTATTTGAGTATTCTCTAAGTTCCTGCCTAGGCTGTTACATTTCACACAGCGAGACCAGACGGGCATTGCTGAAAGAATTCATCAGCTTAATCCTTCTCTGTGCCTTCCGCCAGCTCATCTGTCACTGCAGTATTCTATTTTTTTTACCCTTTAGAGCCGGGAATCTATCCTTCGCTGCAACACACTGTCATCTTTGTCACGTCAGAGTTCCCTTCACTTTATTTTTAAATTATACCCTAGACAGTTTTTTGGCTCAGTCTTCCCTTTCCTCCTTTATGCCATGTAGAGCCATATGAATTCTTCTCTGTTCCTTTCCTGTGCTAAGACCAGTTGGTTCATTTCATGTTCTGAAACGCTCTTTCTGGTCTTGCCAGATTTTGCATTAACAGGAAGGGAGAGGGCAGGAGCATGCATGTACTTGATTCAAAAAAGCAAGGTTTAGGGTAGCATTCTCTACACATTCTTTTTCTCCTTGCAGTTGTGAAATCCAAAATAATAATAATAATTCTTTTGTGACTAAAGGCAAGTTCCAACATTTACTCAGCTTCTTTTGAGTCAAAGGCAGTCCATAAAGGTGCACTTCTTAGCTAGCAGCAAATGAAAACATCACGGGCCTTTGTGACCAGCAGCCTTTGCTGACACAGGTGGAGGAGAAGAGAAAGGGGCGGAGAAGGCTGAACAAGTGAAAGGACTGCTTCTGTTTTGTAAACTTTGATTCTCTTTGACAAACAAATTGAATATAGAGGTGCCAATTTCAAGGAAGATGTACCCGGCCGACTCTCTTCTATTGTAGTTGCTGTTGGGCATTATGACCCTGGTGCACAGAGGCTGCCACCTGCTGAGTCCGGGGCAGCACTGGGCTCCGGGAGCTGGAGGGGACGTGCAGGCAGCTGCTTGGGTCGGCCCTTGGCACGGCTCCACTTGCCAGAAAGCAGAAGTCTGGCGTGCAGCATGGCAGCTGTGAAACAGTGCAAACTATTCTAGCAATGCCACCTCTTCTCGCACTGATTTCCTGTTCGGGGTGGAGGAGGAGTGGCGGCCGTATGGACCATGGGTGCATGATCTGAAAGGTCTTTACCCTGTGTGCCAGAGCGCTGTTGTGTCGGACTGTCAACCATTATACTGCTGAGTCAAAGGTGCAGTTGGCCACCAGCCTGCAGCAAATAAAAGCCTGTCAGGTCAGTCAAATGGTATCTGGCTGGTAACCCCAAAGAAATATTAAAGGGGATGGATTTGAGACACAAGAAGAAGCATGCCTGCGGACTGTCCCCATCGTCAAAGATGCAGCTGATCTTCCAAACGTCTCTAGCTTTACATCTGCTGGCTTCTCTCCTTCTCCCCCCCTCCCCCCCCCCGCCCTTCTCACAGAGTTCCATTTCTCAACCCCATTATCCGCTAGCGGTTCTAGCAACATTCCTACATTCATGTGACATCACCCCAAAGAACCATGGCGCAGAACTCTCCTTAATACTATTAGCGTCTGCTTGCTTCCTATGTTACAGTTCATGAAGAGGAGAGGGAAGAAAGGAGAGGTTTATTACGGTTACTTAATTACAGTTTTCACCCGAGTGGTAAGATGATGCAGATTACAACAGGAAATGTTACTATGAGTCACTGTTGTATGCTCTTGCTCAGAATACCTGGCATTGTGTCTATTCAGCCCCATAGGATTGACAGCAACCAGGAGTGAAGCTGATAATGTATTGGGGCCAACGGAGGGGAGGAAAACTCGATGCCCTACCCATGGCATGGTCATCATGCGCTGTCAGAAAAGGATTCAGGCCTCTGAAGAAGCTTCAGCCTCAGCTCTCAGCCAACTGAGGGTCTTGGGTTACTTCACATGACCATCAGAAAGATGGGGGGAGGGGGGGACAGATCATCATCCCATTTGAACCATAATGTATCAAAAAGGTGCCAGAACAATAAAATGTTTTACAAAAACTGGGAGAAGGAGAAGAGATCACAAAGTTGAGTATGCGGCCATTTTTCTGTGACTTCCTGAAGCAAGCACCATACATCTAAAAGGCCTGATTCTCACCCAAGAGTAAGCTACGAAACTGGTATAAGCGGATGTTTGCACACCTGATAGAGATGAACTGAGCAATCGGATTGCCTGATTTAGAATTTCTCATCATGCAGATCTCATGTACATAGGCTGAATCACGCCTGTCATGTGTGGTGTGAAAAGCACAGGCCTGACTAGGAGCCAAGGCCTGTACAACACTGCCCATTCAGTTTTACCTATGCAGCTCAGTTAAGATCTGTCTAGCACTAGGTGTCCTCTGAGATGTGAGAGTTATTTTGTGATATGGACAGAACGGCTGCAAGAAATTCAGCTTGCTGTGAATTTTAAGGGCATATTTACTAAAGGTTTTAACGCACAATAATAAAATTAATGCTCGTTAAGTATCCACAGCCCTTTATTTCTATGAGTGCAGTAACACTTAACATGCTTTATCCTTTAATAAACATGCTCCTTAGATACAGTTAATATTTCAAATTCACATGGCGCAGAGAGTAATAGTTACCTGTACCACCTGAAAATCTTGCTATGAAGTCATTGGACCCCATATTAAAAAAAAGCCGAGCTCCCTAATTCAGGCCTTATTTTCAGCCAAACTTAGAATCCTACGTTCTGAGCTGAAAATTCATCTTAATTTAGGAGTAGTCGTCTAGTGGTTAAAGAAACAATCTAGCACCCAGGATATCTAGGTTCAATTCCCACTGGCACTCCTTGTGACCTTGGGCAAGTCACTTTATCCTTCATTGCCTCGGAAGAAAAGGCCTGGCAATCTACTTCTGGTGGTACCTTGCCAAGAAAACCAAGGGGCTGCTGGGTCACCAGGAGTCAGCACTGACTTGACGGCACAAAAAAAAATGCTATGCTTATAAATTAGGGCCTGCCATTCATTTGCCTAGATTTATGAACCTAGTACTGAAAATTAATGCTAAGCTCTTAACTTCCCTCCTTCCCCACCCCCCACAAATCCACCCCTGTTGCCACTCACTTTGTATGCTCCTAAATTTAGGAGTTTAATGAAATTTTGATTATACATTTGTCCTACAACCCTAATAAATTTTCAAAGCAGCCAATTTAGTAGCATAACTCTCAAAGTTAGGAGCATAAATCCTTTGAATATTGGGCCCATTAGTTTTAGAATAATTTATTTACAGTCCTTTGTAGCCCACTCTCTTTCTAAAGACCCAGATGGGGAACAACAAACAAACAGTGTGCATATCAGATTTAAAAACAGAAAAACAATAACATTGCACTAGAATAACTCACAAAACAAACGTGACTCTCCCACATACTTTTCCATTCCTGCATTGCCTAACCCCTGGACACACAGGGGGTCATTCCAAACAGCGATTAGTGGGGATGAACATCCGGTTTAGATGTATATTCCCCACCAACCACTTGGGGCCAGTTCTGCCCCAAAGTTCCCTGCATGTACAGAGGAGAAGTGTGGGGAGCTCTGGACGGAGATGGGAGAGGGTGGGCTGGAGGAGGAGTGTGGCCCTGTATGTCTGCCTTGAAGGAGATAGATGGGGGACTTATTCCACCTCAGGGGTGGAATAAGCCCCCCCCCCCATGATGATGGACAGCACTGGAGGACCCCGCCGAAGCGGTGAGCCAATGTGCGAGGTTCCCCGCTGCCTGATCCCAGAATTGGAGGGCCTCTCTGGGGGTCAGGTGGCAGGGAAAAGCATATTATATGTTGTGTGGGGTATAAGGGCTCCTGCATGGCATCCCAGTGCCATGGTGATGGGATGCTTTGGCACCGAGGCTCCATGCAGGAGCATGGGGAGGGTTATTTATTTATTTACATTCTCTTATATACCGCGCTATTCTGCATCAGTGTGGTTTACATTGAACAAACTGAAATTACATTGAACAGGGCATTATAACTTGGAGATAACTATTTTACAGGGAACATGGGCTATGGAGGGTTAAGTGGCTTGCCCAAGACCACAAGGAGCACCTGTGAGACTAGAAACCCCAGTCCTTCCGGCCCAAGGTTGCTGTCCTCTAGTGGGATTTGAACCCCCGACCTTCCGGCCTGAAGTACCTTGCCCCAACCACTAGGCCACTCCTCCACTCCTTAGCTGGGGAAACTGAGTATGTCTTGGCCTGCAGAATCAGGACCCATCTGGCCCGTCCAAGTGCCCCAATTCTGTTCCCACAGGTGCAGTGCTCCAAGATTTTGGATGTCTGGACAGGCCAGACGTCCCCCAAGCAGACTGGCCTCACAGTCGCCCAAATGCTTCCCTCCTGAAAACTGGCCCATCCGATAATGCCCATAAAATATCAAGCAAAGTATTCCACACGAGGGAGCAAACAAACAGAATGTCCTGTTCCTGGTTACCGATCAGAAAATAATTTAAAGGTCTTCCCTTCAAGTCATTTGTACCTTTAAGAACACCAATGGCAGCAAAAGAGGCAAATATCTTATATTCAACTGACCCATACTAGCTATATCAGAAATTACATCACACACACCACATGAAAGAATCAGATCTCAATGTGATTTGTGACTGATTCTGAAAATGGGTTGATGAATTCAAGAAAAGATGAAAGAAGTTCAAGAGTAGCAACCCAACAGGAGCATTTCTAATTGCTACAAAATTAGTATTACTACTAGGGGACGCACAGGTTTTGTTTTTGTTTTGGGGTTTTTAAATGAATAGTTCCAGATTTTCAGGAGTTTTATCGGTCAGTTTCATACACTGGTTTTAATAAGGAATTGTTAGTGGTGCTAAACTGATTTAATGTATATTAGCTGATGAATTAAGGCACGCTAAGTGGATTAATGCACACTACATTTGTTAAGGTGCCTTAATGAACCAAATGTTCACTAACACATGAACACTCCTAAATAATACTTACTACAGCTGTGGTGTTGAAAAATATTAAATTTCAACTTTGGTTTCTGGATGTGAAAAACTATGCTACTATAATCCATTGCAACACCTAGAACGTGGTTAAAATAACAGGAAAATCTAATGAAAATAAATTCATTTCTCCCGGCTATTCTCTGACACCAAACATGATCAATGGCCCATCTCACTTTCTCTTTTTGTTGACCTGGCAGTTTCCTCCTGCTCCTTTGTGCTTCCAACTCATACAGCTTAAGAAAATGACAGCAGATGAAGATTGCGAAACCCATCTAGTCTACCTGTTCCTGAAGCAATACCCCAGAGCTTACCCTATCTCAGACAGTACACCTCCTTGCATCAAAGGATCCTCTTTCAACAGGCCTGGCTTTCTTATATTCTAGAAATGTTTTGACCTTCGTCATCTCCACTGGGAAACTACTGCAATGTATCCAAAACATTTTATGTTATCACACCAGAGTCTACCCTCTCGTTAAGGCTCACTTACATCATGAAGCATTTGCTCTAAAACGTCTTTCCACTGAACAGTTTGAATCTTGTGCTTTATTAATATCTTTGAATATCTCCACCACATTCCCCTCTTTTTGCACTCTTAGACATTTAGGTATTTAAGTATCAGTGTATGGAATGATCCACTAGGTAGCCCTTCTCTGAATCGCCTCTATTCTTTGCTGATAACTTTTTGGAGATAGTTTCCAGAATTAGACAATACTCTATATAAGGTCTCATTAACATCCGATTCAGTTATGCTATCATCCCCTCAAGGTTACACTCTACTTATGCATTCTAGCATTCTTCTGATATTGCCCTATCACACTCCGATTACTTGAGAGGAAGGCAGAATATAAAATTAAGAATAGCAGAGATCACTTATTCTATGCTGTTCTTAATTTTATATTCTGCCTTCATCTCAAGGCAGCTTACAGTGGTAAAGTTGCTAACCTGTAACCAGGTGCTGGGGGCAGGGGGGAGGCATTCTCTGTAGATAGCAGGATTTATCAGCCACAGAAATGGGATGGTATCATCTGAAGTGTGCTAAAGGAAATAATTACAGCGCTCAAAAACTACCAGAAAACTTTGAACATGTATTGGAGTTCCTACTTAGCTGTCTAAGTGAGCCACTTCAGTTCTGTATGTAGCCAACTTCAGCTCTACAGGGGAGAAGGGAGTGATGTATGGCTGATTGATCCTGTCATCGATGGAGAACTGCTGTTAAGATAAGCATTCTCGCTCTCTTTGCTGACAAGCAGGATGAAATTTGCCACACATATGGGGATTCCCAAGCTGGGGACTGTGAGGCAACAGCAGGAAAGTGTCAAGGGAGTGAAGCAGTTAATGTGGATGAGTATGTGGGATATACTAAGAGCATGAAAAAGTTCTTGAAGGAGGAATGCAGAAAAAACATCTTCCAGCCCATTTATTTTTTTATTTATTTAGGCGTTGTTTTTTTTATACCGCCCCTTCCATCGATCAAGGGCAGTTTACAAAGAACAGAACAATTACATTAAACTTTTTAAAAACACTAGTGGAACATATTTACAATCAACATATCTACAAGGAACTATTTTACATTGATTACATACCTAAATCAAATGCATTATTGGGTGGGAGAAGAGAAGGCTGCTCTTTATGTGTCTGAGATTAAGTATGGGCAGCTATAGTTATAGGAGGAGTAAGGGGTTGGGGTTAGGAAGTGCAGATCAGAAACTATGCTGGGTAGAGCTGTTCATGGTTGTGATTATCTCCAAAATGTTCAATGAATAACAAAGTCTTCATTTCTTTACAAAAGAGTTGGAGGACATTAATAGCTCTCAGTTTATCCGGGAGAGCATTCCATAAGATTGGGGCGAAGTATGAAAATGCTCTATTGTTCGTGGATCATATTTTAGGATCTAAAAGAGAAGTACAACCCCACGTCTTTCTAGAAGACTGAATACAAGCCTTGGCAGAACTGCACGATATAAACAAAATACAGAGCACAAGAAAGTGGATATGATGAAGTTTATTACTGATTTCTATGGGAACCTCTACCCCCCCAAGCAGTTAAGTCAGTCCACACTGATGGGTTTCTTGGATGGAATCACGAAGACCATAGGCCTCACACATGGGGAGCATCTATGGGTAAAACATCACACACAGGAGGAACTGCAAAAGACTGACAGGCTTTCAAGTCTGGCAAGTACCTAAGCAGTAATTGCCTCACAATTAAACTCTCTATTCTGACATGGCAGCTTATTAGTTTGGACATACTGGAATGGTATAAGGAGATAGCAGAATGCAGCACGCCATATGTACTGAAAAAGGTATTGCTCATGTTATTGGGAAAGGCGGAGTAGGAGCCGGGAAGGTAGCATCTGGAGTCGGTGTACCTCTGCGGCTAGCTCCCTGAGGTGTTCTGATCTCTCCTGAGGAAGGAAGTAAGGCTTTTGCTTGGAGGGTATCTAGTTGCACCCCTATGAACTCTAGGCGTTGGGCTGGAGTGAGATGGAACTTGGGGTACTTTATGATGAACCCCAGGTGCTGCAGGACACTGATGGTGCGTCCAGTGGTGCATTGTGCCTCTGCAGCCATGTGCCCCTTTTATGAGCCAATCATCCACATAGGGGAAGACAAATCCCCCTTTGGAGCCGGAGGTGGGCTGTGACCACCACAAGGGATTTTATGAAGACCTTTGGCGACAAGGGCAGACCAAAGGGCAGCACCCTGTATTGGTACTGCTGTCCTCCCATCATGAAACGGAAGTACTTTCTGTGGCTGGGATGGATTAGGATGTGAGCGTAGGCATCCTTTAGGTCTAAGAAGCAAGGCCAATCTCCCTGCTGGAGGAATGGCAGTAGTGTCCCAAGGGAGAGCATCTCGAACTTCTCCCTGACCAGAAACCTGTTGAGCTCTCACAGGTCCAGGATGTGCCCCAGAGATGTTTTGGCACTGGCTCAACTGCTTTGTCATTGGTTAGGCCTGCCAGCTCAGTGAGGAGCAGGGTCAAGTGAAAGAAAAACCTGGTGGGCTACCTTGGGAAGTACATGGGTGGCGCCCAATGTAGATGGACCACCTGTAGCATCCAGGTGTCGGTGGTGATGGCTGTCCACCTGTGGGCAAACATGGCTAGGTGCCCCCCTGTGGGCAGGAGGGGAGTCGCACCCAGACAGTCAAAATCTCCCCTGAGGCTGGGCCTGGGCCGGCGCCTGGGACTTCGGGGTTTTTTGTTTCCTGGGACTGTGTCCCTGTCCTTTTTGTTGCTGGCCCTGTTGAGGAGCTGAGAAGGCCTGGAAGTGTGGGGTACCACTGAAGTCTCCTTTCTTCCTTGGGAAGAAGGACTTTTTCCCCGATGCTTTCTTCTGGAGGTGCACCAAGGTCTTCTTTGAGAGCCTGGTTCTCATCACATACTCGGTCTCTATTTCTGCTGCCTTATCCGCCATGGGTTTCCCATCTAACAGTTTGTCCTGCACCCACTGTTTCAGGTTGGATGACTGCAGCCATGCCTGGCATCGAGCCCCGATACTTGCGGCTGCCACCCTGACTGATGACTCAAAGCCATCGTAGGTTACCTGAGAAAAAAACTTCAAGCATTTCTTTACTGCCGAGGTTAGGATCTTGAACCGCTGTAGGGGTTCCCCCTTGAGGCCTGTTGAGAATCCACCGAGCTCTTTCGAAAGTTCCTTCAGGTACATGCCAATGTAGAGCTGGTAGGACTGGATCTGTCACGTTAGCATTGAGCCCTGAAAGGCCTTCCAGCTGAGGGCATTGAAGATTTGGGCTCCATGCCGGATGGCACCGACAAATAGTTCTTTTGGCTCTTGAGCTGGCACACTGCCAACTCCACAACCATGGAGATGTGGCGAAGCTGGGTATTTTGGAACTCAGGGCTTCGGCGTACCCAGTACATGGCATCGAGGTTCTTGCTAACAACTGATACTGACACCAGTGTTTCCCACATTCGGAGGAGGCGGCGATCGAGGGCACCGGGACCATAAGGGTTTCCTTCAGGTGTGCCTCGTATTGGAGTATTTTCAATTCCTCGGTGTGAAAGTCCTCTTCTGCCTTGGTCTTGAAGCAAGGGCTTTGGCCATGTCCCACACAAAATCAAGGAATGCAATGTCCTTGAGTGGGGAGTGGCATCGAGTCATCAGGGGAGATGGGTCCGAAGGCACATCATGGTGCCTCCTCGTGTTCGGGGACTCTTCGCACTCAGTCTCCCATTGGGACACTTGTTGGGGAGGACCAATGTCCCAAAGAAGGGGAGCGGGACCTCATCCAGAGCCAGGGGCTCTCTCAAGGCTGATGGCATTCGAGGACTGGCTTGATATTCAGGGAAGCCCTTGATGTCGAAGGCCCCGTCATCGCGGTGGATGAACCGGACGAGCCAGACATGAGCGCCTGCTGCATGACCACTAGAGCAGATATACTGTTCTCTAGGGCTGCCATTCTGGTCTCCATACCAGTTGGCTCTGCAGCCTTCGACACGGGCACCGAGGGTTTAGGCCCCAGCGTCGGTACTACGAGGAGGAGTCCTCGATGAGGATGGCTTCAGAGGCCTGAAACCAGTCAGCAGGTGCCAATGACTCCTTATGGGGCAGCTTGGCGGACCGCTCCTGCCCCAACTCCTCGGACTCACACCTGGGACTGTGGGTCCCGGGCTGAGATTTCCCCTTCTTCCTGGATCCGTCCTCTAAGGATTTCTTCTTCTTGTGCTCCACCTCCGGGGATTTCTGCTCGTAGGAACTGCGGCATGGGACTCCAAAAAGGCTCTGAATTCGCAGGCACTGAGGTATTGGAGAGGGCACTGGAGACTCCGGTGTGGAGTCGGACTTCTGAAAGAAATGTATTTGCCTTTGAGGTCATGGTTCTGCAGAGTTTGCAGTCAGAGCCATTGTGCTCTGGGCCAAGACATTGGAGGCAGCAATCGTGTGGGTCAGTGAGTGACATCATTCTGCCACACCAGTCACACTTTTTAAAGCTTCAGGAGGCCATTGGATAAAGGAGGTCCCCGCCTCCCAGCTGGGGTCTTAGGCCTTTGGCCGGAAAAGGGTGCAAACGCTGGTCGAGGAGCACCTTGATGAAAAAACAAAAAACGAATAGACGAACCCAAGGAGCAATGCCGAGGCAAGCTAGCTTGGGGGCGGGAAGGAACCAGTATGCAACTGGAGAAACACAACAATAAAAAGCAAACTTTTTCCAGGGAAAACTGGATAGCATCCTATGGGTTCCATGGAAAAAAGGAGACTGAGGCAAGATGGCACCCTTGGGCAGGAATTGGACAACGCATGCATGGTGCATCTCCCAAAGGCTTTCTTTGAAAGCTGGGGAGATGCTTCCGCGCAGGCTCCATCGGCGCTGACATCACCCATATGCGAGGACTGACTTCCTGCTTTTTCCCCAAAGAACAGTTGTATCATTATCTCAATTGTAATGTATGACTTTGGGTGAATCTCTTCATAAAAGCAGTTAATAAATCCTAACTAACTAATTAGCCAATAAATAAATAAATAAGATGGCTTTTGTAAATTGTCTTTTTCGCAACAGAGTTAATTTTGTTAAAAACAAAACTGGCAAATCTTTGCTGAATGGGTTCCGCACAGCAGAATGGCTGACTGTCATGAACTTGCTGCTGCTGAGGGCAGATGGAATGCTGTTGGCAAGAATTAAGACTGTGAAACAGAGAAACATTCACAGCCTGTGCTGTCCAAGAAATTGTCACCATAGCAGGAATTTACTTCACCCTAATGAAGAATTTTCCACTTTAGCAGCACATAGAAAGCAAACAGAAGGTCAGGAAGCATTCACTACCATGAGTTTTACTGCAACAGGCTTTCTATGTAGACTGCTGAACTCCCCCCTTGCACCAGTGAACATGTTACACAATATCCTATGACTGCTGTCTGCAAGTACACAAAAGTGGCTTCCTCCATCAATGGCGCTTGGTACCAACATTCCCGCCAAGTAGTGCAGAACTTCTCCACCACGCTGTTGCTGGTAAGGGGAGGTGTTGCAGTATCATGACTAAAACCGTGATATCACAGTAGCTTCCCCTACTGGCAGCAGCATGGGCGGAGGAGTCCCACGCAGCTTGGCAGAAACTTTGGCTGGTAAACTGTTGTTTCTATAATGGAACACCAACTGTGATGGTACATCAGGTTCTCTGCACAAGTGCAAGGCCATGGCACCACCGTCCAGTTGGTAATAAGACAAAAGCAAGACTAGAAAAATAGGCGAGTGTTAGATAAGACAATGTTTTAAAGATGGGCCAAATCTTTCTATATTAATCTGAAGGCGCCTCTCCTCCCCATTCCTATCCGTGTCCCCATTTTTGGAACAGTGATCCCTACTAGACACAATTTGCTAATTTTGCAATTTGCAGATCACAAACTGCAGATCAAGTTGCCATCAAGTAGAAAATAACAATAAAATCAGTAGTCAGGCACCACTGCATGTATTTCAGTATTTGCTTTCAGAATTTTCTGCCATACTTTGTAACTGTAATGAAGTAATGCAACAGATCATCTTTAACGAACCAGTTGTGATAGAGTTGATTGCCTTCAGACTGAATCACAGTGACATTTTCAATCTAGTAATGAAAGTGCATTCCTTTTAACCTCAATGCAATTTGTATCCCCAGTAAGCCTAGTTACTCACCTGTAACAGGTGTTCTCCAGGGACAGCAGGGTTATGTCAGCACCGACAGAGCCCGCGCGGATTAATTCCCCAGCTTTCACAGAAAGCCTTTGGGAATGCTACCACACATGTGGTCCCCTTCCCGCCCAAGGATGCCATCTTGCTTAGTCAGATGACATAGAAAAAAGGACTTAAACAATGTAGGAAGGCAACTCTAAGGGGAGGAGGGAAGGCTGTGAGGGCGGATTCCTGCTGTCCTTAGAGAACACCTGTTATACTTTCTCCAGGAACAAGCAGAAAGTCAGTCCTCGCATATGGAACTCCCTAGCTCCAGGATGCTGAGGACCGAATCACGACAGCACCACTAGCGACCCGACAGGTGGCCATAAGTTGCAGGAGGTGAGTCCCTACAGAGATGCTGCAAGATCCTCGCATCTGGCAATTTCTCACCGGTAGCCTGAACACAGAAGGGTGGTAGGGCTGGAGTTACCTACATCTCGAAAACATTACGGAGTATTGCGTCTGAAGGCATTGTCACTACAGGGCTCGCTCTCCAGGCAGTAATGAACTACAAATGTATGAATTGAAGACCATGTGGCAGCCTTGCAGATTTCTGTCACCGGCACTGAGCGGAGGTTGGCTACCGACATGGCCATAGCCCGCATGTGATGTACAGTGATCTGGTGCTCAAGAGAGAGGCCCACTCGCTCATAAGTGAGGGCAATGCAATCCGCCACCCAAGTGGACAGAGTCTGCTTCGTTACCGGGAGCCCCACTCTACTGGGGTCATATGATACAAAGAGCTGATGAGTCTGGATCCACTGCAGGTAGAAAGACAGAGCCCGCTTACAGTCTAGTGTATGCACTATGAGTTCCTCCCTGCTGGCATGAGGCCGTGGGAAGAAAGTGGGCAGGACAACCTCCTGGTTGAGGTGGAAGGGGGGATACCGCCTTGGGGAGGAATTTAGAGTGTGTGCGGAGTACCACCCTTTTCTTATAGAAACATGAGTAGGGCGGACTGTCTCGTCTGTGCAGCGCTGCGTACGACTTATGGTGCTATATAAATGCTCAGTAGTAGTAGTAGTAGTAGTAGGATCTGCCACCAAGGCCTGGAATTCGCTCACTCTCTGAGTGGATGTTAGTGCCACCAGAAAAACCACCTTCCAGGATAGGTATCATAAATGGCAAGTGGCGAGAGGCTCAAACGGCAGTCTTGTGAGTCGGGAGAACACCACATTCAGGTCCCATTCTGCCACGGGGGGGGGGGGGGGGCGAAGAGGGGGCTTTGAATGCAAGAGGCTCCGCAGGAACCTGGAGCTGGTTTGAGAGGGGTTTTCCCTTAATAGGATAATGGTGCACGGCTATGGTGCTCAGATGCACCCTCACAGAGTTGGACTTCAGACCGGCGTGCAAGAGATGTAATAGGTACTGCAGTACAAGTTGCATGCGACAGGAGAATGGATTCTCTTCTCTCTCTGAATCTTCTCCATTTGAAGGTATACACCCTCTGGTGGAAGGTTTTCAGGAGGCCAGGAGGATCTCCTCCACTTACTCTGGGAGATTGAAAGGGGCCATGGCTACCCTTTCAGCAGCCACACTGTCAATTTTAGCGACCCCAGGTTGGGGTGCAAGAGAGAGCCCTCTTTCTAGGACAGGAGGTCCGGGTCCCAACCCAGTGGGATTGGGAGTGCCACCGGCAAGGAGAGCAGCAGAGGAAACCAGGGTTGCCAGGCCATCTGAGGACAATCAAAATCACTGATACCTGCTTGCTCTGGACCTTGAAGAGGGTCTTGGCCACAAGTGGAGTCAGTGGAAAGGCATAAAGGAGGCCCTCTAACCTCAGGATCAGGAAGGCATCCGCCGCCACTCTCCCCAGGTGTGGCTGGCATGAGTAGAAGCAGGGTAGCTGCATGTTGTCCAGGGAGGCGAAAAGATCCATCACGGGTCTGTCCCAGAGGTGGAAGAGTCTTTGCACCACCCTGGGGTTCAGATGCCATTCGTGTGGGTGCAGGACTCTGCTGAGCTTGTCCGCTAAGCAACTGTCCTGACTCGAGAGGTATACCGCTCATAGGAGCATTCCGTGGTGCACAGTCAAGAGAGCACAGCAACCGCCTCCTGACAAAGGGAATGCGAGCCCGTGCCCCTCTGCTTGTTTACATAAAACATGACAACCTGGTTGTCAGTCTGGATCAACACAGGTTGGTTGCACAACAGGTGGTGGAACACTCGCTGGGCCAAGAAGATAGCTCTGAGTTCCAGGAGGTTGATCTGTAAGAGAGACCCCTCTTGAGACCAAGTGCTTTGAGTCCAGAGTTCTCCGCAGTACACTCCCCAACCCAGGAGGGAGGCATCCAGGGTCAGGACTCTCTGTGGTGCAGGTGCTTTGAATGGCAACTCTGTTGGAGCTGGCGTAGGGACTGCCACCAGTTGAGGGAGACCGCCAGCTGGCAGATGAACCTGACTCTGTCCTGCAACCTGTCCATGACCCGAGTCCATTGACAGCGGAGGCACCACTGGGCTGCCAACATGTGCATGCGGGCTAGGAGCGTGGTATGGACCGTTGAGGCCATGTGGCCCAGTAGGCAGAGGAGGAGGTGAGCCGATACTGACTGATGAGCCTGCCTGCTCCCACCAGTTGTACAATACGATGTGCCCTCTCTTTCGGGAGGAAGGCCTCGACCTATAGTGTGTCCAACTGGGCCCCTATGAACTCCAGGTTTTGGGCTGCAGAGAGGTGTGATTTGGGGTAGTTGATAACGAACCCCAAGTGCTCTGGGTTGTTCGCCCTGGCTGGCCTCAGAGGCCATTATGCCTCTGATGAGCCAGTCGTCCAAATAGGGAAAGATAAAGGCCCCTTACAGGCGCACGTAATCTGCCACGACCGCCAGGCACTTTGTAGAGACTCTTGGTGAAGCAGCCAGGCTGAATGGAAGTACCCTATATTGGCAGTGCTCCCCTCCCACCACAAACCTTAGGTATTGTCTGTGGGAGGGGTGGATCAGGATGTGGGTATATGCATCCTTTAGGTCTAAGGAGCACAGCCAATCTCCCTGGTGGAAGTAGGGCAGCAGTGTTCCAAGGGAGAGCATCTTGAACTTCTCCCTCACCAGAAACTTGTTCAGGTTTCACATGTCCAGAATGGACCTGAGGCCCCCAGTTCTTATGGGGGCAAGGGAATTCCTGGAGTAGAAGTACTTTCCCCACAGATGTCTGGGTACAGGTTCTACTGCCCTGTCTTTGAGCAGGCCTGCGGGTTCTGAGAGGGCAAAGTCTGGTGAAGGAGAGGCCGCACCTGTTCTCCTGGGAAGAACCTTGGTGGTGTTTGTTGGAACCAGAGGGAATAACCCTCCTTTACCACCTGGAGGACCCACTGGTCCATGTTGACCCCGGCCCATCTGTGGGCGAAGAGCACCAGGTGGCCCCTGTGGGCTGGGGAAGCTCTCCTGGGGGGGGGGGGGGAGGAGGCCCTGCCTGGGAAGTCAAAAGCTCCCCCCAGGATGGGTGAGAGCTGGGGGCTAAGACTTCTGAGTTGTTGGCTTTCTTGGTCTGTGGCCCTGGTTCTTAGGCTGAGGGCCCTGCTGTTTCTGCCCCGAGAAGGGTTGGTAATGGCCCTGGTGAAAAGACTCCTTTTTCCTCAGGAAAGGTGGTCTTTTCCCCGATGGTTTATTTTGGGGGAGGGTCGAGGTCTTCCTCAAGAGCCTCTGCCTGGTCATGACCTCGGCCTCAATCTTGGCCGCCTTGTCACCCATGGGTTTACCAAATAAGTTTTCCCCAGTGCAGGGGACATCTAGCGTTTTTTCTTGCATCCATTTCTCAAGGTCGGAGGTTTGCAACCAGGCCTGGTGCCGGGCATCAATGTCAGCTGCTGCCACCAAGGCTGCCGACTCAAAGCTGTTGTAGGCATCGCGGGAGAGGAAACTTTGCAGTTCTGGATCCCAACGGTCACGGCTTGGAACCTCTGAAGAGGTTCCCCAGCGAGATCCGCAGAAAAGCCTGCCAGCTCTTAGGTAAGGCCATGAGGTACATACCTATGTACAACTCATAGGCCTGTATCCGGCAGCTCAGCATGGATCCTTGGAAGCACTTGCGCTTGAGGGCATTGAGGGCTCTGGCTTCCCTACCTGGGAGGACAGAAGAATAATTCTTCTGGATTTTGAGTTTTTGCATTGAAAACTCTACGACCATGGAGTTATGCGGGAGTTGGGACTTCTGGAAGCCTGGGCCCTTCTTGATGCAGTAGATAGCGTCGAAGCATCAGCTGACAACTGGCACAGAGTCCGGAGTCTCCCACATCCACATCCACAGGACAGCCGCTTGAGGATGGGCTGGACCAGCACCGTCAGAGTCTCCTTTGGTGGGACTCATACTGGAAGATCTCCAGTTCTTCGGGTGCACAGATCCTCCTCCTGACTTGGATGGGACAGAGAGTGCCTGGGCCAAATCCCGTACAAAGTCGTAGAAAGCCACGTCCTCGGGTGGGGAGTGTCACCGGGGTTCTAGAGGGGATGGCTCCGAAGGGACGTCTCTGTGTCAAGAGGTCTCAGGGAAGGCCTTGAAATCGGTCTCCCACTCAGAGCCAGAGGGTGTCGAGGATTCAGAGGCTCAGGGCTCTCATGCCTTAAGGCCGGCCCTGAGGAACCAGGGTCCCCTGGTGGGTCTCGGGTTGAACTCCTGGAAACTGGCCGGGGAAGACCGGACACCTGAAGATTGGGACCAGGACCTTGCTCGTTGCCAAGGACTCATCCGAGGCTGGTGGTGCTTGGGGCCTGGCTTTACACCCAGGGACTTCCCCGCAGTCAGGAGCCTGGTTGTTTGGGCAGATAATGCAGGCAAACCTGACATCATTGTCTGCTGCAAGGCAGGATGGCAGAGATATTCCGTTCCAGGGCCGCCATCCTGGACTCGATACCAGGAGGCTCCACAGCTTTCGGCATGGGCATCGAGGGTCTCGGGCCAGACGCCGGTACTCTCATGAGTGTGTCCTCGATGAGGACCACGGTCTCGGGGAGCTTCGCATGGTCGCCACTGGCCGAGGACTCCCTCTTAGAGACCTTAAGGAGGCGCTGCTTGGAGTCGCCCAAGTCCCTCCACAGGTCTTTACCAGGTTTCATTGGTGAAGCCTTGACTGGCTTCAAGGATTTTTTCTTTTTCTTTAGAGGATCCGGCATCTCTACGGAGGAGCTGCCACTGTGGGACTCTGAAGACGCCCAGGCCTCATGGGATGTGCTCGGCTTGGGGTTCAGCATCGGGGAAGCAAGTGCGGAGTTGGACTGTGGGAACAGCTTCTCCTGCAACTCCGACCGTTTCCTGTTGGTTCTTGGAGTCATGGCCTGACACAGGTCACAGGTGGTACGGACCGAGGCAGTGCAAGCAGCAGTCATGGGTATCTGTGACAGACATGGTCTGACCGCAGTGGTCGCACTTTTTGAACCCACTGGGAGACATGGTGGGACACCCAGCTGGGGTCGACAAACCCTGGACAAAAAAGGGCGTGAATGCCGGTCGAGGCAAGCCTTGTCAAAAAAGAAGGGACAAGCCGAGGACAGCATCAGGGACAGCGTTGGCTTGAGGCAGGAAGAGGAACCGGTATGCAAACCGGGGAAAAAAATTACTTTTAAGGATAATTTTTAGAGGATTTTTCCGGGGAAACAGGACATGCATCCATTGGGCTCTGCGGGAAAAAAGGAGACTAAGCAAGATGGCACCCTGTGAAAGCTGGGGAACTGCTCCACACAGGATCCATTGGCACCGATGCCACCCATGTGTGAAGACGGACTTCCTGCTTGTTCCTGGAGAAGAAAAGGATCAGCGGGCGAGTAATCCTTTAAACATGCAGTAACTGCTCCGAAAGAGGCTTAGTAGTTAATTCCAGGATTAAGTTTGAAAAGAAATGGAAACTAATCCACATTTAGTCCTGGAGTGGTTTCCCTGTGAACGAAACAGGGAGTGAAGTCAGTTTAACTAGGCCAGAACTGAATACTTGAATCACAAATTGAAGCATAGAGATAAGAGAGAGTGTGTCTGTGTCAAAGAACAAGTAGTACAGTTAGACCAAAACTAACTTACTGAAAGAGGTTTGGATTTGGAGCACGCTTTCCTTATTTCCTCCCTCTGAAGGTCTTGACTGTGAGGGCTCATCAAGTTCCCCTTATTCAACTGAAGGAGAAGAGGTTTCCCTCTAGAACAAACCTTTCAGAACCGCTCTGTGCCAGGAGCACCATTCCCCTCCCTTTTAGCTGAAATTGCTGCCCTATCCACATCACCTTCACCATCAGCCCTAGGGATCAGTCTTTATGCAATAACATTTGTTTAAACACATTATACCTATATGGGCCTAACAAGTAAAAGAATGGCTGCCCAAGACATTAATGGGGAGCATAAAACTTTATCTAATTGTCACCTATGTTCACTGTACTTTATATTATTTCTATAAAATTTAGGAGAATCTATTCTGAAGACTCAGCGTCCATGCTAATATTTCCTTACATTTTATGAATACAAAAATAAAAACCAGTCAACACTCACACTTTAATTTGAGAGTAATTATTTTTTGCTTGCAAAGTTTCTGGTAAAAATTATTTTCACTTTTTTTTTTTTGAATTGTCAACTGCCAGACTCTTAAGGGAATACTCTCCAGCAGCAAAGCTAACTTATTTTTTCTCTACTCCTCCTCCTTTTGGTGGTAAATAGCTACAGCTGCACACACAAGCAGCCCTGCTCCTTTGTGATTCTGTAGTGAGGGAGGTTGTGGTGACACACCAGCGAAGCTTGAAATGAATGTACAAAATCCTTAAGCAGACAAGGCAACGGCAGCTGGCTAAAAACATGTTGGAGCAAAGAGGACGAGAAATACTCAGGCTGACCTTTGTAGCATGTTAGAGGACATCGATGGGACTCCCTTTCAAATAAAGGGAAAAGAAGACAAATTTAAAAAAAAAACCTATCATCTTACAATGCAGCCTCTCAGACTCCAGATACCCTGCGTAAAAAGCATAGGACACAGAGACTGAAACTCTGCTATGAAACTCGCCCACATCCTTTCAGAGTACCACTTCAGGTTTCACTGACATTTATAAATATTTGAATGCAGCTTTGCTGGTTGTTCCAGTCTAAAGTTAATTAGAAGAATCTTTTTTTCATATTTCAGAAGAACAAAAAAATTCCCCCTCCTCCCAATGTCAGAAGCCTGCAGTTGCTGATAGTTTAAAGTTAGCCCAGCATGCCGGCATAATGTTACATGCATGTACATGGTGTGTATGGGGGTGGATGCTTATTGCCAATGCACTTAGTGAGAAGGCATGAGAACTGCGGCCCTGCCAATTTCCAGCAACCTGTGCACAGGCCAAGCATCCGGTTCCTCCTGTACCAGTGTAATTTTCTGTGAATTTTTAAAATGAAGCCACCCAAGTCATGAGCTGACAAATTTAGAGATAGAGCATCACACCCGAAACGCTCAAGGTGGTGGCGTGAATTGTGCAAGTACATACGAGTGCACACTCAGTTCTATGGGGCAAATAAAATTACAGTATCGAGGCAGATAAAATATTCAAAGGGAGGGCAGAATTGTGCCTTTGATCTCTGCAGCTCCCACAGCTATGCCCCCTGTGAGACAGCATCTAAGATTACAGATTGTAGGAAAGGAATCTGGGTTATTGCTACTACATGAAAAGCTGGGTAGCGCAAGATTTCCAACCGGATTTTTATGTAATGTGGGATAGTGAGAAGGCGATGCCCACAACTTGCCACAACCCCAGCTAACACAAAGAGCAGAAGACTCTTTAATTCATTCTTCAAGGTCTTCCTCAAACCACATTAAACCCGTTGCAGCTGGCGATGAATGCCGCAGCAAGGGTACTTCAGGGAGCCGCCAGGACTGACCATATTACTCCTCTGCTGATCCAATTACATTGGTTACCCATTCAAGCCAGAATTCTCTTCAAAACTCTACTTATCACATTCAAAGCTCTCAACAAGCTCACCGCTACATCCTTATCTGCCCTTATCCACACCACTACACCAAACAGAGCAAGAAGATCCTCGACCATCAACTCCCTAAAACTCCCAAAGGCCCTTACAAGCTGCTCTTCATCTACTGCCAACAGAGCCTTTATCCTTTGTGCCCCTAGGTGCTGGAATGCACTACCCCCTGGCATCCGGGCCACCAACGGCTTATCACAATTCAGGAAAGCCCTCAAATTCCACCTCTTCAATAAGTATCTTATAGAGCCATCAACACCCATTGACATCAGTGTTCCCACCTAGTTACCCAAGTCCACAATGTCATTGACATTGATGTCCATTGACATCACTGATCCCAACTAATTCCACGATGTCTCATTAACATGATTAGGCTGATTCTCTATAACGATTGACCCTGTTCCTAGTAACATGTATCTATTCAGTTTGATTACACCTGTAAATAGATTGTAGATAGTTTCCCTTGTTATCCAAGTTCCTTCCCTTGTTATCTGTAAACTCATGCAAGTTGACTGTACTGAGATTTTTGTTCTATGTGAACCGCGCTGATGCTGAATAGTGCGGTATATAAGAGAATATAAATAAATAAATAAATAAATAAGGCATACGCAGCACTGCACATATACATGAGAGACAGTCCCTGCTCAATAAAGCTTACAAACTATGCATAATAAACACAACAAACAGGGGACAAAAGATCATTTTAACACACATGGGTAACAGGACAGTAGTTGACATGCTCTTGCTACACAGTTTGGACATGGATTTGAATAATTATTGCCCCATATACCTGTACATCCAGCAACAGGAAAATAAACTGCTGGTCAACTCAATTGTCAGTCACAGCAATCATCACTATTACATCCCGATGCTTTAGATTACACATTTAATAAATGTTAACAAACAAAATCAAATAACTTCATATCATATCAGGTGATACCTTTTTATTGGACTAAACAGATTTCCTGATTAACCTTTGGAGCTAACACTATCTTCCTCGGGTCAAAACATAATGAGCAAAAGATGAGATTTAACTAAGCAGTCATCTTAAAAGGCGAACCGCCTCAAAAGAATTCTAAACATATTCTTTAAATATTTCATATTCTATGGAGTATTTTTATTATATCTTTTCATCAGGTCTGGGGCACATGAGTTGGCTTGTAATTTAAGCTTTCATTTTGGAGCACTATGCAAACCAAAGCTGAAAAACCTACAAATTAACCTTGAGAAATTGTACTTAACATATGGAGACAAGATAGGAGCCTGTAAGCACTGACGTAAATAGCACAGGTCACTGTTGCATTTTCTCTGAAGCGCTCCAGCTTCTTGTGAGAGTCATCCATCTCCTTTGTCAGTTCTGATTTCTGCCCCAGATAGGAGTGTTTTACATTTCTACCTGCTACAGCTTTATTGAAATTTGGAAAATGCTATTTTTTTAAGGAGACACTGCAAGCATTTTCCCCTAAATTCTAGGAAGTACTTATCTGTTTACAATTAATTTCTCTTATATGTCTCCTAGATTTACTTTTTACCAAAAAAAAGGCTTTTAAGTTTTTAAAATGATTCTTAATGGAACAAATGAAAATATACAGGCTAACACACTCCAGGCTGTGGTGAAAGCGCTTCTTGCATCCCTTAATATAATAGATCGTTGTGCCCACCCTCCATCCTGGTGTTTTATTCCACATTGCTAACTGTAATATTACAACATGTAATATTAGAATATTCAGTACAAGTATAAGCAAACACCAGCATTCAGGTGCTTCTTGACCTTTCTGCTGCTTTTGACACTGTTGACCACAACCTTCTCCTCGTTACCCTGTCCTCGCTTGGTTTTAGTGGCTCTGTACTATCCTGGTTCTCCTCCTACCTCTCCCATCGCTCTTTCAGTGTGTGATCTGGTGGCTCCTCCTCCTCTGCTACCCAGCTCCCTGTTGGTGTCCCCCAGGGATCTGTCCTGGGTCCGCTCCTTTTCTCTCTCTATACCCAGTCCCTTGGTGCGCTTACCTCATCCCATGGCTTTCAATACCATCTCTATGCCGATGACACCCAAATCTACCTCTCTATGCCTGAAGTCTCTCCGGCAATCCAGACCAGGATCTCTGCCTGCCTTTCCGACACTGCCGCCTGGATGTCTCACCACAGCCTGAAACTGAACATGGCTAAGACTGAACTCCTTATCTTTCCCCCCAAAACCTCCCCTCCTCTTCCTCCCTTCTCACTCTCTGTGGAAAACTCTGTAATCCTTCCTGTTTCTTCGGCCTGCAACCTGGGGGGTTTCTTTGACTCCTCTCTCTCTTTCTTCACACATATCCGGCTCGTTGCTAAGACCTGCTGTTTCTTTCTCTACAACATCAGCAAAATCCGCCCCTTCCTTTCTGAGCATACTACTAAAACCCTTATCCGCTCCTTAGTCACCTCTCGTCTTGACTACTGCAACCTCCTCCTTGCTGGTCTCCCTGCGAACCATCTCTTTCCCCTTCAATCCATTCAACATTCTGCTGCTCGACTAATCTTCCGCCAGCCTCGCTATACCCACATTACTCCTCTTCTCCAGTCACTTCACTGGCTCCCTGTCCGCTTCCGCATCCAGTTCAAACTTCTTCTCCTGACCTTTAAGTGCATTCACTCTGCGGCTCCTCAATACCTTTCATCTCTTATCTCTCCTTTCAACCCCTCTCGGGAACTCCGCTCTTCTAACAAACTACTTCTGTCTATGCCCTCCACTCCTACTGCTAATTCCAGACTTCACTCCTTTCACCTTGCTGCACCTTACGCCTGGAACAAGCTACCGGTATCTGTATGCCAGGCACCCTCTCTTGCCCTCTTTAAATCCAGGTTGAAATCTCACCTCTTCACTGTTGCTTTCAGATCCTGACCTCTGTGTTTGTCATGACTAGATTGTAAGCTCTGACAAGAGGGACTGTCTCTTACATATCTGTACAGCGCTGCATACGACTGGTAGGGCTATATAAATGCTCAATAGTAGTAGTAGTAGTAAGAGGGTCCTTTGATAAAGTCTGCCTAGTTAACGTCCCTGAAATTCTCTCACTTGAGGTCTGATTAATTTCTTTGACTAGGTGACCAGAGAGTTGGATCAAGTTGGATCATTAGATGTGATGTTCTTAGACGTCAGTAAAGCCTTTGACACAGTTACTCATAGGTGATTTATAAATAAACTGAGTGTCCTTGGGATGGGCCCTAAAATGGCTGACTGGGTTAAACACTGGTTTGAGTAAGAAGCGACAATGGGTAGTGGGATAAACTGATTTCACTCTGAGGATAAGGACGTTACTAGTGGTGTGCCATAGGAAAAGGTTTTTGGTGCAGTTCTTTTTATCATTTCCGAAACTGATATTGTGGAAGGGCTGTTGGGAAAGGTTTGGATCCTTGTGGATGATACCAAAATCTGCCATAGGGTAGACACCCCAGAAAATGTAGATAACAAGAGAAGGGATCTAGCGAAACTTGAGAATAGTCTAGAATTTGGCAACTAAGTAAGATTTAATGCTAAGAAATGCAGGATCATCCCTTGGGACTGCAAAACCCAAGGGAGTGGTACAGTATAGGGGGGTAAGGTACTTCTTTGCATGAAAGTACAGTGAGACATGGGAGTGATCACACCGTTTGATTTTAAGTTGACCAAACAGGTAAAAACGGCAACAGCAAAAGCCAGAAGGATATGTGGTTGCAAAGGGAGAGGAATGGCCAGCAGGAAAAGGGAGGTGAAAGTGCCTCTGTATAAGACTCTAGTAAGAAATAATTTGCAGTACTGTGTGCAATTCTGGAGATCTTTAAGTCTGTCATAGCTGCCCTCTGCACCAACTCCATCTTGTTTATATCTTTTTTGAAGCTCTGCATTCATGTCAGCAGGAAGAGTCATTCTACAAACCTACAAATGGGAAAAATCAATGGAGAAAACTCAGCAACTTACACATCTTGAAGGACTACCAAATGGGACTGCCACTGCTGGAAAGAAATCTGCATTTTTAAGTATTTATCTGCTGAGAAATTTTCTAAATCTTGGAGAAAAGGGACGTCTTTGAGTTAGCGATGATAAATCTGTGTATTTTAGAATACAGTGTTTTTAAGTCAAGTCAATCAGGGCTTAGTACCACCAGACAGCTTTTCATATAAATCAAATCAGAGTATAGTTTAGCATAGGAGGTAGAACAGGATACATTTTGAGAAGAAAGAAATTAATTGTTTCTAGGGACCTTTACAAAGGAGCCTTCCAGTTAGGACGCAAGAGACCTGTGAAATTGTTTTAAATAGGTGTTAAGCCAAGCGACTGATCAAAGGGGCAATTTGAAAGGCTCTATCAAACCAAGGGCTGTGTGAATTACCCAGGAAATTGTTAAGAGATTAATTTAGAAGCACAGGTCAGGGTACTGTATAGCAAGCCAGCTTTTACTAAATGTTCTTTCCCTCCCACCTACCCCAGACATAATCTTAGCTTTATAAGCACTTAAAACTATAAAAGGGAAAGAGATGGTCAAATTCACTTTCAGATTCAGCTGTTTATCCACCTCAGGAATCGACTAATTAAGGCCCTGAAATTAATTTAATCTTGAGGTAAACAAAATCCTTTAAACTTATTAGGTATAGTTGCATTAGAACAAGTATCCCTAGTAACTTTAAGTAAGCAAACAACTTAAATATCTAAACAAAACCTTAAAACTAACATGCAGGCAGCAGTCTAGCAGTGAGATGGGGGCTATTGAGTCTTCTGCACCGAGTGTTACATGTACGATTTTCTCCCAGTTGGTGAGGGATCTTATGTGTGCACTAGGTGCAAGGAGCTCTTTGCTCTCAGGGAATGAGTCCAATCTCTAGAGGCTACAGTAGCAGATGATCTAAGGACAACAGACAGATAAATAGACGAGACCTACTGGGACGTAATACTGAAGTCCCACTGAAAAATCTGGCAGCCTCTCTGTTGCCATGGAGGGGAGAGGTCACGTGAAAGGAAAGCATTACCTTAGTGTGGCAGAAAATGATCCTGTAACTAGGATCTTTCCTCCAAGTGATGTAATACCCTCTTACTCTGAGGGAAGGGTGAGGATGGCTATTATAGTTGGAGATTCAGTCTTTAGGCATGTAGATAGCTGGGTGGCTGGTGGACAAGAGGATTGCCTGGTAACATGCCAGTCTGATGCGAAGGCAGTGGACCTCATGCGCCAACTAGGTTTTAGATAGTGCTGGGGAGGAGCCTGCTGTCTTGGTACATGCTGGTACCAATGACATAGGAAAGTGTGGGAGGAAGGTTCTGGAGGCCAACTTTAGGCTTTTACATAGGAAGTTGAAATCCAGAACTTCCAGGGTAGCATTCTCTGAAATGCTTCCTGTTCCACGTGCAGGACCCCACAGGCAGGCAGAGCTCCGGAAGACAATGGTGCAAGGAAGAGGGCTTTAGATTTGTTAGGAACTAGGCAATATTCTGTGGAAGGGAGGGCTTCTCCGAAAGAATGGGCTCAAATTTACAGATGGCACAAAATTATTCAAAGTTGTAAAAACACAAGAGGATTGTGAAAAATTGCAAGAGGACCTTGATAAACTGGAAGATTGGACATCCAAATGCACCTAGGAAAGAACAACCCAAACTATGGCTACATGATTCAAGGTTCCACATTAGGAACCACCATCCAGGAAAAAGATTTAAGCATCATCATGAATAATACATTGAAACCTTGTACCCAGTGTGCAGCAGCAGCCAAGAAAACAAATAGAATACTAGGAATCATAAGGAAAGGAATGGAGAATAAAACAAAGGATATTATAATGCCTCTGTATCGTTCCATGGTGCAACCGCATCTTGAATATTTTGTGCAATTCTGGTCACCATATCTTAAAAAGGATATAGTAGAATTAGAAAAGGTACAGAGAAGAGCCACCAAATGGTAAATGGGATGGAAGGATACCCCTATGAGGAGAGGCTTAAAAGGTTAGGGCTCTTCAACCTGGAAAAGAGACAGCTGAGGGGAGATATGATAGAGGTCTATAAATTAATGAATGCAATAGAACGGGTAAATGTGAATCGGTTGTTTACTCCATCAAAAAGTAGAAAGACTAGGGGACACAGAATGAAGCTCCGATGTAACCCATTTAAGAATAATAAGAGAAAATATTTTTTCACTCAATGCATAATCAAACTCTGGAATTTGTTACCAGAGGATATAGTAAAAACTGTTAGTGTAGCTGGATTTAAATAAGCTTTGGACAAGTTCCTGGAGGAAAGGTCCATAAACCTCTATTAAAGGGGACCCGGGAAATCCACTGCTTACCCCGAGACAAGCACTGTGGAACCTAGATATCTTTTTGGGTACCTGCCATGTACTAGTGACCTGGATTGGCCAATGTTGTTAAGGGGAGGCTAGGCTTGATGGACCTTGGTCTGCCACAGTATGGCATTTCTTATGTTTTTTTGTACATTTAAATTAGTCTTTTACAACTTAGATAATGCAGCTTTCGTGTGTCAGTTGGTGTTTTGCAAACATATATGTTTACAGGTCGTCAATTAACTACTGTGTGTGCTATCTTTATGTTATTTCAATTTGGAGGGGGAAGTAAACAACAGGTGATAAAGGAGGATACCCCTTTTAATCCCTCCTGTAAAGGGTTAGCTAAAACGATAAATTTTAAAAACCTATACGTGCCAGGGAGTAGCTGTAGATCCCGATGTGGACAATTTAGGTCAGAAGCATACAGTATATGAAATGGGAAATACATGTGTAAATTTTTGACTCATCCAAATCACACCCAAACTATACCCCCGACATGCCCCTTGCCATTTCTACTTAATAGTGGCATTCACTTATAAATTTAATCCTTTCTAAAATTGATATGTATATGTGCATGCATTTGCATGTGGAAATACTATGAATAATGCTTCTAAAATAACATCCTAAAAGTGTATAATTTATTGTGTAGATCAGTGAAACAAACTCCTATTTTAATGCATTTTGAATTATATTTTTCAAAGAGCAGAATGTAAAAAATGTACATGGGTGTGAAGCCTGTTGCATGGCCCTGTATGAAAAGCCAATTACCAGTGTATCTGGACCAGAATGTAGGCAATTTTCCTACTATGAAAAAAAGATTAAGAAAAGTGTAAAGATGTGTTTTATTCCTAAGAGTCAGAGGCTGAGTCAGCTGTAGATCAGCATTATAAACCTGTGAAACTGTCAAAAATTATAACAACTCCTTAAATATAGTTCAAATAGACTTTTAGATTGTTCCTTGGTCACAGGGAAGACATTGTCATTCTCAGAAAGACAAGATGTGAGGAAGGAGATAAATAAGAGAACCAGCCCCGGTGACTGGTCCATTTCTCATAGTAATCATTCTGCCATCAACCCGGGGCAGAGAACACGGGATTAGGCTGCGGAGGGGAGAAGCAGCTTTGTAAGAATTATCACATGTCCTTCTTACTGAACAGCATAGCACTCTGTCCTCCACGTGTGAAAGTATCAATATAAAATTTCATAATCGCTCTTGGCAGCATTACAAAGCAGCAGCACCGTCTCCACACCACAAGGGGGCAGGGTTGCCAACTCATGAAAAAGGCACATTTTTATTCTATTTTTTTGCCAATATTTTACTATGCCTGCCAACAGTGAAATCGGCCTAAATCGATGGTCCCTTCACAGAGCAAAAAGCAGATCACTCTTCTGAAAACAAAAATGCTCCACTTCAACTGATGCGTTGTGACTTTAGAACTAATGGTGTGGATACATGAAAGAACCTATCTCTGGAAAGGTCTCAGACTCAATAGCGCTTTTTATGGACTTCAGTACTTATAATACTGTCGAACGCGCTGGCAGCATCAATGACCAATCCAGAGAACATGAAAATTGCAAAGACAATGTTAAATCCGCAAAACTAAAGTGTCAATTGCATTTAAAAACCACACCATAGTCTTAACAAAAAATGCTTATCTTGAAACATATCGTGGTGTGAATTGCCCCACGCCTCTGGCGCCACTCCGAACGTTTCACTCTTAAAAAAGAGTTTCATCAGGGGGTCTTTTAAAGCACAACCACTTTTAGTGCCGATGCTGCCCACGTTTCACTAGTTACAAGCTGTTTAGAGTAGTCCTCACAAAACGCAGAGTTTTTGTGAGGACTACTCTAAACAGCTTGTAACTAGTGAAACGTGGGCAGCATTGGCACTAAAAGTGGTTGTGCTTTAAAAGACCCCCTGATGAAACTCTTTTTTAAGAGTGAAACGTTCGGAGTGGCGCCAGAGGAGGCGTAGGGGCAATTCACACCACGATATGTTTCAAGATAAGCATTTTTTGTTAAGACTATGGTGTGTTTTTTAAATGCAATTGACACTTTAGTTTTGCGGATTTAACATTGTCTTTGCAATTTTCATGTTCTCTGGATTGGTCATTGATGCTGCCAGCGCGTTCGACAGTATTATAAGTACTGAAGTCCATAAAAAGCGCTATTGAGTCTGAGACCTTTCCAGAGATAGGTTCTTTCATGTATCCACACCATTAGTTCTAAAGTCACAACACATCAGTTGAAGTGGAGCATTTTTGTTTTCAGAAGAGTGAACAGTGAAATCGGGGCAAATGTGGCAGAGGCACCAAAATTGGTATCAAGCCCTGGGCCTCCAGTTGGGAGGTCCCAAACATGCCGAAAACAGTACCCAACGATTCTCCCGAAGCTTGAGGCAAAACCTCTAGCTGTGGAAAAATCCCACTGGGGTCATGGGCTGCTTTGGGCTGCGCAGCTCAACACACTGCAGCGACAAAACAAAAAAGTCACAAAGAAAACTAAGGACGAAAAAAGAAAGGCCACTGCAAAAAGGAAACCTCTGCTGTAAGAAGAATCCCAGCAGCTGTCAGGCCTGTTAGAGAAACCCATGAAGATCTGCCCTAGCCGCTTACACAGGCCTGGTAAAGCCCAGCTGCCTTTAAACATTTTTTTGAAGCTGCTTTATTCAAGCAGCAAAACAGAAATACAATTAAAAATATAAGAAAAAGGAAAAGGCAAAGAAAAGAAGCAGAGCTGCAGATAGATAGTGAGAGGGAAGGGGAACCTGGGCCCAGACTTACCAAAGCCCTTCAGGGGCCCTATAGTATCATCCTGTCTATTCTCTGGCCTGCCTGTGCTGGAGCCTATGGGTAACAGCAGGGGAAACAAGGAAGATGTCAGCTCGAGGAGACAATAGAAATATCCAAGCTGCAAGCAAATATTGGGACTATGGGTTTCAATCACTCAGGCCACATGACTGTGATCTGAGCTAGGGGAGACAGGCCTATCTACACTGCTACACCAGTCCACATACACCTTGCCAACTGCTGGAGGCAGTCAATACTGACTTCTCTCAGGGCTGTACCAGCACATGTACCAGTAAGGTCATCACCGAACGTAGCTCTGGTCTGCCTCCACCTGCCAGTTGGGAAGCATAATCCATTTATCTGGACTGATCTAGTGTAGCAGCAAAGCGTGGTGTGCTAGTGCTAGCGCTGGCTTTCTCAATTACTTGTGTACTGTCCTCCTTGTCTGGGGGATTCTCTCTTTCTCCTTCTTCTGTCTCCGCTTCTGGCTCACTTTTTATGTCCTCTTCTTCTCTTTCAGCTAATTCTTCCTCCCCTCCGGGAGGTGGATCAGGGGTTGGGTCCCGCTCCGGCTGTCTCTGGGGTTCTGGGGCAGGACGCCGGGCTACTCTTACTGGACCTGGGGTTCGGGGCTGCCTGAGAGTTATTTTCTGGGGAATCAGGATCTGCCAGGATGGGCTTCTTTCTGGCTTTCTTATCCTGCTCTTTCACTAGCAGGATAAGGAAATCCTCGGTCCAGGTTGCCATGGCACCTACAAATTATGTCAGGCACCTAGGATTTTGATGCCAGAAATGTTGCTGCCACCATTGTCCCTGAATATCTGCCTATATCTAGTCAGTGTCTGCATCATGTAGCTGTCAAATAGCAGCTCAACACATTACTCATACACTGTAGCCTGTGAAAGAAAACAAAGTCGGTCATGTCCAACACATCCAGTAAAGGCCTTTGTGTGCAGAATCATGTGCCTGTCAGATTTTACTGATTTTTCACATGTTTTTCTCAGGATACCCAACAAAGTCCCTCAGCCAAATCTTTCAAGTGTACAATGCTGAAATTGCTTGTCATCTTGACTAGAACTTCATCAATGTTTTCAAAAACCACTAATGTCCATTTCTGTCAAATTTGAACACACAATCGGTGAAGGACAGGAATCTCAGCGGGGATGCAGAGAGGAAAAGGATTCTAGATTGCAAATAAATACAAATTAGGCCCAGACACTGTAAATTATTATTTCCTATATTTCTTCTACATTGTTTTCTTGGGGGGGGGGGGGGGGGTTCAATTCACTGAAGTCCATTCCACCAGTGGTTACCACTGGTGTAAATTTTACCCAAGCAGCCCTTGTAACACAGGGTCGCCCAGTCAAGAGGAGGCCCAGTAACTCTGCACTGCAGGGACGGAGACAGAATGCAGAAAACATTACCGCCTATTAAAAATGTGCTGCTCCACCTCCTGTGAGCTTTTTGCAAGGTAAACCCTTCATCTCTGCCTCTGGACAGCCAGAAACGTGCATAGTGCCTCGTCTCACTGTTCGGCCAAAGTCTTGCAGTAAGAGCCATGATACTGTGGCAGTTAGTGCAAGACTTTGGCTTTGCAACGGGAGAGGAGGTACATTTGCACTTCTCTTGCTGCCAGGAGATAGGGCTGAAGGGCATGCTGTGCAAAAAGCCCATAGGAGGTGGTGTAGCACTTTAAAAGTAAGTGCCTCAAACTGAAAAGCAGTAGATGTGGTGGGACTGGGGGCCAGGGAGAGAATTCCCACCTCTCCTTCACTATGGGTGCTCTCAGCAAAATTTCGCTTGGGAAGGGGGAGTCCTTCATTTGAACTTATGCCACTGACTAATTTGTCAATATGCTCACAGTCATATGTCTAATGAAACCCAGAGCCAACTTGCATCCATCTGCGTGTGCTATCTGCAATAGCTGCCAGATGGCTTCCAATAAAAACGAAATACACAGAACCTTTGCTCTATTCCATTTCTCAGCTACTCGCTAAAATATCATAAATAGGGTGTCTATTCTTAGGTTTTTATTAGATGTTTCTTTTCCATCTAATTGGGTACAAAAATCAGTGTTTATTTATTTATTAACAGCATTTATTCGCTTTCTACTGATACCACTAGATGACATTACAATAAAACACACACAGTGTTTTAGGGTCCCAGGTACTATTGCTGGGGTATCTTTTCTGGTGAATCAAATATGTTTGCATCACTTAGGAGTCATCAGCACAGAAAAGACAAAAAAAACTGATGGTGGATACAAGACAACCATGGGAGAGGTGAGAGTGCTAAGGGACGTGATGTGTTTCTGATGGCTATCCAGTAAGCACCTATTTTAATTTTTTTTTGCATTGGGGGTGTTTTATTGTTGCTTAATTGGTTAAAACCTAAAATTAGAAGCCCTAAATATAATCAATGATCGAGATGCAAGTGCTTTCTTCAGTGGAAAGAATGTCTTAGGACAAGGGATCATGATATAATGTTCATAAAGGAAAGCCACAAGGAGTAGCATGAGAAGGGTACTGGATGCATGCAGCAGCTTCCCAGTGGAGGTGGCAGAGACAAGAGATCATATTCAAATTCAAGAAAGCACAGAGGATTCTTACTTGCAGGTAAGTCACGCTGAAGCTGGAGATCTGGTAAGGGCTGATTTATTGCACCAGGATGGAGATTGAGCTGTTTAGATGAGTCCTGCATTCACTATTTGCCATCATTTATTTATTTATAAAACTTCACAACTCACCTAGAATAAAAAAAAAACAACAACAGTGAGGCCATTCATTTATGTATTGCATTTAGTATTCAAAGGATTTATACTTCTAACTTTGCCTCTTTGAAAATGTATTAGGGCTGAGTGCCTAAATTTTTACTTAAAATTCCACTAAACTCCTAAATTTAGTGAAATTTTAAGTAAACATTTAGGAGCATAAAAAGTGAGTGGTAACAAGGGCGGATATAGGGGAAAAAACGTAGGCATTTAGCACTGATTTTCAGCAATTGGAACCTAAATTAGGCTCATAAATCTAGGCAAAAGAATGCCATGCCTAAATTTTCAGCTGAAGACTTAAGCTCTTAATTGTGGCTGAAAACAGGGCACAAATTTAGGAGCCTAACTTGGCAGCCTAATTTTAGAAGCTCGGCTCTTTTGGATTATCGGGCCCACTGTTACCATAAGGATCACCGCGATCACAACATAAAAGTGTAGTTACCCACCTGTAACAGGTGTTTTCCAGGGACAGCAGGAATCAGTCCTCACATATGGGTGACATCGACGCCGATGGAGCCCTCATGGAAGCATCTCCCCAGCTTTCAAAGAAAGCCTTTGGGTGATGCCATCACACATGCGTGGTCCCCTTCCCACTCAAGAGTGCCATCTTGGTCAGTCAGATGACATAGCTAAAGCTGACAAAAGAAGATGACCAAAAATGTACAGCAACTCCAAGGGGAGGAGGGAGGGTTGTGAGGACTGATTCCTGCAGTCCCTGGAGAACACCTGTTACAGAACAAGCAGGAAGTCAGTCCTCACATATGGGACTCCCTAGCTACAGGCTACCGAGGACCTGTAGAAAAGGCAAAAACAGCCAAAAGTGAATCTGAGAACAGACTCTGAAGACCCCAGTAGTGTCCAGGGAGAACCATGGTTCCAGTAGCCTGAATAAGAAGGTTCAGAGGGTAGGAGTAGCCTGAACCCCGAACAGATTATGGAGTACGACCTGGTCGAAGGCACTGTCCCATTGGAACACCCTCTTCAGGCAGTGGTGAGCTGCAAAAGTGTGAATGGAAGACCAAGTGGCGGCCCAGCAGATGTCTGCCATAGGGACAGAGTGTAGGCTAGCAACAGAAGTTGCCATAGCCCTGACATTTTGCACAATGACTTGGTGCTCCAACAGTAGCCCAGCCTGATCATGGGCAAAGGCGATACAGTCCGCCACCCAAATGGACAGCCTCCCCAAGTCGAATGGGGTCATAAGAAACGAAAAGCTGTGATGCTTTGCGGTGGCCCTCAGTATGCTGTAAGTAGAAAGACAGGGTCCTTTAGCAGTCCAGAGTATGAAGAACGGCCGCTGACTTGTCGGCATGGGGCCATGGGAAGAAGGTGGGGAGCACCACCTCTTGGTGGAGGTGGAAGGCGGATACCATCTTCAGAAGGAATTTAAGGTGGGTGCGAAGCATGAACCTGTTCTTGTAGAACCTGGTGTAGGGTGGCTCGGCCGCCAAGGCCTGAAGCTCACTGACTCTGTGGGCAGAAGTGAGCGCCACCAGGAAGACAACCTTCCAAGATAGGTACCGCAAATGGCAGGTAGACAAGGATTTGAAGGGAGTCTTGGTAAGCTGCGTCAGAACCACATTGAGGTCCCATTCCACCAGAGGTGGCCAGATGGAAAGCTTATAGAGCAGCAAGCCCCGCATGAATCAGGCAATGAGGGGCCGCACTGAAAGAGGCTTGCCCTCTATGGAGTGATGATGCACAGAGTGCATGCTCAGGTGTATCCTAACGGAATTGGACTTAAGTCTGGCTTGCAAGAGGTGGAACAAGTATTGGAGCACCGTGTGCACCTGACAGGAGAACGGGTCAATCCGTTGCTCCATGCACCATACTAAAAACCTGCGCCACTTGAAGGCATATGCTGGTCTCATGGAGTCTTTGAGAGGCCAGGAGGAATTCCACCACCTCTATGGGGAGGATGAAGGGTGCTAGGGCGACCCAGTCAGCCGCCATGCTGTTAGCGAGATGGACTCCAGACTGGGGTGGAGAATCGAGTCCTCCTCCTGGGTCAGTAGTCCTGGGGAAGTCCCCAGAGGGACTGGGAGCTCCATCAAGAGGTGGAGTAACAGAGGAAACCAGGGCTGTCTGGACCACCGTGGGGCTACCAGGATCATGGAAGACCTGTCCCATTGGACATTGAAGAGGGTCCACCCGATGAGCAGCATGGGTGGGAAGGCATACAACAGGTCCTCTGACCACGAGATGAGGAAGGCGTCCGCTGCTACCCAGGAAGGGTGTGGTTGGGGACAGCAGAAGCAGAGCAGCTAAGCGCTGCCAAAGAGGTCCAGACTTCAGGTTCCCATAGTCGGAACAGCAGCTGTACCACCTTGGGGGTCTAGGTGCCACTCGTGTGGCTGGAGGACCCTGCTCAACCTGTCCACGAGGGCAATGTTCTGGCCCAGAAGGTATATCGCCCTGAGCAGCATCCCTTGACTGATCACGAATAAGCAGAGGGCAAAAGCTTCCTGGCAGAGGCGTTGAGACCCTGTGCCCCCCTGTTTGTTCAGATGGAACATCGCGACCTGGTTGTCCATTTGAACCAGCATTGACTGGTGCTGCAGGTGGTGCTGAAAAGCCCTGAGCACCAGAAAGATGGTTCTTAGCTTCAGCAGGTTGATCTGCTGTTGACGTTTCTCGAGAGACCAGTTGCCCTGCATGCGCAGTTCCTTGCAGTGGGCACCCCAACCCCAGGGAGGCATCCATAGTGAGGACCTTCTGGGGGTTTGGCTGTTGAAAAGGCATGCCTCTCTGCAGATGCTGTGCGTTCTGCCACCAATTGAGTGACTCTGCTAGTTGAAGGGACACATAGACCTTGTCCCGGAGCCTGCCCATGACCTGAGTCCAGTAAGAGCAGAGGCACCACTGAGCTGCCTGCATGTAAAGGCGGGCGTTGGGGACCACATGGATCGTGGAGGCCATGTGCCTGAGCAGGCTTAGCATGGACCGTGCCGACATGGTGTGACAGTGATTTACCTCGGTCGCCAGGGCCCTGAGACGATTTGCCCTGTCCAGGGGGAGGAAGGCTTTGGCTTGGAGGGTGTCCAGGTGAGCCCCTATGAACTCTAGGTCCTGTGCTGGTGAGGTGGGATTTGGGGTGGTTTATCACTAACCCCAGATTTTGTAGCACCTGGATGGTGCGGGCCGTGGCCTGTTGAAACTCTGAGGCAGTGTCTTCTTTTATCAGCTAGGTGTCCAGGTATGGAAAGGCGAAGACCCCTTGGAGACGGAGGTAGGTGGCTACCATTGCCAAGCATTTGGTGAAGACTCTCGGGACGGAGGCAAGGCCGAATGGAAGTACCCAGTTCTGGTAGTGGTCGTCCTCACCCATGAACCTCAGGTACTGCCTGTGACTGGAATGAATAAGGATGTGGATATAAGCATCCTTTAGGTCCAAGGATCATAGCCAATCTCCCTGCTGGAGGTAGGGCAGCAGAGTCCAAGGGAGAAATTATTGAACTTCTCTCGCACCAAGAATTTGTTCAGTTTTCTCAGGTCCAGGATGGACCTTAAGCCTCCTGTTCTTTTTGGGACTAAAAAGCACCTGGAGTAGAACCCTTCTCCTTTGAGTGGGGTTGTACTGGTTCGACAGCCTTGTCCCTGAGGAGGCCTGTGAGTTCCTGCAGTAACAGGTCCTAGTGCAGAGGAGTCCAATGGGGCTCTCCTGGAAAGGAAGGAGGGGGCTTCTGGTCCAGATGAAGGCGGTAACCTTCCCTGACCACCTGGAGTGCCCAGGAGTCTGTGGTGATGGTAGCCCACTGGAGGGAAAAAAAGGCCAGGCGCTCTCCGGTAGGTAGTTGATCCCCCATGGGTAGAGAGGCTATGACTTGGAAGTCAAAAGCCCGACCCAGTCTGGGCTGAGGGCTGGTATCTGGGGCTTGGGGACCTTAGGCTTATGTGGGCCCTGACCTGCGACCTTGCCTTGGTGACCCTGCTGAAGAGTCTGGGGGGCCAGGTATGGGGGATAGCCTCGGTAAGGCTGGCCTTTCCAGTGGAAAGGAGGTTTCTTCCTGGGAAGAGTGGAGGTCTTCCTCGAGATCCAAGTCCTGGTGACATACTCGATCTCGGCCACCTTGTCCTCCACTGACTTGCTGAAGAGGTTTTCCCCGAGGCAAGGAACATCGAGGAGTTTCTCTTGGACCCATTGCTCGAGGTCCAATGTCTGGAGCCAGGCCTGGCATCGGGCACCGATGCCTGCGGTGGCTACCTTTGTGCTGGACTCAAAGCCGTCGCAGGCCACTCGAGACAGGATACATCAAATAGTCTCCGATAGACCTCATGAGGGTCTGGAAGTGCTGGAGGTGGTCACTATTGAGGCCCGCTGTGAAGCCTCCTAGTTCCTTAGTGAGGTCTCAGAGAAACATGCCAATATACAGTTGGTAGGTCTGTATGCGGCATGCCAGCATCGAGCCCAGGTAACACTTGGCCAGAGCTGCACAAGACACAGATAAGATTTCTCCTTTCTATCTCTGCTGGTTTTTTATTGAAAATATAGAATACTAAGGGTTGGTTAAACTTTAGGTATTGGGAAAATTGCTAATTGCTGGTCCTACACTACTTTTGGGGATAGTCAAACTGCTTGAATTCCTTGTGTAGCCTTAACAGTTTTCTGAGTGTGCCCACAGTTCAGGTAAAAGCCTACTGGGGCAGGGACACTTGTAAGAAATATCAGCTACTTGGAATTATAAATACTTACTTTGCAAGGGACCAACAGAGGCCTTTGCACAGGGAGCTGATAGAACTACAAAGGTATATTTTGGATAATTCTGGTTCATTGTCTGCTTGAAAGGCATCTCCCAGGAAGGGGCTACTTTAGATCATCAGACACCTGGCTTCACATACTGCTCACAGCCAGTCTGAAAGGCCAGAGCAGCACAAGACACAGATAAGATTTCTCCTTTCTATCTCTGCTGGTTTTTTATTGAAAATATAGAATACTAAGGGTTGGTTAAACTTTAGGTAGTGGGAAAATTGTGAATTGTTGGTCCTACATTACGTTTGAGGATAGTCAAACTGCTTGAATTCCTTGTGTAGCGTTAACAGTTTTTTCTGAGAGTGCCCACAGTTCAGGTAAAAGCCTACTGGGGCAGGGACACTTGGGTTCCCGCCCACCCTACCCCTCATCCCACCCACCCCTGGGGCTGCATTCCCTATATAGTGGCCAATAGCTTGGGATACGCCCACATTCTCTTAACCAGTATGTATTGTATTCAGTGCAACACCTGCGGTACTTTCATTCCAAGAAGAATCATTTGGAGCCTAAAAGCATGTCCTATGTGCCGAAGGTCATCTGCCATGTATAACGAATTGACTCTATTAAGAGAAGACCTGGCTGCCATGCATAAAGAATTGTCTCTACTGAGGGAAGAACTGACTGCAATGAAGAGCACCTCTTCTAGGATACAGACTGAACAAAGTCCACCACCGCTCCCACAAAGAGTCAAACACACCAGGAACAAATGGATCACAGTGGATTCGGGTAGATTGCGATCTGTGACACAGAGACATCCTATACACCAAGAGATATCCCTGCATAATGCATTCTCTGCCTTGGTTAATGAGGATGCCCTATCCAAAGAAACTGAACGGCCCTTAGAGGAGTCAGTCAATGCCCAATCTCCTGATAAAGCAGCAAATATGAAGAAAAACTCACCAAACAGAAAACTACTACTACTTGGAGATTCCATCATCAGAGACACCAACTTGGGAACACAGTTCAAAGGAGAGAAGAAAGTCAAATACCTCCCAGGCTCCTTAGTCGGCAGGAATACAAACCAAATTATTGATGTACTTAGCGCGGAAAGCAAACACTCCAAACTTGATGTTGTCATCCACTTGGGTACAAATGACCTGGCTAGAAATAGTGCATCTACAGTCCAAAAGGACTTCCAAGCTCTGGGAGAAAAACTCAAGCCTATTGTTAACATTGTAGCATTCTCAGAAGTTCTACCTGTTCTAGGTAAAGGGGCAAAAAGGCTAAATTGCATTAACAGCTTTAATACATGGCTCTAGACCTGGTGCAAATGAGAAGGATTCAGATTTATTGGCGACTGGGATAACACATGGACCAACAAGAAACTATACTGTGCTGATGGACTACACCTCTCTGTCACAGGGAAAAGAATCCTACGTGAAAAATTCAGCCAGTATGTCGACGTGCATTTAAACTAGAAGAAGGGGGTGACGGACGGGGAAGGTCTAGTTCTGGACGTCACCCCCTGCAAAAGCAGAACAACAGAAACAACCACACTTTTAAACAACACATCAAAAGCAACTGGGAAGAAGTGGGTAGAATAAAATCAATGCAAAATACACACAAGCCAGTTAAAAACTGGAAAGCAATGAGCACAAATGCTCGAAGCTTAGCCAACAAACTTCCAGACCTGGAAGCCCTAATGGTGGAAAAAGACTTGGACATTGTGGCCATTACAGAAACATGGTTTAATGAATCACATGATTGGTATATAGCCATAGCTGGCTCTAATCTATTCAGAAGAGACAGAGAAAATGGAAAAGGGGGCAGAGTAGCCTTGTATGTCAAAAGCAATATTAAAGCTACTGAAATGCAGGGTGCATGGGGAAAAGAAGAAGCACTCTGGATCATGTTGGAAAGAGGAGATGGCACTTTCATCCATACTGCTGTAATCTACAGACCTCCGACTCAAATTGAAGAGAGAGATAACAAATTGATTATAGATATTGCCAAGATAGCAACAAAGGGGGAAACAATCATATTGGGTGACTTTAATCTACCCGATATGGATTGGATTACTCCTTCTGCAAATCTGGAAAGAAGCAAAAAAATTGTGGACGCTATCCAAGACGCGTTACTTAGACAAATGGTGATAGAACCAACCAGGGAAAGCTCAACGATGGATTTGGTGCTCACCAAATGTGATAGCGTGTCTAATGTCTGGGTGAGTGCCCCTGTGAGCAACAGTGATCATAACACGGTGTGGTTTGAGATAAAAGCCAAGGTGCAATCCAATCATAGCAAGCTCAAAGTCCTAAACTTCAAAAACAGTGACTTCAATAAAATGGCCGAGTACCTAAAGGAGGAGCTGACAGGGTGGAAGGGGATAAGGGAAGTGGAATTGCAATTGGTTAAATTAAAAGGGGCAATAAAAGGGACAACAGATAAATATGTAAGAAAAGTAAATAAAAACAAGAGAAGGAGGAAACCTATTTGGTTTTCCAAAGAAGTGGCTGCTCAAATAAGGGCAAAAAACACAGCTTTCGCAAAATTCAAAAGCTTGCAAACAGAAGAACACAGAAATGAATACAGGATCAAACTTAAGGAGACAAAACGAGAAATAAGGATAGCAAAATCAAAGGCAGAGGAAAAGATGGCTAAAGATGTTAAGTGCAGTGACAAAACTTTCTTCAGGTATATTCGGGAAAGAAAGACGATCAGAGGTGGAATTGCAGGACTCAGAAGTGCTGGAAACGGGCTCGTGGAAAATGACATTGATAAAGCAAAATTACTAAACAAATACTTCTGCTCTGTTTTTACTAAAGAAAATCCTGGAGAAGGACCACCTGTGACTCCCAAATATAAAAATGGGAATGAGGTAGATACCACACCATTCAGAGAGGATGAGGTTTTAGAACAATTTGCAAAACTGAAAGTGGAAAAGGCCATGGGACCAGATGGGATACATCCCAGGATACTGAAGGAGCTCAGAGAGGTTCTTGCAGGGCCGTTAAAGGATGTTTTCAACAGATCCTTGGAAACAGGAGAGGTTCCTCAGGACTGGAGAATGGCTGATGTCGTACCTCTACACAAAAGTGGTGACAGGGAAGAAGTGTCAAACTACAGGCCCATGAGCCTTACCTCGGTGGCGGGAAAACTAATGGAGATGCTCCTGAAAGAGCGAATAGTGAACTTTCTCAAAACCAGAGGGTTACAGGATCCAAGGCAACATGGTTTTACCGAGGGACGATCTTGCCAGACAAAACTCATTGAGTTCTTTGACTGGGTGACCAGAGAACTGGATCAAGGACACACAATGAATATCATCTACCTGGATTTCAGCAAAGCCTTTGATACTGTTCCTCATAGGAGGCTTATCAATAAACTCAGCAGTTTGGGGATGGGTCCCAAGGTGGTAAACTGGATCAGAAATTGGTTGACTGACAGACGACAGAAGGTGATGATAAATGGAGCTCACTTGGATGAAAGGAAGGAGATTAGCGGGGTGCCTCAGGGTTCGGTCCTAGGCCCGGCACTGTTCAATGTATTTGTGAGTGATATTGCTGAAGGACTGAATGGAAACGTCTGTCTTTTTGCAGATGACACGAAAATTTGCAACAGAATGGACTCCTCCGAGGGAGTGCTTAACATGAAGAGGGAACTGCAAAAGCTGGAGGAATGGTCTGATGCTTGGCAATTAAGATTTAATGCGAAGAAGTGCAGTGTCATGCACTTGGGTAGCAGAAATCCAAGGGAAATGTACGCGCTAGGGGGCGAGAGGTTGGTGTGCACGGAGCAGGAGAAAGACCTCGGTGTGATTATTTCTGTAGATCTCAAGGTGGCAAAACAGTGCGACAAGGCAGTGGCAAAAGCCAGGAGGATGTTGGGCTGCATTCGAAGAGGAATTACCAGCAGAAAGGAAGGGGTACTAGTGTCACTGTATAAGTCTCTGGTGAGGCCTCACTTGGAATACTGTGTTCAGTTTTGGAGACCGTATCTTGCAAAGGATGTAAAAAGAGTGGAAGCTGTTCAGAGGAAGGCGACCAAAATGATTTGGAGCCTGCGTCAGAAGCCTTATGGGGAGAGACTTGAAGACCTAAATATGTACACTTTGGAGGAGAGGAGGGACAGGGGAGATACGAGTCAGACCTTTAAATTCTTAAAGAGAAATAATGAACAAACAAACCTCTTCCAGAGACAGGGAAGCTGTAAAACTAGAGGGCATGACATGAAGCTGCAAGGTGGTAAATTGAAAGGCAATGTCAGGAAATACTTTTTACTGAAAGGGTGGTGGATGCTTGGAATGCCCTCCCGATGGAGGTGGTGGGGGCAAATACAGTGACGGAATTCAAAGTGGCCTGGGACAGACACAGTGGATCACTTTACAGCAATAAGATTAAATCAAAATAAACTAAACCATCTAATTTCTCAACAAATAGGGGTGTCCTATATGGAGCGATGGGGGGAGGAGCGGTGGGTTCACCACTAAACAAACAAAGAAACAAAGATATGGGGAGAAGTGAAGACATGGGGAGGGGTGCACCTGCTCCTGGTGGGTGCACCACTAAGCAAAGACATGGGTAGGGGTGCACCTACTCCCTAAAAGACATGGGAAGGGGTGCACCTGGTCTTTATCTGCCTTCATTTACTATGTTACTATGTATGTTATTTCCGCCTAAAGGCGTCGATGGCGTGGGATTCCCTGCCTTGGGGCACTGATGAGTGAGTCTTCGGGCTTTTTTGTCGATGCATGGCCGATTCGGCCACCATAGAGGTATGAGGAAGTTGCACCTTCCTAAAGCCCCATCGTCGCTGGACCCGATACATGGTGTCCAGGCATCGGCTGATGATCGGCACCAATGCTGGTGTCTCCCTCACCTGGAGAAGGAGTCAACCAAGGATAGGGGAATGGGGAGCATGAGGGCCTCCTTTGGTGGGGTCTCATATTGGAGGATTTCAAATTCTTCTGTACGAGAGTCCTCCTCTGATTCTGTGGTGAGGGAGAGAGTCCTCGCCATGTCCCGGACGAACTTGAGGAACAAAGTATCCTCAGGTGGGGATAGATACCTTGAGGCTGGTGGAGACAGGTCTGAGGGGAGGTCACGGTGTGTCCATGTCTCCGGGGAGGTCTCAACATCAGACTCCCAGTCAGAGTAGTCCATCGAAGAGGCATCAGTGGGTCCGGTCTTTGATGCCTCGGGGCCGGTGACTGGCCTGCGAAGACCTCGCTACCGAGGACTGGCAGCGAGATCGATACGCTCGCTAAGGATCCTCAAGAGGCAAGTGGTTCTCGGGGACTGCTTCGGCGGCACTGGGAGTCCTCGACATCGAAGTCCCTGTGGCCTCGAGGCATGCCTCGGCAGGGCCAGGCATTGATGCCTGCTGCGAGGCAAGGAACGCAGAAATGTTGCATTCCAACGTCAGCATCCTGGTTTCCCACTTCGGGGGTGCAGCCTTTGACACCAACGCTGGGGTGACTGGGTTGGGTGTCAAGGAGGAGAGGGGGTTGTCGAGAGGACGGGCCTCGGGAATCAGAGTCCTGTCACCGGAGGCCTCAACATCGAACCTGGGTACCTTTGCTGGCTGCTCCTGTTCCGACTCCTCCGATGCTCGTTGGGAGCTGAAGGACCACGCACGGGACTTGCCGTGCTTGTCCGCCTCCCAGGATGAGACCCTCAAGGCCTTCTTTTTTACGCTCCCACTCCAGGGACCCTTGCTTGGAATGTCTGCGTGCCCTCTCAGGGATCACAGGGTCTTTATGTGACTCCGAGGATCTGTGCGGAGTCTTCGAGCATGAGGCTACTGGGGATGCTAGGGTTGAGTCTACCCTGTGGAAGATGTCATCCAGCCTTAGCAGACATCTTTTTACACAGGGAGCATTCCTCTGGGTCGTGGTCAGCACCCAGAGACCAGAGGCAAGAATTTTGTGTGTTGGTGAGGGACGTTTTTGTGGCACCGATCACACTTATTGAATCTGGTGGCCATTGGGGCAAAAAGGATCCCAATGAGGTAGAAGATCCTCGATGCGCCCTGCGGTTTAAAAAAGCATGAAAGGTGCTGAGATGGACAAGAACCTAACAATAAGATTTTGAGGCCAGATGCTGGGACAGTGGGGCTCGAAGGAGGGAAAGGAATCAGTGCTAGCTGGAAAGAGGCACAGAAGTGCACGAGGAAATCAACTCTTTTCTGGGGGGACAAGATGATCATCTGTAGGGCTCCGTGGAAAAAGGGAGACTGACCAAAATGGCACCCTTGGGTGAGAAGGGGACCACGCATGTGTGGTGGCATCTTCCAAAGGCTTTCTTTGACAGCTCGGGAGATGTTTCCACGAGGGCTTCGTCGGTGCCAACATCATCCATATGTGAGGACTGACTTCCTGCTTGTTCCTGGAGAAACCACATTTACAAAATAAGAACAGTCAATAAACAAGTAAAAACAAAATCAAAGCATACCCAGCCTTCAAATCTCTCCCCTCCCCCCCATGTTGCTTTAAAAGAGCACAATGTCTCATATTTACGGAAAGGTTTGATAGCTGTCATCAATCTTATTTCCCTTGGACAATGCCACCACCAACACTCTATTACATGTGGTCTGCAGATGCACAACCTTTAGCACGGGCATCACAAGCCTGCAGTCTTGACTCAAATGTAGAGGTTTTGCTGGGGAGTAAATATGAATCAGCCTTTGCATATATGCAGGGACACCCCCCTGCAAGGCTTTAAAAAGTCCAAACTAAAACCTTAAATTAATTGAATGGGGAGTCAATGTAAAGACTGAGGTCACATGGTCCCCCCCCCCCAATATATGGATTGCAAATACTGAATTAGGTCCAATGTGCTTTAAATATCCATGTAGCACTGCTAAGATTTATTTATTTATTTATTTATTTTTATTTAACTATTTCTTTTATACCGCCCCTTCCAGAGATCAAGGGCGGTTTACATATAACAAGTTAACAGTCATGTACACAGTTTGTATACAGTTTACATAGAACATAGAACAATAGAAATCAACTATTTACATTAAACAGTAAATATAACATTTATAGGTAATAAAGCAAACATATTAAACTTTATACAAATGAATATTTACAGTGTGTGGTGTGTGTGGTGTGTGGGGCAGGAATTGGTGTAGGTGCTGGAATTTAGTTCCTTTTTTCGTTTTCGTCTTCAGGTGTGAGGGGGGGGGGGGATCAGAAATGTGTTCCTGCTAACAATACTTTGATGAATTTAACAACTGTTTCCCCATATGTAACACCTCACATTTCTTACTATTTAGCTTTAGTCTACTGTCCCTTAGCCACAACTCAACCTCAGTGAAATACTTCCCACAATAATCCTTCCTCTTCTTTTCCATTACACATAACAGCAACAGATGAAAATCATGTGCATACTGCACAAATAACATTTTATGCCCAGTGCCCAGATTCTTCTACATAAGGTGGCCATATATATATATGTTAAATAAGCAAGATGATAGCGACCCCTGGGGAACTCTATATGTGAGCCCCCGTGAACCAGAGAAGCAGAATTGCACGACGTTTGCTCACTATCAAAACATTACAAAACCAATTAAAAGGTTGACCACCCATCCCTATTTCTCTTACCTTTCGCAACAATATTGAGTGGTGTACAGTATCAAATGAAGCAGTGAGGCCTACAGGAACAGCACTGCCCCCCAACTCCATCCCAACACAAATGCAGCTCATTAAAAAGGGACCACAACAAAGTTTCTGTACCATCGTTAACACAAATGTCCAACTGCAAATCATCCAATACTCGATAATTTTCCATGAAAGCTGCCAGTTGACTCGCAACCACTTTTTCTAATAATTTCCCCAAGAAAGGCAGATTTGATATGGATCTAAAACAGGGCTGAAGAAATCCCGGGTGTCAGGTCGCCAAGGGGCCTAGAAATTACACCCTGGTGCCCGAGGTTTAAGTGCTCTCTTTTTTTTGCTGCTTCTCTCATTGTCTCTCCTCCACAGTGTTGGCCTCTCTGCAAGGAGCCTGAGCCGCACACTAGAGGACATTTGCGCTGATCTTATAGTTTCAAGTCTCTCGAGACTCTTTGCAGAGAACCAATTGTGGAGAAAGAGCGGCGAGGCCTTTGTTTTAGTGCAGGTAATTTTTTTACTACCCAGGGCTGGGAGCCTGTTTGGGGAGCTTCATTCTGCTGGGGTAGAATATTATGATTTTATTACATTTTCTATGTCACCTTTGGCAAGCAACAAAGTGGTTTACACTTAAATCAAGTTATTAGAAATGTAAAAAAGGAACTCCATTAAAATATAAGTAAAAACTATTAGATTATTACAAAGCAGAGGTGAGCTTTCATGTCTATTTTTAATGCAAAGGGAGGACAAATTACATTAGGAGTGGCTATGCTTTCGCATCTCAGGTTCTGCAAGGCAGTTGCTTCAATGCAGGGAGAAGTGAAAGAGCATGCTGTGAGTACATGTGCAGCCATTGGGCCCAGCATTCTAGCAAAGACATGTTGCACTTCCTTCTAGTTTCTCCTGGAGGCACCATGGGAGCACAGGAAGAAAAGTGAGAGGAGGAGAAATTCCGCAGTCGTACAAACAACTCTACACGGAGCGGAGGAAGATGAGGCCACCCCCACAAATGTTGTCAGAAACACAGGTTTTATTTAAACGGTAAACCAAAAGAGATCCGACTTGGCCAAGACTGAGTGGGAGTTAGACTGGATTTTGGGACGTTTATGACAAGACCCAAATACTGAAGGATACACATTGTGCAAGATAGGGAGGTCCTGGCCTCTGACTCTGATGGGGCTCGAATGAGCCAGTCGTCTAAGTAGGGGAAGACGAATATCCCTAGAGTGCGGAGAAATGCTGCTACCACAGCCATGCATTTCGTGAACACTCTTGGTGTTGAGGCCAGGCCAAAAGGAAGCACCCTGTATTGGTAGTGCTTCCCTTGAAAAAGGAACTGAAGGAACTTTCTGTGAGTTGGGTGGATGAGAACATGAGTGTACGCTTCCTTGAGATCTAGAGAACAAAGCCAATCCTGATTCTGAAGGTATGGCAGCAGAGTTCCTAGAGAAATCATCTTGAATTTCTCTTTGAACAGGAATTTGTTCAACTCTCTGAGGTCCAAAATAGGTCTGTATCCCCCTGTTTTCTTTGGGAAAAGGAAATAGGGGGAGTAAAACCCTGTACCCTGTTGATGAATGGGTACTTCTTCTATTGCCCCTTGGGCAAGAAGCATAGTGACCTCTTGACCTAACAGGTTGATGAGAGAGGTCTGAGAACTGAACTGTCTTACCATTGTGGGAGGGGGCATGCACAGAAAGTGCAGCTTGTACCACTCTCTTATAATGAAGAGTGTCCAATGCTCTGCTGTTATCTCCTCCCACCTGGGGGCAAAGTGACATAACCTTCCTGGAATGGTGGAAGGCTCTGGTCCATTGAGGGCCAGGAAGGCTAGGTTCTCTAGATGAAAGTCGAAGGCCTTGTGGAGGCTGAGACTGCTGAGACGGTTGAGGCTTAGCAGTCTTCGCTTTCCTTTGTTTAAGTGGTTGCTGACCCTTCCGGGCAGGCTGACCTGCAGAACGTCCCTGCTGGGAATAAGAGGGATAAAACCTCTTCTTCTTTGAGAAGAAAGGCTTCTTGAAAGATTTCTTTCTTGCAGGATCAGCTGTGGCTTTGGATAGCCTATCCAAAGTGGAGTTGTCAGCATCTAATTCATTGGCTTTTTCTTGCCAATTTTTACCAAATAGATTCTCACCTGTACAAGGGATATTGCCCAGTTTGTCCTGTACCCAGAGCTCCAAATCAGATGCCTGGAGCCAGGCAATTCTATGTGCACCTGTGACAATGGCAGAGGTTCTGCTTATGCACTCAAAACAGTCAAAAGCTGCACAGTTGACAAACTTAGAAACATCCTGGGCATGTTTGATCAGTGTGAGAAAATCCTGCCTTCTGTCCTCAGGAAGAAGAGGGCTCAAAATCTCTAAATCACCTGTGACTTCTTTAAGGAACATTCCCATATATAAAATATAGGAACTGATCCTGGCAGAAAGCATGGAAGCCTGGAAAGTACGACGTCCAAAGGCATCCAAAGTTCTACACTCACGTCCTGGAGGATTAGAGGCATGCCTCTTTGCACTCCTGATCCTTCTCATAGCTGATTCCACTACAATAGAGTGGTGAGGAAGCTGAGTTTTTTGGAATCCAGGACAAGGAGGGACTCGATACATGGTATCCAGTCTGCAAGAGTGAGGAGAGGTGTTTCCCACATTCTCAACATGAGATCATGTAAAGTCTCATGGATAGGCAAGGTAGCTGCCTCCTTAGGAGCTTTGGGATATTGTAAAATCTCCAACTCCTTAGCTCTGGGCTCTGTTTCAGGAGCCACAGTAATGGACAAACCACGAGCCACCTCCCTGATGAAGTCCTGAAAGGAGATATCCTCTGGAGGAGACATCCTACGTTTAGGAGAGGAAGGCTCCTCCAGGAGAAGCATTCCGGTACCGACAGAGCTATCAGAATCCTCAGAGTCCTCTGAGGATTCAAAGTATCTTCTGTCCGGATGTTCTTGAAGAGCCCGATACCCGTACCGACAGAAGTCGGTACCGGGGGGAATAGGTACCGGGGTATCGGTACCGGAAGGCATCACATGACTGGGTACCGGCAAAGCTGACACCGATGTCGATGCTATTGGTACCGGTACCGGTTAAACGGTCTGACACGGTTCCGAGGGCGTCGATGCCGCAATGAGAGCCGCCAGGCTGCGTTCAATAGCCAGGAACCTCTGGTCTATCGACGCTGCCGGTGCCTGAGTATCGGTACCGGAAGTAGCCGATACCCCAGAGCATGGCACCAGTAGTTCTGCCGAGGTCGAGGCCTCGAGAATGTCCTGGAGCCCCGATAATGCTTTGGAAGCCGAAGCCTCCTGCCAGGGCAATTTTGCCAGTACAGAACCCTCAAGGGCAACGCCAGAGGCATCTCGATGCTTAGAAGGAGATCTACCCTTTGAGGACCAGCTGGACTTATGTTTAGTTACCTGAGATCCATGGGAGGAAGACGAAGCCCTGGAAGACGTCGATGCCACCGAAGCTGCATCGGAGGGAAAAAGGGCACTGAGCTTGGCAGCTCGGTTTTGTCGACCCCTCTTGGAGATCATGGCACAAGCCATACACACGGAGATGGAGTGGTCAGGACCTAAACATTTAAGACATCACTCATGGGTGTTGGTGACGGAGATGGTACCGCCACACTTGGTGCATTTTTTAAAACCCGAGGCGGGCTTCTCCATTTTGGAGGAAATTTTGGGCCTAAGGCCCAAAATGGCGCGTGCACTGGAAAGAAAAGTTTGGAAAAAAAGAATATATATATAGTTTTTTTTAAAAAGAAAGAAAGAAGAACCGGCGGTACCGGTAAAGCGTCGAGGAAGGCAGACGCGACCACAAAAAGAAGAATAAGGGAAAACATTTTCTGCGGTGACAGGAACACGACCTGCTGGCTCCGCGGAAAACGAAGAATTGGAGAGAGGCAGTTGGGAAAGGCGGGAAGGCAGCACGCAGGCGCTGTGGGATGCTCCCAAAGACTTCCTAATTGGACGCTGGGGAGCGTTCCCGCGCGGGCTCCGTCGGTACCGACGATACCCATATGTGAAGACTACATTCCTGCTTGTTCCTGGAGATGATGCTTGTCCACTGGTCCCATTACCTTCATAACAGATTTCACTGCTGCAGACATTTTGCCTTTGTTTTTCCTTTTGAAAGAACCCTTGGGCATAATCACCAAGATATAAAATCCTCCACAATGGCACCAAATTGGCACCAAAGGGGCATGGCCCTTTGTTTCCATGCCCCTTCGGTCACATGCCCGCATGGCTTGCAGCATCCTTTTATGGACCCAGCAGGCTTGATAATGTTCTCAGGGGGGGGGTGGAGCCACAACGAGCACTCCAGCAGCATTCTTCCTGTAACGGCTCTGCAAAGGGACACACAAACCTCCGATTCCACTGCACATTTCCACACCCAAGTCAGCTGCTGATCCAGGTACAAGACCCCTATAAGTCAAGTTCTTAACTTCCAACATTTATCCTTTTTGTCTTCCCTCATAGGTCACTCAATACCCCACCTTCACGTACAACACGGTCTCATTAACCTACTCCTTCAAAAGCTTCCTTGCCCATAGCAACAAATATCAATAATCCCCTAAATATTCCTACATTCAGGAAGTTACCAAAACATGCACCCTCCTCTCTTCGCTTCCTCACCTACCATCTGGCCAACACTCATAAATCTCATTTCCTTCCACAACACAACACAACATCTATAAATAGCAATGTCAGCTCGCTGACATTCCCCTGTAAATCCAGTAGTATACAAAAGTATACACCCTGTAAATAGTTTTAACAACTTACTGTTCTGTTTTATGTAAAAAGTTAAAAAGTTATATGTAAAAAGTTAAAAAGTTCTTGTTCTATGTAATGTTATACGAATGTATACAATTGTTCCATGTAAACCGCCCCTGATCCCTGGAAGGGGCGGTATAGAAGAAATAGATAAATAAATAAATAAAAATAAACTGTCCAATGTTCACATCCATATGACGTTCAAAATACCATGGCCTGGACAAGTCAAATCTTTGTATGGAGAGAGACATCTCTGCTCTTGAAGATCTTGCCTAGGTCCTTCATAAAAATTCTACCAAGAACAGTATGTCATCGGATTTCTTGACTGTTAGTCCTTTCTTTATTGATTGTTGATCCAAATAAGTTAAAGCTGTCAACTACTTCAATTTCTTCTCCGTCAATGATGACCTTATCGATTTTGCCAGTTGTCAGGATCTTTGTCTTCTTAACGTTAAGGTGTAGACCCATTTTAAGAATATATTTCTTGATGTTCTGAAGCAAATGTTTCAAATTGTCTTCACTTTCAGCCAGTAATGTGGTATCATCAGCATAGTGAAGGCTGTTGATGAGTCGTCCACCAATCTTCATACCTCTGTTGTCTTCATACAGTCCTGCTTCTCTGATGATTTGTTCTGCATATAAATTAAAGAGGTAGGGGGAAAGTATGCAGCCTTGTCATATACCTTTGCTGATTTTAAACCATTCTGTTTCTCCTAGTTCCATTCGAAATGTTGCTTCTTGATCAATGTAAAGGTTGTGCAAGAGAACGATCAGGTGTTCTGGTATACCCATGCTTCCTAATGTGGCCCAGAGTTTCTCATGGTTTACACAGTCAAAAGCCTTGCTGTAGTCAATAAAACATATATGGGTATCCTTTTGTCTTTTCAAGGATCCATCTCACATCCGCGATAATGTCTTTCGTCTCTCATCCCTCGCCCTTTCCTGAACCCTGCTTGCACTTCAGGCAGTTCTTGTTCCAGGTATGGTTGTAGTCTCTGCTGAATGATCTTGAATGGCATGTGGGATCAGAGCGATTGTGCGATAATTTCCACTGTCAGTCGGGTCACCTTTCTTCAGTACTGGTATAAACACAGATCTTTTCCAGTCAATTGGCCATGAATTTGTCTTCTAAATTTCCTGGCAGAGCCTTGTAAGTATGGTAACAGCTTCATCCGATTGCTGTAATACTTCAATGGGAATGCCATCAATGCCCGGTGCCTTATTCTTTGACAAGGCTTTCAGAGCTGTTCGACTTCTTCTTTCCACCTTTTCTTGATCTTCTCAGCATCATTCAACATGTATCCTTGAGCATCTTGTAACATTACAATTCAAGGCTGGATTTTTTTCTTTAATTCTTGTAGCTTTATTTATTTATTTTTTATTCTTAGGTGTTTATAAATTGTAAACTTAGGTTTTTATTTTCCAGTTAATTAGCGGTTCTTTGAGCATCCAAAAAAAAAAAAAAAATATCAGTATCTATCAGCATTTTTGCATGACAAGTACCATGCTGGGTACCTTTTACGGTGGAATCAAATAGGCATATTTGTGTCACTTAGGAGTCAATGGTGCAGAAACGGCACAAAAACTGAGTGGAGAACGCAAGACAAGTTAGGTAGAGGTGAAGTGGTGTTTTTCCAGTGTTTATCCAATACATGCCTACTTTAATTTGTTTGCGTTGGGGTTGTTTTATTGGTGTTCATCAGTTAAGACCTAAAATCAAGGGAAGGAAGTGATGCTATGGAACAGGATGGCTGCTTAAGCTTGAAGCTCCGGCCAACCCACTAACAAAAGCAATCTCTTTGAAATCTGCCGTGTCCCTCTTGATAATTTTCTAAAGCACTCTCCTGAGTTAAAGACTCGAAAGAGAGAATAAGGCGACCTTAGTGGCTGATGCATGCAGGGACATTGTGGAGTTTGGCAAAAGAATGGAGGAAGCAGAGTTCCGAGCAGATGAGCAGGTTGAAGCCACTGCCATCTTGGAGCACCAAATGGCTGATCTCTTAAAAGCCAACACAAAGCTATGGGACAGAACGAAAGACTTAAACATATCACACAGAAATAATTTGTGTTTTCAAGATGTCCCAGTGACAACAGAGTAGGAGAACTGTGGCAGCTAAGATTGGTAACACTATTTTGGAGGCAAGGGGCATGACCATGACTGGTAAAGTGATTAAAATCAAGTAGGCTCATAGAGCATTGGGGATGCAGCGCCTCAGCATCCTAAAGGTTATAATTGCCTTTTTTCACTATTAAGGAGAAAATCACCATTAGTACAAGGAAAAATTGGGAAACTGGTCTGAAAGTCCCACCAGATAGTTTTAATAGAACTTTTTCCCATGACATTAGAAAGAGGAGAGAGTTGAGACACATCACTTTAAGGGAGAGGGTCAGTAATATAGGTTGCTCTTTTCCTTTGGCATAGCTTTTACCCTCAACAGAAAGACTACCAAGCCCACACCAGCAAACAGATGGTATTGGTTATAGTGGAAGCTGGCTTTATGAGCTTTAACTACTGCTCCATCTATGAAGCCAAAGGGGAAAGTGGAGCAAAATGGCAGAGTGGACTAAGGGTTCATGCAGATTTTGAAATAACTCGGGTGACATCATCCTCACAGGGAGCGGCAGTTTGAAAATCTTGGAAGGACTATATGGACTCTTCTATTTATGAGTGGAGGACTGGGCATGTGGCAGCTTATAGGTGGAAATATGCTTGGTGTATGTGATGAGAATAAGAAATAAGGGCTGGAAAGACAGGTAGGGGTGTGTGTGTGTGTTATTATTGCACAAGCAATCTGAGTACACAGAGTCAGCCCTCTCAGGCACTGATAGGAAGGGCATGGGTTCCTCGCAGAGTGGGGGGTTTGGAAGCAAGTGTGGAGTTGAAGTGTGTGTGGAAGAATAAGAGTGCATGTATCAGCATGAATGAAGTAGATCTGGATGACAGTTTGAGCTATGCAACTATGCTATCAGTTCAACGGGGGCTGAGGTAGTCAGATTACTAACACATAAATGATAATTTAATAAATTCCTGTGCAGTTAATTCACAGTGCCATGTGTGTCGTGGCGCCTATTCTATGAACATAAGAAATGCCAATACTGGGTCAGACCAAGGTTCATCAAGCCCAGTATCCTGTTTCCAACAGTGGCCAATCTAGGTCACAAGTACCTGGCAGGTACCCAAAGTCCTGGGGTAAGCATACTTTTCTTTATAGAATGGAGCATTCTGACGCGCTTGAACTTAGTTGCCCCGTGCACACTCAAACTGAAAGCAAACACAATGCAATTTACACATGTGCTTACGGAACAGCAACTGTCTAAAGAGCATATAAGTGTCCATTCACGAGTATTAAATCTTAGAATAGGAACTTACACACATAAATAGTGTGTAACTTTCATGTATCCTTTATTAAATCAGTCCCTTCGTGTCAAGAGGTTAAATTCTCCCATGGAAAGGCAAATGCTATTTATGGACATACCTCGCTTAAATGCTGCCATTTGTTCAGTGGAAAAAACGCACTAACAAAATATGAGCATCTTTTAAAATCCCCGAAATTCACTAAGGTGTATTTTGCTTCTAGGTGGGTGGAAAGGAAAAGAGAAGGTGTGGATATAATTGATTTCTAAGGAAAGCATAGTTACTCACTTGTAACAGGTGTTCTCCAGGGACAGCAGGAATCAGTCCTCACATATGGGTGAAGTTGGAGCCGATGGAGCCCGCGCAGAAGCATCTCCTCAGCTTTCAAAGAGAGCTTTTGGGAGATGCCACCACACATGTGTGGTCCCCTTCCCGCCGAAGGGTGCCATCTTGCTCAGTCATATGACTCATATGACATAGCTAAGACAGCAAAACACAAATTGGTATAGTTAAGGCAACTCTATGGGAAGGAGGGAAGGTTGTGTGACAGATTCCTGCTGTCTCTGGAAAAAGCGTAGTTACTCACCTGTAACAGGTGATCTCCGGGAACAGCAGGAATTTAGTCCTCACATATGGGTATTGTCGGTACCAACGGAGCCTGCGTGGGAACGCTCCCCAGCGTCCAATAAGAACGCTTTTTGGAGCATCCCTCAGCACATGCGCGCTGCCTTCCCGCCTTTCCAACTGTCCCTCTTCAGTTAAGTTTGTAGCTGAGTGAAAGGATAGAGGGAGAGAGGAAAGAGACAAAGAGATAGAGAGACAACTCCTAGGGGAGGTGGGTGGGTTGTGAAGACTAAATTCCTAATGTTCCCGGAGATCACATGTTACAGGTAAGTAACTACGCTATCTCCAGGAACAAGCAGGAATGTAGTCCTCACATATGGGGACTCCCTAGCTGAAGATGCCAGGGAGATAGCCCCAGGAAGGTGCCACCCTAGAAGGTGGAAATCCTTCCTCCCATGGATCTCTGGCATCCCACCAGGGTTAGTGGGTAGGAGTTGGTTTAGGTTTGAAAGAGATTTTGAAGAACAGCTTGGCCAAAGAAGGCATCCCGACGGGAGGCTTTATCCAGGCAGTAGTGGGCTGTGAAGGTGTGTACCGAAGCCCAGGTGGCTGCTCGACAAATGTCATCGATAGACACAGAGTGGAGATAGCACAGTTACTTACCTGTAACAGGTGATCTCTGGGAACAGCAGGAATTAGTCCTCACATATGGGTACGTTGGTACCGACGGAGCCTGCGCGGGAAAGCTCCCCAGCTTCCCAGAAGGAAAGCTTTTGGGGCCTCCCACTGCGCATGCGCGCTGCCTTCCCGCCTTCCTGACCAACTCTCCTCAGTTCGAGTTTAAAGCTGAGACAATAGAGAGAGGAAAGGAAAGAGAGAGAGATACAACTCCTAGGGGAGGTGGGTGGGTTGTGAGGACTAATTCCTGCTGTTCCCAGAGATCACCTGTTACAGGTAAGTAACTGTGCTATCTCCAGGAACAAGCAGGAATAAGTCCTCACATATGGGGACTCCCTAGCTAATATGTCCGGGAGATCCCCTCAAGGGTATGAGACCCTGAAAGGTTCCTCATCTTCCTATGGATCTCAGGCATCCATTCAGGGAAGGTGGGCTGGAGTTGTTTAAGAATGAAACAGGTGTCTGAGGACAGCCTGACCAAACAAGGCATCCCGGCGGGAGTCCTTGTCCAAACAGTAATGGGCTGTAAAGGTATGAACCGAGGCCCAGGTGGCTGCTCGACAGATCTGGTCAATGGACACAGAGTTTAGATGAGCCATAGAGGTGGCCATGGCCCTCACATTGTGAGCGGTGACATGGCCCTCCAGAGAAAGGTTCTTACTCTGGTAAGCAAAAGAGATACACTGAGCAATCCAATTGGAGAGTGTTCTTTTAGAGACTGGAAGTCCCAAATGAGAAGGATCAAAAGCAACAAAAAGCTGAGAAGACTTTCGATGTTGCTGTGTCCTGTGGAGGTAAAAGGCAAGAGCTCTTTTACAATCTAGAGTATGAAGGTTCCTCTCTGCACTGGATGCATGAGGAGCTGGAAAAAAGACAGGTAAATATACCTCTTGATTAAGATGAAAAGGGGAGACCACTTTAGGCATAAAGTGGGGATTGGTCCTAAGGACCACCTTATCATGATGGAACCTTGTATAAGGTGGATTAGCCACTAGAGCTTGCAGTTCACTGATACGGCGAGCTGAGGTGACTGCAATAAGAAAAATAACCTTCCAGGAAAGAAATTTCAAGGAGGTAGTGGCTAAGGTTTCAAAGGGTGGCTTCATAAGCTGACCAAGAACCAAGTTTAAGTCCCATGCCACCGGAGGAGGTCGAATGGGAGGTTTAGTTAAGGTTTGGCCTCTCATGAATCTTGCAATAAGAGGATGAGAGGAAACAGGTTGTCCATTGATGGGCTTAAGGGATGCTGCAATAGCACTCAAATGGACTCTTACTGAATTCGTTTTGAGTCCTGCATTGGAGAGATGCAGGAGATATTCCAAAAGAGAATTTAAAGGGAGTGCTAGAGCACACCAAATGGAAAATCTTTTCCATTTAAAAGCGTAAGAACGCCTAGTGGAAGGTTTCCTAGAAGCATGGAGGATATCCTTCACTTGCTGCGAAAGATTGAAGTGTTGAAGGTCTAGGCCTTCAGTAACCAAGCTCTGAGGTGAAGGGACTTGGGGTTTGGGTGCTACAAAGTCCCCTCCTCCTGAGACAGAAGGTCTGGAGCTGCTCCCAAGTCCAGAGAGGGGGCTTGGGAGAGATGCAGAAGTAGAGGGTACCACACTTGGCGTGGCCAGCGTGGAGCTATGAGGATCATGGACCCTTGATCCCTTTGAAGTTTGAACAGAGTCTTGGGAATCAAAGGAATGGGTGGAAAGGCATATAGGAAGCCCCGACCCCAATGAAGGAGGAAGGCATCCTTGGCCTGCACTCCCTGACACGGAATTCTGGAACAGAACCGGGGAAGTTTGGCATTCCACGGACTTGCAAAGAGGTCTATGTCCGGGGTTCCCCATTTCTGGAAGATTCTGAGTACCTGATCCATGTGCAGGGACCATTCGTGTGGAAGCAGAACTCGACTGAGTCTGTCTGCCCAAGAGTTTTGGATTCCTGGAAGATATACTGCCAGGAGATGGATTTGATGCTCTCTGGCGAAGGCCCATGATCTTAGAGCTTCGTTGCAAAGCGACAGAGAGCCAGTCCCTCCTTGTTTGTTTATGTAAAACATGGCTACTTGATTGTCCGTATGAATAAGGACTGTCATGTTGCTGAGGAGGGTATGAAAAACTCTGAGAGCTAGAAAGATTGCTCGAAGTTCCAAGTGGTTGATATGAAGGGTGGTCTCCTGTGGAGACCAAGTGCCCTGAGTGGAGAGATCTTGAAGATGAGCTCCCCAACCTGTTTGGGAGGCATCTGTTGTGAGGGTTGCTTGGGGCAACAATGGTTGAAAGGGGGCCCCCAACAACAGATTTTGAGTGGACATCCACCACTGGAGAGACCAAAAGAGACGTTTGGAGTTTGCTATTTGGTCTGAGAGAGCTCCTGATGCTTGAGTCCACTGGGTGGACAAAGTCCATTGAGCTGCTCTCATATGTAGGCGAGCATAAGGCACCACATGTGGAGGCCATGTGGCCTAATAGTTGTAGCATCTCCCTGGCAGTCAAGTGGCTTCTGGACTGAGTCTGGGAGGCCAAGTGCACTAGACGTTGGCAACGGGTCTGAGGAAGATAGGCCCTTGCAGTGGTGGTATCCAACCAGGCCCCTATGAATTCCAGGGACTGAGTAGGGGTGAGTTGAGACTTTGGCAGATTGATCACAAGTCCCAGATACTGCAGGATGCGTCTGGTGTGATCCAGGGAAGTCTGAGCCTCGGACTGAGATGGAGCTCGGATGAGCCAGTCGTCCAGGTATGGGAAGACAAAAATTCCCAGGGCGCGTAGAAATGCAGCCACTATTGCCATGCATTTGGTAAATACTCTTGGAGCAGAGGCTAGACCGAAGGGAAGTACTCTGTATTGGAAATGTTTTCCCTGGAACAGAAACCGTAGGAATTTTCTGTGGGATGGATGGATGAGTATATGTGTGTACGCATCCTTGAGATCTAGAGAACAAAGCCAATCCTGACTCTGTAGGTATGGAAGGAGAGTACCTAGAGAAAGCATCTTGAATTTCTCCTTGCATAGGAATTTGTTCAATTCTCTCAGATCTAGAAAGGGTCTGTACCCCCCTGTTTTCTTGGGAATGAGAAAATAAGGGGAGTAAAACCCTGACCCCTGTTGAAGAAGAGGAACCTCTTCTATTGCCCTTTGGGCGAGAAGAGTGGTCACCTCCTGACCCAACAGGTCTAGGAGAGATGGGGGAGAATTGAAACATCTCACCATGGTATGGGGAGGAAGGCTGGAGAAATGGAGTTTGTAGCCTTCTCTGATGATAGAGAGGGTCCACTGTTCTGATGTGATTTGCTCCCATCTGGGCGCAAAATGAGTTAGCCTTCCTGGAATGGTGAGAGGCTCTGGATGTTGTAGAGCCAGAAAGGTTAAGTTCTCTAGTGTTAAGTTAAAAACCCTGAGGGGGTTGGGACTGCTGGGCTGTAGCAGCCCCTGCAGGTTTTGCCCTGGCCTGTTTAGGCTGCTGACGCTTAGGAGCAAAGCGAGCTGCAGAAGATTGTTGGCCAGTATTTGTAGCAAATCTGGCCTTCTTATAGAAAGGCTTCTTGAAAGATTTTTTCTTGACAGGGGCAGAGGTAGACTTAGAAAGTCTATCTAAAGCAGCATTTTCTGCATCCATTTGAGTGGCTTTGATTTGCCACTCCTTACCAAACAGATTCTCACCTGTACAGGGCAGATTTCCCAACCCATCCTGGACCCAGGGTTCTAGGTCAGAGGCCTGGAGCCAAGCAATTCTGCGAGCCGCTATGGCAATACCTGAGGCTCTGCTAGCACCCTCAAAGGAGTCAAAGGCTGCTCTGTTGGAGAACTTTGAAATATCTTGGGTATGCTTTAGCAAAAGAAGGAACTCCTCCTTTCTATCCTCTGGGATAAAGGGGAGAAAATGGCGTATTTTCAATGCAATCTCCTTCAGAAACATGCCCATATAGAGGCTGTATGAATTGATTCTGGCAATAAGCATACTTGCTTGGAAGATTTTTCTACCAAAAGCATCCAAAGTCCTACATTCTCTTCCTGGAGGAGTAGAAGAGTGTCTTTTGGTACTCTTTATCCTTTTCATAGCTGACTGCACCACAATAGAGTGGTGAGGGAGCTGAGTTTTTTGAAAACCAGGAGAAGGAGGGACACGATACATGGTGTCCAAGCGATGAGAATGTGGAGATAGGGTGAGAGGAGTCTCCCATAAGTCCATCATGTGTTCTTGAAGAGTTTCATGAATGGGCAAGGTGACTGCCTCTTTGGGAACCTTAGAGTATCCTAAAATATCTAATTTTGTTGCTCTAGGTTCTTTTTCAGAGGTCACTGAAATAGAGAGAACTTTAGCTACTTCAATGATGAAGTCTTGAAAGGACAAATCCTCTGGAGGAGACATTCTCCTCTTTGGAGAAGAGGGCTCTTCAGGAAGAGTCAGAGATACTTCAGCGGAGTCATCTGATGAATCAGAATCATCAGAAGACTCGAAGTATCATCTGTTTGCTTCCAGGGATCGATAAGCGTATCGACCGGTACCCACATCGGGGGTACCCGGTACCGGATCAGTATCGGGAAAAACCCTGGAACCGGGAACCGGAATCGGTATCCTGGTCGATGTGGATGCCCTGGGTACCGGCAACGGTTGTGGTACCGGAACCGGAGTCGGTACTGCTGGCTGCGGTACCGAGGGCATCGCAGCTCTAATAAAAGCCAGTATGGCCTGCTGCATGGATTGAACTGTATGATCCATAGACGCCACGACTGTCTGGAAGTCGGTACCGGAAGATTGAGCCGGTACCCCAGAGCAGTCTAACAGGTGATCGGTCGAGGCTGTGCCATCGATGTCAACCTGTAACCCCATAGGAGGAGCTTTGGAAGCCTGAACTTCCCGCCGGGGTTGTTTGGCTGGGGCAGGGTCCTCAGGGTCTAGCCCGGGGGCATCTCGATACTTAGAGGGAGATTTGCCCTTTGAGGACCTGCCAGAGGAATGTTTGGTTACCTGAGATCCATCAGGAGAAGAAGACCTGGAAGATGTCGATGCTGGAGTATCTGTAGAAAACAGCATGTGAAACTTGGCTGCCCGGTTTTGTAAGCCACGTTTAGACATCAAAGAACAGGATGGGCAATCCGGAATGGAATGGTCAGGCCCCAAACATTTAAGACACCATTCATGGGTGTCTGTGACTGAAATAGTACCGCTACACTTGGTGCATTTTTTAAAACCAGAGGCTGGTTTCTCCATGAGGGAGAATTCTGTGAAGGCCTAGAGGCCTCACAGGACAAACACACCAAGTGGGGAAAAATAAGAATTTTTTTTTTTTTTTTTTAAAGAAATAAAGAAAAAAGACCGGCGGTACTGGTCCGGAATCGGGGAAGGCAGATACGCGGCCAAAGAAACAAATTAAAATAAGAACTTCTTCAGCGGTGATAGGAACACGACCTGCTGGCTCCGCGGAAAAAGAAGAACTGAGGAGAGTTGGTCAGGAAGGCGGGAAGGCAGCGCGCATGCGCAGTGGGAGGCCCCAAAAGCTTTCCTTCTGGGAAGCTGGGGAGCTTTCCCGCGCAGGCTCCGTCGGTACCGACGTACCCATATGTGAGAACTTATTCCTGCTTGTTCCTGGAGATTAGCCATAGAAGCTGCCATGGCTCTCACATTATGAGCTGTGACATGGCCCTGAAGAGGAAGACCCTTACTCTCATAAGCAAAGGATATGCATTAGGCAATCCATTTAGTTAAAGTTCTTTTGGAGACTGGAAGTCCCAAATGACTAGGGTCAAAAGCTATAAAAAGTTGTGAGGACTTTCTATGTTGCTGTGTTCTTTGTATGTAAAAGGCTAAGGCCCTTTTACAATTCAAAGTATGAAGGTTTCTTTCTGCATTAGAGGCGTGAGGCCTCGGAAAAAAATACAGGAAGATAAATTGATTGATTTAAATGAAAAGGCGAAACCACCTTTGGCATAAAATGTGGATGAGTTCGAAGAACAACTTTATCATGATGAAACCTAGTATAAGGAGGATCAGCCACTAAAGCTTGCAATTCACTAATGCGACAGGCAGAGGTGATTGCAATTAGGAAGATGACCTTCCAGGTCAAAAACTTAAGGGCTGTAGTGGCCAAAGGTTCAAAAGGCGGCTTCATGAGCTGCCCGAGAACTAGATTTAGATCCCATGCCACTGGTGGTGGCTTGATGGGAGGTTTAGTTAATAAAAGGCCTCTCATGAATCTTGATAGGAGTAGATAAGAGGAAATTGGTTGTCCATTCAGAGGTATATAAGAAGCTGCAATTGCACTAAGATGGACTCTTACCGAATTGGTCTTTAGACCAGAATTCGATAAGTGAAGGAGATACTCTAGTATCGATTCTAAGGGTATGACCAGGGGGTTTAATCCCTTCTTGGAGCACCATATAGTAAAACGTTTCCACTTGAAGGCATAAGATCTTCTTGTGGAAAGTTTCCTAGAAGCCTGAAGGATATCTTTTACATGTTGGGACAGGTTGAAAGCTTGGAGGTCTAAGCCTTCAGCAACCAGGCCGTGAGGTGCAGGAACTGGGGATTCGGGTGCCATAGCATCCCATTCTCCTGGGAAAGGAGATTTGGAGCATGCCCTAACTCCAGAGGTGCCGCTTGAGAGAGATGTAGAGGCAGGGAATACCATGTTTGGCGTGGCCATCGTGGTGCTATGAGAATCATGCGACCCCTGTCTCTCTGAAGCTTGAAGAGTGTTTTGGGGATGAGGGGAATGGGTGGGAAGGCATAAAGGAAGTCCTGACCCCGGTGAAGGAGGAAGGCATCCCTTGCCTGACAGTTGTGAGGCGGAATCCTGGAACAGAACTGGGGAAGTTTGGCATTCAGTGGACTTGCAAAGAGGTCTATGTCTGGAGTGCCCCAGAGATAAATATCTTTGCCACCTGGTCTAGGTGGAGGGACCACTCGTGAGGCAGCAGTACTCGACTGAGTATGTCTGCCCAAAGGTTTTGAATGCCTGGAAGATATACCACTAGAAGGTGAATTTGATGCTCTCTGGCGAGGGCCCACAGTCGTAAAGCTTCGTTGCCTAACGACAGAGCCTGTTCTGCCCTGCTTGTTCACATAGAACATGGCTACTTGATTGTTCGTCTGGGCTAGGACTGTCTTGTAGCTGAGCTGGGCGTGGAATACTCGAAGAGCTAAATAGATTGCTCTTAATTCCAGGAGGTTTATGTGTAAACCAACCTCCTGTGGAGTCCAGGTGCCCTGGGTAGAGAGATGATTCAGGTGTGCTCCCCAACCCACCTGTGATGCATCTGTTGTTAGGGTGGCCTGAAAGAGGGGTTGATGGAAACGAGACCCCACTGTCAAATTTTCTAGTGATTGCCACCTTTGGAGGGACAAAATTAGTCGCTGAGAGATTATTATTTTGTCCGACAAATGACCCGTGGCCTGTGTCCACTGTGTGGAGAGGGTCCACTGAGCTGCTCGCATGTGGAGGCGAGCATATGGGACTACATGAACTGTGGATGCCATATGTCCCAGTAACTGCAGTAGCTCTTGAGCGGTGAGGGAGGATTTGCCTGCTGCTTGAGAAGCTAGTTGCATTATGCGAAGACACGGGGCTTGCAGAATGAAAGCCCTTGCCTGTCTGTTATCTAGTCAGGCTATGAATTCTAGGCATTGGGAAGGAACTAGTTGAGATTTTGGGAAGTTTATTACCAATCCCAAGTATTGGAGGATTCGCATTGTACGGGACAGTGCAGTGTTGGCCTCTGAAACTGTAGAGGCTCGAATGAGCCAGTCGTCTAAGGAAGGGAAGACAAAAATCTCCAGGGTTCGTAGAAATGCAGCTACTACTGCCATACATTTCGTGAATACCCTTGGTGCTGAAGCCAGACCAAAGGGAAGAACCCTGTACTGGAAATGTTTTCCCCTGAAAAGGAACGTAAGAATTTCCTGTGATCTGGATGGATGAGAATGTGAGTGTGTGCATCCTTTAAGTCTAGAGAGCAAAGCCAATCCTGGCTCTGAAGGTATGGCAGAAGAGTTCCTAGAGAAATCACTTTGAATTTCTCTCGAAACAGATATTTGTTCAATTCTCTCAGGTCTACAATGGGTCTGTGTCCTCCTGTTTTCTTTGGAATAAGAAAATAGGGGGAGTAGAACCCTGCATCCCGTTGAAGAATGGGTACTTCTTCTATTGCCCCTTGGGCAAGAAGTGTCGAGACCTCGTGATCTAGCAGATTGTCTGCAGAGGTTTGTGAATTGAATTGCTTTAGAATTGTAGGAGGGGGCAAGCTGTGAAAATGAAGCTTGTACCCCTCTCCTACATTGGACAAAGTCCAATCTTCTGCTGTTATCTGATGCCATCTGTTGAAAAAGTGGCATAAGCTGCCCGGAATATTGGGGGGTTGGGGACCCTTCAGAGGCAGGGAGGCAAAGCTCTCTAGGAAGGATTCAAAGCCCTTGAGGGGGCTGAACCTGGAGAGCTGGCTGGGCTCTGAGGCCTTTTGGCTTCATTTGCTGTCTAGTTTGTCCCTTTTGGGCAACCTGACCTGGAGTTTGACTCTGCTGGGTATAGGAAGGATAAAACTTCCTCTTTTTGCTAAAAGAGGGTTTCTTATAAGGCTTCTTTTTGGCTGGAGAGGCTGTAGACTTTGACAATCTATCTAAGGTAGAATTGTCAGCATCTAACTCGTTAGCCTTTTCCTGCCAGTGCTTGCCAAAGAGATTCTCCCCCGTGCAAGGAATGTTGCCAAACTTGTCCTGTACCCAAGTCTCCAAGTCTGATGCCTGTAGCCAGGCAATCCGTCATGCGCCAATGGCAATAACAGAAGTTCTGCTGATGCATTCGAAGCAGTCAAAGGCTGCACGATTAACAAACTTGGAGACATCTTGAGCATGCTTAACTAAAGCAAGAAAATCTTGTCTCTTGTCATCTGGAAGAAATGGGCTCATAAGTTCCAAGTCTCCTGTGACTTCCTTGAGAAACATTCCCATATATAAGATATATGAACTGATCCTAGCTGAAAGCATGGAAGCTTGAAAAGTTCTACGCCCAAAAGCATCCTGAGTCCTGCATTCATGACCTGGAGAATTGGATGCATGCCTCTTTGCACTTTTCATCCTACGCATGGCTGATTCCACTCTCCACCTCCTGCCACCATCCTCAGCTCTCCCCAGTCCGGGGATCGAGCCTCCGAAGGCAGGAGGGCAGCGTCGGCAGCAGCGCCCAATCCGGGCTCATCCACAGGCCTTATAAGGCTGCGCCAGTCGGGCGCGTGGTCTCTCCACCTCCTGCCACCATCCTCAGCTCTCCCCAGTCCGGGGATCGAGCCTCCGAAGGCAGGAGGGCAGCGTCAGCAGCAGCGCCCAATCCGGGCTCATCCACAGGCCTTATAAGGCCGCGCCAGTCGGGCGCGTGGTCTCTCCACCTCCTGCCACCATCCTCAGCTCTCCCCAGTCCGGGGATCGAGCCTCCGAAGGCAGGAGGGCAGTGTCGGCAGCAGCGCCCAATCCGGGCTCATCCACAGGCCTTATAAGGCCGCGCCAGTCGGGCGCGTGGTCTCTCCACCTCCTGCCACCATCCTCAGCTCTCCCCAGTCCGGGGATCGAGCCTCCGAAGGCAGGAGGGCAGCGTCGGCAGCAGCGCCCAATCCGGGCTCATCCACAGGCCTTATAAGGCCGCGCCAGTCGGGCGCGTGGTCTCTCCACCTACTGCCACCATCCTCAGCTCTCCCCAGTCCGGGGATTGAGCCTCCGAAGGCAGGAGGGCAGCGTCGGCAGCAGCGCCCAATCCGGGCTCATCCACAGGCCTTATAAGGCCGCGCCAGTCGGGCGCGTGGTCTCTCCACCTCCTGCCACCATCCTCAGCTCTCCCCAGTCCGGGGATAGAGCCTCCGAAGGCAGGAGGGCAGTGTCGGCAGCAGCACCCAATCCGGGCTCATCCACAGGCCTTATAAGGCCGCGCCAGTCGGGCGCGTGGTCTCTCCACCTCCTGCCACCATCCTCAGCTCTCCCCAGTCCGGGAATCGAGCCTCCGAAGGCAGGAGGGCAGTGTCGGCAGCAGCGCCCAATCCGGGCTCATCCACAGGCCTTATAAGGCCGCGCCAGTCGGGCGCGTGGTCTCTCCACCTACTGCCACCATCCTCAGCTCTCCCCAGTCCGGGGATCGAGCCTCCGAAGGCAGGAGGGCAGTGTCGGCAGCAGCGCCCAATCCGGGCTCATCCACAGGCCTTATAAGGCCGCGCCAGTTGGGCGCGCCCGTGCCTGGCGGGCCCGCGCCTGAGGGCCTCGCCAGAGGGCCCTTTGGCGTGGCCCTTAGGCGTGGACCCTAGAAGAAACGCTGAATCGTGGCTCCCTCGACTTCAACAACATCCCTCCTTTGACTGCTGTGACAACTCTCTATGACCGCTTACCTAGCAACTCAGCGGGCTACTCAACAGACCTTATCAACCTGCTGACACTGCAAGTACACCACATCCAAATAAACTGTTTGTATTAAATACTGTTTGCATAACTACTATTGCTAGCTTATCTAGTCATGCCTAGTCATACCATTTTCAGCAGCCATTAGTAAACTAGCCTGTACATTTCTACTGCTGTTAACTAATATCATTACCACCTGCAACGTTTTAACCTCATTATTAATCTATACAACCAGTCTCTATAGTGAATAGCCTGTATCTGTTATTGCACCACCTGTCTGATATACATCATTGTGGTCTTGTCTTCCATCTGTAATATATCACTGTAGTACTTCTACCCTATGCCTACAGAGATAATGTAAAGCATCAAGTGACGTTAACCACTCTACTAAGGAAACAAGCTACACAGCTAGTAATATATTTTGTCTCCATTGCTCTGCTTCGTTTGCACCGCTGTCTGGTCCAGGGCACTCTAGCATCTCCTTGCCAATTTACTACGCTGCTCATAACATGCCTCCTACCATGTATCAAATACTGCATTTGATACTTATCCTGTTTATCGCAGCAACCCCCGCCATAACCCTCGCACTAGATCCCGGAATCAAGCAGATCCCTATACTTTATAGCATGGGAAGGCGCTCAACGGAAGATCCCTGCTGCGCCACCTTGGGAACCAAAATACCATATTCACACCTCCTACATATCCCGTTACTGCCCACTACCAAGGACCCTACTGAGAAACATAAGACCAATAGGCTACTCAAGTGCGCCTTAATTAATGCCAGATCTATACGTTCCAAATGGCCTGTAGCTATTGACCTGATAGCAGCACATAACCTGGATATATTGCTGATAACTGAGACATGGCTAACTGACAACGACAACGTCCTCATCAACCAGATGATTCCACCAGAATTCTCCATCTTCACCTGCCACAGATCCAATCAGAGAGGGGGTGGCACACTCATCCTTGCTAAAGCGGACCTCCAATTCAAACAGATCAATACCTCCAGCACATCACATCTCGATGCCCTATCAATATCTAATAGGTCCTGTACAATCAACCTACTCTATCGAGCACCATCACCTTCCTCAGATGACCTTTCATCAATAATCAACCTGGCTTGTAACTTCCCAAACCCACAATCTCCTAACTGGCTAGTTGGTGATTTTAACCTACCTTCGTTACAAGCCTCACACGCCTCAGCATTCCTCGAAGCCATGCACCAACTAGGTTATGAACAACTTACTGACGCCCCCACCCATACCAGAGGAAGCACACTGGATTTAATATTCGCTCCGCAAGTGATAACCAACACATCTCAGAAGCTCCTGATCTCTATAACCCCTGTACCCTGGTCTGATCACAATCTACTACTACTCTTTAACATCCCCACTGATCATTCCACTACTGATAGCAACAAACCATGTTGCCCCCCAAGTGCCCTTGAAACACGCTTCCGTCCTTTCAATAAGATCGAAGTCCTGGAGAAAATCCTACCTGCTCTCCACAAAGACTTACCTTCTCAAGATGACTTAGTAACCATCTGGGACAATACATTAAAAGCCGCTGCCTGCATCTCTGTTACCGACAGGATCAAGACCAAGGACAAACATAAACCATGGTTCTCCGCTGAATTACAAGAATCTCTCCTTCACCTGCGCAGACTTGAGAGACGCTGGCGCTCCTCTCGATCTCCTGACGCACTCTGCTCATACAATTCATACCTACAAACTCACCGGAGGATGACAATTGAGAGAAGAAAGAAATTCCACTCAGATACACTAATGAGGTCCTTAAACAAGCCACATGACCTCTTCAATATTGTTAAATCCTTAACAGGTGACCCAACTACAACCCAACCACCTATGCCACACCCCCAAGACTATGCCATATACCTACAATCAAAAATGATACAAACTAGTTCGATTCCCACAACATCAGCACCTTTTACCCCACAGACCGTGGTCCAATTAGCACCGCTTGACAAATTCTCCCAGGTATCCCACAAAGAGATCGAAGACATCATAGCAGCTATTAACTTAACCACCACACCAAATGATCCCTGTCCAGCCAGGTGGATCAAGGAACTACGACATGAACTTAGCCCAACTATTAGCAAGATTGTTAATTATTCCTTCTCAACTGGTTCCTTCCCTCAGAGCCTGAAGTATTCATCCATTCGTCCACTCCTGAAGAACAGTAAACTTGACCCAACAAAAGTTGAGTCCTTCAGACCCATCTCCAGCATCCCTCTATTAGCAAAAATCATGGAAAAAGTAGTCCAGCGACAAATACAGCAACATGTTGACTTCGAATCTCCTTTGGACCCCTCACAACATGGTTTCAGAGAAGAACATGGCGTTGACACCCTTCTCACAACACTGATCAATAACCTAATCATAGGCATTGATAATATCCACCAAGGGTTCATTCTTATCTTTCTCGACATAGCTGCAGCATTCGATTCAGTAAACCACAATACTCTCCTACAGCGCCTCCAAGACAAGGGCATCCAAGGGCTAGCCCTGAACTGGTGTAAATCCTACCTATCTGATAGACAGCAGCAAGTCAGAACAGGAGAAGCAACGTCTGATCCATTCCCCCTTAAACAAGGTGTCCCTCAGGGTTCCTCATTGTCCGCCTTAATGTTCAATATCTATATGCAGCCAATCTGCGATCTTATACGCACCTTCAACATACAATGCCTTGCTTATGCTGACGACATCCTGATGTATGCGCCATTCAACATAAAACAACCAGATTTTGCACCAATAGCCCACTGCTTTGAAGCTGTATCAAACTGGCTCCTCAATCAGAATTTACGGATAAATCACAACAAAACAGATGTTCTATTCGTTACACGGAACCCAACATTCATACCCCCTGCCTCCCTGCATGTAAATAACATTGAGCTGAAAGCTCAACCCACAATTCGTTACCTAGGAATTATATTAGATCAGCAGCTTAATATGTCAGCCCACATTAAGAAAACAAGGAGCGCAATTTACGACAAGATGCGATCCTTACGTAATCTCCGACCTTTACTTAATTACTCCGACTTCCGCACTATCTTCCAAGCCCTGGTATTACCACACTTGGATTTCGCCAATATCATTCTACACGGTCTTCCGCAATCCACCCTAAATCCCCTCCGTCTGGCCATGAATGCAGCCGCGAGAATCCTCGTAGGTGCTCCACGTTCAGAGCGTATAACCCCAATTCTGATGAGTTTACATTGGTTACCCCTACAGGCCAGAACTCTATACAAGACCCTGGTCATGACTTTTAAAGCCTCAAAGTGCCCATCTCTATCACCTCTCAGCAATATGATACATATCACTCCAAATAATAGATCCAGGAGATCTGTTACATTAAACTCCATTGACCTCCCAAAACCCTCACAAAATGTTCTAAATCAACAGCCGCCAGAGCCTTCTCTCTGTTTTCATCCAGAGCCTGGAATGCCCTTCCACCCGAAATCAGAGCCATCTCAAGTCTAATGCAGTTCAGAAAGGCATTAAAACACTATTTGTTCCTAACATACTACCCCGAAGCTACTCTAATTGACAATAGCCCTCATGCAGATCCATCATACTTGACCCCGGTAGAGAATGGGTAATTATGATGATTATTACCTGCCCACTATACTATGCCATATTTTATTCTCACAATAGTTTTCATATTTATTATGTACTTTAATTAACTTCTTCCACCGTATTATAGTTATCTTATCCGCCTCCCCATCTAATTAACCAAAATAACCATGTATATTGTTGCCATGTATATAGTTATCTGTTAGATAGTTACCCTTGTTTTACCACCTAGTTTATGTACCCTGTTCTCTGTAAAAAACCAATGCTGTTTTGTACCATTGTGTTTATATTTGTTCATATGTAAACCGCACTGATTAAAGAGCGCGGTATATAAGAAAAATAAAATAAATAAATAAATAAAATAAACTACCATTGAATGGTGTGGCAGCTGAGTTTTCTGAAATCCAGGACATGGCGGAACTCGATACATAGTATCAAGTCTCCTTGAGTGAGGAGAAGTAGTCAGAGGTGTCTCCCACATTCTGAGCATCAAACTATGCAGAATTTCATGGATAGGCAGAGTGGCTGCCTCCTTAGGAGCTTTAGGATATTGGAGAATTTCCAATTCCTTTGCTCTGGGTTCCTCCTCAGGAGCTACTGTGATTGAAAGACCTTTGGCTATATCACGGATGAAATCCTGAAATGACATGTCCTCTGGAGGTGACATTCTGCGTTGGGGAGAAGAGGGATCTTCTAGGAGAAACCCTATAGTGCCAGCAGAATTGTCAGAGTCTTCGGAATCGGAGGAATCGAAGTACTCCTGACCCCGATGCTCCTGCAAAGCACTATCCCAGTACCGATCAAAGTCAGTACCGAGTTGACCCGGTTCCGCTTTGATAATTCCAGCCAGAGATGGCATGGGAAGAGTTCCCACCGGGGCCAGTACCATTGGTACCGGTATCGTCGATGTTGGTACCGGTGCCCTTGGGACCTCCGGTACCGCAGCTGAAAGAAGAGCTGCGATGCTGCGCTCGACAGCGAGGAACCTCTGGTCTATCGACGCTGCCGATGCTTGGGTGTTGGTACCGATAAGAACGGCCGGAACCCCTGAGCATGGCACAGGTAGTTCTTGCGAGGTTGAGGCCTCGAGAACATCCTGAAGCCCCATCGATGCTTTGGAAGCCGAAGCCTCCCGCCGGGGCTGTTTTGCCGGTATGGTTCCTTCAAGGGCAATGCCAATGGCCTCTCGATGCTTAGCAGGAGAGCTACCCTTTGAGGACCGGCTTTTATGTTTAGTTACCTGAGATCCATGGGAGGAAGAAGAGGCCCTTGACGATGTCGATGCAATGGATCTGGCATCTGAAGAAAAGAGGGTACCGAACTTTGCAGCCCGGTTCTGTCTTCCTCTTTTAGTCATTCCTATACAGGAGAGACATTCAGTTGGAGAATGTTCAGGTCCTAAACATTTCAGACACCAATCATGGGTGTCAGTGATGGAAATGGTACCGCCACACTTAGTACATTTTTTAAAACCACTAGTTGGCTTTTCCATGTTTTAGGAATATGGGGCCTAGTGCCCAAAATGGCACCTAGCACCAAAGAGAAACGTTTCTGAAAAGAAACAGTCTAAAGCCTAAGTCTTTTTAGTTTTTTTTTAAAAGAAAAGAACCGGCGGTACCGGTAGGCGTCGTGCGGTAGGCAAACGCGACCACAAAAAAAAAAATTTAAAGACGGAATTTTCTGCGGTGACAGGGAATAGATCCTGTCGGCTCCGCAGAAAACGAAGAACTGAAGAGGGACAGTTGGAAAGGCGGGAAGGCAGCGCGCATGTGCTGAGGGATGCTCCCAAAAGCGTTCTTATTGGATGCTGGGGAGCGTTCCCGCACAGGCTCCGTCAGTACCGACGATACCCATATGTGAGGACTACATTCCTGCTTGTTCCTGGAGATCACCTGTTACAAGTGAGTAACTATGCTTTCTCCAGGAATAAGCAGAAAGTCAGTCCTCACATATGGGACTCCCTAGCTACAGGCTATCAAGAACCTGTAAAAAAAAAACACAGTCAAGCTATGAGAAGCAGCCAGTGAGTCCAAAGGACAAACTCCGAAAGGACCCCAGTGCCCTGGGATAACCATCACTACAGTAGCCTGAACACAGAAGGGTTGGAGGGTCGAAAAGATTATGGAGTACGGCCTGGCCAAAGGCGCTGTCCCGGCGGGACTCCCTCTCCAGGTAGTAGTGAGCTGCGAAGGTTTGGACTGAAGACCAGGTGATGGCCCGGCAGATGTCTGTCATCGGAACAGAGCTTAAGTTTGCAACCGAGGTCGCCATAGCCCTGACGCTGTGAGCCGTGACCCGGTGCTCCAGCGGAGGCTCAGCCTGTTCGTAGGTGATGGCAATGCAGTCTGTGACCCAGGTGGACAGGTCTGCTTGGTCAATGCCTCCACCAACCAACTGGGGTCATAGGAGACAAAAAGTTGGGAGGCTTTGCGGTGTCCCTGGGTAAGCTGGAAGTAGGACAGGACCCTCTTACCGTCAAGAGTATGAAGGATGGCCTCCATGCTGCTGGCGTGAGACCGTGGGAAGAAGGTGCGGAGTGTCACCTCCTGTTTGAGGTGTAAGGAGGAGACCACCTTTGGCAGAAATTTGGGGTGTGTGCGAAGCACAACACTGTTCTTATAGAACCTTGGTTATGGTAGTTCCGCTACCATAGCTTGGAGCTCGCTGACCCTGTGAGCAGAAAGCGCCACCAGGAAGGCAATCTTCCAGGAGAGGTACTGCAGGTGGCAGGTGGCTAGGGGCTCAAATGGGGCCGGGTGAGCAACATCAGTACTATGTTAAGATCCCATTCCGCCAGGGAGGGTGGATTGGGGGCTTGCAGGGCTTGCAGGGCAGTAGGCCCCACAGGAAGCAGGTGATGAGGGGCTGAGCCGAGAGAGGCTTGCCCTCAATAGGGTGGTGGTGTGCTGAAAGGGCACACAGGTGCACCCTGATTGAGCTGGACTTGAGTCCGGCATGCAGAGATGCAGCAGGTATTTATTTATTTAACCAGTTTTGTATACCACTTTATTCTTCAATCAAAGTGGTTAACAACACAAATTGGAGGTATACATTTAACAGGAGGGGAGGATATGACAGGACATACATACAGACGGTCTGCATTTAGTTCTCATTTAAGCGTGTGGGTAGTGGATGGGCCATTTGTAGGAGTAGAGGAGTGGCTTAGTGGTTGGGGCAAGGTACTTCAGGCCAGAGGGTCGGGGGTTCAAATCCCACTAGAGGACAGCAACCTTGGGCCGGAAGGACTGGGGTTTCTAGTCCCACAGGTGCTCCTTGTGGTCTTGGGCAAGCCACTTAACCCTCCATAGCCCATGTTCCCTGTAAAATAGTTATCTCCAAGTTATAATGCCCTGTTCAATGTAATCTCAGTTTGTTCAATGTAAACCGTCTTGATATCATGAAAGGTGATATATAAGAAATGTTAAATATAAATAAAATAAATTTGTAGCAGATTTCAGGTGCTTGACAATTTATGTTACTTGTCCATAGGAATCCATGAACAGGGGGGTCTTGAGAAACTTGCGGAAGTCCTTGAGGTCATTTAGGGCTCTTAATTCTTCAGGAAAAGATTTCCATCGGGCAGGTGTCAAGAGCGAAAGAGTTTGTTTGGACGTAGTTTGCTTCTTTTTATGATATCCTGCAGGTGTGCTGAGTCTCTTACCATTGTTGATTCACTTAGGTCTGCTACTTATGTCCTTGGTTATTATGTCCTGGAGCATGTCTGCTGAGCAGTGGGGGATAACTTTGAATATGTTCACGGTTGCTTTGAATCTTGCCCGTGCAAATATTGGCAGCCTTTGCAGCTGCTGTAGTATGAGCCTCATGTGTTCAGACTTGGCAGTGTCCGTGATGATGTGCGCTGCAGTATTCTGCACTAGTTGAAGTGGGTGGATAGTCTGCTTGGGTAGACCTTGATATAATGAATTTCCATAGTCCAATACTGGGGTAATAACTGCTTGGCATATGGTGCAGAAATAGTCTTGGCTGAGAATTGGTTTGAGCATCCTGATAAGCTTTAATAGGTGGTAGGCTTTTGCTGCAGTTTTGTTTATGTGCGATTGTAGGTTTAGATTTTTGTCCAGTGTGATGACTAGGTACTTTACTTCGTCCTTTAGTGCTACCGACTTGTTTAGGATACTGATTGCTTGGGGTGGGTTGAATGTGGAGTTTCTAGAAATGAACATTGCCTCTGTCTTGTCAAAGTTGACCATCAAGTTGTTGCTGGTGAGCCAGGTGTTCATGTCTTTGAGGCACTTGGTAATTGGAGTCAGGTCTGGTGCAAGCAGATTAATTGGGACATACACTATGATACTGTAGGCGTAAAGATGGTAATGTATCTTGTGTCGTTTGATGATGTTGCATATGGGTTGAATATATATGTTGAATAGTATAGATGAGAGCGCTGATCCTTGAGGTATTCCTTGCATGATGGGGAACTGTTGATTTCTTCTCGCCGCATTTGACTTCCTGCGTTTGATTGTTCAGATAGGAGGTAAACCATTTTAGAGTGTTTTTGCTTAGTCCGATCTCTTGTAGGCGTTGTAGTAGTATGGTGTGGGACACCATGTTGAAGGCCGCTAAAATATCCATGAAAACTTTATGTTGTCTATACCTTTTAGGAGGTTGTCGAAGAAGGAGGTAAGCAGAGTTTCCACATCGTGTTGTAGTTTAAAGCCATGTTGGTGGGTGTCCAGCGGAGCATTCAGATCAATGTAATCCTGCAGCTGTCTTTGTACCATTTTTTCGATGATCATCGAGAGGAATGGTAGGCTTGAGATGGGGCGGTAGGATTTTGGATCTGAGGGGTTTAGCATGGCACTTTTGAGGATCAGTCATATCATAGCCTGCTTGAGCATCTGTGGTATGTGTCCTTGCTGGAGGGACTCCTTTATGATTTTGTGGCCTAGTTGGTCTTTGGTGGCTTTGATCCATGCTACTGGGCATGGGTCAGATGGCGAGGTTGTTGTATTCAGGGTGTCCACGATGTTTTCTATTTGCTGAGTTGTTGGTATACTGAAGTCATCCCAGGTTTGTTGGGGTTCCATCATTGTCAGGTTGTATGCTGAGGGGGGTGGGGTGTGTGTTTTCTTGGAGTGCTTAGTCATTATGTAATTTGCAAATTCTTGCGGGTCTATTTAGTAGATGCTGTGGAGAGAAGTGTCTCCAGTGAGCTTTTGCACAATGCTAAACAATTCCCTTGGTTTTAGCTGATTTCATGATTAGGTTGGTATGGTGTTGTTGCTTGTGATCGTTGATCAGGTTATTGTATTCTAGCTGCTTGGCTCTCTGATTGCTTCTCTGATTGTATTTGAGTACCAGGGAGCATTGGCCTTCCTGCGTGTGTATGGCTTCTCTTTGTTTGGAGCTGATGCAGCCTTGGATATTGTGAAGTTCCATTTTACTATGGTTTTGTATAGGTTGTCACACTCTTGTTGGATTTGTGGCATTATTTCCTTCAGAAAAGTTTCCTTGTGGTAGGCTCTGAATCTTATGGTTTTGTTCTCCCCATCTGTGTGGTGAGTGTGATTGTCCAGGAGCAAGGAGAAGATGAGTACATGGTGGTCCGACCATGGGACTGGGATGACTGTTGGGGTTGTGACCTGATGCTGTTCTTCTAGTTGTATTGGGATGAAGACGAGGCCCGGAGTGGTTCCATGCTGGTGTGTTGACCATCTGGCGGTAATTTATTGATTCCATCACTTTAAGAAATACTCTGGCTTCTTTGGTGGGTGTGGACGTTTATTTTATTTATTTACATTCTCTTATATACTGTGCTATTCTGCATCAGTGCGGTTTACATTGGACAAACTGAAATTACGCTGAACAGGGCATTATAACTTGGAGATAACTTTTTTACAGGGAACATGGGCAATGGAGGGTTAAGTGGCTTGCCCAAGACCACAAGGAGCATCTGTGGGACTAGAAACCCCAGTCCTTCCGGCCCAAGGTTGCTGTCCTCTAGTGGGATTTGAACCCCCGACCTTCCGGCCTGAAGTACCTTGCCCCAACCACTAGTCCACTCCTCCACTTGTTAAGTTGTAGTCACCTAGGGCAATAAGTGGTTTATGCTGGCCGCTATATGCACATATTGACTCAAGTATTGTTGAAAGATGTTCAGTCGTGGCATTAGGGGGCCTGTAGGTGAGGCAAATGCTGAGATATTTATTAGATATGATGATTGTGTTGGACTCAGTTGAGTTGCTTGTAGAGTTCATTTTAAATTTTTAGTCTTTTCTCGTCGGTATTAGGGTTCCGCCCCCTCTCTTGTGTGCTCTGGGGCAGTTGAATGCTGAGAAGTCTGGTAGGGTGACTTGATTCAGGATGACCTGGTCCGTATCGGTGAGCCAAGTCTCAGTGATGCATATGATATCCAGATTCTGGGCCAGCATGTAGTCATAGATGGTATTTGGTTTGTTTCTGATCAATCTAGCATTTAACAGTATGATTTGATAGCAGATGCAATGATAGGGTTACTGTTTGAGGTTTGAGGGGGATGTATGGGTAGTATATGAGCGGTGTTATGTGATTTGCGTGCTGTTTGCTTGGGACGCCGGTACCCTTGTGAAGGAGTTATCCAAGGCATTTTTATGGGTTGATGGGCAGGAGAGGGTATACTGGTACATGTGTGTTGGGTCGGGCTCCATGTGTTTGGAGTGTTAGGGTGTGCAGCAGAGTGAGGTAAACCGTGAGGTGATGGCAATTGGCATGCATGTTTGCAGCACAACTAACGTTTACCAGTTTGTGCTTTCTCCAAGGTGGGAGGATTGGTGATGCTTGCCAGCTTCCTTTTGTCTTCTTATCCTTCTTGGCTTTTCTTTGCATTTGGGCCACTCCTAAGGGCCACACCAAAGGGCCCTTTGGCTTGGCTCTTAGGCTCAGGCACACCAGGCGCAGGGGCGCCTAGTGTGTCTCCTTTAAATGTGACTATAGTTTGCCGGGTGATGATGCCTGCGGGCGGAGCTTGGTGAATCCGATGTACATCGAGGTGAATAGCCGTGGGCTCACCTGGAGTGCAGGGGCACTGAGGACCAGTCAGTGAGTGCTGCACAGTCCTGTAGAGTTTGTCCGGGGGAAGAGCTGCGGCGGAAAGGCTCCCTGGCCGTTGTTGTTCCTTTAAATGGGGCTCTGTGTCGCCGGGTGATGATGCCTGTGGGCGGAGCTTGGCGAATCTGATATGAATCGTTGGGGTGAATGGCCATGGGCTCACCTGGAGTGCAGGGGCACTGAGGTTCAGTTGGTGAGTGCTGCACAGTCCTGTAGAGTTCGTCTGGGAGGAGAGCTGGGGTATTGTAGGACTAGCTGCACTATGCAGGAGAAGGGGTCTACCCTTTCTCCGAGCACCACACGGAGAATCTCCGCCGCTTGAAGGCATAAGTAAGTCTTGTGGAAGGCTTGTGGGAGGCCAGCAGGACCTCCTCTACCTCCATCAAGAGGTTAAAGGAAGCCAAGGCTACCCATTCAGCATCCATGCTGTTACCGCCAGACTCCAGGTTGGGGTGAAGGAGGGAGTCCTCCTCCTGAGTCAGCAGCACCGGGGAGTTCCCAAAAGGGACCGGGCGTTCTGTTGCTAGGCCGAGCAGCTGTGGGAACCATGGCTGCCTGGGCCACCACCATGGGGCTACCAGGATTAGCGATGCCCTGTCCTGAAGGGCCTTGAATAGGGTCTTGGTGACCAGTGGCGTGGGTGGGAAGACATACAGGAGACCATCTGACCACAAGATGAGAAAAGCATCTGCCACTACCCGGGATGGGTTAGGTTGGCGGGAACAAAAGCGGCTCAGCATTTGCAGAGATGGTGAAGAGGTCCATCTGGGGGGGTCCCCCAGAGCCAGAATAGCCTGCGGGCTACTCCGAGGTTTAGCCGCCATTCGTGTGGTTGCAGGACTCTGCTTTGTCTGTCCGTGAGGACATTTTCTTGGCCCGGAAGGTAGACTACTCTTAGGAGCATCCTCTGGATGACTGTGAATGAGCAGAGGGCTACTGCCTCCTGGCAGAGGGCATAGGAGCCCGTGCCTCTCTGTTTGTTCAGGTAGAACATCGTCATTTGGTTGTCCATCTGGATGAGCATAGGCCGGTGCTAGAGACGGTGGCAGAAGGCCTTGAGCACCAGGAATATGGCCCTGAACTCCAGGTAGCTGATCTATTGGTGGGCTTAGGCCATGGATCAGGAGTCCTGTGTGCAGAAGATCCCACAGTGGGCTCCCCAACCCAGCAATAAGGCGTCTGTGGTGAGGATCTGCTGAGGAGTGGGGCATGCCTGCCCTCAAGTATTGGGTGGTCTGCTACCAGCAGAGCGACTCCACCTGCGGGCAGGTCATGTAGACCTTGCCCCAGAGGCAGCCGGTGGCCTGCGTCCACTGAGACCTGAGGCACCACTGAGCTGCCCTCATATGAAGGTGGGCATTCAGTGTGACATGTACCATCAAGGCCATGTAGCTGAGCAGGAGGAGCATGCCGTATGCTGGCATGGAGCATCTGTCCTGGACTTTTGCGGACAGGGCTATGAGCCGTCCAGCCCTGTCGCTGGGCAGGAAGGCCTTTGCCTGGAGGGTATCCAGACATGTCAAACTCTGTGTTGGGGTGAGGTGGGACTTGGGGTGGTTTATCATGAACCACAGGTATTTCAGGACACCGATGGTACGGCTTATGGCCTGTTACTCCTCGGTGGCTGTGTCCACTCTGATGAGCCAGTCGTCTAGGTAGCGGAAGATGAAGGCTCCTTGGAGGCATAGGTAGACCACCATGACTGCCAGGCACTTTGTGAAGACTCTGGGTATGGAGGCGAGCCCGAAGGGTAGTACCCTGTATTGGTAGTGATCGCCCCCAACCATGAAACTGAGGTACTGCCTGTGCCTGGAGTGGATGAGGATGTGGGTATATGCATCCTATAGGTCCAAGGAGCACAGCCAGTCTCCCTGCTGGAGGTATGACAGCAAGGTTCCAAGAGAAAACATCTTGAACTTCTCCCGCACCAGGAACTTGTTTAGGTCTCTCAGGTCTAGAATGGGTTTTAGGCCTCCTGTCCTTTTGGGGATGAGGAAGTACCTTGAGTAGAACCCCCTGCCTTGTTGTTGATGGGGCAATGGTTCCTCAACCTTGTCTTTCAGAAGACCTGTGACTTCCTGCAGTAGCAGGGCTTGATGCAGGGGAGTCCTGGGGGGTTTTCCTGGGAAGAATGGAGGGGGTGTCTGGTCCACGTTTAGGAAATAGCCCTCTCTGACAACCTTGAGTGCCAAGATGTCATGGTGATGGTCGACCACGAGTGGGCAAAGTGGGCCAGACATCCCCCTGTGGGCTGCTGATCTCCTGGAGGGGGAGAGGCTATGCCCAGCAAGTCAAAGGCTTGGGCTGGGCTGGGGCTGGGGCTGGGGCCTTTCTGCTTGCCAGGTCGTTATCCAGTCCTCGGGGGCCCTGCTGAGGGTCTGTGGAGCCTGATATTGCTGGTAGCTGTGGAATCCTAGGCCCTTCCTGGAGAAGGGGGGTTTCTTCCTGGGCACTTCATGCTTGTGGCCCGAGGAAGATTTTTTGAGAGCCAGGTCCTTGTCACCTATATGATCTTGAGCTCCGCAGCTTCCTTGCACAGGGTCGAAGGATTGGAGCCAAGCCTGTCTCCTGGCGCAAATAAAGGTGCCGATGACCCGGACCATAGCCTCGAAGCCATCATAGGTGGCCCAAGTGATAAACTTCAAGCAATCAGTGGCAGTTTTAGCCAGCGTCTGGAACCTCTGAAGGGGTTCCCTGGAGAGACCAGTGGAATAGCCTTTCAGCTCCTTCATGGTGTCCCAGAGAGAAGCATACACATGTAGAGGAGGTATGCCTGGACCCAGCAGCCCAGCGTGGAGCCCTGGCAGCATTTTTTGCCGAAGGCATCGAGGATCTGAGCCTCCCTGCAAGGAGGCGTTGAAGGGTGAGTCTTTTGGCTTTGAAGCCGACGCATGGCTGTCTCCACCACCATAGAGTTGTGTGGTAATTGGCTCTTGAGGAAGCCTGAGCTTGGGTGGACGTTATATATAAGGTCGAGCTGCCGAATGACTGTGGGTACTGTAGTCGGTGTCTCCCACATGCGGAGGAGCAGTCTCTCGAGGATCACCGGAACTGGCAGCAATAGGGACTCCTTCAGGGTGGAGTCGAATTGGAGGATCTCGACAACCTCTGACCGAGGGTCGTCTGCTGACTCAGTGGTGAAGGCTAGAGCTTTGGCCATGTCCTGTACAAAGTGAAGGAAGGCCTTGTCCTCGGGCGGGGACTGACACCGCGCCCCTGGTGGGGATGGGTCCAACAGGAGGTCTCAATGTCTCCGGGTGTCTGGAGAAGTGTCATCCTCGGATTCCCAATTGGAGTTGTCGGAGGTGGACTCGATGATCGACCATATCTGGGTTGGAATCAGAGGCTCATAGGCCTAAGTGGTGTGGCTGGAGCTGCAGCCATTGGCTGGGGAAGATCAGGGTCCTGAGGAATGGGACTTCTGTCAGTGATCAGCCCGGGCGAGGGAGCTCCAGGGAGATCAATCTGACACCGGAGGACGTCCTTGAGGTTGATGTCCCAGTGTTTTTGGCAGGTGAACCGATGGAGTTGTACAGCACTGCCTGCTGAGTGGCCAAGAAGGCAGACAAGCTGTGCTCTAGTGCCTCCATCTTGTTTTCCAGCTGGGATGGGGTCACAGCAATTGGCGTGGATGCTGAGAGAATCAGGTCCATCTCCGGTGGTGGAGGAGGAGGAGGAGACTTCCTGATGGGGATGGCCACGGGGACCTAGGGCTGATCGCCAAGGCCCATCGAGCCCTTCCGGGGAAGTTTTGGCTGCTGCTCCTGTTCCAACTCCTCAGTCCTCCTCCAGGGGCTCAGAGATCTGGCGCAGGACTTACCTGCCTTTTCTGAGTTTTGTGAGGAGTCCCATGAAGCTTTCTTCTTCTTCTTCGGGATATGGATCAGGGACACTCAGTTGGAGGACTCGCGGCCCCGACTAGTGGCTGCAGAGTCACTGCGCAATCCCAGGATCTTGGACTGGGTCCTCAAAGTGGTTTCCGAGGCAGAGTCTGACTTGAACATCTGGTCGTGCTTCTCCTGCCTACTTTTGACTGCTTTGGAGGTCAGCTTCTTGCAAGACCCGCAGGTCCCCAGGTCATGATCAGAACCGAGACAACAGAGACAGCACTTGTGTGTGTCGGTGATAGAAAAATTACTGGAATACCAATCACACTATTTAAATCCTCTGGCCATCGGGGGAAAAAGGGCCCCGGCAAGGTCGAAGACCTGAGGAACTGCCAGTGGGAAAAAGAGTGCAAATCGCACTGAAAAGAAAAATTCATGGGCCCAAGGACACAGTGCCAAGGCAAGCAAAGTCAGGGGTGGGAAAGGGACCAGCAATGGCCGGAGAGGGAGAGAGTTACTCTGAGAAAAAAAATCTACTTTTTCTGGGGGATCAGATGTATGTCTTCTGGGCTCTGCATAAAAAAGAAGACTGAGAAAGATGGCACCCTTGGGCGGGAAGGGGACCATGCATGCGTGGTGGCATCTCCCAAAGGCTGTCTTTGAAAGCTGGGGAGATGCTTCCGCAGAGCACCGTTGGCGCCATCACCCATACGTGAGGACTGACTTCCTGCTTGTTCCTGGAGAATTACCCATATCGCCATTAGCTAACTTTGGTAACCCAGATGAGAGGCTTCTTATAGCAAAGGTGTCCTCGAGCTATGAAATCCTTATCATCAATGTATATGGCCCCAGTGTGAACCAAGGCACATTTTTTCATGTGCTGGGTGAGGAGATGAGGGAAATGGGTGATTGTTAAATTAAAATACCCCAATAATTAGTGAACTGTCTCCCAATCCTTGGATAGCTTGGGAAGGGGTGGGGAGCAACTACATAGGATGCAGGACAGAGCAAAGTTCAAGGAGTTTATGGACTCCCAAGTGGTAACTAATGTGTGGTACCTCCTTCATCCTGGGTCTCAATTTCACTTTTCTCAACTCACCCTTCTCCTATTTGAGGATTCAGTTTTTCTTGTTTAATGGGTTAACGATGGGGAGGAGAAGGCAGAGATTGGCGACATATCAAGGTCTGACAATGCCCGAAGTCAGACTGGAAGTGACAATCCAGCCAGGGGTATGAGATACTGGCTCAACAAATTGAAGATGATTTACAGGACTATCTTAAATTTAATAACAGGATAAATATAGCTCCTAAGGTGATTTGGGATGCTATGAAGGAGAACAGAGAATCATAAAGTGTTTAAGAAATTGTTAAAAAGTGTTTTTTCTCTTAATGGGCTCAGTGAGCTATTACTCTATTCAACAAAGTTAGGTGTAAAATGTTATATGGGGATTAGACAAATAATATTTGTGCTAGTTTCATTATTTTTCATTGTTCTGATCTAGATATTACTAAACTGTACTAAACATTAGCATGGGGTTTATTGTGTAGTAAGTGCACTGCACTAAAAAGACAGCACGGGGCTCCATGCTAAAAATCCGGTGCTAAGTGGGTAGCATGCAATTGGACGGAGACTAGGAGGCTTGGGGTGGATCATGGGCATTGACAGCACATCGCAGTTAGTGCGGGCATTATGTGCACACATGAACCATGAATGCTGCCATGAGCACAGGTACCTGAAATACCACCTCAATGGATGGTGCTAAGTGCACCTGTGTGCCAGATTTTGCTGTGCACATGGATTATTCATTACCGAAGGATGTAGTAAAAGCTGTTAGTGTAGCTGGGTTTAAAAAAGGTTTGGAAAAGTTCCTGGAGGAAAGGTCCATAAACCATTATTAAAGAGGACCCAGGTAACCCAATGCTTGCCCCAATACAAGCATTATGGAACCTGTGTGTCTTTTTGGGAAACTGCTAGGTACTTGTGACCTGGATTGGCTACTGTTGGAAACAGGATACTGGGCTTAATGGACCTTGGTCTGACCCAGTATAGCATTTCCTATGTTCTTATGCACATTATGAATGTCCAAAGCCAGGGGGGTGGGCGCATATACCCCCTGAAGTTGGTGAAAACTTCCATACTAGATTTGCAGCTAAAATGCAAGCTACTATGCGTTCTTCAGTAAACAGGACCCTTAAACATTTATGCAATCTACCTCAGCTCCTGAGTTTGGACAGAATTAGGCTATGTCTTTTCACATTAAATTAAATAAGTTGCATCGGGATATTAAGATACTGGAAAAAAAAGACCAGATGAGATTTAATTGATTAGTGTTAGAACTGAGAGGGAAATTAAAAGCATAATTAATTTCTCAATAGAGTTTCACTTGAGGAGAGTCAAGTAGGTTTTCTTTAAACAAGGGAACCACGAAAGATTGTTGGCTTCTAAACTAAGAATTCAGAAGCAGCAAGGTCATGTATTGCTAGTCAGAGATGAAAGGAGAAAAATCTTCTGAGCCCAGGAGGATACGAAAGCTCGATATGCCCACTACTGCAATGACCTCTCTATGGAGGGTGGGGTGTGGGATGGATATCTGTCTTCAGTCAATCTAGCAGAGTTGGGAGACACGGACAGAAATATGCTAGAAGCAGAAGGAAGAGAAGAGGAAGCCCTGATGGCAATTAAAAAGAGTTAAAACTACATAAATCTCCAGGCCAAGATGGCTTCATGACAACATTTTTTAAAAATTTGCTGGGACCTCTGTTAGCAAAAGCATTGAATTATATTTTGAGGGGCGAGTCTCTGTCTGATTCCATATATGTGGAACAGTAATTCCAAAGGAAGAGACTCTTATTTCTGTGGATCCTACAGGCCTTCTTCACTCTAACAATTCCCAACAGGAATGGGAACTCCATATGTTGATCTATGGGAAATGGATAGGCTGCATGCTGCGAGACAGGTATTGCATATGAGCAGAACAGCAGAGTTTGATTTTCTGCAACAATGCTATGGACTTCACACCAGTGATCACTTTAGGTAATTAACAGTTTAAATCTATTCTAAGCAGAAAGGAACGCATGTATACCTTATAGAGGCTAAAAGTCCTATTTGAGAAGATCCTTGATGGGGGACTAGATATAAAAAGTTCTTGGCCAGAATTTATTAGACCTTACTGCCCCCTTAAGCCTAAATATACTGAAAACTGGGAGTGTGATCTAGAAAGGCCGTTGTGATAAACAATGACAAGAAAGCGTAGTTACTCACCTGTAACAGGTGATCTCCGTGAACAGTAGGAATAAGTCTTCACATATGGATATTGTCGGTACTGACGGAGCCTGCGTGGGAACGCTCCCCAGCGTCCAATAGGAAAGCTTTTGGGAGCATCCCACAGTGCCTGTGTGCTGCCTTCCCACCTTTCCAACTCTCCCTCTTCAGTTGAGTTTATAGTTGAGACCAAAGGAAAGAAGTACACAAGAGAAAGAGATAGATAGAGACAACTCCTAGGGGAGGTGGGTGGGTTGTGAAGACTTATTCCTGCTGTTCCCGGAGATCACCTGTTACAGGTGAGTAACTATGCTATCTCCAGGAACAAGCAGGAATGTAGTCTTCACATATGGGGACTCCCCAGCTGAGAGATGCCAGGGGGATGACCCCAGCAAGCTGCGAACCCAAGGTGAGATGGGTCATGCTTCCTCCCATGGATCTCTGGCATCGAAACCTGGGACGGCAAGTAGGAGTTATACTAAGTCTGAAAGGGATGCTGGAGCACAGCCTGTGAAGACTCTTGGGGCAGAAGCCAGACCAAAGGGAATAACACTGTATTGGAAGTGTCTTCCCTGGAAAAGGAATCGAAGGAATTTCCTTTGATCTGCATGGATGAGAATATGCATATATGCATCCTTTAGATCTAGAGAACATAGCCAGTCCTGACTCTGAAGGTATGGCAGGAGTGTTCCGAGGGAGATCACTTTGAATTTTTGTTTAATTCTCTGAGGTCTAATATAGGCCTGTGTCCCCCTGTTTTCTTTGGGATGAGAAAGTAGGGGGAGTAGAACCCCGTACCCTGTTGGGGTATGGGTACCTCTTCTATTGCTCCCTGAGCAAGAAGTGATGCGACCTCCTGACCCAAGAGATTGGTGGGAGGGACCTGAGAACTGAACTGTCTTATGATTGTAGGAGGGGGCATGCTGTGAAAATTAAGTCTGTACTCCTCTCGTACAATGGACAGGGTCCAGTTTTCTGATGTTATTTGTTGCCATCTTCTGTCAAAATGGCATAATCTGCCCAGGATGGAAAGGGGTTCTGGACCTTTCAGGGGCAGAAAGACCAAGTTCTCTAGGAATGAGTCAAAACCCCTGAGGAGGCTGAGTCTGCTAAGCTGGTTGAGCTCTAGGAACCTGTGGTTTCCTTTGCTGTCTGTTCTGTTGTTGCCCCCTCTGGGGAACATGAACTGGGCTGTGTCCCTGATGGGTGTAAGATGGGTAAATTTCTTTTTCTTGTTGAAAAAGGGTTTCTTGACTGACTTTTTCTTTGCTGGGTTGGCTGTAGACTTTGATAGTCTGCTCAAGGTAGTATTTTCAGATTCAATCTGATTGGCCTTGTCTTGCCAATCCTTGCCAAAGAGATTTTCTCCTGTGCAAGGAATATTTCCCAGTTTATCCTGCACCCATTGTTCTAAGTCTGATGCCTGAAGCCAGGCAATACGACATGCACCGATGGAAATAGCAGAGGTTCTGCTAATGCATTCAAAGCAATCAAAGGTTGCACGGTTTACAAACTTAGAGACATCCTGGGCATGTTTGACCAGAGTAAGGAATTCCCCCTTTTTTCCTCAGGGAGAAAAGGGCTCATAAGCTCCAAGTCACCTGCAACTTCTTTGAGGAACATTCCCATATAGAGAATGTAGGAGCTAATCCTGGCTGCCAGCATGGAGGATTGGAAACATCGACGCCCAAAGGCATCCTCGATTCACGGCCCAGAGGACTGGAAGAATGTGTTTTAGCACTCTTAATCCTACGCAACACCGATTCCACTACCATTGAATGGTGTGGTAACTGAGTCTTTTGAAAGCCAGGACAGCTTGGAACTCGGTACATAGTATCGAGTCGTCAAGAGTGTGGAGACACCATTAAAAGAGTTTCCCACGTTCTTAGCATAAGATCATCCCGTATAAAATCCTGGAAGGACATGTCTTCTGGAGGAGACATTCTGCGTTGAGGAGGATGAGATGGACCCTCCGGAAGGATAGCTCTGGTACCGGCTGAGTCATCAGAATTGGATGATTCAAAATATCTCTGCGCCGGGTGTTCCTGCAACGCACGGTACTGGAACCACTCATAAGAACATAAGATATGCCATACTGGGTCAGACCAAGGTCCATCAAGCCCAGTATTCTGTTTCCAACAGTGGTCAATCTAGGTCATACGTACCTAGCAGTTTCCCCAAGGGACACTCAAAGTTGGTATCGGGGTGTCTCGGTACCGATCCGTCGATACCTGAGATAGATTCAAGGCTCGGCATGGGGGGAAGCATACCCGCCAAGGCACTCGGTACCAGTATCGGTGTCGGTACCGATACCTGTGGAACCGTCTGTAGTGGTCTTAGCGGTACCGAAGCTGCTAAGAGGGCCGCTAGACTGCGGTCAATAGAGAGGATTCTGTGATCCATCGCTCCTGTCGATGCCTGAGTGTCAGTACCGGTGGAAGCGTCCACGACCCCAGAACATCGCCTGGGTGTCAGTACCGGTGGAAGCCTCTGGAACATTCTGGAGCCCTGTTAATGCTTTGGAGACCGAGGCCTCCCGCCGGGGCTGTTTTGCTGGTGAACTTTCCTCGAGGGCAACGCCAGTAGCATCTCGATACTTGGAAGGAGATCTACCCTTTGAGGACCGGCCAGTCTTAGAAGACTTAGGTTTAGTTACCTGAGATCCATGGGAGGAAGATGAAGCCCTGGAAGACGTCGATGCAACTGACATCGTATCTGTGGCAAAAAGGGTACCGAGTTTTGCAGCTCTATTCTGCAGGCCCCTCTTGGTCATCTTTCTGCAGGAGAGACACTCCGATGGAGAATGGTCAGGACCTAAACACTTAAGACACCATTCATGGGTGTCGGTGACGGATATGGTACCACCACATTTAGAACATTTCTTGAAACCACTAGCTGGTTTCTCCATGTTTGAAGAAAAGTGGGCCTAGTGCCCAAAGTGGCACCTAGCACCGAGAGGGGAAAGGCCCCTGAAGAAAAAATCTTTTAGAAAGCTAGGGTTTTTTTTTTTTTAAAATAAAAGAGAACCGGCGGTACCGGTAGGCGTTGAATGAAAGCAGACACGACCACAAAAAAAAAAAGAATAAGGATAAATTTTTCTGTCGGCTCCACAGAAAACGAAGAACTGAAGAGGGAGAGTTGGAAAGGCAGGAAGGCTGCACGCAGGCGCTGTGGGATGCTCCCAAAAGCTTTCCTATTGGATGCTGGGGAGCGTTCCCGCGCAGGCTCCGTTGGTACCGACGATACCGATACGTGAAGACTACATTCCTGCTTGTTCCTGGAGATGCATTTTTACAGTAGGTTAAAAAGATGGTTGGGTTGATGTCTGATAAGTGTTCGCAGGGGTACGAACAGGAGGGATGAGTTATAAATATTTGGTGGGGTTGCCCAGTGATATAAATTTACTGGCAGAAATTTACTGTATTTTTTTTTTTTTTTATATGTGCAGGCAAGAGTATGCCTAAAGACATGGATGGGAGGAAACGCCAATTGCTGGTATGTTCTGCTACTGCAGCGAGATAGGAAATCTGAAGAGCTTGGAGACAACCCAGAGTGCTCACAATGAACACTTTGTACCTGTGAGTCTGGAATGGGTATTCCCTTAGGATACCTTTTACTAAATCTCGGTAAGAATGTGCACTTAGGGCATGACCAGTTAACATGTGACTGCGTGTGTTAATGTGCAGCGCCATTAACACAGGTGCATATAACGATACCTATAGAAGTACTGTTAGATGTGCCAATGGTTAACTGCCACGTTAATGCTGACTGCACAGTAATGTTCTTTCCATGCCCACACTCTGCCCCTAACCCACTCACTCTCCACATTAGTCCACAAATGTCAGTTAATGTGTTTTAGCAGTTGATGGATGGCATGTCGGTGTGTTAGCATTCACTGCCGTCAGCAACCGTATGCTACAACACATGTTAACTGGTTCGCAGTGCTTAGTAAAACGGCCCCTTAATAAACTGACTGCTATAAGGAGAAATCGACTCCTGAATCTGGATGATGTTTGAGACCTTTTTTCAGGTGGTCTCTGGAGATGATTACCAACATTTTGGGTATGACGGCACAGTCAGGGATGTAACGCTGGAGAATATTTATGCGTTTGTCAAGCTGTAAGCATTGCGGGGGTGTATGCTTAGTTACAATGTATTGGCATAGCCGCCGATGGAAAAGGGCACAGAGTCAGGGAGTGTGAATATCAGTATTTGGTGCCCTCATTCCACGTTATTTGAAAAAATAAAATTTAAAACCACCTAACTTTAGAAGCTTTACATATGGGGAAGTGGAGGTACAGGAAAAGTAGTGAAAATGTTTTAAAAATTATATTGCCCGCTACTATTAATTGTAAGTAGGACAAATGACAGAATTTTTTATTGTTTGGCTTATATACAGGCTGTAGGAAATCCCAATGAGTCTATTATCCTTCTCCTGTAACATTCTACACATCAATCTTACGGGGGAGGACCATGGAAAAGTTTATCATGACATCCTAGAATTTCCACAGTGAACCATGAAAACTACAATTCCACTTATTTCTTATAAATGAATGATACATTAGTAAAACATGTTTGAATCATAAATTAATGATGCACATGTTGGAGGAAAAGACCTCAATACTTTTTATTTTTATTTTTTTAAAACAGCCATTATTACTATAGCTGCACAGTAAATTCCCTCATCGGTGTAAAATATCTCGGGTAATTTATTTCAGTTATTATTATTATTTTCCTCTGCTAGTTTTTTATCACTTTAATAAATAATTCCTTCAATCGATGTCTATTGCCACAGAAGGAAATATTTAGTAAATTACAAAAAAAAAAAAAAAATAATAATAATAATATAGTATGTGCATTTAACAATGGGGAGGGGGTATTTTACATCGATAAGGGAATTACTGTGCAGTTATAACAACAGTATTAACAAAATGGACCAAAAATCATACTGAGCTCTTTTCCTCCAAAATATACATCATTAGCTAATAAGAAATACATGAATTACATTTCCTTGGTTTACTTTGGTTCTTAGTAATTCCATTGTCCTAACAGAGAATATCCACCAGGCAGTTACAATAAAAATGAGAGATGTTAGCCACAAATAAGTATTTTGAAGAGAGTGGAAAGATGCATTCGCAAATAGGGTGCACCATTGCTCCTCAATTATTTCATTAAGACATTTATGAACAAAAGAGAAGTGCTTTAGCACCACATCATTTTTAGAAGAGCAGTTTATAGCACAATGCTGGAAAGCTTAGGCTTTGGATTCTGCAGATAATAAAACGGATTATCCAGGTGCGTGGTGTTAACTACTTCACTTTTCTCATCTTTCCAAAGTGTTTGGAGAGCAGCGCTTTCACAGCGTGCGTGTCTGTCTGTGTGCAGTATGTGGACTCTCTGTGCTAATATACAGTGCAGAAAGGTCTCAAGGGTGCTCTCTGCTTTCTTGTAGTTTCAATTTTTTTCTTCATATCTTCACAACAATTCCCTAGGGGCTTTCTTATGAGATACACGCATCCAAAAGAGAGTTCCTCAAAATGGAATGCTATTTATACTACCAAGCAGAAGTTTCTTATAAGCCTTAAAGCAACAGCAGCATCAAGACAGCTAAGAAACTTCTCTAATTGAGCAGAATCCCTAACACTATACCTAACACCCTGATAATTTACAAGACATTTACAGGGAATCTTAAAAAGAAAGAGGACCCCAGCTCCAATACACAGGCTTAAGAGCCAGGAAACTCCTCCTCTTTGACCACAAAATAAAACTGATTTCTTAGGAAAACAGGCTTTAAGAACTCAATGTTTATCCAGCTCTGACACAAAAGAGACAAGCAAAGCTGTCCTTGAAGAAATTTCATCCTTAGAGGGCTCCAAAAATTCAGTTAAGTTCAGTTGAGCCAAATCTATCTCTATGTGCTCCTTCCCACCCTGAGTAGAAACCAATGGCCGGGGAGACAGGTAATACACAGAATAGAAATAGATTCTGGCATGCTAAACCCCAATACCTCCTTTAAGTAGTTATAAAACTAAATAAGAGGAGATAACAAATGAGTTTTGGGAAAATTTAAGAGACTACGTTTTTACTATGGTGAAGATTCTCCAACACTTCCATCATGAGTGTGCAGGTGCAGGCTGTCCTTGATAAAGGACAGACCTGTAGCCTGCAAAGAATTAATCTTGAGGGAACACTTCTTTAACGCAGAAGAAACTGACACCAAAGAGGAGTCATAATTCTTACATTTCTGGACAGACTCCTCCGAAAACCGAATAGTTTGATCAATAAACCCAGTCAACATAGTATTTGTTTGTGTGACCATTTTTAAAATGTCTAAAAAGATAATTTCATCAGGTTTTGCCCCCTGCCAGGCCGTAGACATCATGGATTTGGGATGCTGAATAATGTTCAGACCGGACGTACAGAGGGGATCGACGTCTGGGACGGAATCAGGCCATAGACTGTACATGAATAAGTTTGCTTGAACATAAGGCCCATTTCTGTAGTTCAAGTATTGTTTCAGCCGTGAAAATGCTTGAGAAAACTACCCTCTTTATGGCTTTATTGATTCCTTTTTTGATCATATAACTAAGGACCTGATTCCAGTGCGGACGTACAGAGGGCGTCACAATTCTGATTTGGGGCACGTCTAGCCCCGCGGCATCAGAATTGCGATCAGGCCTGTACGTGCAGGCTGGAACTGCGATTCAGCCCGGCCTGCACATACAGGCACTGCCCGACTAACTCAGTCAGGGCTCTTAAATGGAGCCACAGCACCACGGCATCCAGTTGCCAAGGCACCGTGGCTCTCTTTAAAAGCCATGATCCTGGGCGCCGGCTCCTGCACTGCATTCCCCACAGCCCGACCCCTGATCCGGCCACTTACGGCCAGGGTCGGGCTGTGGGGAATCTCCTCAGCCCCCCCCGCCCCATCCGCTCCCCGGACCCACGATCCAATACATACAGGGAAGTTATTCCACCTCTGAGGTGGAATAACTTCCTCATACAAGTTGCCGGCCCTGGACATACAGGGCCGACATTAGAATCGGCCCTGTATGTCCAGGGCCAGCAAACACCCACCGCCTGCCCTAACTCTGCCCCTCCCCATCGCCATCTAACTTCCCCGTACAACCGGCAGGGAAGTTAGACTACAGCAGGTAGGCCCACGAATAGTGGGTATGGACGTCCCGTTGGGACGTTGTTTCATGCTATTCGGGGGACAGAATAAACCCCTTAGTGTCCGTTTTTTTTTTTTTTTTTAGCTATTATCGATTTCTTCTCTTTTTTGGACCAAGTAGTATGTACAGTACCTATTATCGTGGCCAATATTTCCCTTTTAAAAATATCCATTCCCAGGTCAGCTTTTTAGCTTGCTAGTGCCCCATATTCATACATGAGGAATATCCGGCAGGCTCCACAATGTGTTTCTGAGAACACACACTGGAAAGCTCTGATTTACTGTTCTAAATATTCACCACTGTATGATTGACTAAGTAATAAAATGGATTTGAGGTTTATGAGGGTTTTTTTTTCATTCACAAATACCAGTAGATTTTTAGGAGTGAGAAATCAAAACAGAAAATGGGCAATCTTAATAGCTTTGTTTAGTTGGCAACCATACTCTTTAAAAAAAAAAAATTTGGACCATACTGCTGCTGTCCCAGATGGTGTTGATGAGTAAAGTGAAGGGAACTGGATTGGTCATTGTGTGCACAATTAAACACAAGCTTAAAGAACAGGGTCTCTTGCAAAAAGAATTCTACTGGCCATATGTCTGTCTCTCACATTTTCTGACACTGGAATCTTCTACTGAGCTGTCGCAGGGTGAAACAGCACTTAGGAAACTACTTCATAAGCTGACCAAGTAGTCCAATAGCAGCTGCTAAGCAAAGGTCCTAAGACCACCCCTGCTCCAACGTTCCTGCAAAGCTGCATGTGAGTCCCCTGCCTTTCTGCTGTTGGTGAGGAGAAGTTCTGTGATACTGCATTTTTAGTCAGTAAAAGAAAGCCCTCATGACTATATATGCAATTTCACAGCACCTCCCCCCTCCAGCAGCAAGGTATGCAAGCTCCTGCTCAGCTTTGCAGGAATGTTGTGTGCTGCTCCACCAGCAAGGGTGAGGAGACTTGTGGTCTCCCCGCAATATGCTCAAACCAGATCACATTACCATGTTTTCCAGTACTGCCTCCAGGCTTGGGTATTTAATTAGGCAGAGAAGGTGCCTCCTCCCGCCGCCTCTACTGATCTTGTCCCTCAAGCACTGCTCAACCTCAGTGACATCCTTCTTTTGGATCTGCCCTCTTGAAGGCACAGGGGTTCACAGGTCTGGCTTGTTCAGAGCATTGTGACAGGGAATTCGCCTAGAGTTGCTACTGCACCTTTAATAATACAGACACTCTATGTAGTGCTTGGGAGAGAGATGGAGCAGACCTGCTAACCAGTTAAACCGTGGTCAGCAGGAAATTCTACGGCACCAAACCATTTAATGCCACTGAATATCCCCTACTACTTGGTTTACATACCCTAACCGCTAAGCACCAGGGCATTCTGGTGGAGGGGCGGAGGTGGCACCAGAGTTAGCCAGCCAGCGGCAACATTCAATTGCTAGCTGGTTAACTTAAACCAGCTAAAATTAGGTGCAATAAAAGCAGGCCTGACTTCAGCTGGTTTAGCTACCCGGCCAGCAGCTGAACGCTGCCACTGAGCGGATAGCTAAAACGCTGTCCCAGCATACTGGATATTCAGCGTCGGTGGCCGAATATGGCCCTGACCATGAATATCCGGGTATAAAACTAAAGCGGTGACGGCCAGCCACTTTAAGTGTGCTGGCTGCCATCACTGACTATCAACTCTGACGAGCCTTGCACCGAGGTATGAAACGCACGACATGAGATCTGCGTAGGAGCAGCGCTATTTGCACTGAAGAGTTCATGCATTAGGCACCGGATGTTTGCTGTAACTGCTGTACAGAAGAGAAGGGCTCACCACTAGTTAAGGGATGGTAGGAGAAGAGAGAACATATGAGACAAAGCATACTACAGTCCAAGGGCAATTTCATGCTTTGTCTGGCTAGGCCATTGGATCATATGTTTCAGCTAAGTCAATACACCCTCAGTGCCTCTGCTGAAGGAATGAACAGCTGGAGAAGGAGTCAGGGAGTTAAGGCAGAAGGAGTTTCTCTGATCTTCCAGAAGGCAGTGCGAGGAGTCAGAAGCAACCCTAGGAGCTGAATCCAGGGAGGCAAGATCCTGGGCCCGAGACTTGCTTCATCTAACGATAACTGATGTTTTCCAATTTCTTTGGAAGAAGAAAGGTAAATGCTGGGGAAACTAAATTCTGATTTTTCAATATTCTTAGTATCTTCTATTCATTTGCAACCATCCAAGTATTTGAAGACTTTCAGGGATGACAACCTGCAGTCCTGGAGTGATTACAGACACCAAGAGCCCCCAGTCGTAAACGGATCCCACGAGTTGTGATTCCAGTGAGAGCTGCCTGCTCTGAAGTTATGCATCTCCACAGTGAGGGGGGACAAACCAGGGGACTACACTTCCTTGCCCACTGAACATTAGGGGATTTTTTTTCCTGACTTAGTTTGCAGGCTCTCTCACCTTTCTTTGTTTCTTCCTACTGTACTTTCAGCTCAAATCAGAACCAGGACTGAGATCTGACATCATTAGCCTCCCAGGGACTTTTGTTCTATTTTACATCTCCCCTTCCTCCACTCCCTCCCCCCACCATCATAGTGACAGTCCTGGGCAGGGGGCCATGCACCAGAAATCTTTCCAGAATCCTGTAATCATTCATCTAGTTAGATTTAGATCAGTCAGGGGTAGATTTTCAAGAGCCTGGCTGGCTAGAGACAAGCTTTTCAAAAAAATGTCCTCTGCAGGACTACTATGCTTATAGACAGCTATGTTTATCCATTCAAAAATTAGGGGACTTAGCTAGCATAGATTTTGCTTCTAGCCAGCTAAGGTCCTTCTGCAAAATAATTAAAAGGCTTCAGTCTAGCCAGGTAAGTTAGAGTTGGCGAGATTTAGGACGATTTTGAATCACAAACTAGCAGGCTAGGACGTAGCTGAAACTTTGCCGATAGATGAAAGTCTCTAACCTAGCCTTTGTCTAGCCGCTCTGGTAATTTTCCCCCTAAGCATGGCTGGTTCATAGCTTTGCTTCGTACGTCGCAGCAGCGACACTGTGAATGTTGTCATTTTACAATGAAATTAATAATTCTCCAGGTGAAAATAATGCATGTAATACAAGTTAATAATAATGTAATACAAGTTACTCCTCACCATGTAAATATCTCATGTATATAGTTACCCCTGTTATCCAAGTTTGATCACCTGTTCGATGTAAAACCAAACAGCATGTTGTTATGGTCGTTGTGTTATAATGTAAACCGCGCTGATGCCAAATAGCGCGGTATATAAGAGATTGTAATAAATAAATAAAATAAATAAATAAAATTCTAGGGAAGTGTTTGCCTTGGGATATGTCATGTTGTCAGCCGTTTGAGCAATTATTTATAACAACAAAACTCCAATATTCCAGTAGAATCAGTAACATTAAAATGTAAACCACCTTGCATATGCAAGGGAAGGCTTGAGGATGGCATCAATGGACAGTGGATTTCTGTCACAGAAATCTGAAAGCTCGGAGGTCCTCTGGCCATCAATCAATGGTCAAATCAGTTCTAGCAGCTGGCACTCCCTAATAAGTTTCTGCCACACTGCCAGAGGTCTACCCTGACCGATGCATCTCTCTCCCATTGGCCAGGGTTGATTTATTCATTTAAAAGCCGTTATTACCTGCTTAGGAGTGGAGGAGCAGCCTAGTAGTTAGAGCACTGGCTTGGCAACTACGCAATCAGGGTTCCATTCCCACTAGCCCTCCTTGTGGCCTTGGGCAAGTCACTGAAACCTCCAGTGTCTCAGAAGAAAGGCCTGGCAATCTACTTCCAGTTACACTGCCAAGAAAACCCAGTAACTGCTGGGTCGCCAGGAGTCAGCACCGACTTAAAGGCACACATTGCATTGCCGCAGTTCTAGGCAGGGTGCAACAACGCACACACATGACAAAAACAAACATAAGAAGAAATAAAATGAAACAGTAAACTCCTCAGCTTGCACACACACACAGCTAGTGTTACTAATGTGTGCCACCATAGTCTAGCACATGCACCATGAACGGGCCTTATTTTACTGCAGATTCCAGTTTATGCAATAGGACCTAGTTAGTAATAATGTGCATTAATGGTTTTAGCATGGGCTAATGTGGTAAGCGCCCGTTAGGAATAGCTACAGGCAAAGAACTCCCTTATCCAAGCCTTTTACCGCATCTTAACCTTATCACTGATGAATAGCAACTCTTCAGTTTAGAACAAATACGCTAAAGCTTGTTGGAAAAGAAGTCCTTCAATTTTTTTTTTCCTAAACATCAACAAGTGCCCCTTGGTTCTCAGTTCCAACACATCAGCCGTGAGTACATAAAAGCCGTCAATTATTAAAAAATGAACAATTTCTGAGCTTTAACTTGCTTTTCTTTTGGGAAATAGTCGCACTGCTAAGGAAAATAGACCTTTTAATGGTAACAGCATGCTGCAACAAAAGAGGCAAGAAACATCCACCCTGGAGAACAGAACGAACATAGTGACATTTCTATGTGATGGCATCTAAGTAGATTTATAGATCTATGTTTTATATCAACTCCACAGCTTTTTTAAAAGAATGCACGCAATGGGGCAATTTTTTTTTTTAACAAGGCGCCTGTAAAACTTCTCAAGAGGCTCCTATTCTATGCCTATAAGCACCTATCAAATCGGCTCCTACAATAATTGTCAGTAATAGCCCAAATTTACATCTGCTCCAAGGCCAGTGTACACACAGGTACATGCATGCACGCTATGCATGTGCACACGGAGTTTGTAAAGTATGTATGCACAGTACACTGCAACTTCACCTCTAGTCTACCCAAATGACGCCCCTGGAAACAACCACATGCAGATCACATAAAAATATGCATGCTCTTGTTAGTACACGTGTTTGTACACATGCAAACATCCCTGTAATTTTAACAAGAACTATTTTCTGTGTTTGCAGTAGCTGCTTTATAAAATTCCCCCCCCCCCCCCCAAGTATGTTCATGCTGTGAAACGAAGTTGCACGTGAGTTGCGGTCTTATTAGAATTCCTGACACGTTCAAATTGGATTTAAACTAGGTTTTCTTCCTCGGGTCTCCCTGTTGTTACTATTTTCTGATTTAGTCCTACTGAAATTATTGTTGCATTGCTCCACTCCCTCCCCCCTCTAGTGTTTTTGTCTCTGTCTTTGTTCTGTAAACCGCCACTGTGAAATATTTGTTTCAAATAGCTGTAATACCCAATGCTTTTTAAATAAAGGACTAAAAAAAGCAGAGAGTTGTAAGAGATAGAGAGATGGCCCAAACCAAGGAATATAAAAAGAGAGGGAGGAGATCAGTATGACAAGAATATGAAAGATGGGAGACAGGAGACAGGAGACCAAAAACTGAAGACGATCACACAAGAAATCATCATGTTTAAGAACTTCCACTCTCCAGTCTCCTCCTCGGTCACTCAGAGTCACTCTCTATTCCTTAATCCATTAATGAATCCATGTGGACAGATTCCATAACAGATACTCTTCTCAGGCTCCTTGCATCATTAGGAGATGTGAGAACACACCCCTATAATCTAGACATGCCTCCTCTTCAGTCCATAGACCACCTTGGCCCTCAGGATCCTCTCCTGAGCCCTCGCCATGAGTTTTTTGGAGGTAGAAGAGTCCAAGTTAATCTTAGGTCTCCTGGCCTTATGACCTCATTCCATAGAGTCCAAAAGCTCAGTCCACAGCCTCTATTAACTCCTATGGTCATGAGAAAAGTGACAAACCTCTCTTTTGGCAAACCTTTCTTTTGGCAATGACTGTTTGGTAGTTCACACTCAGCTCCCAAAAAGTCAATGTACTATGCTTATAAGAACATAAGATATGCCATACGGAGTCAAACGAGGAGTCCATCAAGCACAGTATCCTGTTTCCAACATTGGCCAATTCTGGTCACAAGTACCTGTCAGGTTCCCAAAAAGCTACACAGATTCCACGCTCTTTAACACTTGACATACTGCTGGAGTGGCAGAAAAAAATAAGACAAGAAAAGACAAAAATCCTTCCCAGCACGAAAATGACCTAATTAATAAATTCGAATATCTTCTCACATGCTCCAACATTTACATAAATATTCCCAGTTGATAGCTTTCACATGGAACAGAAATATCCCTGAAACCACCAATAAAAAAAGGGCCGACAGATATTGAATTAACCTCTGATGTTGCCAATTTTCTCCACTCCATATCTGCACGAATTTATACGATATGTAGGATGAATTAGTCTCCGAGGCATTTATATAACACGCTGCTTTAATGATGGTCATATTTAAATCTAAAGGGTTCTGTTTACTAAAATGCCGTTGTTTATCATGTGCTCAACCCTGAAACTTAGCACAGGGCTGGTGCTGGATATGTGCTAATGAATAAGGGTGTGCATGGTATGTCCCCATGCAGTCACCATGCATCCAGCGACAGCCCTGTGCTAAGATGTTTGCTGAATTACCACAGGCGGTGGTAGGTGCACCCGTGCAAACTTTGACACTGATGTGCTGACCCCCATGCTAATTGCAATCTACAGTCATCGTCCACACTCTGCCCCAACCTGTGCTAAGTAGTTAGCATGGGATTTTTAGTGTGCCCGCATTTTTAACTCACGGTAACAGTTACTATGGCGGGCTTAACACGCAGAAAACCCCGCGCTAACCATTAGTGTGGTTTAATAAAAATGCCCCAAAATCTAGATCTACAACCTATTTTTAATTTCCTGATTATGCCTACAATGAAATACAAATGATCAAAAAGAGGGAACCGCAATTCTAATGATACGCATTTCCTGCCACAGGGATATATCTGCTACATCTTGAGTAGAGGAATGCACCAAAGTGCTTCAAATAATACAATCTCCTGGACGCAAAAGAAAAAAATCCAGTGAAACTAGTTTCTTTGCTGGACCCTTAAATTTAGCCTTTTTATACAAAAAATACCATCGCTGCTTTTTTGCACAAATTTTTGCCTATATAATTTTTTTTCTCTGATGTCTGTTTGGTTTCAGAATTCAAGGGTGTTAAAACATTGGGCAAAATGTGCACTGCTTCAAAATGGAGCAAACTGACAAGCAGGTCAATTGCACTTGTTCAATTTTTCTGAGGGGGGGGGGGAGGGTTTCTAATGTCTTCAAATCTGGCTATTAGTCTTAGATTATGTTCCTTATTCTTGAAGTGGAGTGCAATATCACAATATTCATAAGGATCAATGTTCACCAATCAGAATAAAAATCTATCTTGGATTCACTTCAGACCTAGTAATACACAATGCTTACCCATACAACTCCATTTCATACCAGGGGCTGTTAACTGCAAATTAATCTTGGCCCTGGTTACAGCAAACACAGCACCATTTTTTTAAGAGTATTTGAACTATTTTATCCTGCCTACAGCAAATCCTCTACTAGATTCTAAGCTCTGATGAGCAGGGACCGTCTTTTACATGTGTCTGTTCAGTGCTGCGTACGCCTTGTAGCGCTATACAAATGATGAGTAGTAGTAGTAATGACTCACAAAATCCCACACGAAAGTGGCAATGATTTCCCGATAACATCGGCTACCAAAACGGAACTCGACATTTGCTCCCAGCATGTTAGCTGCATGCTGGTGGAGCAGAAACCTCAAGAGTTATTGCATATAATTAGAAGAGAGCAGAGCCCATACCAGACATTTTGCCTTTTCTCAGCCATAATTTGTATGTCATGTAGCTGGCAAAAAGTCACTGGACAAGCGTCCTGCACCTTTACTTACATAAGTGCACGCAACTGAAGTAGAAAACTTGCATTAATCATTGAATCAACAGTCTAACTTGAAGCAAAAGTATTCTTTAGTGCTTGAGAAGCAGAACTAGCGGGTTACTTGAATAAAAAACATTCTTCCATGTTTGCTGGTGCTCTTCAAGGACTGACTATTCCTGGCTGACGTCCCAGATTCCCAAGCTCTTGACCTGCAGCGTCACTGCCACTAATATTCTCCTCCTCAGAGATTGTGCTGGGGGGACTGACCTTCTTTGATGTCACCTGAGGAAGGCTGAAAGCCTGATGTTAGACCCTCAGAGACAGATATGCTGCCCCCAGTTGGAAGGCAAAGTTATCCTTCAGGCACTACTGTCTGGAGGCTTAATAGCAGCCTCCAAAATTCCCTGCTGTCTCCCAGCATCAATTTTTTTACCTTTCATGAGCCCTGAGTGCTTCCCCTCAACTCCATGCTCAAGCACGCTCGTGTGGGAGAGCAAGATCTGTCCCAATCCTTGGGATCTCTTTCAGGCTGATGTAGAAAGACCCGCATTGGATTGATTTTTTAACGTTCCTGACAATGTACACATTTTAACGTGCGATGCAGGAAGGTTAGGGTATGCAAATGCTCACCATGGTAATCCTACACATGCAAATGAGCCACCGCAGCGTTAAACTGGGAGAGCAAGCCACCAACATGTGCACAAGAAGTCTGCACTAGTTTGGCTTGCTCTCCAGGCACTGGTGGCTAATTTGCATTTTTTTTCTTTTACTGTACTGCCAGAGGTTCTGCTACAAAAAAGCTCATAAGGGCCTATTGCTGGCTACAGGGAGCAGGAACAGGCAGTTTCCAGAGCTGCAGGAGAAGATCTCTCTGTCTCCTACTGTCAGGGGGACGGGGCGCCAGGGATTCTTTTTTGGCTGCACAGCCCCGATAGTGTTTTGATGGCATCGAGGGCTTTGCCCAATGCCTGATCATCTGGGGAGAGCATCCAGTACCATCAGGGAAAGCACCCAGTGCCATCAAAATACTGTCAGGGGCAGCGTTACAGGTTTACTTTTACTCAGACGCTGCAGTAATAATTTTGGCACTATGGCTGGTTGCGAAATCATCTACGTCTGCCTCTGCATCAGGGGTAGTCATGATTTGTATAACAGCCCAGCAGATTTAAATACATTTAAATAATTAATTTAAATACACGCAGCGTTAATTGGGCGCTAGTTTTTCTACCAGCATTTCCTGCAAGGGGAGGATTATAAAAATGTGCTTAAACATGGCGTTATGGGCTTGTAAAGCATGCACTAGCTTTCTGCATCAGCCTGTTTAAGCTTTGCCACCAAAGGAGTCAATGCTTTCATTGTCTACAATCTGCCCCCAGCAGATAAAGTAGCTCCATAGACCTTATGCTTTGTTTTATTTTTTTAATTTAGCGACATTTATAGCCTGCAGATCCAAAAAATATCCTTCCCTCAGAGGATAACAATGCAACATATAAAAAGAATCAAAATGTAAAACAATAACGCTTGAATCTACATACAATAAAAAATAACGTAAAACAATCAAAAATGTGCCATGTTTAAAACCAAAATCTAAAGAATACAACAAAAAACCTCAAAAACTAGGCATAAAGGAGATACTTTTATAATGACCCACATAAATCGCCTATTTTCAATGATTGTGTGAGAGGGGTGGGCACTTACACACATATTTTAGGTGGGCACTCGTAAGATTGATGACCCATACTTTTTGTGTGGGTGTGGCCATGGGTGGAGAGTAGGCCGAGTGCAAATCTACATGCGCAAATTATGCACATTCTTTAAAAATCTAGGCGTGGGCATTTAGGGTTAGCGTAAGAGCTCGCGCCTACTATCACACTCCTGTTTTACAAACTATGCACATATCATGCTTTATAAAATAGGTAGAAAATGTGTGGGTTAGAATGAGTATTAACTAGTCACACCTCATAAATTACCCTTTAATTATATACAAAAGCTACCTGAAACAGGAAAATTTTAAACTTTTTCCAGTCGATTTCCACACAAAGAGCGTGAGAGAGGTTATTCCACCACTGGGGACCCATCATTGCCTCTAGCACCAATTCAGTGGACCTTGATTTCTTACAGCTTTTAAAACCAGACGGTAGTCTCATTTTGTGAATCTTGTTGGCTCTTTGTGATATCTTTGAGCACACATTACCATGGGATGCATCACGATGCTCTCCCAGACATTTCTAACAGGTCTTGTATGCGTTGTAGCGCTATACCAATGATGAGTAATAGTAGTAGTGATCTGCAGTGGACATTTTCTGCTTGATTCTTCTTTGACACTTTCCCAAGAAAGCTGATAAAGCAAATCAAAGAAAGACATTTTTACAAAGAACCCACATAAGGAAATAACAAAACTGGAAGGCCTTGGACTAAGCCACAGCTTACAGCAGGTTCACAAAAGGAAAATGTTTTTTAAAAACCGGAGTAAGAAGATAAAAGGGGGGAAAAAAGATACCAAAGAATACCGAATACAAAGAAAGTTGCCCAAAAAAACAGATTCCTGCAGCAAGAAAGTTACCGCAGGAAATGATGAAAGTGGAAGAACATGTCCATTTGCCTTGCCCATAGAAAGAACTGAAGCACTTTATATACGGTGAAGGCACAGGAACCGACACACAGACCTGCAGAGGCATTGTCTAGAAAATCTTTCAAAGTTCTGGAAAGAATCCACTGGTATGAAGCGGCAATGGAATGTGTCGTAGCGGTTCACCTGTCTCCAGAGAAAAGCAATGTACTCACAGCTGAGCATTTAAGAACAGCCAACCATTTGGCTAGATGTACTGGAAAGGTACTCTGGAAAAAGTAAAATTATGCCTCAAGTCTGGTAAAGTGGGTCTGCCTTTTGAAGTTCCAATTATATGGTTATGCAACATTTCAAGATAAGCCACCATACTGTCCATTGGACCAATGATATGTTATAGAAAATGAAACACCCATCACAGCTGCTTCCCCCCCCCCCCCCCACCCTGTACTATTCTGGCTCACTGACCATGCACTTAGAACTTTACAACTACATAGCTGAGATAGACAACAAATAAAACAAATCTAAAGGTAGGTTATGCACAGTGCCAGAAACCCTGAACTCTGCATTACCCTTCCAAGGGAATAAAACACTTTTCACGGAAATCTCATAACTAGCAGATGCCCAGTAAAATCCACCTTAGTCATCCCCTTGTCTCCATTAAGTCGCCTCTCTGCAGCCCATCCTCCTCATCCTCTGTCTTGAACATCTGGCCCTCCAAACAGAGCCCCAGTGCCCAGCCCAACCCAGCAGTCACTCTCTCTCGTCACCCTTCCTCCTCAAGGCCCAAGCAGTTACTTCCATTCCTCCACCCCCAGAAGTTACTCTCCCTCTCTTTACACCACTCCTACCAGCTACTCTTGTTCTCTAAGCTATTCCCTCCCTGGTTTCAGAAGTCATTCACCCTACTCCCAGCAGTCACTCTCATTCCTCTATCTAACTCCAACTTTCCCCTCTCCCACTGCTCCAACAGTCCCTCTCCCTTTGTCAAATCCTTTCCTCCCCACACCCAAATAGTCTTCCCTGGCCACAGAAATCACCCTTACTGTGAAGCCCATGTGCCCAAGATGGCATGAGAGTCTCTTTCCACCATTACTGCTCGGGTACAGCCGCACATGCTGCTCACTCCAGTCACATACTCCTGATGTTTAATGTTCAGTACGCTGCCCCTGGGTGACAGAGAGCTGGGCAGCTCCCTATTGCTGCTGGAAGTACTGTAGTTTCATAACAGTACTCCTAAAAACATAAAAAAGCCCCACCTATTTTACAAAGACAACATAGAAAACACATTTTAGAAAGGACGTCTGGCTGCAAAACAGGACATCTAAGTCCAAACGTGTGATATACAGCGGGAGAGGCAGTTGGGAAGGTGGTCATGTGTAACTGCCATGTAAAACCGGCCTCTCTCCAGCCTGAAAGATACACATGTCCGTTGCATAAAAGCAAAACAGAGATGCACAGAGGGATATCTCTGGTGTCATATATGCTTGTCTGCAGAAGACGGGACAGACGAGCACGCAGCCCTATCACAGAATGCAACCATGGATCTCTCCCCCTTACACGTCCCAGAGTGGGAGCCTGGAAAAATGCTTTCTGTTCTTACTGGCAAGTACCTTCAAAGGAGAGAAAAGCATGAGACGAGTAAATGGGCATTTTCCTCTGCATCTCACTGTTACTGAGATGCACAAAGCAGCACTTCAATAATCATATTCATGCCCCAGAACAGGTATAGACATGGACAAACCCGATGGCGATTTCAGATCTTCAGTGCTGGTCTAAAATCACATCTGCACATATAGTTTTAATCGGCCCACCCAGGGCATTCCCTCAGACACGCCCTCGGCCAACTTGGACATGACTGCGCTGGACATGTGTGTCTTCAGGCTTTCTGAAATGGCTCCAGGGACGACGTTGCAATTTGCATGTCTGAATGCCCATTTTCTGAGTCTAAATCATAAATAGAGCTTCTATATGGCTATATCTGCATGCTCTTAGAATTTCCCCCATCCCAGTGACACATAAATTCACTCTCTATATATCTGGCTCCAAACGTGAAAACGCGAGTATATCCTTTTTCCGTGTACACACATATTTTATAAGGTCCTTCCGTCCTGCCTATGCACAGTGCACATAAAAGAAAACCTACTCTTGTCGGCATGCATACTTCTGTGCTCGGATAGTCATGCAATTTCACAAGAGCAATTTTACATTTGTAAAACACACTTTACATGTGAAACCTGCTTTATAACATCACCTCACTGCTTTACTGAGATTCCATCAAGTCGACAGAATCCTCTCCAGATCGCCACTTGAAATGAAAAGTACGCCTCCGCCAGCTCCTACAACTTGCTTTGCTATTTTAAGCAAAGAATTGTAGTTGCTGTGTTCTTTTCACCTGCATATGTGGAAATAAGAGTGCACAAACAAGTCGTTATGCAAAACCTTTCTGTTGGATTAATTTCATATATCTGAGACAAGCTTTCAAGAACAATCCTAATGAAGAGAGAATAGCTCTCGAAAGCTTGTCACAGATATGCTACGAGCCGAAACTGGTGCAAGGTGTATGAGGCACCCTGGGACCTGCAGCAGCGGCAGCAATGCCTTTAAACAGCGCACCATAACCTCCAGTGCTGCGTGCTGTTCCTGCTCCGTCCCCTATGATTCTACTTCCTGTTTGAATGGGGGCGGAAGCGGCTGATCCAGCCTCTTTCACCTCCAAGCAAACAGGAGTATGCATCAAAGGCGGCTGAAGCAAAGCTCTAATAGCACCACAGTGCCTGAAGCTTTTGGTAAGCACCGTGGTGCCATTTAAAGCCATTGTTAGTGTTGTAGGTCCTGGAAAGGTGCGGCAGCATCCTGCCCTGGAAACACTGGCACTCTAGGCAACCGCCTAGTTCACCTGATAGCTAGAGCATGCCCTGCTAAGACTGTAATAGAGGGTTGCTTACTTGTAGACCCCTGCTTTAAAAACACATTCTGCAGTTCTTCAGGTAAAGAGGTGGGTTACTATAATGGGATCAGAGCAGATAGCAGGCTAGGATATAGCCAGGGCTGGCCCAACCACTGGGCAAACTAGGTGGTAGCCCAAGGTGGCAACTTCTGGTGGGCAGCAAAGAATAGGGCACTGCAGATTTTGAGAGCCAGGAGTGGTATAAGGCTTAAGGTCTGCCTGGGGTGCCCACACCTTGAACCAACTCTGAGGCTGGTCCTGACTGTAGTGAGAACTGAAAGCCCTTTCCTGATTCTGTAAAGGACAAGCAGCATCAAGGGAGGGAGAATGGGGAAGGCTCTGTTACTCATACCTTAACGTTAATGATTTTGAAAAGGGTCCTTGTATTTCATCCAGCCGAATAATCTCCTAAGCAGAAGCCTAAAAAAATATAGGGAGAGTGTGCATCCAAACTATTTTCATATGACTGATGGCACCTTTCTGTACACCCACCCACCATATTACCCTTAAACAGACAGCAATTCCCATCACAGCACATGCAAAGAATCTGCATTCCTTTGCGAAAGACAACAGAAGGCAGAGGCTAATCTATTTTAACAAATGGAATAGTCTGATCACTTAAGATTGCTCAACTGATCGTGGCTGCATGTTACATTTGCACAGCACTTGTTCCCACTTGTAAATACTGATATTTTTATCTCTCTCAGTCACTATTTGAGCCTCGCAGTTGCTCAGTGGTTCTGGAAAATCACAATGTTCCGCTTATCAGTGAGACCCTACAGGACCACCTCAGGCTATCTCTGAACCATGTTGACCCTGCATCATCCCCACAGAAAAACAGGCACGTCCGCCAGGTCCACGCAGCGCGCATCATCCCACTACCCCAGGGAACCTGCATGATCAACCTTATTTGCATAGACTTTAATTGAACGTGAAGCCTTCATGTGAAATGTCAGTTTCAGTTAATTTGCTGCTGTTTAGTACAAAGTTCTTTAGGAAGGTTGATTCAGTTGTCAAAGGGGAAAGAAATGCAAAAATACGTTTTGGAAACCGACAGTTAACTTTCCGGCAATCCAAGTATGATAGGAGCCACAGCAGGAGGTTAATGCCCACGTCTGAGGGTGCTGTCCCCAGCTCTGTCTCCGTCATACACACACAGGAGCACCATTCCAAAAACTTTGTTTAATCTATTTTGCTGTAATCTGGGAAAGCAGAAATATTTGCATTTGGGTTTTGTATGGCGAACAAGATCACAGACTATAGGTTTTCCCAGTCAGAAAGAGCATATACTTTTTATTAAACTTGGACTAGCAGAAGTACCTGTCCTTTGGGTGGATGAAAGTTTTTCCTCCAGAAAAGGAATTTTATAATTTATTTGAAAACTTCATGTAATAAATTTCTTGATATACAAATATTGGTTATTTTTCCAATTGGTGCGAATATGGATAGGAAATATATTCTTGCAACTCTGCAGCAGTCCACATAAAGTTCTCATGTGTATTTGTGTGTATAGCTTCATCTCAGGAGTGGAGGAGTGGCCTAGTGGTTGGGGCAAGGTACTTCAGGCCAGAAGGTCAGGGGTTCAAATCCCACTAGAGGACAGCAACCTCGGGCCGGAAGGACTGGGGTTTCCAGTCCCACAGGTGCTCCTTGTGGTCTTGGGCAAGCCACTTAACCCTCCATAGCCCATGTTCCCTGTAAAATAGTTATCTCCAAGTTATAATGCCCTGTTCAATGTAATTTCAGTTTGTTCAATGTAAACCGCACTGATGCAGAATAGCGCGGTATATAAGAAAATGAAAATAAATAAATAAAAATAAATCTCTGTCCCTTTCCAAATCTATGTTAAAGGCTCACCTCTTTGAAGCTGCTTTTAAATCCTTGTGCCTCCCCCTCCTTTTCCTTTGTCTTGTCTGTCTTAATTAGGTTATAAGCTCTCATAAGCAGGGACAGTCTCTATGTTTGTACAGTGTTGTGTGTGCCTTATAGCACATTATAAATGATTAGTAGTAGTAATAGAATCGCTGTGTGATTATTTTGTTTTTGTATATGTACATTTGTGTGTATGTGTTGATGTACGCTTGTGTTCTCTGTGACTGTTTGAGGGTGCTGCGTGTCAGTGTTTCTAGTCTGTGGGAGAATAAGTTTTGTGATTTTGCATGTGCTGGGTGCTAAGAAATGAGGAAAAAGGTTCCAATGTCTGAAAAGTGCTGCTGCTATCCAGTGTTTAAAGCTGGCGGCTCAAACCACTCCACTAGATTTTGCCAAACAATTCACATAAGCAGTCCCTCAGCGTTTACATTGATTGATGATTGGTTGGCAAGACTATATGACAGAAAAATATTTATTTATTTATTTATTTATTAACAGTTCTTATATACCGCACTATTAGCCATCAGCGCGGTTTACATTGAACAGAAACATCCGACAATTTACATATGTCTGGTCATTACATTTAACAGGAAGTAGAACTTGGATAAACGGGTTAACTATATACATTGGTGATTCATCTGATAATGGACAAGGTCAACTATATACATAGGTGGTACAACAATACATGAAACTGCTTGTTATTTACATTGTGGGGTAAGCCTGTTGCGTGGGTCTGCCTGTTTGACTGCTTCTGCTACTCGCTTGGGAATTATGTTCGGAGCTGTCATTGAGATATTTAAGGAAGAGGAAATGTTTTAACGCTTTTCTGAACTGGCTCAAGTTGGGGATTGCTCTGATTTGTGCTGGTAAAGCGTTCCATAGAGTTGGGGCGCAGAGTTGGAAGGCTCTGTTGGCTGTTGATCTGGTGCATCTTGTGGTTTCATTTGGGATGACTAGCATGTTCAACTCTGCGGTTCTTCGTGGCCTGTTTGGTGCAAGTGGTTGGATGAGGTTAGATAGAGAGGATGAGGTAAGCCCCTTATCAGCTTTGAACGTTAGCAGTAAAGTCTTGAAACTGATCCTTGCTTGAATGGGGAGCCAGTGTAACTGTCTTAGGAGGGGAGTCACGTGGTCTCTCCTGGATGCCCCAAAGAGTACCCGCGCTACACTGTTCATAGCCAGTTGCAGGGGGTTCAGGGTGGACCGTGGGAGTCCTTGCAGTATGGAGTTTGAGAAGTCGAAATGGGGAATTATAAGGGCTTGATAAATGGTGCGGAAATCATCATCCGGTTCGAGTAGCGTGCGTAGGTGTCTGAGGGATCTGATTTTAAAGTAGATTGCCTTGACAGTATTGGCTATGTGGTTCTTCATGTCAAGGTTTTGGTCTAACATTACTCCAAGGTAACGTATCGCAGGCTTCACTTGTAGTTGGGCATCCTTTACCTTAACACAGCTGGGTGGGGTGAAGTTGGTATTCCTCGAGACGAAAAGGACTTCCGTCTTTTTATTTTGTATTCGTAGGTTTTGTGACAGGAGCCACTCTGATATGGTGTCGAAGCAGTTAGTCAGAGGGGTGAGGTCTAGGCTATCCAGTGATATTGGCATATATAATAGTACATCGTCTGCATATATCATGTAACTGATATCCAGCGAGCAGCCACTCAGCCACTCCCCACTCAGCCACTCCCTCGCGTCTCTGTTAAGCCCACAGGGGCAGATGGGAAATTTCCCATCAGCCCCTGCGGGCTTAACAGAGACGCGAGGGAGACACTCTCCCTTCGCGCCTCTCAAAGAATGAATGTGCAAGTTTCTATTGCTGGGTTTGATAACAATCTTTGGTTTCAGGCCACCTGCGCACAAGCCTGAAGTAGACGCCCGGCCCAGGAGCTGAGGTTACTGGCTCTTTATCTCAAAGCAGTTTCATATTATCATTTGCCTCCAGTGGAGCTATAGAACCCCTCACCTCGCCCCCTGCTTCCTTCCTGAGCGGGTCTGAATCCTCTGCCTAGGGGATAAACACAACTTCCAAGAATTAACAGGCAGCTGTGAAGGAGGAGTCCAGAGACGCTGATGAGCTTCATGGGCAGGACCCAGTTTCCACATACTCACTGACCTTTTCCCTGGAGCATGGCAATGGCGTAGCAAACGCTGACATCAGCCCTGCTCTACTACTCTCTGCAGAGGGCCGTGGGCAGCAAGTTATAGGTTACGTGTGTGTGTGTATATCCTTGCACGCTCTGTTTTCCAGACCCTATCCTGAGCTCGGCTTTCCCTGCTCCTTGGCAAAGAAACAGAACTTGGATGTTTTCCTCTTACACAACTATATGTATGTACAAATATTTATTTACGTCTGTACAGGGGAAGCGCCAACAGGGAGGAGAAACAGTACAAAAGCAAGATCTGCGTTTCTGCCTGAAGTGCTCCCTTCAATCCAGATCTTCTTGCAGTAAACAGACACCCTGAAGGCTGACATCAACAGGTAGAGCTCCCACCCCCACCTCCTGGCCCCCAGTGACATCAGAGAGGTGGAGCCTCCAGGTGGGAGGGGCAGACAAGACCAGGCTGAAGGGAAAATGCCGCTTGTAGAGGAGGTGGAGCTTGCCAAGCACTGGAAAGGGGAAAGGACCCTGAAATTTTATTCTGGGAAGCACTGAAACATAACAACAGCAAAAGACCAAATGGCCTATTTAGTTTCCCCTTGCATATAAACTACTGTAGTCCCTTTTTTTTCCTTTAGAGATCTTCTGCGTTTATCCCATGCTTTCTTGAATTCAAATACTGTCCTCGTCTGTACTACCTCCACTGAGAGACTATTCCATGCATTTACCACTATTTCCGTAAAGAAATATTTCCAATTTCTATCCAATTTCACCTTCATCCTATGTCCCCTCATAGCAGAGCTCACTTTCATAGTAACATAGTAAATGATGTCAGATAAAGACCAGTATGATCCATCTAGTCTGCCCAGTAAGATGGCAAGAGTAGGTGCACCTGCTGCTCCATGCAGGCCACCCCCTCCCCATGTCTTTGTTTTAGGGGTGAACCCACCGCTCCGTGTAGGACACCCCTGTATGTTGAGAAATTAGTTAGTTAAGTTTATTTTGATTTTATCCTGTTGCTGTAAAGGGATCCACTGTGTCTGTCCCATTTTGAATTCCATCACTGTGTTTGCCCCACCACTTCCATCAGGAGGGCATTCCAAGCATCCACCACCCTTTCAGTGAAAAAGTATTTCCTGACATTGCCTTTCAGTTTACCCCCTTGCAGCTTCATGTTATGCCCTCTAGTTTTACAGCTTCCCCGTCTTTGGAAGAGGTTTGTTTGTTCATTAATACTCTTCGCGCCTCTCAAAGCCGGCACGGAGGGGCTCAGCCAGGCAGAGGGGGCCCCGCGGGACAGTCCATGCTGCCGCAGCGGCAGCGGCCAGCGTTTCATTTTTTTTTTATTAAAGTTTATTTGAGCCGATGGGGGGGGGGGGCTGGGACTGGAAATGGGCTGGGGGGGTTAAGACTGGAGTTGGGCTGACACGAAGAAACCAGAAGAAAGTGGCTGGAACAATTGCAGCTGAAAAACAAATGCACAAAAGGTAGAAAAATATCTCTTTATTTTGAATTTATTAATTGGAATATGTCAGTTCTGGTAAATGTGCATCATTAACGTCTGCACTTTGTTTAGTACAAGAGCAAATTAATGTATAATTTTATTTCTACAGTGTTGTACATTCCAAGTTTGGCTTTTGGGATTCCCAGTTTAATTATGACGTCAGGGCCAACAGCGCGCAGCTGATCTGGCGTGCTCGTTTTTATCTTTTCAGGGGGCCCACAATTTTTGTTGGCGTAGGGCCTCACTCAAGGTAAATCCGGCCCTGGTTAGGATGTTTCTTATTGTTGTTGATTGATCATTAGGCAGGTAGATAGCTGGGTGGCTCAGTCTGGTTACCTGCTTGCCTGGTGCAAAGGTAGAGGACCTCATGCACCACCTAGATAAGATTCTAGGTAGCCTGCAGTGCTGGTACTAATGATATAGGAAAGTGTGGGAGGGAGGTTCTGTAAGCTAAATTTAGGTTTTTAGGTAGAAAGTTGAAATCCAGAACTTCCAGGGTGGCTTTCTCAGAGATGCTTCCCGTTCCACGCACAGGACCCAAGAGGCAGGCAGAACTCCAGAGTTTCAATGTGTGATGGTGCAAGAAAGAGGGGTTTGGATGTCATAGGAACTGGGCAACATTCTGGGGAAGGAGTGGCTTTTCCGAAAGGATGGGCTCCATCTTAACCAGGGTGGAACCAGGCTGCTGGCATTAACTTGTAAAAGGAGACAGAGCAGCTTTTAAACTATAAAATGGGGGAAAGTCGACAGTTGCCCAAGAGCACATGGTTCAGAATGATGTATTTTTGAAGGATACTAGTAAAACTGAGAATTTAGGGCATCTCGATAAAGAGGTTCTAATGAAGGCAAATAACCCAGGAGCCTTTAAGTAAAAATCAGAGTTGAAAAATAGCGTAGTTACTCACCTGTAACAGGTGTTATCCGGGGATAGCAGGAATCAGTCCTCACATATGGGTGATGTTGGCACTGACGGAGCCCATTCGGATTCACTCCCCAGCTTTCAAAGAAGCCTTTGGGAGTTAGACTGCACATGCGCCCAAGGATGCCATCTTACTCAGTATGATAACATAGCTTAATCAAGTATAAAAAGAAAAAACAACTCCACAGGGAAGAAGGAAGGTTGTATGGACTGATTCCTGCTGTCCCCAGAGAACATCTGTTACAGGTGAGTAACTACGCTTTCTCCAGGAACAAGCAGAAGTCAGTCCTCACGTATGGGACTCCCCAGCTACAGGCTACCAAAAAGACCTGTAGGAGCCCCCAACGATGCAAAAAGCAAAGCGTGCAGGGCAGCAAGGAGAACTGAATGGCTTGAATTCCAGAGACACAGCTGCAGCACTGAGCATGGAATCACCTCATCGGTTGCCAGAGTACAACAGGCTGAAGGGAAGGAGTTGCACTATTATCCAAAGAGCTGATGAAGAATTGCCTGGCTGAAGGCGCTGTCACACCGTGAGCTTTCTTCCAAGCAGTAATGCGCAGCGAAAAGTATGGACCAAAGATCAGGTGGTGGCCTAGCAGATGTCCAGCAGAAGGACCAAGTGCAGGTTGGCCACTGAGACCACCATGGCATGCACACTGTGTGCGGTAACGTGATGCTTCAGGGAGATTTCCAGTCTGTTCGTAGATGAAGGAGATGCAGTCTCCCACCCAGATAGACAGGGTATGCTTGGAGACAACAACCCCAAGTTTGTTAGTGTCACAGGAGATGAACAGCTGCGATGAACGACAATGAGGCTGTGTCCTCTGAAGATAGAAGAACAGGGCCCTCTTGCAATCCAGGGTGCGTAGTCATGAGGCCTAGGAAAAAAGGTGAGAAGGTCCACCTGCTGGTTCATGTGAAAGCAGACACCACCTTAGGGAGGAATTTTGGGTGTGTCTGGAGAATGACCCTGTTTCTGCAGAACCTGGTGTAGGGGGCATGCAACACCAAAGCTTGCAGCTCACTGACTTATCTGGATGAAGTGAGTGCTACCAGGAACACCACTTTCCATGACAAGGCGTGGTTGTGTCTGATGATCTTAAAGTAGCTAAACAGGTAGAAAAGGCAACGGCAGAAGCTAGAAGGATGCTTGGGTGCATACGGAGAGGAATGGCTAGCAGAAAAAAGGAGGTGATAATGCCTTGTATAAGTCTTTGGTGCGACCTCATTTGGAGTATAGTGTGCAATTCTGGAGACCGCACCTTCAAAAGGATGTGAACAGGATGGAGTCGGTGCAGAGGGTGGCTACTAAAATGATTAGTGGGCTTCATTATAAAGCATATGAGGACAGACTTAAGGATCTTAATATGTACACCTTAGAGGAAAGGCGGGATAGAGGTGATATGATTGAGATGTTTAAATACCTCCGTGGCATAAATGTTCAGGGAGAGAGCCTCTTTCAATTGAAAGCACGTTCTGCTACGAGGGGACATGGGATGAGGGTGAAGGGAGATAGATTCAGGAGTGATATGCGGAAATATTTCTTTACGGAAAGAGTAGTGGATCCATGGAATAGTCTCCCAGTGGAGGTGGTAGAGATGAGGACAGTAACTGAATTCAAAAAAGCATGGGACCAACACAGAGGATCTCTAAAGGTAAAAAGTGGACTGTTGTAGTTGTTGATATGGAAGGACAGACTAGATAGGCCATGTGGTCTTTTTCTGTCAGCATGTTTCTATGTTTCTAAGTACTTTAGATTGCATGTAGCCAGAGGCTAAAAGAGGGGGAGCCATCAGCTTACCGAGAACAACGTTCAGGTCCTATGCTACTGGTGGTGGGCAGATGGGGACCCATGAGAGGAGAAGCCTGCTCATGAAGCAGCCCACCAGCAGGTGCACAGAGATGGACTGGCCGTCGACAAGGTGGTGATGCGCCGGAGATATTGCAGGATGTCCTGCATTGTGCAGAAGAAAGGGTTGAGATTCTTGTCTGAGCGCCAGACAGAGAATCAACATAAGATAAGATAAGATAAGATATGCCATAATGGGTCAGACCAAGGTCCATCAAGCCCAGTATTCTGTTTCCAACAGTGGCCAATCTAGGTCATACGTACCTAGCAGTTTCCCCAAGGGACACAGGTTCCACAATGCTTGTATTGGTTCAAGCATTGATATCCTGGGTCCCTTCTTATAATGGTTTATGGACCTTTCCTCCAGGAACTTGTCCAAACCTTTTTTAAACCCAGCTACACTAACAGCCTTTACTACATCCTCCGGTAACAAATTCCAGAGTTTGATTACACATTGAGTGAAAAAATATTTTCTTTTATTAGTCTTAAATAGTTTACCCTGTAGCTTCATTGCATGTCCCCTAGTCTTTCTATATTCTGATAAGGTAAACAATCGATCTACGTTTACCCGTTCCACTCCGTTCATTAATTTATAGACTTCTATCATATCTCCCCTCAGCCGTCTCTTTTCCAGGTTAAAGAGCCCCAACCTTTTTAGTCTTTCTTCATAGGAGTAGCCTTCCATCCCCTTTACCATTTTGGTGGCTCTTCTCTGAACCTTTTCTAAAATCGCTATATCCTTTTTAAGATACGGCGACCAGAATTGCACACAATATTCAAGGTGCGGTCTCACCATGGAACGATATAGAGGCATTATAATATCTTTTGTTTTATTTTCCATTCCTTTCCTTATCATACCTAGCATTCTATTTGCTCTCTTGGCCGCCGCTGCACACTGGGCCGAGGGTTTTAACATGGTATCCACAAGGACGCCTAAATCTTTTTCCTGGGTGGTGGTTCCTAATGTGGAACCTTGCATCGTGTAACCATAGCTTGGGTTGTTCTTCCCTAGGTGCATAACCTTGCACTTCTCCACATTAAATTTCATCTGCCATTTTGATGCCCAGTCTTCCAATTTATCAAGATCCTCTTGCAATTTTCCACAATCCTCCTGGGTTTTAACAACTTTAAATAGTTTTGTGTCATCAGCAAATTTGATAACCTCACTCGTTATTCCACTTTCCAGGTCATTTATGAATATGTCAAAAAGCAGCGGACCCAGCACAGATCCCTGGGGTACACCACTATTCACCTTTCTCCATTGGGAAAATTGGCCATTTAGCCCTACCCTCTGCTTTCTATCTTTTAACCAGTTCCTGATCCACAGTAGTACACTGCCTCCTATCCCATGACTCTTTAGTTTTACCAAAAGTCTCTCATGAGGGACCTTGTCAAAGGCTTTCTGAAAGTCCAGATACACAATATCAACCGACTCACCTTTGTCCACCTGTTTATTCACTCCTTCAAAAAAACATAACAGATTAGTAAGACAAGATCTTCCTTGTCTAAAGCCATGTTGGCTGTCTCCCATTAGGTCATGACTATCTACATGCTGAGTAATTTTATTCTTTATAATGGTTTCTACCATTTTTCCCGGTACTGATGTCAGGCTCACCGGTCTGTAGTTTCCCGGATCACCCCTCGAACCCTTTTTAAAAATTGGTGTTACATTGGCGATCCTCCAATCTTCAGGTATTAGAGATGATTTTAATGATAGTTCACAGATTACTGATAGCAGGTCTGCAATCTCAAATTTCAGTTCTTTCAACACCCTTGGATGTATACCATCCGGCCCAGGTGATTTGCTACTCTTCAGTTTATCTAATAGTTGTAAGACATCTTCCCGATGTATCGATATTTCCTTCAATTCTTCCACACCTTTAAATACCACTTCAGTCGTGGGTAACATCCCTACATCTTCCTCAGTAAAGACCGAAGCAAAGAATTCATTCAGTCTCTCCGCTATCGCCTTGTCGCCTCTTAGTGCTCCTTTAACCCCTTTATCATCTAATGGACCAACTCAACTGACTCTCTCACGGGTTTTTTGCTACGAATGTACTTGAAAAGGTCTTTATTTCGCGTTTTTGCTTCCGCAGCAAGCTTCTTCTCAAATTCTCTCTTTGCCTGCTTTATCAATGCCTTGCATTTGACTTGCCAGTGCTTGTGCTGTTTCCAGGTTTCATCATTTGGCTCTTTTTTCCATTTCTTGAAAGATGATTTTTTGGCAACAACAGCCTCTCTGACCTCACCTTTAAACCATGCTGGCAGTTTTTTTGGACTTCCTTCCACTTTTCTTAAAGCGTGGAATACAGCTGGTCTGGGCTTCCAAGATAGTATTTTTCAACACCACCCAAGCTTGATGTATGTCTTTAACCTTTGCAACTGCTCCTTTTAGTTTTTTCTTAACTGTTTTCCTCATTTTATCATAGTCTCCCTTTCGAAAGTTAAAGGGTAGTACTGTGGATTTCCTTACTATCCCTCCTCCACTAATTAAATCAAAGGCGATCATGCTATGATCACTATTGCCAAGTGGCCCCAACACCCTTATCTCTTGCACTACATCTGGTGTTCCACTAAGGACTATGTCTAATATTGCTTCCCCTCTGGTCGGTTCATGAACCAGCTGCTCCAAGAAGCAGTCATTTATTTCATCTAGGAACTTTATCTCCCTAGCATGTCCTGTTGTGACACTGACCCAGTCGATGCCGGGGTAATTGAAATCACCCATTATTATTACTGCACTATAACTTTTGCTAGCTTCCTTGATTTCTTTGAGCATTTCATCATCCATTTGTTCATTCTGGCCAGGCGGACGATAGTACACCCCCACTGCCATCGCCTTTCCCTTTTTACATGGAATTTCAATCCATAGAGATTCTACAGCAAATTTTGTTTCTTGCAAAACTTTAATCCTTTCTGACTCAATGCCCTCTCTAACATAGAGCGCAACCCCTCCACCAATTTGATCAGCTCTATCATTTCGATATAGTTTGTACCCAGGTATCACAGTGTCCCACTGGTTGTCCTCCTTCCACCATGTCTCTGATATTCCAATCATATCTAACCTCTCGTTTAGTGCTATATATTCTAACTCTCCCATCTTGTTTTGTAGACTTCTAGCATTTGCATACAAGCATTTTAGAGACTGTATTTTATTCATATTAATTTGGCTATTGGTAGACATGGGTAATTTGGGATCTTTAAGTTCTGTCTGCTCCATACTCGAGGGCATTTGGGCTACTTTACTCTTTTTTGGAACCTCTCTGCTTTTTGTAGTATCCTTCAAGGATACATTCTTCCGAACCATGCGCTCTTGGGCGACTGTCGGCTTTCCCCTATTATCTAGTTTAAAAGCTGCTCTATCTCCTTTTTAAAGGTTAATGCCAGCAGCCTGGTTCCATCCCGGTTAAGGTGAAGCCCATCCTTTCGGAAGAGCCCCTCCTTTCCCCAGAATGTTCCCCAGTTCCTAACAAATCCGAACCCCTCATCTCTGCACCATTGTCTCATCCACGCATTGAGACTCCGGAGCTCTGCCTGCCTTTTGGGTCCTGCGCGTGGAACAGGAAGCATTTCGGAGAACGCTACCCTGGAAGTTCTGGATTTCAACTTCCTACCTAAAAGCCTAAATCTAGCTTCCAGAACCTCCCTACCACATTTTCCTATGTCATTGGTACCAACATGTACCAAGACAGCAGACTCCTCCCCAGCACTATCTAAGACCTTATCTAGGTGGCGCGTGAGGTCAGCTACCTTCGCACCAGGCAGGCATGTTACCAGGCGATCCTCACGTCCACCAGCCACCCAGCTATCTACATGCCTAATGATCGAATCACCAACTATAACTGCTGTCCTAACCCTTCCCTCATGGGCACTTGGCCCTGGAGAAACCTCCTCGGTGCGAGAGGGGTTTACATCACCTGGAGGACAGGTCCTAGTTACAGGATCACTTCCTGCCACACCAGGGTGATGCTCTCCTGTCACGTGACCTCTCTCCTCCATGGCAACAGGGATGCTGCCAGACTGGAGGTGGGACTTCAGGACTATATCCCTGTAGGTCTCGTCTATGTACCTCTCTGTCTGTCTTATGTTTTCCAAGTCTGCTACTCTAGCCTCTAGAGAACGGACTCGTTCCCTGAGAGCAGAGAGCTCCTTGCACCTAGTGCACACGTAAGACCTCTCACCAGCTGGGAGAAAATCATACATGTGACACTCAATGCAAAAGACTGGAAAGCCCACATCCCGCTGCTGGACTGCTGTCTGCATCTTAGTTTTAAGTTTGTGTTTAGATCTTTAAGTTCTATATGTACTAAAGGGTGCAATGGATATTTATACCACTAAAACTGTACCTAAGAAGTTTAATATACCTTGTTCACCTGAAGCTTAATTAATCTCAGGTCCTTGGTGTATGACTGATTTGGGTAATGAGCTTCACCTGAGAGCACCTCCTGTCTTTTAAGTTGTGCAAGTACCTATAAAGCTGTGATTTTCCCAGGGGAGGGTGGGATATAACACTTATTAAAAAAGGGCTGCTACACAGTACCTTGTCCTGTGCTGCTGAGGTAAGCTATATTCTGATTTGATTTAAATTATAGCTCTTTGCTGCTACTAGGCTGTAACCTATTATGAAATTTAAACTACAAGCTCTCTGCTTGATTCTAAATTTAACCAGAAAGCTCTCTTCTGTGTTTTAATTTGAAACTAAAAGTACTTTGCTGATGCTAGGCCCTGAGTGACTATGAAATTTAAACTACAGCTGTCTACTGGGTATGAAAGGTAACCAGAAAGTTCTCTGCTGTGTTTTTAAATTGAATCTTAAACTGTTGCTACTAGGCCCTGACTGATTTAACAACAAAAAAAAAAAAATAGTGGGTTCACAGATTAATTAGCTTTAAAAGAAAAAAAAATTCCTTTCAGAAAAATTCCCAGAAGTATATACTCACAATTTCAGATTTCTCTCCAGAAGTAACAGCCCCCCTTTCCAGTCCTTGAAGGCATATGCTTGACAATCAGAGTCCTTGCACAATGCCAGTAGAACATCCTTCACCTCCCTGGAGAGGCAGAGGTTTGCTATGGCTAGTCTTTCAGCATCCACGCCTGTCAAGGCGAGGGACTGGAGACTGGGATGGAGAAGGGTCCCGTTCTGCTGTGAGAGCAGGTCCTAGTCTTGGCCCAGAGATATCGGAGCCGCTCGGGACAGCTGCAGGAGTAGGGGGAACCACTGCTGTCGGGACCACCGAAGGGCAATGAGGATTACGGAGGCCCCGTCCAACTGAACCTTGAGCAAGGTTTTGCAAACCAGGGGCATAAGCGAGTACGCATACAGGAAGCTCACCGGACCACTGCAGTAGAAAGGCATCTGCATCCGTGAGCAGAACCACCACAGCTGCATGTTTTCGGAGCTGGCAAAGAGGTCCAATATCGGAGTCCCCTAATGTTGGAAGATGGAATTGGCTACCTCTGGGTTGAGTCGCCACTCGTGAGGCTGAAGCAGTCTGCTGAGCAGATCTGCAAACAGATTATCCTGGCCCGGCAGGTAGACCGCCCAGAGGGTCATGCAATCTCCATGGCAAAATTCCATAGGCAAACCACCTCCAGGCAGAGGAGGTAGGAGCCTGTTCCCCCCTGCTTGTTGATATATAACATAGCTAACTGGTTGTCCATCTGGATGAGCACCACCTGATCCATTAGGTGGGTGCAGAATACCTTGAGGGCGTTTGTCACAGCCTGGAGTTCCAAGAGATTGATCTGGAAGGCACTCTCCTCCCGAGTCCAGGCACCCTACGACTGCAGACCATCGCAGTAGGCTCTCCAGCCTAACTTGGAGGCACTATACAAATGTTCAGTAGTAGCAGAAGTAGTAGTACTCTATCATGAGGACGCAGTGTGCCGGAGGGGCCTGGAAGGGCAGGCCGGCCCTGAGGTTCTGTTGGCTGTGCCAACAGGTCAGAGAGACTGCTAGAGGCTGGGTGATCCGAACCTGATCCTTCAGATAGCCCATGGCCTGAGTCCACTGAAAGCTCAGAGTCCACTGGGCCTGTCACATGCTTAGACATGCCTGCGGGGTTACATGCACAGTCGAGGCTATGTGCCCCAAGAGGCACAGCAGAAGTCAGGCAGACGCCGTTGAGTGGGTCTGCACCTCCCCTGCGCCCGCTCCTGAGGGAGGAAGGCTCTGGCCTACGTTGAATCCAGGAGGGCTCCAAAGAACTCCAGGCACTGAGAAGGGAACAGGTTTGACTTTAGTAAGTTAATTATGAACCTTAGAGTCTGCAGCACCCTGATGGTGTAGCACACTGTATTGCATGCCTCCTCTGATGAACATGCTTTTATAAGCCAGTCAACCAGATAGGGGAAGACAAAGACACCCAGCAAGCGGAGGTGAGCGGCAACGACTCCTAGGCACTTGGTGAACACCCTGGGAGCTGAGGAGAGGTTGAAGAGGAGCACCTTATATTGGTAGTGGCTCCCTCCGATGATGAAGCAGAGGTACTGAAAGTGCCAGGGATGGATCAGGATGTAGGTATAGGCATCTTTGAGATCCAAGGAGCATAGCCAGTCTTCCCAGAGGAAGAGGAGGAGTGGCCTAGTGGTTGGGGCAAGGTACTTCAGGCCGGAAGATCGGGGGTTCAAATCCCACTAGAGGACAGCAACCTTGGGCCGGAAGGACTGGGGTTTCTAGTCCCACAGGTGCTCCTTGTGGTCTTGGGCAAGCCACTTAACCCTCCATAGCCGATGTTCCCTGTAAAATAGTTATCTCCAAGTTATAATGCCCTGTTCAATGTAATTTCAGTTTGTTCAATGTAAACCACACTGATGCAGAATAGCACGGTATATAAGAGAATGTAAATAAATAAATAAAAGTAGCAGCAATGTTCCAAGGGAGAGCATCTTGAATATCTTCTTGACCAGAAAGCAGTTTAGGTCCTGCAGATCCAGGATGGGCCGATAGCTGCATGTCTTTTTTGGGACAAGGAAGTACCAGGGTCAGCTATCTTCCTGAACAGCCTACTCCTGGTCAAGAACTCTGTCTCCAGCTCGGCACCTTGTCAGTCATGGGTTTGCTGAAGAGGTTCTCTCCTCAGCATGGGACATCAGCCAGTTTGTTCTGTACCCAGTGCTCCAAGTCCGAGCACTATAGCCAGACCAGGCGGCGGGTACTAATGCACACCGCAGCCACATGGGCCAGAGACTCGAAGCCGTTACAGGCTGCCCAAGTTTGAAATTTGGAGCATTCCTCAACTGTGGAGACAAGGGTCCAAAAGCACCCGAGGGGGTTCCCCTGCCAGTCCAGCAGAGAATCTGGCAAGCTCCTTTGCCAGGTCCCTGGGGTACATGCTCATATACAGCTGGTATGCCTGGATCTGGGTAGTGAGCATTGAGCCTTGGTAGCACTGCCTGCCAAAATGGTCCATTGTGTGAGCCTCCCTACCAGGGGGCACCAAGGAGTGTGTCTTCTGGCTCTTGATTTGACACATGGATGACTCCACCACCATGGAGTTGTGTGACAGCTGTGTTTTTTGAAACCCTTGGCTTTTGACGATTCAATATTGTGAATCAAATTGGCGGCTCACTACGGGCACCGTCACTGGGCTCTCCCACATCTTGAACAGCAAGCATTCTAGAATGGGGGGAATCGGCACTGTCAGCACCTCCTTTGGAAGGATCTCCAGGTCCCCAGCACGAGGCTCATCCTCCAGCTCCGCAACAAAGGACAGGGCCTTCAACATCTTTCAGATAAAGTTAAGGAATACGAGGTCCTCAGGCGCTCCTACTGGCGCTCTTGCGGTGGAGACGGCAGATCTCTGTGGAGCATGGTATCAGGGGACTTGTCGTCGGCCTTCCATTCAGATTCAGAACCGGATGAGACCTTGAGTTCTAAGCGGTCATTGAGCTGATGCACCACTGGCATTGGGGAATGCTGTAACCGACACACCGACTCCGATGTATTTGGGGGGGGGGGGGTGAATCATGCCTCAAGTACGAGGCCAATCGCCTTGGCTCAGAGCCAGAGAACTGCTCCAAAACAGGCTGGACATCCTCTGGAGAAGTCCTGGCCAAGGATGCTGTGGTTGGTGCCGACGACCTGGAGACACTGGATAACGGGCCTCACTGCACCTCAAGGAAGGCAGCCAGGCTGCACTCCAGGGCTGCCATCCTGACCTCAAGGCCAGTAGGCTCCGCAGTCTCTGATTCGGGTCGCAATGGCATTGAGTCCGGAGACGGGTCCCTCAAAGGGGAATCACCAATGGTGATCGCTCCGGGGGACTGAGCCCAATCCCCTGAAATAGTGGGCATCTCCTCCCACTGGGGCAGCTTCAAGGGCCATTCCCAGTCATCACCCTCGGCGTCGGGTCGAGGGCTCCAGACTCGAGTATCTGAGGACTTATCTCTGGCACCGGGGTCGGACTGCATATTTGACCTTGGCTGGGACGACAACTTGAGCCCACAGGGAAGGTCCTTGGAGGACGATCCCCGGTTCCAGACTCTGCAATCTCGGGGCTCAGATCAAGCATGCCCGTGCAATGCCAAGTCGTCGGACGCAGTCCCCAAGGGCAGTGACTCAATGCTCAAGGCCGGCCCTGTGGCCGAGTCCTTCGAGCCAAACATGCCCTTACGCTGCTGCTCCCGTTTCTTCTGGCTCTTCGCTGATATCTGCAGGCAGAGCAGGCAGGAGTCATTGTCATGATTGGGCCCTAAGCATTGAAGACAGCAACTGTGGCGGTCAGTGATGGACATGGTGCAGGAACACTTGATACAGTTCTTTAATCCAATGACAGTTAGGGTTTACCTCAGTGCAGTTGGAGCTTACCATTGAGGCACAGAGGGAAAACCCATCTATGTACAGCCTTTAGTTGTTCGCTTTATGCGGGGGTTGCTTCTCTTGGGACCTCAATGTGGTTCTTGCACAGCTGATGAAAGCCCCTTTTGAGCCACTCATTTCCTGCCCTCTTAAGCTTTTGTTGACCTGGAAGGTTTTGTTTTTGGTGGCAGTCCATTTTAATCAGTCAATTGTCCTACCAACATTTTTCCCAAAACCTCATGCTCACAAAGGGGAAACTGTGCTGCACATGTTGGACTACAAATGAGCCTTAGGGGCTTGTTTACAAAGCCGCGGTAGTGGTTCGCGATCGCGATCGCAGCCGCGGCCCCATTGAAATCAATGGGGCTGCGGCTCCGATTACGATCGCAAACCGCTACCGCGGCTTTGTAAACAAGCCCCTTAGTCTTCTTCTTGGAGTAGACAAAAGCCCATAGAAAGTTCATCCGTCTTTTTGTTTCTTTTGACCCCAATAAGCTAGGGGTTGCCATCTCCAAACACTCTCTTTCAACTTGGCTAGCAGACTATATCTCTTTTGCTTATGCCCAGGGAGGTCTAAGCCTCGATGGTCACATCACGGCCCACAATGTCAGAGTTATTGCACCTCCCTGCCCTGCAAGATACCCAAGCCAAGGCCTTCCTTGATGCCCTCAAAGCACTAGGATACACCCAACTAGTTAACTCCCCCACTCATATCAAGGGAAACACCCTCGACTTGATATTTGCTCCTCAAATAGCCAACTATCCCTCCCACAAGTTCAATCTCTCGCTTAGCTCAGTACCATGGTCTGACCATAGTCTGATCAGATTCTTGCTGCCTTCCCTTCATGGACCTACCTTCCTACCCCAATCGATAACACCATTCCTACTCATATACGCTACCGCCCATTCAATGAGCAGGAGATCATTGAGAGAGCACACCCCCTCCTTGAACCACCCGAACTCGACCTCGAAGACATGATAACATTATGGAACAAGTCCCTCAATGCAGTAAGTGACGTCCCACCTACCAAGAAAAATTACAGCAGTAGGAAAAAAGCATCCTGGTATTCACCTGAACTTACAGCATCTCTTCGTCGGTTGTGTCAACTTGAAAAAAGATGGCACAGATCAAGGACAACTGAGAGCCAGGAGGCTTACAATGCCCATCTTGATGCCCATAGAACAGCCGTTTCCACAAGAATGAAACACCACCACTCAGTAGTCTTACTGAGAGCCATAAACAAACCACGGGAGCTATTCAAACTGGTCAAAAATCTGGCTAAGGATCCTTCTCCCAACCAAACAAATCTACCTGACCCTCAGGAATACACGGACTACCTACGCTCAAAGATGAGCCAATCCATTACCCCTGCAAGCTACCACCCTCCGGAAGAACCGATCTCGCCACCTTCCTACTCCTCCCCTCCGAAGGGGATAGCAGATAATCATCACATTCTGAACTCCTTCTCACCTCCAACAGCAAGGGAGATCCAAAATACCATCACTTGCATAAACACCACCACAGCACCAAGTGACCCGTGCCCGGCACACTGGATAAAAGTGCTAAAATCTGACCTCAGCCCTTTCCTCTCCAAACTAATCAGAACATCTTTCATGTCTGGGATATTCCCACAGAACCTTAAACAAACCTCAATAAGACCGCTACTGAAGAACAAAAAGCTTGACCCCACGAAGATGGATTCCTACAGGCCTATATCGAGCATCCCGCTCCTAGCTAAAATCATGGAAAAAATAGTCCAACAACTGTCCCATCACATCGAAAACAATGCTCCACTTGATAACTGCCAGCACAGATTCAGAGAGTCACATGGAGTGGATACCCTACTCACTACATTATTCAACACCCTTAACATCGGGCTCGATAACATCAGACAGGGTTTCGCCCTCATCTTTCTGGACATCGCAGCCGCCTTCGACTCGGTGGACCATAAGATACTCCTATCCCGCCTTGCTGAGAAGGGCATCCATGGCAACGCCCTAGCATGGTGCGCCTCATACCTGAGCAACAGATGGCAACATGTCCGCTCTGGCTCCTCATTATCAGACCCTTTCCCGCAAGAAAAAGGTGTCCCGCAAGGTTCATCCATCTCAGCGCTTTTATTCAATATTTACATGCAACCCATCTGCAGCCTTATCCGGTCATTCAACATTAACTGCCTAGTTTATGCTGACGATGTCCTATTGCTCACCCCTATAGACACAGACCATCCTAATCTTGACCAATTCTCATCCTGTTTCAACGCTGTCACAGAATGGCTACACAACCAAATGCTCAGAATAAATCTAAAAAAGACAGACGTCCTATTCATCGGAAGAGACCAGTCGTTCACTCCCCCCTCATCAATCAAGGTGAGCAATGCAGAACTCATCTCCAAGACAACGATCAGATACTTAGGCGTAACACTGGATCAGCGCCTGGATATGCATGCCCATATAGACAATACTGTCAGGACAATCTACCATAAAATACGGACACTACGCCTCATGAAAAACACCCTAGAACCAAACGACTTACGAACAGTCTTCCAGGCCATAATAATGCCCCACTTCGACTACGCCAACTCCATCCTACTTGGCCTCCCAAAGAGCTCGATAAATCCCTTGCAGCTAGCGATGAACACCGCAGCTAGAACCCTCTATGGATCATCTCGAAGAGACCATATTACCCCTATTCTGAAGAGCCTACACTGGCTCCCCGTGCAGTACAGGATCACATTTAAGGTCCTAACCATGACGTTTAAAGCAGTTAACAGAATCACCTCTGCCACATTGTCAGACCTGATACAACCCACCCCAGACAACAGATTAAGGAGGACCACATCCTGCAATACCATCCTCCTACCAAAAGCCATCACAAAATGCAACAAATCTACGAGAAAGCGTGCCTCTGCCTTGTTTGCCCCATCCTGCTGGAACTCTCTCCCAGCAGAAATTCGGTCCATAAACAATCTCCCCCAGTTCAGAAAGGCCCTCAAACACCATCTATTTCTGCAACACTTCTGTAACTCTGACAACATCACCTAGGCAGCATCTCTCAAACCAACAGTCTCTCAAATCATGCCGCCTAACCAATCTCCAATGATAACTTTTCACTACATTTAATCATCCCTTATAGGGCTTGTATCATGAACCCTTTTTGTATATAGTGTATAAAGTTAACCTGTTATCCATGTTTAAATTCCCTGTTATATTGAAGTTCAATGTCTGAACGTTCTACATTGTACAAACCTGTTCCTTGTAAACCGCGCTGATGCCGAATAGTGCGGTATAGAAAAACAATAAATAAATAAAATCAGTGGCCAATGTACGCTCGGTCTCCATGGAAGAGATTTGCAAGGCTGCAATATGGTCTTCAATCCTCACATTTACATCTTACTACTGACTGGAAGGGGATTTTTGATGCAACAGCAACTTTGGCCAATTAGTACTACAAAATCTGTTTGGGGATTAGAATCCAACTCCATCCCCCCTGTTCAAGCTACCAAAAAAAATTAAAAAATAATAATATAATATATATAATACAAAAAACCTGTTGCCATCAAAAAAACAGACTTAGTTGCCCCTGTTGGCCTAAACTGCATTCTCCTTTTTCTTCAAAGTAGCCGGTAACTAGGGAGTCCCATATGTGAGGACTTATTTCTTGCTTGTCCATGGAGAAAAAATAGTTACTTGCTTGTAGCAGGCATTCTCTGTGGACAGTAGGAAAAATTCCTCACCCTCCCACCTCTCCTGGGACTTGTATTCTATTATAGCTAAAGTACCAGACTAATCTAAAATGGCATCACCACAGAAGGCAGGAAGATGGTGTTCATGCATAGAGGAAGCTCCCAAAAGCTTTGATTAGTAGCTGGGAAGCATTCCTGAATGTGCTCCGTTGGATAATGTCACAAAGATGTGAGAACATTTTCCTGATGTCCACAGAGAACATCTGCTACAGGTGAGTAACTACATTTTCTTGTTCCATATAAGCATGATGAGTCCTTCTCTAGGAAATACGGTTGAAACAGAAGACTGAATGGATGACTGAATAAATGTTAAGAAGAAAACGCTGTTCAAAGGGGCACAGAGGGGGAAGAAAGGCAGTGGAGTGGCTTGCTTTCTGTGTCCAAGATGGAGCTCTCTGCTTCAAAGGAGGAGTCCACATTTTTTTATTTATTTAACTGATTTTGGTATACTGTTTTTCTACCAGTCAAAATGGTGAACAACAGTAGAAAGACAGGGTGAGATAGTAGTGGATGGGACAAGTTCATTTACAGATAATGGACATTCAATATAGGAGACACAGTGTGGGGTTAATGGGGGTCCATCATTGGTGGGTACAAAAGGTTCAAAGGTTGGGCACAGAAGTCCGTTTGGTGGATTTTTTAGAGGGTTAACAAGTGGCGTAATGCTCATGGAAAAGGTGGGTCTTTAGGTGCTTGATAAAGTCTTTAGCTGCCTGAATACGTCTTAGGGTGGATGGCAGAGAGCTCCAGAGTGTGGGGGCATAGAGTAGGAAGGATCTCAGGCTGGAATATTGGATGCTCTTGCGAATCTTCATTGGGAGGCTGAGCAGGTTTAGCGTGCTCTGTCTGCGGGGCCTGGTGGAGATGGGGTGCTGATTGACAACTGGAGGTGCTGGGCAGTGAGGCCATTCTGAGCTTTGTGTATGATGGAGAGGACTTTAATTTTGATCCTAGAGGCGATGGGTAGCCAGTGGAGGGATTTTAGGATGGGTGTTATGTGAGAGTGCCTGGGCACTTGGAAGATTGTGCGTGCTATGGTGTTCTGAGCGAGCTGTAGCAGACGGATTGTGTGTTTGGGAAGCCCATGATATATGGCGTTGCAGTAGCTGAGCAAGGGGGCGACTGTTCCCTGAAGGACTGCATGGAAGTCATCAGAGGAGAGAAGGGACGTAGGTTGCATAGCGTCTTGAGTTTGTAGTAAATTGCCTCGGTGGTGTTCTAGACGTACGTTTGAAAGTTTAGGTGCTGATCCAAGGTGACTCCAAGGTATTTGAGCTGAGCTCTGACTTGGAGATCTGTATCTCAGAGTCTGACTGTTGCAGGAGGTATAAACTCAGGGTCCCTGGTGACGTGTATTATCTCAGTCTTGCTGTAGTTGACTGCTAGGTTTTGATGCTGGAGCCACTGGACAATTTCCTTGAAGCAGGCCGAGAGACTGGAGTAGTCGGGGGCGGCTGTGTAGAAAGGGGTATATACCATTATGTCGTCGGCATATATCAGATATCTGACATTGAATTTTTGGATCATTGTGCATGGGGCAGATGTAGATGTTGAACAGCAATAACGAATGTGCTGATCCCTAGGGCACTCCTTGTGGCAGCGAGTATGGGGAGGATGCGGTCTGTCCTATCTTGACTTGTTGGCAACGGAGCAAGAAGTACGAATGGAACCACTGGAGGGGTTTGATCTGCATTCCCATCTCATGGAGTTGGTCTAGCAGCGTTTGATGTGACACTGTGTCAAACGCTGAGATGTCAAGAAGTGTAGTATGAAGACCTGGGTCTATACAAATTACCAACAGAGTGAAAGATTACATCCTGGGCTAGGGCATGTATGCAGGGAGATTTGTATGCGACTGGAAGGCAAGGGTCACATGCATTCAGCCTATAAGAGTAAAGATTACATGACTCATGAGGGAAGGCTGGTTTGCTCTAAATAGCAGTTCACGGGAACATAATATAAACATGCCAATACAAACCATGTGGGCAGAGCACAACAACCCAAACCACAAAGCAAAAGCAACATTGGGGTAGGTCAGCAAGAAGAAAATGGATGTCCTTGGGTAGCCTAGTTAAAAGCCCAGACTTGAATCAAACAGAAAATCTGTAGCAAGACTTTAAAATTGCAATATACAGATGATTCCCAGTTAACTTGAAAAAGCTTGCGCTATTCTGCCAAGTTGACTCATGGCTATTATGTCCGCAAAATGGGTTTCCACCAAGTACTGAGTCAAGGGGTGTGCAAACCTATACAATCAACATTTTTGGGTTAATGATGTACTGTTCTCATAATGCGTACAGTAGTGCACTACTACATAGTTAGTTAAACCAGTTCAACAACCAAGGAGAAGACTCTCATAATTTCTAACTTTTTTTTTTTAAAGTAAACAAAAACTTTACTGTAGATTGTTGAAACCAAGACTGCTGTGCTCCTTCTGATTCAATACAAGCAAGATGTCTATAGCTGCTTCAGCTGAATAAGTGCCAACTGGATAGACACTTGAACTAAACGAATAACTGTAGGAGTGGGTACCGGATGACTGCTGAAGGAGCAGAAACTGAGTTAAATGGTAGTAGTTGGATGCTGAGAGACATGATAAAATAGTGATGAAAAAATGACATGAATTCAAAAGGGTGGAGAAAGAGAGGGACACTGTGGCATGCCTGGCTTTCTGAGCCCAAGATGGAGAATGTTTTTGTATTTAGAGGGAGGGGTGCAAAAGGACAAAGGGCTTTGGAACTGACCAAGAGTTATACCTAGGACTGAGGCATGAAACCAGGCAGGCTTCAAGGAGACTGAAGGGAATGGGTCACATGCAACACTGAACCCATAGGGGCAAAGATTACAGAACTAAAACAGGAAGCAGCTTGCTTTAGCTTACAGGTTGTCAGTACAATAAATTGAATGTAAACATGCACTCACAAGCTATGGGGCAGACTATATTCTTAATTACATCTTGAATATTTCTATTATTATTCTTTCCTGTTAGAAGTGTAGAATATGTTGTATAGATCAGTGAACCAAGCTTCAACTTCAATGCCTTCTGAATTATACTTTTGGACATACGAAAGGTGACAAACGTACAAGGATGTGAGGACTTTTAGAAAATGCTTTACTTGAAGCCCTATGTTCCAAAAACAAAGCATGAGATAAGGCCTTTTGAAAATACTTTATTTCCTTTTACACCACATGACACATTGGCTCTCAGCTCTCTAGAAAAAATAAAAGAAGGGAAAAATTCAGCATTTGCTAAACTTCATCAGGATCAAATGAGGTCCTTAATCCATCACTACTGCAGAACACAGTATCTCTCACGACATTATTCAAAGCGGCTGGCACGCAAGGAGTACAATTCTCAGTTACTAAAGGAAGAACAGATGGTGATAACCAATTCGTCTGGAAAGTTCAATCAAGTTCTGTGGCTGTTTTGTTAACTTGTTACAGCCTATACACATCTCCTTGTATCTGCACAGCATCTTTTCACCATTTGCAAGCATTAGAAAAGGACAGGTTTGAATGCGTTATATAATCAAAATCTAAGACATGCACAGCAGTCGCAATATAAATGGCAAAGCATGGAAACCATCAGTCAGAGTGCAGCTCTACTTCTCCTCTCTCATACTGGAAGTTTGGAGTATGTTGTGCTGATCACTGAAACGAGAGAGGAACTGGCTCCGTAGAGTACCAAAGTCCAGGCAGTGCAAGAGGGTGCAGCACTATTATGCCACTGTTGGAAATATTGATATTATTCTAAATTCTCTCTGAAATGTGGCCCATAAAGACTGTTTTCTGCTAGGCTGGTTCTTGGGTCTCTGAGTCAGTAATATAACCAACCAGAACACAGAATCCCTGCCAGGCCCTTCATGCCAATGGTCATTCCAACAGTTTATGGAATAAAAGGGCAAATAGGAGGAAGCAACACCACCACATTCAAAACCAGCCTCTTTTTTGGATTACATTAAAGGTTTAAGTACTGATCTCTGAATGCAGGACACAAATACAGTTGTTTGTTGGCTAATGTTATCACACAAATGTGTCACATTGCCTTTAACAAGGAAACATGGAAAATGACGGCAGATAATGAGAAAATGGCTCAGTCTGCACATCCATACTAACTACTAAGCTCAAAGATCCTCTGTGCTTGTCCCATCTCTATCACCTCCACTAAAGTCGTTCCATGTATCCCCCACCTTTTCCGTAAAGAAATATTTCCCTTTCACTCTCGCGTCCTATGACCCCTCAGAGCCTCCTTGCAATTAAAAGAGCCCTGTCTCCTGTACATTTATACTATGATGGTATTTAAATGTCTCTACTATATCTCCCCTTTCTTGCTTTTCTTCTAAAAGTCTGACCCGCAAATGCTTTATGACTAAAAATACTGATCATTTTAGTAGCTGCTCTCTGGATTGACTCCATCTTGTTGGTATCTTTTTGAAGGTGCAATCTTCAGAATTGCATCCAGTATTCCAATTCAGACCTCATCAGAGACTAATACAGAGCACTCTCACCTCCTGCTAGCTATTCCTCTCTCTGTGTACCCAAGCATCCTTCTGTTTTTTTCCATCACATTTTCTACCTGTTTAGATCATCAGACGTGATCACTTCTAGATCCTGTTCTTTGAACTTCAACCCCTTTACTGTACTGCTCACTTGAGTTTTTGCAACCCAAATGAATGACCTGTTGAACGCTTAGCTTAACCTTCTCCATTTTTTTCAATAACTATTTTTTTTTCATTGTTATTTATAATGCTGATTTATATTATTACTATGTGTCTGAATGGCTATGAAAACTTTAGCTGTTAGATGTTCTCCAGAATAGGTCTGTTTGACCATTTCCTTCAAGTTTGTTTACTAATGAGTCCCTTTGCCTCTGTTTCTCCGTTTGTCCAATTTTCATTCACTGAATGAAACTACGTCCCTCTGGCTCTGGGATACAATTGTTTCTATCAGTATCTCCACACGGAGTCTTTTTAAAGACTGAATGGTACACAATGCCTCCTGTAAGTAATTTCTCTTTGTTTTTCAATGTGCATTCATTCATTTATATCCTATTATAGTTTTTGCCTATAATTCTTATGTAGTATTTCTCATTAGGATTACTAGCATTTACCAGTTTTTACATGTATTAATATTATTTACATGTATTAATATTATATAGCAACAGTTCGAACGGAACAAGGAGAAACAGAATGGTTCTAAAATAAGCAAAGGTGTAAGACAAGGCTGCATACTTTCCCCCTACCTGTTTAATTTATATGCAGAACAAATCATCAGAGAAGCAGGATTGTATGAAGACAACAGAGGTGTGACGATTGGTGGAAGACTCATCAACAACCTTCGCTATGCTGATGATACCACATTACTGGCTGAAAGTGAAGATGATCTGAAACATTTGCTTCTCACAATCAAAGAACATAGTCTCAAAATGGGCCTGCACTTTAATGTAAAGAAGACAAAGATCATGACAACTGGCATAATCAACAGGTTCATCGTTGAAGGAGAAGAAATTGAAATTGTGAACAACTTTAACCTACTTGGATCAACTATCAATAAAGAAGCAACAAGCAGTCAAGAAATCAGACGACGCATTGATCTTGGCAGAATGGCTATTGAAGACCTAGATAAGATTCTCAAGAGCAGAGATGTCTCTCTCCATACAAAGATTCGACTTGTTCAAGCCATGGTATTTTCAATAACATCATATGGATGTGAAAGCTGGACAGTGAAAAAGACAGATAGGAAGAAAATTGATGCCTTTGAATTATGGTGCTGGCGGCGAATACTGTGTATACCATGGACTGCCCGAAGAACAAACCAGTCGGTACTAGAGGAGATGAAACCTAAGCTTTCTTTAGAAGCTCAGATGACAAGACTTCGGCTTTCATACTTTGGACACATCATGCGAAGAGAGAGATCATTAGAGAAAGACATTATGCTTGGCAAGATAGAAGGTCAACGCAAAAGAGGAAGGCCAGCAATGAGATGGATCGATACAATAACAGCAGTCTGTCAACAATGAGCCGCCTGACTGAAGACCGAGCACAATTTAGGATAGCTATCCAGAGGGTCGCCATGAGTAGACTCCGACTCGACGGCACTTGACAACAACAACAATATTATATATTTATCTGTTTGTCTGTATATGTATTATTTAATCTTTTATGATATTTTACAGTGTGTATTTGAGTATTTCCTTTTTCTAAACAAGTTCTCTTGCTTGTATTAATTGGTCGTACTTGGATTTATGTTTTTTTAATGTGTTTTTATGGATACACTATGGTTTATTTATTTACTTATCTATTTATTTATCACTTTTCATGGATGTTTTTATGTCTTACTTTTACATTACTATATGTTTTACATTTCTTGTTTTACATTACTATATGTTTTATCTTTAAGATGCGTGCCCCCTGAAGAAGGCACTCCTGCCGAAACACGTTGGGGCTTTATTTTCTATAAACCAGTGACCTCCTACACCCTCGCCTTCTGTGTCTTTTCTGGACTTTTGTTGCGAGGGCTCTTGTTTGCTCTCCCTGTGTCTCCCAGTTTTGTAACAATCCACACTTACATGACCTACACCATCATCGGTAAGATATAGAAGCATGCTTACAACCTCTGATAGACTAGCACACATTCAAAGGCTAAATCCTAGAGAGCCTAACTGGGAAATAGTTGCAACACTATCCTCACTTGTAGTTGAACAAGATCCCGGACAGACTCACCAGTATGCTGTTTCTCTCCTGCATAGCCCAATTCATCACACGGACGAAAACATATTCTGACAGAGCCCAGTCTCCACAATACAAGGCAATGGCAGAAGGGGGCCAAAATAAACTTTCACCTCCACAAGTGCATCACACTCAGTAGATTATAGCCACTCATACACATAGTCTACGAATCCCCAATAAGGGCCACCAAACGCAAGCCATTACAAGCAGCCAGCTTGAACTGCATGCTCATAAATGTTCGCTCCATGCGGAACAGATGGCCAGTTCTCATAGATAATGTCAAACACCAAAAGATAGACATGCTCTTTGTCACAGAATCTTGGCTCACCAACACAGACATCCTACTAACAAACCAAATAAAGCCCTCAAACTATGACAGCTTTAACTGCCCCAGAGCAGATCAAAGGGGGGGGGGGGGAGGCATATTCATCCTTGGCAGAAGTGAATTACAATTCCACTACCTATCATCAGCCCAGAGCCCATCTCAATCACAAATAAACAATTACATGCAAGTATGATCTACAGAACACCTTCAGCTCGCACCGATGACCTCTCTGCAAACCTCGAACAAGCATGCAACCACATAACCCAAAGAAAGCTACTTTGATTGCTGGGGGATTACAACCTCCCCACACTCCCAAAAAAACAAGCCAATTCCTTCCTGGAATCAATGACTGTACTGAGCTACAAGCAAATAGTAAACACATCCACCCACATGAGAGGAAACACCCTGGACCTTATCTTTGCACCCTCATCTATACGCAAACCAAGCAATCAAGCCATACCAAAGGTCATACCGGTCCCCTGGTCAGACCACAGCGCCATTATTTTCCAAATCCCCATAGACCTAGATGAACAAAATCAAGATGTTACTGCTCCTCCACCAAATCGTCACTTTAAACACTTTAACAAAGAGCCCTTCTTAAAAGAAACCATACCTAAACTTAATATAGCCACCACCGAGCTCGATGAACTAGTATACATCTGGAATAAGACCCTAAGCACAGCCTCACTCCTACCATACACTGCAAAGCCTGCCAAGAAGCGCCACAGAGCCATATGGTATACTGAAGAACTACGAGAGTCCTTACTATGATTCAGAAAAATTGAGCAGAAATGGTGGCATTCAAGGCTCCCCCGGGACTGAGCTATTTACTTGGTCAGCCTACAAGAGGAAAGCAAAGCAATTGAGCAAAAACGTAAAGAGTACCACACCAATATTTGATGCGCTCTCTGAACAAGTCCCGTGAACTATTTGGAATCATTAAGTCCCTCATGAAGGATCCAACGAAGCAACATCCTACAGACACTTCCCACCTGCAGACCTTTGCAGACCATTTCCAAAACAAAATCAATGAAAATAATTTTCGACAAGTAAATTCCCCAACAGACAACACCACAACTATTGCCAAGCTATCATCCTTCAGCCCAAGTACCATAGAACATATTGAGATCATCATTAAGGGGATTAATACTACCACTTCTCCCAGTGACCCATGCCCCATACACGGGATCAAGCTAGCTCGAGCCGAACTGAATGCAACCATTGCCAGAATTGTACACCTCTCCCTTACCACAGGTGTCGTCAGCCCTGAAAACCGCCTCTGTCAAACCACTACTTAAAAACAGCAAACTGGACCCACTCAACATAAGCTCCTATAGACCCATGTCTAGCCTCCCGCTCCTAGCCAAGATTTATCGAGAAAACAGTCCTGCAACAGATCCAACACCACATTGACACCCATGCTCCACTCAACCCACAACAGCACAGATTTAGATAACAACACAGTATCGAAACCCTCTTGGCTACCCTCCTTGACAGACTCACCTTAGGCATCGACAAAGTGAAAGAGAGATTCATCCTAATATTCCTGGACATCGCCTCAGCAACCTACTGCTCTGTCGGCTACAGGAGAAAGGATTACAAAGCACAGTCCTGGATTGGTGCACATCCTATCTAACAGGTTGCCAACAACAGGTTCGAATAGGCGTTCAAGTATCAGGCACATACCAGCAAATGCAAGGCATCCCACAGGGTTCATCTCTATCTGCCCTGCTCTCCAATATATACATTCAACCAATCTGCTCAATAATATAATCCTATGGCATATTATACTACATTTATGCTGAAGATGTCCTCATTCTACACGGAGAAATCTGATTACACCAAGATAACAGAATGCTTTGATGTAGTTTCAGATTAGCTCTGTACACACAACCTAAATGTGAACTGCAGAAAAACTGAAGTGTTGTTCATAACAAAACAACAGACCTTCTCCCCGCCAACTTCTATTAGGGTAAAAGATGCCGAACTAACAACGAAGCAAGAAGTGCGCTATCTTGGAGTGACCCTGGACCAACAACTGAGTATGCAAACTCACATAAACAATGTTACCAAGGCAGTGTATCATAAAATAAGAACCCTCCAACATTTACACCCACTTCTAGATGCAACAGACTTCCGCACCATATTCTACACACTAATACTCCCGCATTTCGACTATGCCAATATCATACTCCAAGGCCTACCAAGAGACACACTACAACCACTGCAAATGGCCATGAATGCTGCAGTCCGAACCTTGCAAGGAACATCCAGATATGAACATCTTAAGGCAACTGCAATGGCTCCCAATATCGAGCCGCTTGAAATACAAAACCCTACTGATGACATTTAAAGTGCTAGATAACCTGTCCGAAGATTCGCTCCTGGCTATCATACAAACAACACTAAACAACAAAGTAAGAACAGGAATGGCTAATACAATCATAACCCCCTCAGCAATAATAATAAGTACCCAAGCTGCTAAGAACCGCACATTCTCATTATGCGTACCTATCCCTATGGAACGCCCTCCCTGCTCCGATCAGAACTATTTCTGACATGTCAACCCTCAGAAAGGCAGTAAAGCCTCATCTGTTTTACCTCTTCAATGACCACGTACCATAACAAATACAATAACAAAGCTTGCCAGTCCCACAGCACCATCTACCCTCTTGTTAACCCTTTAGGAAACAGGTATCAATATGCAACATAGTTCACCCAGTTGCTATCCAAGCTGACACCCCTATTCAATGTAAAATGTTTATTGTTACTGTTCTGTGTAAACTGCTCTAATTTCTAATTGTGCAGTATATACAACTGAATAAATAAAAAAAAAAAATATCGTGTGTCTGTCCCATGCATGTTTAAATTCTGTTGAAATATATGCATTTAAAGAAAACATTAAGGCCAGTATACTAGCATTCCATAAAGCTTACTGACATATTTAAAGGCCTACAGAGATACAAATAAAATGTCAAAGGAAATGGATCTAATTGTACAAAAACAAAATAGCTAAGAATCGGCCAGGAAGATATTTTGATGGAAAGACTTGGTAATGTTGCTTTTAGAGAAAGTAATTGCTCCATCGAAAACTTAAATAATTCTTTACAGCCTCCAGCCTTCCTCTGTTAGAAAAGCAGCACATTTTCTCATGTCAGAGCTGTTATAGTAACACAAGCCACAAGCAAGATCCCTGCACAGCAGCCTGGTCTAGCATGAGAATTCGCATTCCAAAAAGCAGCAAGTCAGCACCACAGAATCATTCTGTGAACAAGCAGGTCAATAAAACTTTACATAGGCCATGCACCCTTTCCTGGGTCTAGATGAGATTCAAAAGACTAATGCATTTACATGATGATGCATAAAACCAGACAGACTGAGGTACATTTTTACACACACCACTTTGTGCACACAGCCCATAACAAACATGTGAGGGATGTAATTTTATCTACGAAGCTTAGGTGGAAAGTACCAAAAGATGCCTAATTGACAGGTAACGTAGGCATCTATTGCTTTTATAAAATTATCACCCAGAACTAGCCTCAACAGTGCACAAATTCACACGCACAAATTTATATCTGCTCTAAAGAAAATGTAAATATGAGTATGTACTCCTCTAAGAGGGTCATTTTATAAGAGAGTGTGTATTGTTAGGTATCAAGCAGGTGCCTAAAAGAGGCTATTCTAATCGTGCACTCTTATCTGGCCATATACACTTGTAAATGATTTCTTATAAAATAATGCTGTCATAAAATGACATACAATAAATTTATAGTGCATACTTTGTCAGTGGACATGCACATGGGCAGTGCATACAAGCATGTTTATGTTTATCGAGCTTGATATATATGCGTAGATTATAAAATAATATAATTTATGTGCATGCCTGCAAAATATAGGCATGGCCATTTACACCAGTTTTAAGGCTGGAATAAATGTCAGTGTCTTAACTTAAAGTGAAATGTCTGCTACTTATGCCAATATTTTCTAAAGATAAAGTTGTCGAGTTTTCTTTATGAAATAGCGTCTAAGCAGGCCCACCTTATAAACTGATCCTCAATGGAGTTAATTTTATAAGGAGATATGTACAATTACACACCATCAACCCCTTTAAATCATGTATTTTCAATCATATTCGTTCATTGGTGGCCCTTCTGTAGTACTATAGAACTGACAGTCTTTCTTATGAACTAATTGATAAGGGTGGATGGGGTGTGAGTGTGGCACTTTAAGAACAGGGAATGGGTGGCTGAGTTTAAGGAAAGGTGAATGAAGAATGGGATGAGTGATGATGGGTAAATGGGTATGGTTGTGGAAAAGGGGCTCGAGTGATTGAGGTAGGGTTGAGAAGAACGTAAGGAATAAGAGACATGGTTACATGGAAAGTGGGGAATGAATGTGAGTGAAAGGGAAGGGAAGGTGGGGTAGAAAATGGGAGTGTGGATTCAGCCCAGGGAAAAGGTGGATGGAGCCACTTCTCCAAAGGAGTTATAACGTGAAGGGCTATTGGTTGGGGAGGGTAATTAAGGGGGATGGGAGTTCAGGGGGCGTTCAGGTACAAGAGGGATTGAGATAATATGATGGTTCAAAGAGGGGAAGTACATGAGGAAGGCAGAAAGGGTAGAGAGGGCAAAGGGAAACAGGAAAAGGGGACAGTAATTTTAACTATTGATTCTAAGGGATTAAATTTCTGGCAAAAGAGGAATTCCCTAGTGTAGCAAGGGGGGATCACAAAAGGCAGACATCATTCTAATTCAAGAGACACATTTAAAACGGTCTCAGGAGATGTGGCTGAAATCAGCTAAATATCCTTATGGGTACCTGGCTACTAATAGAGAGAAATCAAAGAAGGGAGGGGTGGGGATAATGACATCCATTGAAAAGGTGGTAGAAGAGCATGAGGTTCAAAGGGACACAGAGGGAAGATATTTGTTGTGGTGAGGGAAAACTGATAGTCAAGAAGTGGTGGTGGCAAGTGTTTATGCCCCTAATAAAAATCAATGGGATTTGTTTGTAAAGCTGAAGGAGAAGGTGGAGGGATTTAACTCTAAACCTGTTATAATGGAGGGTGACTAACTTGACACGCAACTCTAGACTAGACAACTCAAGTGGAGAAGATGGGGGGGGGGGGGGAAGGGTCCAGATTAAAATTCAAAAGGATGATGGTGAGTTTGGGTGTGGTGGATATCAGGGGGCAGAAACCTGGTAATAGTAGGGACTACATCTTCTATTCGCACCTGCACAATGTGGATTGATATGGAGGGAGGAGTGGCCTAGTGGTTAGGACAAGGTACCTCAGGCCGGAGGGCCAGGGGTTCAATTCCCACCTGGGGACAGCAATCTCAGGCCGGAGGGACTGGGGTTTCTAGTCCTATAGGCACTCCTTGTGGCCTTGGGCAAGCCACTTAACCCTCCATTGCCTCAGGTACACATAGATTGTGAGCCCTTTGGGGATGAGGGAATGTATCCAGTACCTGCTAATAGTGATTGTAAAACCGCTCTGATGCCCTTCAGCCTGGGCGGTATATCAAGAAATTCCATAAACATAAACATCATGATGGATGATTGTTGCCAAGAGTGGCAGCAGTAGAGACTGGTCAGATTACATAGTCTGATCATGCTCCTGTGGTAGTTAAAATTGAAAAAAGTGTGGGGGTGGAGAGAGAAAGGGCTATGTTTCTGGAGATTCAACAAGAAGCTTATTAGATGACACAGAAGGTGTTTCAAGGGTTTGACGAGTCATTACTGAATATATTAAAAATCAGTAATAATGGCAAAACAGGGTTGAGAAGTGTGTAAGATAGGCTCAAAGCAGTGGTTAGTTACTGGAGGATGTAGTGAAGGCTGTAAGTATAGCTGGGTTTAAAAAAGGTTTGGACAAGTTCCTGGAGGAAAGGTCCGTAAACTATTATTAAAGAGGACCCTAGAAATCTATTACTTGCCCTGGGACAAGCATTGTGGAACTTGTGTGTCTTTCTGGCAACCTGCCAAGTACTTGTGACCTGGATTGACCATTGTTGGAAACAGGATACTGGGCTTGATGGACTTTGGTCTGACCCAGTATGGTATTTCTTGTTATAATGGTAATACCCAAACCTGGAAAAGACATAGGAGTTATAGTTCATATAGGCTGTTTTGTTGAAGGAGTAGCCTAATGGTTAGAGCACTGGCTTGGGACCAGGATTCGATTCCCACTAGCATTCCTTGTGGCCTTGGGCAAGTCACTTAACCCTCCATTGCCTCAGAAAAATCCAAGTTATCAATGTCCCTGTTCAATGTACATTACTCCAAGTTGAAGTTATAATGTAAACTGCTTTGACTGAAATGATAAAGCGGTATAAAAAACCTATTAAATAAATAAACCAGATAGTATGGTTCAGTATTAGGACTAGGGCTGTTAGAATCCATTCAAAGGTGAGGGTCTTAGACTTTAGGAAGACTAATTTGCCAAGATGGGCCAATACATCAGGGAGTCGTTAGCGGGATGGGAACAGCTGGGGGATGTAGAAAAACAGTGGGCAAAACTGAAAGGGGATATTTTAAGGGCAACCAATCTTTTTGTTAAAATGGTAAATAAAGGTAAAAGGAAAAGGAGACCGCTATGGCTTTCGAAAGAAGTAGCTGAAAAAGTGAAGAAAAAGAGGGAGGCCTTCGTGAAATACAAGAGATCACAGAGAGAGGAAGACATGCATCTATATTTGGAAAAACTTAGAGAAGCTAGCAAAGTAGTCAGGAAAGCAAAGATTCAAAAAGAGGAGGAAATAGCCAATGCAATAAAATGGGGGGGATAAGACATTTTTCAGATATGTTAGTGAGAAGAGGAGGGGCAAAAGTGGTATTGTCAGACTCAAGGGTGAAGGGGAGGAATATGTAGAAGCTGATGAGGATAAAGCGGAATTGCTTAACAAATATTTCTGTTCTGTGTTCACAAATGAAGAACCAGGAGCAGGACCTCAGAAAACACCCACAAACAGGAACAGAAGCGAGGGACATCTTGAACAATTTTCAAAAGACTGTGTTCGTGAGAAACTGGCTCAACTTAAAGTAGACAAAGCGATGTGACCGGATGGGATACACCCTAGAATACTGAGGGAACTTGGGGACATTCTAGCAGCTCCACTGACTGACCTTTTCAATGCATCGTTGGAGTCGGGAGTGGTGCCAAAAGACTGGAGAGAGGCTCATGTGGTGCCTTTACACAAAAGCGGAAGTAAGGATGTAGTTGAAAACTACAGGCCGATTTATTTAACTTCAGTGGTGAGTAAATTATTGGAAATGCTGCTGAAAGAGAAAGTAGTGAGGTTTCTGGAGTCCAGCAGATTACAGGATCCGATTGATTTCTTTGACTGGGTGACCAGGGAGTTGGACCGAGGGAGAGCCCTAGATGTGATGTATTTAGATTTCAGTAAAGCCTTTGACACTGTTCCTCACAGGCGACTTATAAACAAACTGAGCACCCTAGGGATGGACCCTAAAGTTACTGCTTGGGTTAGAAATTGGTTGGGTGGGAGGCGACAAAGAGTACAGGTAAATGGTGCTCACTCTGAGGAGAAGGATGTTACCAGTGGTGTGCCCCAGGGATCTGTCCTTGGTCAGATTCTTTTTAACAGCTTTGTTAGTGATATAGCGGAAGGGCTGTCGGGTAAGGTTTGCCTTTTTGTGGATGATACCAAAATCTGCAATAGAGTAGACACCCAGGAAGGTGTAGAAAACATGAGGAGGGATCTAGCTAAGCTTGAAGAATGGTCTAGAATATGGCAGCTGGGATTTAATGTTAAAAAATGTAAGGTCATGCATTTGGGCTGCAGCAATCCAAGAGAGCAATATAGTATAGGGGATGAAGTACTTTTGTCCACTAAAGAAGAGCGGGACCTAGGCGTGGTTGTGTCTGATGATCTTAAAGTAGCTAAAGAGGTAGAAAAGGCGATGGCAAAAGATAGAAGGATGCTTGGATGCATACGGAGAGGAATGGCTAGCAGAAAAAAGGAGGTGATAGTGTCTCTGTATAAGTCTTTGGTGCGACCTCATTTGGAGTATAGTGTACAATTCTGGAGAATGCACCTTCAAAAGGTTGTGAACAGGATGGAGTCAGTGCAGAGGGTGGCTACTAAAATGGTTAGTAGTCTTCATTATAAAGCATATGAGGACAGACTTAAGGATCTTAATATGTACACCTTAGAGGAAAGGCGGGATAGAGGTGATATAATTGAGAAGTTTAAATACCTCCGTGGCATAAATGTTCAGGGGGAGAGCCTCTTTCAATTGAAAGCAAGTTCTGCTATGAGGGGACATGGGATGAGGGTGAAGGGGGATAGATTCAGGAGTGATTTGCGGAAATATTTCTTTACGGAAAGAGTGGTGGATCCATGGAATAGTCTCCCAGTGGAGGTGGTAGAGATGAGGACAGTAACTGAATTCAAAAAAGCATGGGACAAACACAGAGGATCTCTAAAGGAAAAAGGGGACTGTGTTGTTGTTGATATGGAAGGACAGACTAGATAGGCCATGTGGTCTTTTTCTGTCGTCATGTTTCTATGTTTCTAAATAAATTTGGATGCCAAGATCTTGGCAAAGGTTTTGACTGCAAGACTGCAAACATTTCTTCTCAAGTTGGTAAAGGAGGATAAATCTAGTTTTATATCAGACAGACAAACTTCTGACATTATTAGAAAAATTTTGAATCTCATAGGAGTTGCCAGGAAGGATAGTATCCTCTCCCTTTTGATGGTAGTAGATGCTGAATAAGTGTTTGATAGAGTGGAGCGGAATTTCATGTTCAAAGTCTTGACAAAAATGGGAATGAGGGCCAAATTTATTGGCTGGATTAGAGCTATTTACAGAGCCCCTACAGCGGGAACAAGAATTTATGGATGATATACTGTCGCCCCCACCTGGCTGGGCATATAGCCGAGCACCAGGATGGAGTCGCCTTGCTGCCCTAGAATAAGTCCTCCCAATATGGCTGCCAGGAGGGCTGCTGGGATATGTAGTTTCACTTATCCTTATTAGGCAAAAGTAGTTGTGCAGACAAGTGGTCAGGCGAAACAGAGAAATATTTATTTGTTGTGTTCTGGGGTTTCCATCATATTCACAAGTAACAGGCTGAATAAACAATAATGGGATTCTTCTCCAAAGCAAAGGTATAACTTTTACAAAAGTATGCACAGGATTACTGGTATCAGCAATAAATAGCTTCTTATAAACTTGCTTTCAAAGCTCAGATTATAAATCTTGTCATGGGCACATTAGCTTCTTATGGGAGTGTTTCCTTCACAGCTCCTTTATAACAGAAACGGCTTTAAAATGTCCACTGAGCTTTCCCTTCAGTTTCAGGCCTTACACAGCAACCGCTTGATTAACAACGTTCAGCTGTTCTCTGTGCTGCATCCTTCAATCAGGTAAGTTCCTTACTATGGCATTCACTCATTCAAACAGGTTTTAAGCTTAACACACTTCTAATTCATTAGCTTTACAATAAGAACACTGCATCTCATCGGAGCTATCTTCATAGTCTTCATAGCAGCTTCCTATATCCATTTCCTCAATGGCATCCTCACAATATTCTTCAGAGGGTACCTGGCTGTAGAGCTGACTAGTTTGTTTCTGGAGCATTTCATTCAAACCTCTCTAATAGAACCTTTTTCTGCTCTATTTCCTCAGAGAGCTGGGGTTGCTGACATGCAGACAAGCTATTGTTTCTACTGCTAGAGCTTAGCTGGCTATTATAATTATTTCTTCTATCAGGAACTAATTCTCTTAACTTTCTTTCAGGCAGGAATTCTGGAAGACACACTTGCCTTAGTTCAGGGCCGTTTAGTAGCTCTCCTCTTTCCTTGCCAGAGCCATGCTGCTTTCTCTCTGCAGACACTTCTCTCCGTTGTAGCAAACTTCCTTTCTGCTGAGACTGCCTTGGACCGGTTCCAAGCAGATCCCACTGCTTGTCTTTGAGGTTGAGCCCAGCACTTCTCGTGCCTCCTTGGGCCCCTTCTCCTCTAGCTCCAGTTCCTCTGGATTCTCTTCCAGGTCCTCTGGGTTCAGTGCCACTCCTTCTTCTCTCCTCTCCTTGTCTTCCTCCTTCACTTTCCGGTCCTCCTCTCTCTGACTTTCCAAACACAGGAGTTTTAAACTGCTCCCTCTCAGGGACCACGCCTCTTTCCCAGCACACGTGGGAGCTGCTAGGCTTCACTCCAGCCCTGACGTGCTGAAGTGGGCGGGGCTTAATGGTGACTGTGCTATGAGTCAAAGGTTCTCGGTTGCTGGGGAAACCCTGAATGCTCTCACTCTTAAAGGCACAGAGTTCATTCTCCTGGCATTCCATAGCCTCTGAACTGCCTTCATCATCACAATACTGAAGAGTTCACTTTGGGAAGGGGCATGAGACAGGGCTGCCCAGTTTTGCCTCTGCTCTTTGCTCTGATGATAGAGCCATTGGCAGAAAAGATAAGAAGTCAAATGAGTATTAAGGGCATTCAAGTGGGGGACAGTGATAATGAAATGGCTATATTTTCAGACAATGTTATTTTTACCATTAGTCACCCTTTGATATCACTCCCCAATTTGATGAGAGAGATAGAATACTATAGCAAGGTATCAGGTTACAAAACGAATATGGGAAAGACGGAGGTATTGAAAGTGAAGTTAGATCCCCAGTTGGAGCAGAGACTGAGGGAAGTTGTCCATTTTAAATGGGCAAAACATTTACTTGGGGGTAAATGTGGGAAGAGATTGGAAGGACTTACATAGATTAAATTATGATCCTTTAGTGGGAAACATGTTAAAGGATCTGAACAGATGAGATAAACATCATTTTTTGTGGGTGGGAATTATTTTCATCATTAAAATGAACGTACTGCCCTTTCTGTTTATGTCACTGCCCATTGATCTTCCAGTTAAAATTGTAAAGAATCTCAGGAAAGGCAAATTTTCTCTTTTATTTGGAAGAAAATGCCCACCTCACCTAATGTGAATAAAAGTGTAATGTGCAGAGGTGGAATGGAAGTCCCAGATATTGGCAGACATTATGAAGTGACTCACCTGTGGGCAGTGATGGAGTGGGAGAAGAAGAATGAGGGTAAACAGTGGGCTCAGATAAAACAATGTATTTGGGGTAAGAGGTTACTTCAGGAGCAATTATGGGGAAGAGAAAGAAGGGAGCTAGAGAAGTGCAATGAAAATTCTTTTATAGGTCTTAGGTACAGGAGTGGAGGAGAGCATGGGGGAGATTGAAAGGACCTGGGGGGGGGGGAGGGTAAGAATGCAGACCTTTAAAGAGCAGAAGAAGGATTTTGTCCCATGAAGTGCTTCCTTGAGTTTTCAGAGATGGGCAGGGAAAGGACTGGTATAAGTGGAGCAGTTTCTTACGTAGGGAAGGAAAGAAAAGGGATTTGAGGAACTAAGGGAGGAGTTTGGGCTGGGGGAAGAAGTTTCCCTATATTCAAGTGATACATTATCTAGACCACCAGAAGAAAGTGGGGGAGCTAAGTGGAGTGGAGATGCGGTTTGAGAAGACATATCAATTCTGCTTTAATATGAAAGGGATGCTTCTCCGGTTATATAAAATGGGGGATATGGCCAATATTAGAGAAAAATATATGATGGCATGGGAAAAAGACCTTGGGGGAGATTGGGATGATGCAAAATGGAGGGTAGTATATGAGAGATACAGCAAGGTAAATATAACATGACAGATTTAAGGGGTATTTAACAGCCTAATGCCAAAGTTTACATATGAAGGGAACTTGAAAGTACACAAATCTAATCGTACTTGGATTGTGGCGATTAGACAGAGGCATGACAAGACAGAACAGAATTAAGCTATTGAAGTGGAAACTTCCTGGGGATGAAGGAGCTAGAATGCATAAATATGTGTCCTAAGGGTTTACCTTAACCAAAAGCATGCTTCTGCAGTTATTTTGTTTAACTTTGCTGTAGAATTGTAGATAAGCTTAGTTTGCCTTCACAGTATTTGGTTACACATTTATGGAACATCAAGTTTGATGGATGCTGTACTTACTTTTTTCAAATATCAATTGTTAATCTTTAACTAATTTTTCTTTTTTTAAAGAACTTCTTTGGTCATCTTTGAACAAACTTTGGATATGAAATATCCTGCTCTAGAGATTCATGACTGGCCAATGGAGGAGAAGGGTTGGAAAGAATTCCTCTACATTACCAGGGACGGTGGTTGTGAATCAAAAGGATCAAAGAAGTCTTCCAGCCAAGAATTAACAGACTGGAGAAGAGGGAAGAAGCAAATGCCAAGGTTTATGGTTGGAGTCAGAGGATAGCAAGGAAACAATACAATGCTGTGACCTAAAGTCTCTCTATGCTGGCATGAGACCCGAAGCAGGGCTGGTGCTAGCCAGGAAGCATGGCAGGGGGCGCCCTTGTTGCCGACCCATGGAACAGGCTGCTCATGCAGACACAAAAAATTCTAGCAGCGATTGTGGCCTTCTTCATTTCTGCGGCCTGCGGGAGCAGCTTGTCCAGCTGGCCAAAAACAGAACTGCTGGATGTGATCCCTTCAGTCCAAAGGACAGGCTGCTCTTGTGCTCACAACATTGCTACTGGTTTCACTTCTTCAGTCTGCGGGAGCAGCCTGTCCTGTGGACCCAAGGGTACTGCAACAGAACAACAGAGCAATCCAGTTTCAGGGGTGGGCCATGGACTGGTCGAGCAGGACTCAAGGAAATGACATTAACTGGTAAGTAAAATGTCACCTTCCATATTGCCCTGTTAGATCAGTCTAGGCAAGTGGGATGTGTCAAAGCTGCAACACCACTGGGCAGAAAGAAGACATAGCAGCTCGTAAAACTCTTTGAGCTGAAGGCCGTGTCTGCCTGCGCGTGGACATCCTTGTGGTAATGCTTGAGAAAAGTAGAAAGTGATGTCCACGTTGCTGCCCGAGAAGTGTCTGCAGGGGCTACTGAGCTTGGCTCCATCCACAAGGACGCTTGTGCTCAGGTAGAATGGGGGCGCAAATCCTCTGGAACCGGCCGGTTCTGTAAAAGATATGCCAGGCAATAGCCTTCTTAATCCAGTGCCCCGAAGTAGACTTGGCTGCTGTTTCACCCTTGTGCGGACCAGCAAACAGCACAAAAAGATGGTCTGACTTACAAAAAGAATTCATAACCTCTAAGTACTGGAGAAACACCCTCCGGACATCCACAAGGTGAAGATCCTTATTCTTTCCCCGACACTGCTCCTTAGAGAAGGAGGGCAGACAAACCACATGGTTCACATGAAAGGGAGACAGAACTTTAGACAAGAAGGAAGGCACAGGTCAAAAGGAAACAGCCTCCTGTACAACTACTGATCATTTGTATAGCCCTACAAGGCATATGCAGCGCTGTACAGACACATGTAAAAGACAGTCTCTGCTCATCAGAGTTTAAAATCTAGTCAAGACCAACAACACAACAGCAGAGGACAAAGATATATCTAGGGGAATGGTAAGGAAACATATAGGAGACTAAGTGGATCGGGATCCAAAAGTGTCCTCAAAGAGGTGAGTTTTCAGTCTGGATTTAAAAAGGACCAGAGATGAATTTCCAGGCATAAGGAACAGAAAGGTGGAAGGACTGAAGTCTGGAGTTGGCAGTAGAAGAGAAGGGCACAGATAGAAGGGATCTGCCAGAAGAGCGGAATTCCCAAGGAGGGGTGTAGGGAGAGATAAGAGGAAAGGTAGTCAGGAGCAGCAAAATCAGTACAGAAGGAGAAGTTTGAAATGTATATGGAAACGGATAGGGAACCAATGAAGCAACTTGAGAAGAGGGGTTATATATGAGCATATCGAGGCTGGCAGAAAATTAGCCAGGCAGTTGAGTTTTGAACAGACTGAAGGGGAGAGAGACGATTCAGAGAGAGACCAGCAAGGAGGTTGCAATAGTCTAGACAAGAGGTGACTAAAGAGTGGATAAGCGTCTTAGCAGTGTGTGTAGAAAGGAAGGGATGAATTTTGCAAATGTTATAGAGAAAGAAGCAACAGGTTTTAGCTATCTGTTGGATGTGTTCATAGAAAGAGAGAGTAGAGTCAAAGATGACCCCAAGGTTGCAAGCTGAGAAAACAGGGGGGAGTGTAGTGCTATCTACAGAAAAAGAGTAGGGAGGAATGGGGGAGATGGTTTTAAGGGGCAAGACAAGAAGCTCAGTTTTGGCCATGTTCCGTTTCAGATGGCAGTACGACATCCAGGCAGAAAATGTCTGATAAGAAGGCAGAGATCTGGGACTGGATTCCTGGAGAGATTTCAAGCACAAAAAGGTAGATCTGAGAGTTAGCAGCATAAAGATGGTACTGAAAACAATGGGAGAAAATAAGTGTACCAAGGGACTGAGTGTAGAAAGAGAAAAGAAGAGGTCCTGAGCCTAGGAGGTACACTGACTGAAAGTGAGATGCTGATAGAGAAGAAACCACCAGAACATGCACTAAAAGTGTGATGGGAGAGATAAGGAAAGAACAGAGCCCCTAAATACAAGCGAGGACAGGGTTATCAAGAAGAAGGTGGTGATCAACAGTGTCAAAGGCCACAAAAAGGTCAAGAAGGATGAGAATCTATTAGAGGCCTTTGGATTTGGCAAGGACAAATTGCTGGAGCATTGGCAAGAGCCGTTTCTGTGGAATGTAGAGAATGAAAGTCGGATCGCAGTGGGTCCAGAAGGTCTTGAGAGGAAAGAAAATCAAGATAGCAACAGCAAACCGCCCATTGAAGTAGTTTTGAAGCAAATGAGAGGAGAGAGAGATAGGTCAATAACTGGAAGGACAGGTAAGATCTAGTGAAGGCTTTTTGAGGGGAGGTGTAGCCACAGCAAGTTAGAAGGCCACAGGAACAGTTGCAGTGTAAAGCGTAAGGTTAAGGATATGACAAATGGAAGGGATGACGGCAGAAGAGACAGAGCTTAGTAGACGAGTGGTGATGGGATTAGAGGAACAGGTAGTCAATTTGGAGGAGGAGAGAAGATTTGAAGTTTCCTCCTCAGTGATTTCAGAAAAGGAAGAAAGGGTGACCAAAGGTGAGGGAAGGACTGGGAAATGAAGAGGGGGAAGATGAGGTGGTAGTGACCCTGCAGAGAATTCAAGGTTAATCTTCTGCACTTTCTCATGGAGGTAGTAAGCCAAGTTCTGGGCAGACAGTGAAAGTATAATTGGGGGAGGAGGGACCCTGAGGAGAGAGTTGAGCATAGCAAAGAGACGGCGAGGGTCAGAGGTAAAAGAGTTGGTCAGATGGACATAGTACTCTTGTTTGGCAAGTGCTGGGGCCAACTGGAAAGAGGTTAGCATGAATTTGAAGTGCAGGAAGTCAGCAAAGGTCTGTGAGTTAAGCCAAAGGCACTCAGCTGAGCGGGCACTGGAACATGCGTAGCGGGTTGTCGAGGACAGCCAGGGTTGAGGTACGGTAAATAGGGACATTAATAACCTGAATTCATTTGAGGCAATGGAGGGTTAAGTGACTTGCCCAAGGCCATAAGGAGTGCTAGTGGAAATCAAACCCTGGTCTCTTGGTTCCCAAGCCAGTGCTCTAACCACTAGGCTACTCCTCCACTATTTTGCCACCATGGCAAACTGGTTCCTCAGCAAGGAATCTACCTTGCAGACCAGAACATTCTTTAAGGCATATCCACCTTCCACAGGAATGCTGGTCTGTATGGTAACTGCCGTGACTTGCACATCCATCTTATCCTTCTGCAGCAAACCCAGCCAGAGAACAGAAGTACAAGGTCAATATTGCCCTTACACAGAATGCAAAATACATGGTTAGACCTAACCCTGAACTCAGTATGAAAAAGAACAATGGAGGGGGAATCCAGTTTATTGCTGTGTGAGAAAGTCATAAGCTAAAGGGAAAGAGCAGAATGCGGTGTGGAGGATGAGACATGGGGTGGGGTGGGGTGGGGTGGGGTGGGGAGGGGAGAGGAAAGAACTCATACAAAATGACTCCAAAGATAATGGCACCAAAAGAGTATGGTGAGAGGATGCCAGGCAAGGCTAGAACTGTCTGGAAAAAAGCCAAGGTAGATGTGCTTTAAAAACCTTTTTTTTTTTAGGGATGGGGGTGAGGTTGTTTCTAAAGCTTTCATACCAATTCTTCTTGTATTCTTTTATTTTATCTCCCACCCAAAGAACATACACAGGTGGCAAAGGGAGCCCTTGCTGTCCCAAAAAGGCTGGGAGGAATTCTCTCTAAAATCATTCCTTGCCAAGACTAGTAGGGGCTGTCACCATAATATAAGTAGTCTTGTCTCCCTCTTTGAGCAAATTGTTTCTGTGGCCGGCCAAAGCCCTGTGGAACAGCAGACTTTCAATACACATGGAGTGTCACATGGAGTGGAAACACTCCTTACCACCCTCTTTAATAATATAATTACTGGTGTCGACAACATCCGTCAGGGGTTTGCACTCATTTTCCTAGACATTGCCGCAGCCTTCGACTCAGTAAGCCACGAGCTTCTCCTAGGGCGGCTAAAAGAGAAAGGCATCTGCGGAACAGCACTTGAATGGTGCAGATCATACTTGTCCGGAAGATGGCAGCACGTACGATCCGGTGGAGCAACATCAGAACCGTTTCATCAAGGTCAGGGAGTTCCACAGGGATCCTCCCTCTCTGCCTTGATGTTCAACATATATATGCAACCCATTTGTAATATCATCTGGTCTTTCAATGTCAGTTGCATGATATACACTGACGATGTCCTGCTCTATATGCCGTTCTCCATAGATAAATTGGACTTCTCCCCTTTGACCAATTGCTTCAACGCCATATCAGAATGGCTCCTGTCACAAAACCTCCGAATTCAGCATAAGAAGACAGAGGTGTTCTTCATTACGAGGAACCCGAATTTCAGCCCACCACAATACTCGAAGGTGAAAGAAGCCAATCTACAAGCAAAACCCACAATATGGTACCTGGGTGTTACACTGGATCAAAATCTTGACATGAAGGCACACATAGCCAACACTATAAGAGCTATCTATTACAAGATCCGTTCACTCAGACATCTACGCCCCTTGCTTGAACCAGAGGATTTCCGTACAATTTACCAGGCTCTGATCATACCTCATTGTGATTACGCCAATGCCATATTACAAGGACTCCCCCAATCCACCTTGAACCCCCTACAGCTCGCAATGAATAGCGCAGCGAGGGTTCTTCATGGTGCATCTAGGAGAGACCATGTGATGCCCCTTCTGAAGAAGTTACACTGGCTTCCTATACAGGCCAGTATCATCTTCAAGACAGTGTTACAGACATTCAATAGTCTCTCCTCCTCCTCACTAACCGACCTCATCCAAACCATAGCCCCTAATAGATCAAGCAGATCCACAGCAATAAATATGCTAACGATTCCGAGAGAATTAACAAGATGCACCGCTACAACAGCAAATAGGGCCTTCAGACTCTGTGCCCCAAGACTCTGGAACACCTTACCAACAAACATCAGAGCAATCACTAACCTAACCCAGTTTAGAAAGGCCCTCAAACACTACCTTTTCCTCAAATACTTACCAGAGAACACTGAATCACATCCCCACTCAAATATCTGTAGCTACACCAACACACCTAGTCAGCCAGGAGAACACACCTAGCAAGGTGTCCTTGACCATTGAATCACGTTACATTTATTCTATGACTCCAGTGTGTAAATAGTTACCCTTGGTTATCCAAGTTTTGCTGTCCAGTTAATTGTAAACTCAGACATATGTATCCTGTCTGATTTTTCTGTTCCATGTAAACCACGCTGATGCCGAATAGTGTGGTATATAAGAAATTGCAAATAAATAAACACAGACCTGTTGGGATGCAGCACACTCAGAGCGAACTAAAGTGCTTGAAAGTTTCTGTTTAGAAATTACATATAAAGTTTGCCCCAACAGAGACACTGTTGCTTACAATGCCCTGTAAGTCTTCACCCCTTTAACATTTTTTGCATTCAACCTATACAGATTAAGGCATTTGGGCCAAGGTTTCCTTGGAGGAGCTTTTGACACAAATTCTGCTTGAAGAACGGCCCTGAGTTTCTAAGGGCTCGAAACATGGTGCTGTGTTGCATGGACGTATGGATTTTTAAACCATTGCATGGACACATGGATTTTCAATGGATCAGATCAGACACAAGGAAGAGCAGAAACGCTCTTGCTGGAGCAGTCAGATGAACACAAGAAGCGTGCGGTGGTCACAGGATACCTTTAATTAAATAACCTCAATGCGTTTCGGCGAACGCCTTCCTCAGAGGGTATACAGCTTATATACTGCACTGTGGTATGTTTCACCTTTAATATGATCCTATCTTCTATATTTTATAATGGTTAAAATAATACGTTGAAAGAAACTGACAACAATGATCCCAGCAAATGAGGGAAGAAAAGCAGTCTGAAATACAGAGTCCTTGTGGAACAAGATAAGTGGACTGTGTGGGTCTTGCAAGATGCATTATTCACATGCACTTTTGGGCAAGGGGTGTCTCATGCCTTTTAAACTGGAGGGTTTGTTCACGAGAAAGGTTTTCCTTTCAAGACAAACAATCCAACAAAAACATACAATTTTTTGAGTTCTTCATTGGCTATTCTGCAGATTTTGGAGGGTTATTATAGATAGAATACTTAGTTTTGATTGGGTCCTACTTTTTGTATTTAGGACATAATTATTGGCATGTTTATAAACAATTCAAATCAGTTTGAACAGACGAACCACATTCCCATTGCAATAAAATTATATAGATATTTTAAAAGTGAGTAGCACTAGGTATTGCATGGTTTCTGATAGTACACCATGTTGGTGGAATGATTTGCCAGAAGAATTACGATTAGAACTTAACTGTTGCTTAAAAAATAGAAAACCTGTTTTTTTTGACCATGTTTTGACCAACAGTCGTTGCTAAACTGCTGAATTTGATGATTATGTGATTTTGTTTTTATTGTTTTAGTTTTTCTTTGTTTCATGGGGATTTATATGAAGATATATTTTATTTTGTATTGCTAGCAAGATTTTACTCTAGTTCTATGTTAGTTTTAATTAAGGGTAATTTCTTTGTTTTGTGTTATAACTGGTTTGAACTCTGTTTATCTGCCAAATCCTATTATAATGGTTACAGAGTGGGACAGAAATAATAAAATTAACTAATTTGTATGCCTTGATTCAATACTTAGCAGACGCTCTTTTTGCAGTAATAACAGCTACGAATCATTTCCACAACAAGATGGTGCAGTTCTGCCTATTCTTCTTGCCACAATAAGCTCAAGCACTTTCAAATTGACTGCACAGATTTTCTATTGGATTCAGATCTGGGCTTTGACTGAGCCACTCGGACATTGGCTTTCTTCTTGTTAGCCACTCCATTGTTATTTTTGCTTTGTACTTAGGATCACTGTCCCATTGAAAGGTGAATCTTCTTCCCAACCCAAAGTTATTGCAGATCAGAACATGGGTTTTGCCAGGATATGCTGGTACTTTTCACCATCTATATTTACGCTATCAATATCGCTTAGCACTGACAGAAAAAAGTTCCATCTAGGTGACTTATAAATAAATGAAGTGGCCTTGCTATGGGCCCTAATGTTAACAGGGTTAGAAACTGAATGAGTGGGAGGTGACCAAGGATAGTCATATAGGAAGTTCACAGTGAGGATAAGGGTATTACCGATGGTGTGCTGCTGAGATCGGTCCTTGGTTCAGTCCTTTTAATATTTTTATAAGAAATGCTGCAGAAGAGTTGTTGGATAAGATTTGCCTCTTTGTGGATAATGCTAAAATCTACAAGGAGACGACACCCTGGAAGGTATGGATAACATAAGGAGGGATTTAGTGAAATTTGAATAATGGTCTACTCTTTACATTCTGGCCTGAAAAAACTCCTCTATCCCGCTACCTTACTTGTATAGATATTTTTAAAATCAACTTTATTGTTCTTAACAGGAGAATACAATTTTGTGTTTGAAAGTTCTATTCTATATAGCATTAATGAGCAAACTCTTACAATTATGGGGTGTACCCAGGGCCGGATTTACCTATACGCCATGTACGCCATGGCGTAGGGCCCACAGCTGGCAAGGGCCCACCCGGGGCCGGCCCACACACCGCAGGGCTTCAGAGGGAGCAGGGTAAGCTTGCGCGAGGCCCCGGCTCCCTCTGTACAGCCGCCAGTGTGAAGAGCCTTTTCCTTCACGCTGGCGGCTGTATCTGTAAAGCCGCGATTGCTGGGAAAGGTTAAAGGCAATGCCCTTTAACCTTTCCCAGCATTCGCGGCTTCACAGATACAGCCGCCAGCGTGAAGGAAAAGGCTCTTCATGCTGGCGGCTGTACAGAGGGAGCCAGGGCCTCGCGCGAGCTTACCCGGCTCCCTCTGAAGCCTCTCAGACAGCCGCGGTGCTGGTCGGGGGGGCCAAGGACTGCATGGGCTGTGATTGGGGGGGGGGGGGACCAGGCCCGGAAAAGGGCTAGGGGGGGGGGGACTTGGACTGGAAAGAAATGGGCTGTGATATGGGGGGGGGACCTGAACTATAAAAGGGCTATGGGGGGGGGGACTTGGACTGGAAATGGGTGGTGAAGGGGGGGACCTGGACCGGAAAAGGGCTATGGGGGAGGGGGGACTTGGACTGGAAAGAAATGGGCTGAGTTGGGGGGGGGGACCTGAACTGTAAAAGGGCTATGGGGGGGGGGGGACATGGACTGGAAATGGGTTGTGATGGGAAGGGGGACCTGGACCGGAAAAGGGCTATGGGGGGGGGGGGGGACTTGGACTGGAAATGGGTTGTGATGGGGGGGGGGGGCCCTGGACCGGAAAAGGGCTATTGGGGTTGGGGGACTTGGACTGGAAAGAAATGGGCTGTGATGGGGGGGGACCTGAACTGTAAAAGGGCTATGGGGGGGGCATGGACTGGAAATGGGTTGTGATGGGGAGGGGGACCTGGACCAGAAAAGGGCTATGGGGGGGGGGGACTTGGACTGGAAATGGGTAGTGATGGGGGGGGGGGGACCTGGACCAGAAAAGGGCTATGGGGGGGGGGGTAACTTGGACTGCAAATGGGCTGTGATGGGGGGGGGGAACTAGGACTGCAAATGGGCTGTGATGGTGCAGGGGGACTCGGACTGCAAATGGGATGTGATGGTGGGGGCTAGGACTAGAAATAGGCTGTGATGGGGGGGAGGCCTAGGACTGGAAATGGCCTGTGATGTGAAGGCTAGCACTGGAAATGGGCTGATGAAGAGCTAGAATAGGACTGGAAATGGGCTGATGTGGGGCATGGGAGAATGGGACTAGAAGGGAGTGGATGCTGGGTGGATCTAAGAACTATAAGGGAACTGATTTTGGGGGAGGACTAGAATGGATGGGGAATGAGAATGGAGAGGGGAAAAATATTTTGTGTGGAAGAAAAGTCTATGATGGGCTGGGTATTGGGAGAGTAAGAGGGGCTTGAAAATGGAAGGGTGAAATTTAAATGGATGATAAAGGAATAAGGAAAGAATTGGGGGAAAGAGCAAAAGGGAGACAATCAGTATGTTAAAGCAGAAATAGAGAGAGAATGGAAAACATCTAAAAGAGAAGAAAGGACAAATGGATAGCTCGCAGAAGACAGGAAGAAACCAGAAGAAAGTGACTGGAGCAATTGCAACTGAAAAAATGCCCAAACAGAAGGTAGAAAAATACTTTTTATTTTGAATTTATTAACTGGAATATGTCTTTTTTAATGTATTTCTTGAATTCCGATGCTGATTTTGTCCCTATTGCCTCTTTATGTCAGGCAATTCTATACATCTATTGCCATTTCTGTTTTGGTAAGTTGATCTCGTTTTTATTTTTTCTGGGGGCCCACAATTTTTGTTGGCGTAGGGCCTCACTCAAGATAAATCCGGCCCTGGGTGTACCAAGTAATAATGGGAGGGGTTTTCAATATTGTGAAAGACTAAGAATTCAACTATAAGCCAAAAAAACCCAAACAAGTAAAGCTCATGGATTAGGGGGCTGAAAGACCTAGGGGTCTGTTTACTAAACGGCGGTAGCGGACTCCGTGCGATATCGGAGCCGCGGCCCCATTGAAATCAATGGGGCTGCGGCTCCGATATCGCACGGAGTCCACTACTGCCAGTTAGTAAACAGACCCCCTAGAGTTAATTGATCATAGACATTAGGGCAATACACATTGCACAGCAATAGCTTTGCCCTGTATAGCAACCCTATTACGATGTCATACCTCCCTTCAGGGTCTTGCCAAATTTTATGCATCATAAATGGCATTTTCTTATGGAACTGAATGGCAACTCTCCTCTGTTTGCTAGAGTTTGAGGCCCAGATCACTTCCTCTACCTAATGTCATTTTAGTTTTTTATGTTTCACTGACATCAAATTGATTTGCTGAATAAAACCTATGCCCGTGCCTGATTTTTAAAAATTGTGTTAGGACTTTTGCTCTCTTCACAGATGAGTTAATTCCTCTCACATTCCATGTCACAAAATGCACTTCAACCATTCTTCCTGCTCAAATTCACCATTCTGCGAGATATGTCATGCTGTCTCTGGGGTCTTCCAGCCTAGCCTTCAGTCTATCCCTAGCAGGTTTACTCATAGACATCAGTTGAGCTTCCACTGCCCCTTTCCTAGCTTCCTTCCCTTTATGATAGTTCCTACATCCACACCTTCATTCACATACCACACATCCTTCTACATACATCACTTCCCTTCACTCTTCCTCCCATCCTTCCCCAAAAGACCCCCAGTCAACTCTACTGATCTATCCCAGAGGCTCAGACCTACATTACTCCTTCTCCATGCATGTATATTCCCCTCATGTATCCCTAACTCATGCCATGCAGAATGTCCACTGTGGTGTTGCACTGTCCACTTTGCATCTCATCCTGTCATTCCCACCCCCTCATTCCCTTTCCGTCCACCCCAATAGTTCTAGTGGTGGGTTCCATTATACAGCTGGCAACCTTCGTCCCTGTGGTGCTGCGATCAACCTGCTATAGCTTCATCCTGTGGCATGCCTTTCAGTGATCTGCAGGGTGTATACAGTTATTCTTTTATAGACTTCTTCATCCATCTTAGCTGTACAACACAGGGTCTCTGAAAGTCCAGGCCTCTCCCCTTGCCCATCTCAACATTTCTGATATCCAGGTCTACCATCCTCTTTAGCTCTTAATCTCTCATTTAGACTAATTTAAGTTGTTGGATTCTCTTTTCCCAGTCTTTGTCAGGATCCTTTCTGATGCCAAGCACCGTGTGCTTTAACACTGGAACAAAATTGTTTTTGCTTGTCTCTGTGTTTCTTAATTTTCTTTCTGAATATAACTCCCCCCCCCCCTCAAGTTTTTATTATGATAGGCGAGCTATACCTTGGCTAGGCCCTGTAGCCTAAAGCGGATTCCTCTTACACAGTTTGTTGCCGATTGCTGCTCTGAGATCTGGGCAGAATAGTATTGAAACAAAAGCTTTATACCATCATTCATCAACGCTCTTCAATTTCTGTATGGTATCATTAGTCAAGTGTTGTCTGCAAATTTAGTAGGCAGGCAATAATAGTTCTGGGCAATACTCTTTACGCACCCCTAGCATTTTCACTAGGCTTTCCGTTGCCAACATTTCCAATGACTCTGGGAGCCAGCTTTTCACCAGGATAACTAGAATGTTATCAGTCACCGTCTCAGGGAGTCAGACTATTCAGATATTATTTCACCGTCCCCTATTCTACCAGTCTTCCACCCATTCCCGAAACTTTCTGCACCTCATCTCCAGTTCTCAGATGTGTGCCTCCATCTTCTCCTCCTGCCAGAAGATCCTTTCCTTTTCATGCTGGAGTTCTCTCATTTGACCCTCGAGACTTTATTTTGTCCATTGAGGCTTGCAATTTCAATAGCCTCTTGTCTAGGAAGGCACTGTAATTTCTCTGACTGCCACGGCTTGAGGTGCTAAGACCAGCACCAGCATCTCTGCTGCCATCTTTCCTTTGTGTTCTTGTTCCTCGTTGATCATGGAGTTTTGCTGGCCATATACTTAGATCGGTTCAGCGGCATTGTCTTTTAGGACTCTCAAGGGGCACCCACCACCTCTCTCAAGCCAACTACAAAGGAATGGTCATAAGTCAGCTGAATTCTATAGACACTTTGCTGATTTAAAGAGGGCTCGGGCCAGAGCCACTCACAGGACATCCACTTAACTCTGTCACAACATGACCCCCAAAATTACAAAAATTGTGCCTGAAAGGGCCAATAGGAGGTATAAAAGAAATCCAATAAACTAACCTAACATCTATAGCTTCTCTCTCCCCATCCTGTCATATTACTGACCTCTCTTCATGCTGTTAATTTTGACCTTCTACTATTCCTCTGAAAGGTACTAATAATGCCCTTACTAATAGGAAGTCCCTGTGGCTGGTGGTCTAAGTGTGTATTCAGAGGAGCTCCCTTACGAGACACAAACAGGAAAGCATTGTAGAACAGCAGATGACCTACAGATAAGGACCAACTGAACTACCCAGTCTGCCTAGTTCTTCCCTACTACACTGCTCTAGCTAAGGATATCACCCAGTTGTCAGCTTAATTTCCTGCAGGATATTGAGAACAGAAGATATTGCCATACTGGGTCATTCCAATGGTTCATCAAGCCCAGTATCCAGTTTCTAAAAGTGCCCAATTCAGGTCACAAATACTTGACAGGATCCCAAAAAGTAGCAAGATTCCATGTTACTCATCCCAAGACATAAGCAATGGCTTTCCCCAAGTCTACCTTAATATTGGTTTATGGACTTTTCTGTATGTAAGCCAATTTTGTAAATAGGTTACATAAAATGATAATTTCTTCAGTGCAAAAATTAACACGTCCTTCTACAATAGCAAAAGGGAAATCACACTGTACTTGTCTGTTTAAAATTTTGTTTGGAAAAGACCTTTACCTGTAGTCCACAATTTGGCATTCACCTTGTGAAGGACAGTTTATCAGATTTTGTCAGCAGTACTGCAAAGCAGATGCCACATCATCACATTTTGGTCCAGTCTGGTTGACCTTCCTGCAATGAGAGTGTCATTACAAAATCAAAAGGAGAGCAAAGTCTCCAGATGACGTGCAGTTGGACTGGCAAAGATGCCGCATGTACAAATGCAGTAAGGCCCATCTATGCTGGGATGGCATGGAGCCCACTGAGTGCTGCTCTGGAAACAAAAGACAACTTGGTTCTCAAGCATAAATGCAACCTCCTCCTCCTCCAATCCCTTCAAAAATAGCCTAACACGTTCATGTTTGATACAACACAGTAAGAAATACAGCAGCAACAGGGAGGCAGGTTGAGTGTGTGTCTGTAGGAATCTCCACCCCAATGCTTGTGCCACAGATATCCCACTCCCCTCCAGTCTGCCATCACTACTTTCCCCTTCCTCTTTCATTTTCCTGGAAACTAACCATCCCACCTCTCCAGTCCCAGACAGCATGCTCAGGCAGCACACAGAAACCCCTGCTGGGCTCGAGGGCCACTGAGGCTATCCCTCGATGCTGCTGTAAGACTAGCAGGGGCTTTCTTTCACCTACTGGAGTGCCTGAGCCCTGCTAAGCATCCGACTGAAATGCAAGGCTCTGCATCACCGTACTCAATACTGCAGTTCTGGGACCTCCTCAGACTCGTCTAAAATTTGGCTTTAGACTCATTTTACAGCTTTTAGGCAGTTTCTTTTAAAGATACTCCTTTGTGCTTTGTCTCTACACAGAGACAACTCTAGAATGGATAAGACATAACAGTGTAGCTCTCCCTTTGCAACTTTCCCATCTTGGGAAAGGCAGCTGCAAGTACAGTTAATTGAAGAGAAACTCAAGCAGCAAACGACTGGTAAGGAACCTAATGCTGCCCCACTGCATCTTAGCTTTTCAGAAATGCACAGCTCTCTATCCATGCACAGAGTGACACATCACAGGGAACATGAGGCTAAAAAGTGCTGGAGAAGAAGAGAGATTGGCAAGTCAAGCCTGTCCCTCTGCCTGTCTCTTTCTGCACGCACGACTCCCATTCTGTCATGTACCAGCAGCTGGTAGTAACACGCACAGGCCTTGGTATATCTGCAGTTATGCACACCTATCAAAGGCATGGATTTCATTCCTGGAGAAATGACAACTTCTGAATTCTCTGGAACACAGAAACGTGATGGCAGGAAAAGACCACATGGCCTATCTAGTTTGCCCTTCCATATCAAATATTAAAGTACCTTCTTTTCCTTTAGAGATCCTCTGTGTTTGTCCCATGCTTTCTTGAATTCAGATACTGTCCTAGTCTCTATTACCTCAACTGGGAGACTATTCCACATATCTACCAGTCTTTCCGTAAAGAAATATTTCTGCATATTACTCCTGAGTTTATCACCTTTCACCCTCATCCTACGTCCCCTCATTGCAGAGCTTGCTTTAAATCGAAAGAGGCTCTCCTGGAAACAAGAATAGCTAAACAATGGTCTAATTAAAAAGTGCTCCAGTTATACGCTGCTCTGTTTATTGTACTCTGCCTACACAGTTAACATTTAATTTGAAGCCAGGAGAAGCAGGACAAGAAACGAGTCTCTCCGGGACTGCGTGTGCTCTAAATATCCATATGAGGATCTTTATCAAGAGGCTTGAAAACTCATCAACTGAAATTTGCCCCCCCCCCCTTCAGCACAGTTACTTACCTGTAACAGGTGATCTCTGGGAACAGCAGGAATAAGTCTTCACATATGGGTACGTCGGTACCGACGGAGTCTGCGCTGGAACGCTTCCCAGCGTCCAATCAAAATGCTTTTGGAAGCATCCCACCACGCCTGCGTGCTGCCTTCCCGCCTTCCCAACTGCCTCTCCTCAGTTAAGTTTTAAAGCTGAGACAAAGAGAGAGAGAGGAAAGGAAAGATAGATAAAGAGATACAACTCCTAGGGGAGATGGGTGGGTTGTGAAGACTTATTCCTGCTGTTCCCAGAGATCACCTGCTACAGGTAAGTAACTGTGCTATCTCCAGGAACAAGCAGGAATGAGTCTTCACATATGGGGACTCCCAAGCTGAGATGCCCAGAGGGAGTCCTAGCATGTTGCGGATGTAGAAGAGCCATGCTGCTCCCCAGAACCTCAGGCATCCTGGGGATGGAGGGTAGGAGTTGAATACAGAAAAAGTGCTGTGGGGAGATCTAGTGGTAAAAATTGAGATATGGGCCTCCCTTGTTGGCAATGCAAGTCTACTGAGGTTGATATGGATCTGTTAGAAGAACCATTGGAAAACCTCAAGGAGTACCTCACTGAGAAGTAGAGGTAAGAAAAGTAGAAAAACAAGTGGAGGTCAGAACTCCTCAGGGTGAAGAAATAGCCCCAGGGAGAAACTGGGGTAGGGAAAGAGAGGTAGGACTTCAGCGGAAGACGCAGAAAGTACCATTAAGAAACCTCAAGCTGTGTTGGTCCAAGAAAATCTAATCCTAGGACCAAAAGAAAAAAAAAAAGAGTCTGCCCTGCTGGACTGGCAGTAGAAACAGTCCATGTAGGAGAGAAAGGGTGTGGAAAACCCCTGTATCTTATAAGAAGTTAAGGACAGACTTAGGAAGCGCTAAGCTTTAGATAAACTGAAGTTCCCCAATGTCTTTCCTGAAAGGAAAGAAAAAAAGGTACATGGAGAACTTCAGGGGTACCTAACCCTGAAAGGTTATGGTAAGAAAAGTTTGTTGATCACCACAGGAAGTGGTTATGTGTGTAGAACCCTAAGTATGCTGGTACAGCATTGATAGGGGTGGTGCCCATCTGTCAGGATCATATAGGAATGTATGAATATCTGAATGTAAACAGACAGATAGATAAGTATGTGGATACATATCCACTTAAAAGATATATCTCTATAGAGACATATAGATATATATAGATATAGATATATATATATACATACATTCCTGAAGTTATACACATATAGAGTATATATGCATATATATATGGAGAGACCTGTATGGGCAGAAGATACACAGATATAAATAAAAAAAATATATATATATATATGTATATGAATATGTAGGCATGTAGACAGATGTCTCCAGGTATGTGGATGAAGAAATGTCTATAGAAATTGATCTCCATAGGAGTATGGGGAGAGAAAAGATTCATCTAACAGCAAGGAGGGTGATACCTGCTTGAATAGATGCATCAAGAATCTTTCTTCCCTGGTTATGATTGAAAAAAATCAGGGGAATAGAGTCCCTGACAAAAGAGTCTAAATCCATTTCAGAATTTGAGCTCTTAAATAACCAGGATGGCCTACATGGAAAAAGGCAGAGGATAACTTCAGTCTGCAGGCAGCAAGTCCAGATTTCTCCAGAACCACAGTATGGAGAATGGATAGAGGACGTCACAGGAGGAAGATACCATAGTGACCTGTCTACAAGGGCAGATGGGTATCAGGCATCCTTTAATTGCCACTGAAACAAAAAAGCTCTCTGGCGAGAAGACCAAGGGGATATGGACCAAGCCAGGGAATTTGCCATTCTTTAGGTTGTCACGTGAAGAAAAGGTTTGAGCCTCAGGTCTCAAAAGAGATTTTAGATGAGATGGTAGGGGTAGGGAACACCTACCTGACATGAAAAATATGACTGGGGAAACCCTTCCTAACCCTCTGGGGTTATCTGCTAGACAAGATACTAATGCTCTCTAGCAAGGGCCCATAGTGCAAAGCTACTCTGTAGAGTTGCAGAGAGCATGCTGCAGGTTAGTTAGAAGAAAAAACTGTCTGTTAAAAGCCAGTGGGTAAGAACTATTCTGCCAAGGACAAAGAATAGAAGTTAACCAAGCAGTCTGTGATAATAGGATTTCCCAAACGAGGTTGATAACCTGTTTGGGGTTTAGCACTGAGGCTAGAAGAATAGCTAGTGGAGAAGAAACCCTGGTTGTGTGGTGAACAGAACCAATGACTTAACTACTAGGAATTAGTGTATCTGCAGCAACTACCAGGGCAGTGGCGAAAAATTTATTTTCCCATCTTTTTTAGATTGGAAAAAAGAGACAACAGACATAGTAGGACTATCTAGTGTCTGATGAGCTGCCCTAAGGAAATAAAGGGGGAGACAACTCTTAAATGGAGAATCCCCCTGTGGAACAGGTAGAGGACCATGGGGCTTACCAGTGTAAAAGAGCCACTCTTACAAACCAGATGCTGTAGCAAGAGGGAGGTAAGACAGAGGTGAAGGAGACTGACTATGAAGGAAGTCTCTGAAAGGTAAGATGATACATGCTAGTACAGGGAAACAACTGTCTTATTAATAGTTGTCATTTCTCTTTTCCCGAAAAGGAAGAGAAATATGTCAAGTGAGGGCATGATCATCATGAAGACTCTTAGAGTAAAGGAAAAAATGTCTCAAGAAGAGACATCTTGAAAAAGTTAGGATAAATTTAGTGCAGATACTTCAGCAAAAAGAAGTAGACTGCCCCTGTAACCAGCAACACAAGGGGAAAAATGACTTATTTAAAACCCTGCGACTGCTGGGTTTGTGGACCTTGTTGAGGTTGTGGTTTCTTCAGACTAGGGCGATGTTTCCCTTGTTTGGGAACATCTGAATGATAGGCAGAAGAAGAATAAAACTTTTTCCCCCTAGGGGAAGAAAGTTGGGTAGGACATTTCCTACTAACTGGGAAAGAGGAGGGCGTAGAACAGCCTCTGGAAACAGGAATGTCAGTGGTTAACTGAGCAACCTGGAGTAAAGACTCCTTATTAAAGAGATTTTCTCCAGTGCAAGGAGTATTTCACAGTCTTTCTTGAGCCCATTTGTCTAAGTTTGAAGCCTGGAGCCAGGCTTTACGTTGTGCCCCTATAGCTATAGCAGAAGTTCTGCTAACAGACTCAAAGGAGTCCAGGGAAGCACGAATAAAGAACCTAGATATATTTTGAGCATGACTAACCAGAGAGGAATAGTCTGCACTTATAGTCTCTTGAAGAAAAGGAGTCAAAGATAGTAAGTTCTTTGTGACCTCATCAAGAGATAATCCCATATAGAAAATATATGAGAGAATTCTTGCTGAAAGCATGGATGCCTGGAAGGTTTGGCGTCCAAAGGCATCTAAAGTCTAAGACTCACGACCTGGCGGATAAGAAGAGTGCTTTTTAGTACTCTTCACCCGCCTCATTGCTGATTCAACAACAATGGAATGATGAGGAAGTTGAGTCTTTTGAAAACCTGGAGAGGGAGGCACCTGATATAGAAGATCAGTTGTCCTAGAAGGTGGGGGCACCGTTAAAGGAGCTTCCCACATTCGTAGAAGGAGATCCTGCAAGGAATGATCCAAAGGAAGCATGATGGTATCCTTTGCTGTCCCAGAAATATACAGGGATTCCGCATTGCCTTGTGTAGGATCCTCTCCAGGCATAGAAATGGCAAGTGATCTCATCATATCCATGAGAAAAGCTTGAAAAGAAAAATCCCCAGAGGGAAATTCTTTTGGACAGGCTAGATCTGCTGAAGAACTAGCATTGGCACCGGAGGATCTATCCAACCTTATAGGAATATGAGATCCTGAATGGTAGAGATCCCTAGAGAATAGTCACCGGTACCGCAGGGGGTCGGGACCAGCAACAGTCGGTAGCATATCGTCCATGTTAGGGATCGATTCCAAACTTGATATCGAGGGAAGCGAGCCTTGAAGAGGGAAACATGGAAGGCATCGACAGCCATGGTAATGTGGATACCGGTACCGACTTCGGCACCGTATCCGGTACCAGTGGATGAAGGCCAGCCGGTGACAACTCTATTGGTATGGAAGAAACCGAGAGTGCCGGACATGGATCATCGGAACGGTGCCTTCGGTACCGTTTGGTGTCGGTACCAAGGCGAGTCGGTACCCAGTCCTCCAGACTGGAGATCGATTCCAGACTCGGCATCGAAGGAAGCGAGTCTATCGAAGCACATCTGGAGGGTACCGACGTCGGTACTAGTATCGGTACCGGGATCGATACCGATACTGGAGGGTCAGCCTGGAGCGTATCCAATGGTCCCGTAGGTACCGAGGACGCCAGACAACGATCCTTGGTGAGGAATGTGTCATCCAACACCATTGCCGATGCCGGGTATCGGTACCGCTCGAAGTGGATGCCACCACCGAGCATGGCACAGGTATGTTCTGTGAGGGGTGAACCTCAGGAACAACCTGAAACCCCACACAGGCTTTGGAGGCCGAAGACTCCCACCGGGGTTTTAAAACCAGTATGTTCTCGAGGGCAAGGCCAGAGGCATCTCTATGCTGTGCATGAGATCTACCACTCGAGGACTGGCTAGTCTTAACAGACTGTTTTTGGGTTACCTGATTCCGTGTAGAAAAAGAAGTGGTCGGTGCCCTGAAGCTGGATGGGGACCGCATATCGAGGGAAACCCGATGCTGAAGACTTCTTTCAATAATACTATTGCAGGAGGAACACTCCGGAGGAAAATGGTCAGGACCCAAACTGGCCAGACACCAGTTAGGGGTGTCTAACGTTGATTTTGTACTGCCGCAGTTTGAACATTTCTTGGGAATAGTGACTGGCGGTTCCATGAAGGAAAGTGAGTAGGCCTAGCAGGCCTAAGAAAACCGTGAGGCACTAAGAAGAAAAAATATTCTTTAAAAAGCAAAATTTTACAAGAAAAAAGGAGAGAAAAACACCGGCGGTACCAGTGGCATCGGGGAAGGCAGCCGCGACCACAAGAAAACTAAAAAATTAAAGAAGAATTTTCTGCGGTGACAGGAGGACGTCCTGCCGGCTCCGCGGAAAAACGAAAACTGAGGAGAGGCAGTTGGGAAGGCGGGAAGGCAGCACGCAGGCGTGGTGGGATGCTTCCAAAAGCGTTTTGATTGGACGCCGGGAAACGTTCCCGCGCAGACTCCGTCGGTACCGACATACCCATATGTGAAGACTCATTCCTGCTTGTTCCTGGAGATTCTAAATTTCCACTAATCTAAGCTGGCCTGGCAGTTGACAGTCTCTATCAAACACAGCAGTCTGTGTTTAAACATGTCTCTTGAACTGCTGCTGGTAACCAGAGGTTGAAGACTTAAAGGCCCTGAATGGAAGTCAGAGTCAGATGCGCCCCCCCCCCCCCTTCCTGCAATGGTTCTTTCGTACTAGATTAAAGGTGCTGTGATTATAGACTTACACATATAAATGGTGGATTTTGGAAATCTGCTTGTCTGCAGCAAACACCAGAAAAATAAGCACAATTCCCCCTGAAGCCCCCTTCCAAGCCTTAGGTCTATATGGAGTAGGGAAGGGCAGGAATCCTGCCGTCTGTCCTTTCAGCCACACGACCACAATGCCCACAGACTGGAAGAAGGCATGCAGAGGACAAGGATTAGAGTACCAAGGCACATGGAGTTAATCAATCCCTTTAAAAAAATTAATCATGAATAAAAAAGTAAATAAAGTATATGGATTTACACAGATGGTTTTAAAATGTGGCTCCAAAATGGGTCTCTAAGATAGCACTTGGCTATCTTTTTCTGATTCTGTGACAGGATCTGTCAAGCCAGTCATTCACTCAGAAAGAGATGCATTGTTTTAAATTCAGTCATAGCTGCCCAGAAACCTGAAACCGAACTGCAGGACAGTCGCTTTTTAAGTGGAACATTTCTGCCCATTTCTGCCATAATTTCTTGTGTCGCATATATAAAGGGGACTATGAACCATTTTACCAATGTCTATGTTTCTCTCACAGTACAGAGTAAAGAGAAAAAAACACCACATTTTCTATGCCCTCTCCCTCCGAACAGTATCCACAACAACTGGGCAGCAAAGCCTGAAAATACTGTGGTTAGAATGTCTGGAGCTGGGAAAAGGAAAGTCAGCAACAGGCGTCGGAGAGGGGGCGGGAGGGAAACAGCCCTGCGGATAGGGTTGCCGACCGGCCGGTATTCAGCTGGCCTGGTCGGTTTTTCCATGGCCAGGCCGGCTGCCGGCAGAGAAGTAAAACCGGCCCTTGAAAAGCCGTTTTTTTGCTCTGGCCGCAAGATCGGGAGCAGCCAGAGCAAAAAAACGGCTTTTCTCCCAAAGTCCGCGGCGGAGGGAGCCAGGGAAGCCCACGCGAGGCCCCGGCTCCCTCTGTACAACCGCCAGCATGAAGATCTTTTTCCTTCATGCTGGCGGCTGTTTCTGTGAAGCCGCGATTGCTGGGAAAGGTTAAAGGCAATGCCCTTTAACCTTTCCCAGCATTCGCGGCTTCACAGAAACAACCGCCAGCGTGAAGGAAAAAGATCTTCACGCTGGCGGTTGTACAGTGGGAGCCGGGGCCTCGCGCGGGCTTCCCTGACTCTCTCTGAAGCACCTCAGACAGCCGCGGGGCTGGTCGGGGGGGGGGGGGGGTGGCTAAGACTACAAATGGGCTTTGGAGTGAGGGGGGGCCAAGGACTGGATGGGCTGTACCTGGACTGGAAATAGGCTATGGGGGGGGGGACTGGACTGGAATTGGGCTATGGGGGGGGGGTGCATACTGGACTGGAAACAGGCTATGGGGGGTGGATCTGGACTGGAATTGGGCTATGGGGGGGTGTACCTGGACTGGAAATGGGCTATGGGGGGGGGGAACCTAGACTGGAAATGGGCTATGGGGGGGGGGAACCTGGACTGGAAATAGGCTATGGGGAGGGGGGGGGGAACCTGGACTGGAAATGGGCTATGAGGGGGCCTGGACTTGAAATGGTCTATGGGAGGGGACCTGGACTGGAAATGGGCTATTGGGGGGGGCCTGCAATGGAATTGGGCTATGGGGGGGCTGCAATGGAATTGTGTTATGGTGGGGGGAGGGGGAACTTGGACTGGAAATAGGCTGTGATTAGGGGGGCTAGGACTGCAAATGGGCTGTGATGGTTGGGGGGGGACTTGGACTGGAAATGGGCTGTGATGGGGGGGCTAGAACTGCAAATAGGCTGTGATGGTGGGGGGGGGACTAGGACTGCAAATGGGCTGTGATGATGGGGGGGGGCCTAGGACTGGAAATAGCCTGTGATGGGGGGCTAGGACTGGAAAGAGGCTGTGATGGGGGGGCTAGGACTGGAAATGGCCTGTGATGGGAGGGCTAGCACTGGAAATGGACTGATGAAGAGCTGGAAAAGGACTGGAAATGGGCTGATGGGGGCTGGAATAGGACTGGAAGTGGGCTGACGAGGGGGCTAGGATTGGAAATTGGCTGATGGGGGAGCTTGGAATGGAAATTGGCTGATGGGGTGCTGGAATGGACCTGGAAAAGAGCATATGTGGGGCTAGGACTGGAAAAGGGCTGATGAGGAGCTGGAATAGGACTAGAAATGGGTTGATGGGGGGAGCTTGGACTGCAAATGGGTGATGGTCTAGAATAGGACTAGAAATGGGCTGATGTGGGGGCATGGGAGAATGGGACTAGAAGGGAGTGGATGCTGGGTGGATCTAGAACTATAAGGGAGCTGATTTGGGGGGGAGGACTAGAAGGGGATGGGGATGGGGAATGAGAATGGAGAGGGGAAAAGATATTTTGTGTGGAAGAAAAGTCTACGATGGGCCGGGTATTGGGAGAGTAAGAGGGGATTGAGAATGGAAGGGTGAAATTTGAGTGGATGATAAAGGAATAAGGAAAGAATTGGGGGAAAGAGCAAAAGGGAAACAATCAGTATGTTAAAGCAAATATAGAGAAAGAATGGAAAACATCTAAAAGAGAAGAAAGGACAAATGGACAGCTCGCAGAAGACACGAAGAAACCAGAAGAAAGTGACTAGAGCAATTGCAACTGAAAAATAAAATTCCCAAACAGAAGGTAGAAAAATACTTTTTATTTTGAATTTATTAACTGGAATATGTCTGGTCTGGGAAGTGTGTATTGCTAACATCTTTGCGTTTTTGTTTAGTGCAGGAGGAAATTACTTTATAGTTTTATTTCTCCAGTGTTTAGCTTTTGGGATTCCCAGTTTAATTATTATCTGACCAAGGGAGTTAGCCTACACTTATCCTCGGTAATTTTTGTGGGTGGGGCTGGGGTGCAGCATGGGTGGGACTGGGGGCGGGGCAGGGGTGGGGCTAGGGGCGGAGAATGGGTGGGGCATGGTGAGCCACAGGTATCGGGTTTTTCTCGGTGAAAAAGTTGGCAACCCTACCTGCGGCACCCTAAGTTTACAGGTAAGCGCCATGGGGCTGTTTGTGTCCATGGCTGCTGCTCATCCCAGAGAGGGTGGCAGTGGCAGCAATGGGCACCCGAAGGGGCGCAAGGGATAAGAGTTGTCTAGGGAGCCTCATCTCCTTGTGCTGGCCCTGAGCCTCACTTTGTGGGAATAATGGGGGGGGGGGGGAGGAAGGACCCAGATCTAAGTTCCATATGCGAATGAAGATCTATGCAAGAGTGGTGTGAAGTATGTATCAGGTGCCTATTGGAGGTATCCAGCCACGTGGCGGGACTGAGGAGAGCTGTCCATCCTGTACTCTGGGGTCTGGGAAACCACAGAAGCACAAAGAGAAACAGGCACAAAGGTCTCTGGGGAGTCAGGGAGCTCAGGGCCACACCAAAGGAAGCCCAAAGAAGGGAAAGCAAGGGCATCCCAGCGCGTGCTTGCCAGCAAGGAGCCCATTCTGAGTATTTGGATTTATTACTTCTCTTTTCCAATCCAAGTTCAATGTGAGTTACACATTCAGGTACTTTATTGCCCTGCCCAAACTTGCTTACCGTCAAATTTGCACCTGATCCCTTTGGGTGCTGCTTTTGCAGGGCCAGTGCAAGGATCAGAGACACCCTGGGTAGGGCCTCCATCCTGCCTCCCCTGCTAGCCTCTCTCTGGGGCCCAGAGCAACGGCAATGGCATGGAAACTGTGACACAACGCCTACCTAAGCTCTCCAGCAGTGCATCACAGTTCCTGCCTTTTATTATCTACTGCTGCCCCCACTCCCATGATGCTCTAGGTGACCTCCCAGTTTGCCTAATGTAGCTCCGGCCCTGTGTTGGCTTGTACCTTATCACTGTATATATTTGGTTACTGCAGAGTCATCAGGATGTGTGCTTTGTAATTGTATCCTGCGAGAACTAAAATCAGACTGCTACAATTTGAGTCACTACTTTGCTTTGAAGAAAATTTTCCCAGTGAAGACTTATTTTGGAACATTAAATATTAGAAATGTTTCCATCTAAACACTGAGCCTGGATAGACTGGTGCTTTCTTATCTTAAAGGAGGGAGGGAACTATACAAAATGGCAGCTAACATGGAGCTCCATACTGTAGAAAACATGAAATCAAATGTTTCAGTATTAAAATTGCTATTTACAGTACCTTTAGAAGTTTTGCTAATTATATATGTAAAATGGCCACCGTTTAGGCCATTGGGGAGTAAAGATGGAGGAGGTGTGTAAAAATGTCAATAAGTGGGGGGAGTAGTTTCCTGTTCATGTCTATGACATCACCCACGGCAATGAGGAGTGTGGCTAGTCATGGGCTTAGAAATACTGACCCTGCAAGGCAGAGTGTTCGACACATGAGGAAGATGCCAGGGAGAGATAGGTTTCTGCAACCCTAGAGTAGTAGCTTTATTCCGATGACAAACCATTGTATTCTGCCTCCTAGGTGTGTTCATCTTAGCCATCAAACTAACTCGTACAGTTCCATCCAAGATGTCTGCCTCAGTCCAGTTCCTGACTACACATATAATGGTAGTATACAAAGAACTCTTTATGGATCGAGTCCTTTGGGACATTATAAATGGGTCTTACTTGTAATATCACAGTTCAATTGAAATCCCTCAAATCTTAAGGTATACATATTTCACTTCACTGCATGTTCTTCCACTTATGTAGCATATATAATGTAAAGCCAAAGAATTGAGACGTCAAGGTTGGGACACACACAATTCTGGAGATATTTTAGAAAAGGCTCTGCCAAATGTGAAGCCTTTTCTAAAATATGGATAAGGCCATGCAGGCATGCACGTGTGTTACGCACTATGTGTCAGCAGAGGGGCCTCTTCACAAATCTGCATGTGGAAAAAATACACTCAGCAGCTTACATGTGTGACTTACGTATATGCATCAGTATTTTGTACACCCCTATGCCTAAATGCCGCCAGTTAACTGCATAAGTCATGATGTTTAATTAATTTCAATTTGGAGGGGAAAATAAAAAATGGGAAATTAAGAAGGTTAATCATTTTAATCCCTCCTGTAAAGGACTGGCCGAAATGAACACTTTAAAAAACTATACTTGCACCAAATAGCAGCTGTAAATCCAATGTGGGCACTTTTCGTCATATACATGTGTTCCCTATATGAAACGAGGAATACGCATGTAGATTTTTGGCCCACCCTCACCATACCCCTGACACACCCCCTTGCAATTTCTACATATTATGAACAGCCATGTGTAAATTTAGCCTTTTCTAAAATCACCATTTACACATGGATGCCATTTCCTCATCTAAATGATGGATTTTCCACATGGAAACTGTGAATATGGCTTCTAAAATACTCCCTAAGAGGGTAATTTGACTAGAGGCAGCTAGGTTAACATGCGTTTTTATGCACATCTTTGTTGCCTATTTTAAGTTAAGTGCGAGTGTACCTAACTTTATAAAAGTGGTGGGAAACGAGACGTGAACACTTACACCAGCCCTAGAGTCTAGTTTAATCTAAAGTGTGCAAGCCCGTATTTTATAATATACCCACTTTTCTTGCGTGAATGCCCACAGTGAAAGTACGTGCCATTGACCCTGCATCCCTACTTATAGAATAGTGACCAGCCTACAGTGTGTATGTAAAGGCTCATCTACACGCGCAAGTCACTGAAAGTACAATGGGTACCTATACGCGGTTCCTTAGAAAATGACCTCCTAAGCGTCTAAGACAGAAGCTGTATGAGCATAAAACTAGTAGAGCACTTGGATCACTGATGAAAGAGCACAAAAGTAGTTTGAAATTGAGAAGTCAAGCTCCATCATGTGCCCCCCCCCCCTTTCATCAAGAGGCAACTGGGTTTGGCACTATGTAGCTTAGAACAGAAATGAATATACAAACTTAAGATTGCTATCGAATGGCATCATTTTCTTTAGAAACAGAGAAGCACAGAAAAATAACGGCAGATAAAGACCATACGGCATATCCAGTCTACCCTTCCATGTCATCTACTAAACTTCAGAGTCCTTTTTTTTCCTTTAGAGACCTTCTGTGTTTGTCCCATGCTTTCTTGAATTCAGACACAGTCCTAGTCTCAACGTCCTCCACTGGGAGACTCCATGTATCTACCATTCTTTCCATACAAAAATATTTCCAAAAATTACTCCGGAGTCTACCCCCTTCCATCTCCATAGAATGACGGATTTCCTTGCTAGGCATCCTAGAATCAATAGAATTGTTTTTAAAATTTGGAAACTCGGAATATCAGGAGCTTTTGCAATCGATTAATTGATCTATTAACAATTGGCTGAAAAAAGCTGATTTGAAAGATCATTTACACAGATTTAATAGCTGGCCAGTGCCATAATAGCTGGTATTTTTATTTGAAGAGTTTAGCGCTATATAGTTTTTTGCAATTGTTTAATTTGTATGGCAAGAAGTTTTCAAGCTGATTGCACTAGTGAAAAAGAAAAGTTAAGGGCTAACTGCTAGTACTACTAATCATTTGTATAGTGCTATAGCACAATACGCAGCATTGTACAGAGACATGTAAGAGACGGTCCCTGCTCACAAGAGCTTACCGTCTAATCAAGACAGACAACACAAGTGGTCACAAGGATATATCTAGGGGAATGGTAGGGAAACACATAGGAGGTGAACACAAGATCTAGGGGGACCAGGATCCAAACGTTGTCTCAAAGAAGTGAGTTTTCAGCCTGGATTTGAACAGAGCCACAGATGGAGCCCGACGAGACCACTAAAGCTTGATTCCTTGGGGTCTTTTTAAACCATTCAAGCTGTCATTTTTTTTGTTGCACAGAAGGCTAATGTTGTATTGAATTTGGTAAATTTCTGGTTTTGTTGAATCGTTTACATTTAGGGGTAATTTTATAAGGCATAGCTAGATTTCCACAGCAATGCTGTGTGCAAATGGTCACTTATGCATGTAATGTTGTCGGCCGCTATTCTGCAAGTATGCATATTGGGCGATGGCACAAACTTTCACTGTGGGCATGCATTGGAATGGAGTTTGGATGGAGCGTGAGTGGAGCACAAATTGACATGCGTAAATTATAAAATACTGTAATTTATGCACATTTTGCAAAATCTAGGCAGAAGCATTTACTCCAGTTAGTGTAACTGCTTGTGCCCAGGTTAGCATGCATTTTGACCATTTAATCAGGTCATGATAAATTTTCTTTGATTTTAGGAGTCAGCCTAAAAGCTTAGAAACAGTGGCTGAGACCTTCCTCCCCTTCCACCCCTCAGTGTCTTCAATGAAGTTGAGTATTGGGGGGGGGGGGTTGAGAGGTGGGTCTTTTGCAGTTCCTTACATATCTAAGGGAAAGGAAAGCTTAGTACAGACTCCCCTGGTGGCCACTGGCTAAAATGCACAGCCAGCAGCCCCCATCCTCACCCAGTCACTCTCTCTCTCCCCACCCACCGTGTCACCACTCAGTTTACTCTTGTATCCTATTCCTGCCCACCAGTTTCCCTGCCCTATTTCATCATCTCCCTCCTTTCTTAAAATCAGCCAGTCCCCTAGCTGCAATCTCCCTACTTCCACAATCCAGTCAGCCACCCTCCAGCCCCAATCACCCAGCTAGACAGTCAGCCTTCCTCAGTCCTTAACCCTGCCCCAGTTAATCAGTCAGCCACCATCCAGCCACTACTGCCCAGCTAGCCCACACCACCAGAAAGCTAGCCATTCACCCTTTCAGACATTCAGTCAGGCCCCCCCAGTCCTTACCCCTACCCCAGCAAAACAGTCAGCCATCACCACACATTCCCTGCCTCTCAATCCCCATCTTCCAAGCCCCAGCATCAGCCCCAGGGAGGCTGCAGAAACAGAAGTGCCTCGTTTCATGTTTCAAACCTAGTATTTGAGAAGGAGTCTGCTTCCTCCCTGCACAGTTCAGCTCTGTGCAAAGCTGAGCCACAGCATGCAGAAACTCTCGTTCTCTGATTCTCAAGTCTCATGAGACCAGCGTGAGTTCCTGCATAGCATGCATAGATTCACACAGAGCCGTGCTTTACAGGGAGGAGGCAGGCTCCTGCTCAAACAGTAGTTGTAGGCAAAAAAAAAAAAGCAGGGGTGGGGGCAGAAAAATCTCATGAGCCACATAGAAATTTTTAGTCCTGACACTTGGGATTTGTCGAACCCTGATTTATGCCCCAATTGCATTTTATTAAATAAAGTACATGTGTACCTTATTTTATAAAAGAGCCATGAAATATACATGTTTTTCTATCCAACCCTTATAAAACTACCCTCTTAAAGTTGATGGATGCTTTTATTAACAATGCTAACTTTGATTCTGAGACATACCACCAAACCCTGTGAAATATTGTTTGAGACAGTCTATGTAGGCATAACCATAGCCACTGTCAGCAGTTTGGTGATTCCATTAAAAACTGACTGTGTTTATGAAGTTCATATAGAATATCCATGAAGATAATCACTAATGATTTATTACATATTGGATTATCGAAGATATAAATTCAATGCTTGAATATATTTCTAAATAATACTTGCATGGGGTTATTATGAAAAAAGAACATTAAATAATATGAAACTATTATGAGATATTTGGGGGGGGGGTTTATGACCAAAGACGTTTGTCTAATTTATCACTTGTTATTAAGTACTGATGCACAGCATAAGTGGTCTGACTGAGGCTTTTTCTCTGCTTATATAAATCAGCAACATAATATTCTTTGAACATTGAACAGTTTTTGAATTTTGAATATTTTTTCATTTTTTTGAATCTATTACTGCTAGAGGTGGATTTTTGTCTGATAGAAATTGGAGGAATCATGTAGCCCTTAGCTCACTACCTGTAGGGTAAAGCATATTGTACTTATCCCTTGAGGGGTTTGTATGGGTGTTACTAAATGTACTAATTACCACACCATTCAGCGGTCTCAAAAGATGGTGTTACAGTATTACCGCTATGGCAAGAATTTGTACAAGCAATCCCTATCACTGCATGTTAGGCCACCCATCACATTTACCTGTGTGGACCATAGCTTTGGACTGGAGGACTTTGGATTTAGTGAGGTGACTGCCCTTCCTTCATCCCAGGGATTGTTGGAGAATGGGCACTTAAAAGACATGAAGGCTGGCAGTCAAGGGAGCAGGGAGTTGGGGGTGGGGAGGCAATGTCAGCCCAGAAGTTCCTACTGAAGACCTTATATCTTCTCCAAAGGACAAGCAAGTGGAATTACCCAATTCAATGGAACCATCACCAGACCTGGAGTTAGGGTATGAGAGTTAGGACCCCAATATAAGAACTTGAGAAAAAGGGGTCAAGAGAGGCTCATCTAGTCCTAGTTCTAAGCCTAAACTATCCTAAGGAAGCCAACGAGGATGCTCATGTAAGAAGTGGACATGTCTGTTTTATTTGCTTCAGTGGAAAACTGAGCCACTATAAAGGCACCAACCAGCAGGGTCCAGGAGGACTGAGACCCATTTAGTGCGTCCCCTAATTCACCTTCTGGTAAATCCTTCCCCTACTGGAAGTTCCACACATAGGTCTGCAAGTGTCCAAAGAAACTTAGCCAGGATTTCACAAGGTGCCCCCCATCTGAGAGGTGTATCCAGAGAGAAGGGAGGCTACATATAAATATGAATCCATTTTTCTTAAAGCAAATATGAGTAATTTCTACACACATCAGTCTCAAGTGAAAAGGTATTATCACCCCAGATGTTCTGACATGCCTTCTCACAGTTTACCTCCTTCGCATTTATCTTTCCTTAAAGAGCAGATTTGGGTGGCTCCAGCTTTGGGCTCTGAGACTAGCACTGGCAGCAGCCGTCTTCCCTCCCACCCGGGACCCATGCTCACCACCTCCACAGCGTGCCACAGTTCCACCCTGCCCGGGCACAGGCGCCATTCTTAATACATTTCATGCCTCCATTTAAAAATCTAGCTGGGCTATGCTTTTTCAAAAAACAAACCCCTCATAGCGCATAGCTGAATGCACATCACTCGGATTTCTATAAAACATATGTCTTCTAGAGTTACAAGAACTGTTTGAATTCACCTTCTCACAGGAAGTGCAACAAAGCAAGGAAATGTATCACGTTACACAAAAGCAACTGCCCAAACTGAATATTCTAAGAACTTGAATTAAACCTTAAAAAAGCACAAAGAGCTTGCAGCGGCACACAGATTGTACAGGGTTTTGCCCTAGACCTGCTAGTGGAGACTTGTGCATGTCTGTCCTTTAAAAACAGTAGGGCAGCAAACGAGTGGCTAGAAGGATCTGGGCAAGAAGAATAAATAAAAGAGGATAAAATACTAAAGCATACCAAAATGTACAGACACTGTTGAATAACACACATGCATGGCTTGTGTGGTTTGCACATAGTTTGTCAATGCGCCACATTCTTCCAATCAAACTAGCATCGAAAACTGCTTCTGACTGTCCCCAGACCATCTAAAGTTACCTTTGGTGGAGGTGGAGTGTGCTATCCCCGGCAAAACCAGAACTCAAGAGCTGTAATGCCAAGTTCTACAGCTTTACTCACTATTGTGAAGGTGGAATATTTTTGCACACGATTCCACTGCAGCCTTAAGACAAACTATCTCAGCTGACTGTAATTCTTGCCTTTGCTTAGACAAAGGCACGTGAGGTGGTTCATAGAAACATCTGAAATTTCAGCTTCTATTCCCCAACCGGGATCAGGAAATTTCTGCTGAAAGTCCTGGAGACACTCCTCTGGTGCCAAGCGCCACCCCGAGTCTTATATAGCAAGTCCAAAACTTCCCACCCGTTTTACTCTCAAAGCACCTTGTTTCCACATACGGTAACTCAGTCTTCGGGATCAAACACGGAATTCATCTGTGCTCAAAGGGTGGCTGTAAATCATTAACTGGCATTACACTCTCCTAGCTGTTTCTCACTCCTTGTTCTGCTTCTGCAGTCCGAGTGCAGACTTGGAGCACAGAGGAGGGTGCGCTCTAGGGAAAGGGTGTGCCTGGACTGCTGGGAAGGCTGCCAGCCAATTCAGGAAGCTGCACTGACAGCAACTGCATAGAGCCTGCCAAAGGTTAAAGTGCTAGAAAAGCAAAGGGTTAGGGAGTAACAATAACGAAAGAAGATTGAGAGGAGACAGGGTGAGTGGTTGGAAAATACTAACTAACTAAAAGAAGCAAGGAAAGCATGAAATTCCTTCCCAACCTTCTTTGTGTGTGTATGTGTAGTTGTGCTGTCTCCATGTTTTGGGAAAGAATAGTGAAATTAAACCACGTGTGATACTATATGAAACCATTGGATGTCACCGACCACGTTTCAAAAGATAAATTTTACTATGGACACCTACCATGGATATCCATCTACTTATTTTTTGACCCCCCAAATAGAGTCTTGTTCACTCTTTCCATGCACCCCCCTCCACATTAGGATCTTTGTTCTCCCCAACCCTTCACCTCTCCAAAAGTGGTCTGAGAACACTGCCATCCACCTTTTTAGCCAGTAGCACCTCAGAGTCCCAGCATACCCTCTTTATTGGGAAGGTTTCCATCACTAGGGACTACAATCCTACTAGGCCTACGGCTCAAAAACTATAGCACTTCCTAACTGCAGTTTTTGGTGATTGCAACGAATTCATAGTTTGCAGTTTAGTTTTCCCTAGCTAGGAAAAACTTTCCTTTCTCAGCTGTTAAGTCCAAAAACTAGGCAAACAAACACAGAGAGAATGCACTAAATCTCACTCCTGCCCTACCCTTTTCCCAACTTGAAACCCAGCTGTTCAAGGTTTCCATCTTACACTTACCGATCAGGATGAGAATCAGCCTTCCCAGAGAATGTATTCTTGAAGGCTCCTCTCAGCCCCCCCAACATATATACCAACATCTCTCTCTTTCTCAGCCTTAGAAACGTATTACCATTAGTACAAGGTGGCAAGGACAGATGCTGGGGAAGAATGAAGGGGGGAAGAGTAAAAGCATAGCAATAGTAAGATGTGATGCTTGTTCCTCCCCCATACAGATCCCTAATGGCTATTTTTCAACTGTATCAAAGTTTCTATGTTGCAGAACTTTGAACTGCTTCTCCCTTAGAAATGCTCTGGGCCTTTTTAGAGGGAGCTTACGTGCTCTGGAACCCCCAGTTCGAGCTGGCCTATTTTCAAACTGTATGTGTCTTTTTACTGGGTGTTCCCCTATTCCAAATTTGATCCTGTTCCATTGAATTTTAGAGAGTTATTTTGTCCTAGACAGACATTCTCTTTTGATATAGTTCTTTCCAACATGTTGGATTGGAAAGGATAAAAAAATATCATTGCTGGCCACACCAGCAAAGAGACTGGAACAGGAGTTTACTGACCCACTGTTTAGAAAGGAAGAGACAGACAGAAACAGAGATTTAGCAACAGCAGGGCAAAAAGGGAGGGGCATCTCTTTAAAGAAGAATGCCACATGTTTACTTATTAGAACAAAAAGGACATAGTGCAGGAATCTTTGACATGTAATAAATAACTGGATCCTCTACAGGCTACAACATCTTTCTTTGGACCAACATAAGAATGATGTATTTCAGGAGTTTATTTATACTGTAATTGTGTAGTGCTGAGATTTGCTTATTTTAACCCATGTGTGTTACAAAGAAGCATGATGGCAGAAAAAGACCATATGGCCTATCTAGTCTGCCATTCCATATCAACTACTAGTCCCTTTTTTTCCATTAGAGATCTTCTGTGTTTGTCTCTTGCTTTCTTGAATTCAAATACTGTCCTCATCTCTACTACCTCCACGCATCTACCACTCTTTCCATAAAGAAATATATCTGCATATTACTCCTGAGTCTATCCCCTTTCACCCTCATCCTATGTCCCCTCGTTGCAGAGCTTACTTTCAACTCAAAGAGGCTCTCTTCCCTTGCATTTATGCCATGGAGGTATTTAAACTTTTCCTCTAAAGTATACATATTGAGACCTTTAAGCCTGTGCCCATGCGGCTTAAAATGAAGACCACTGACTTTGGTAGCCACCCTCTGCACCGCCTCCATCCTGTTTATATCCTTTTGAAGGTGTGGTCTCCAAAACTGCACACAATACTCCAAATGAGGTCTCATCAAAGACCTATACAGAGGTACTATCACCTCCTTTTTCAGCTGGCCATTCCTCTCCCTATGCACCCAAACATCCTTCTGGCTTTCGCCGTCACCTTTTCTATCTGTTTAGCCACTTTAAGGTCATCAGAAACAATCATGCCCATGTCCCATGCTTCTTCTGTGGACAGAAGTACTTCACCCCCCTATAATGTACCACTCACTTGGAACTTTGCTGCCCAAATGCATGACCCTGCATTTTTTAGCATTAAATCTTAGCTGCCAAATTCTAGACCATTTTTCAAGCTTAGTTAGATCCTTCCTCATGTTATCTATTCCTTCCTAGGTGTCTATTCTATTGCAGATTTTGGTATCATCCGCAAAGAGGCAAACCTTATCAGACAGCTCTTCCACAATATCACTAACAAAAATGTTAAAAAGAATTAGACCAAGAACAAATCCCTGCGGCACATCACTGGTAACATCCTTCTCCTCAGAGTGAACTCCATTTACCTGTACCCTTTGTTGCCTCCCACTCAACCAATTTCTAACCCAGTCAGTCACTTTTAGGGTCCATCCCTAGTGCACTCAATTTATTTACATGTCACCTGTGCGGAACAGTGTCAAAGGCTTTGCTGAAGTCTAATTACACCACATCTAAGGCTCTCCCTCAGTCCAACTCTCTGGTCACCCAGTCAAAGAAATCAATCAGATTTGTCTGACAAGGCCTACTTCTCATAAAACCATGCTGGCTTGACTCCTGTAATCAATTGGATTTCCAAAACCTAACTATCCACTGTTTTAGCAGCAGTTCCGTTAATTTATTTACCACAGAGGTCAGAATAATTGGCCTGTGGTTCTCAACCTTATCCTTACTTCTGCTTTTGTGTAAAGGGACCACATGCACCTTTCTCCAGTCCTTTGGGATCACTGCCGACTCTAAAGAAGCATTGAAAAGGTCAGTCATTTGAGCCACTAGAACTTTCCTAAGTTCCTTTAACACTATTGGATGCATCCCATCTGGCCCCATTGCTTTATCTACCTTTATATTAGCTAGTTCCTCACGAACACAGTCTTCTGAAAATCGTTCAAGATCCCCTTCACTTCTGTTCCTATTTGTGGGTGTTTTCAGAGGTCCTGCTTATGGCCTTTTATCTGTAAACACAGAACAGAAATATTTGTTAAGCAATTCCACTTTATCCTCATCAGCTTCTACATATTCCTCCCCTTCACCCCTGAGTCTGACAATAATATTAACATATCTGAAAAATGTCCTTTCCTCCCATCTTACTGCATTAGCTCTTTCTTCTTGCTTTTGTATCTTTGCTTTCCTGACTACTTTCCTAGCTTCTCTAAGTTTTTCCAAATATTGATACTTATCTCCCTCTTTCTGTGATCTCTTGTATCTTATGAAAGCCACCCTCTTTTTATTCACCTTTTCAGCTACTTCTTTCAGAACCATAGTGGCTTTAGTTTCCTTCTACATTTATTTAACTTTCTAACAAAAAGGTTTATTGCCCTTAAAATATCCCCTTTCAGTTTTGCGCATTACTTTTCTACATCTCCCAGCTTTTCCCATCCTCTCAAGGTATTGTCCCATCTTGGCAAAGTTAGTTTTCCTTAAGACCCTCGCTTTTGAATGGACTTTATCAGCCTTAGTCCTAATACTGAACCACACTATCAGGTGATCAAGAGATGCGAGATGATCTTCCACTATAACATATAACATCAGAAACACTTTCCCCCATTGGTATGCACCAGGTTCAATATGGCTCCTTCACTTGTGGATTCTGTTACCAATTGAATAGTTCTTCCTGTACAAAATCTAGGAGTGCCTTACTTCTAGATGACACCGCAGCAGGGATATCCTATTAAATCTCTATCCACTTCTCTCTGTGAAGGAGATCTGTATATCACACCAATGCAAATGGATTTCCCATTCCCTCTTTCTAGTTTAACACACAGTGTCTCTTCACTCCCTTGTAAGCCCTGTAATTCTATAGCTTTAATATTATTTCTTACATATAGTGCCACTCCTCCTCCTCTTCTTACTATCTTGATCTTCCTAAATAAAGTCTAGGCCAGTATAATTACATCCTAATCATAGTTATCCGTGAACCATGTCTCCGTAACTGCCACTAAATCCAAGTCAGCCTCTTCCATTAAAACCTCAATATCTGGGATCTTATTTCCCATAGTATAGGCATTACGCACACTTCTTTCCAGATGTTGCCCCTTTTACCCATTTCTACAGAGGTATTTAAGGTTTTGCTTACTGTAAATGTAAATATTATTACATTTGAGCGGGAGAGAAATGCAAATAAATAAATTATCCAAATATGCCACTGTGGCTCATCCTTATGCTGGATCAAGAAAAGATGCCACAATCTGCAAATGATCCAGTTTTTGTCAGGACCCAAAAGCCTACAAGAGAGCTCTACAGAATGAAAAACATTGAACTGTAAACTTTAGCTCATGTTTTTTCCAGGCAAACATGTGTGTTAAGTTCCCTTAAGAAAATAGGTGTAACGTATGCACCTATCTCCCCATGAATTATGCAGTCTTTTATAAAATGACCCCCTTGGTAAGGTAAATGATCATGAAAGGCAATGTCCTCGGTATAGATGTTTTGACTGAGATTCTAACACCGCCCGTTCACACCCACTATTAGCAGCACAGGTGTTACATGAGATACTGGGGAAACCTTTGCAGGCTACACATCTCTCTCCAAAAGAGGAGATTTGTGCACTCTAAAGCTGGATAAAGCTGAGCTAGTCAATCAGACTTTCAAATTGCTTTTCTCCGGCATGCGAGTTCCCTCTATGTGAGGGATGCATCTCATTTTCGAAAAGTTGAATTCAGCTCCTGGTGCTTTTCTAACAATGGATAAAAAAAGCATCGAGTTCGGTATTTCAGACTTGATAAACCTAAGCTCCGAAATGGACTTTACCCAATGGTCCAGTGGCAGTGCTGCTCACTGCGTTGCTGCGTAGGAGATACGAGTTTGACTCCTGAGTCCAGATTTTCCTCCTTAGTTTGGAAGGGGCTGGGAGGTTACTTAGGCAGTATTCACAGACCTATAGGGAAGAAAACGAAGGGTGGTAGCTCAGCCACTGTGCAATAATGACTTCTAGTGGCTGGGCTCAGAGTTCATGCATACTGAGTTCCAGAGGAAGCCAAGCTATGCAGCCACCATGTGAGGACAGTCATTATGACAGCTGGGAAGGAGAGGGAATTAAAAACCAAGACAGCGAGACAAATGATGTCAAAGCTGTTATAAGCATATAAGGTGGTTAAAAAATTGTCTATCTCATCTTCTTTTCAAATAAATAAATAAAAGAACTCTGTAAATAAGCAACAAAGTTTGGCTGGTAGGCCTGAAATTCTAGCTAGATTGGCACCCTTGTTCCTCTCGAACTCTTATGTTTTCCACCAATCATCCTTCTGGAAATGTTTTGTAGGATCTTGTCGAATTTAGCCATTTAAATCTCCAGTTCCATTCGGATATTAGAAAAATATAAATAAAGGTCAACAAGTTGTAGGTGATACTTGCAGATATCCATGCATACTAACACGGCAACTACAATTCCGATCTCAATAAGGAAAAGAGAAGAAAAGATACCGAAGGGCAGGGCACATCCAGCCCGACTACTGCATGCTGTGCAGAAATGCAGATTTATGGCAGCCAGTCTCCTGAACATGCCATCATTATGGGAAAGCATTCTCTGCACGCACGCGCACACACACACAGTGCGGGGAAAAAAAGAACTTCCACATAGCCAGACATACTAGAATCTCAGAAATGCTTAAACACTTATTACAGCTACATAAAAGTTACAAATGCTGATTCATATTCAGAAATGAAACACTGGTATCATATCACTGTGGGCACTGGTTTTAGATTCAGTGTGCCGGATACTTAGAAAATGTTTTAGCTAATATTGCAGGTAGATTATAACAGCTGCAGACCCCCACCCTTTTATTACCATTCCCCAACATCTGTCCCTGAATGCAACTATGGGGCTTGTTTACAAAGCCGCGGTAGCGGTTTGCGATCGTAATCGGAGCCGCGGCCCCATTGATTTCAATGGGGCCGCGGTTGCGATCGCGATCGCGAACCACTACCGCGGCTTTGTAAACAAGCCCCTATATCTCATGTATATTACATTCGGGATATGGCCTGTTTGCGGTCCTCTAGGACTGAACTTAGATAAGCCTGCTGTGGAGGGAGCACGCCTGATGTTGTCCCTTCTCTCCTTGCTGCCACCCTCATAAAGATGAATGTCTACCAATCCCCTCAGGCTTACGACAGCCTGACAAGGATTTAGGCTCATTCTGAGCCCCTACCTGTACAATTTGCAAAGCTGCTCTTCTCCTAGTGGTTAGAAAACTGGCTTAGTAACCAAGCAACCAGGGTTCAATTCCCACTAGCACTCCTTGTGGCCTTGGGCAAGTCACTTAACCCTCCACTGCCTCGGAAGAAAGGCCTGGCAATCTACTTCCAGTGACACTGCCAAGAAAACCCAGGAGCTTCTGGGTCGCCAGGAGTCAGGACTGACTCAAAGGCACACATTGCATTGCTCTTCTCCTCCTTTACTTAGAGGCTAAGCTCCTGTTGTCTAGATTACAATAGGAGGCAGGTTTGTGTCATGTCCTTAAAAAGAAAATACAAATGTTCCCTATTCAACTCCTCAGTATTTCATCACTCCCAACGCATTTCAGGAGGGAAACGGGTAAGGATGGATGGTTTCCATTAACATCTAAAACTTCATCCAAAATCCATTACAATCTCAGTAAATAAACAAATAAAATAAAAAGGGCACTTGAATCAGTTTAGTACTTTGTTAATTGTCTTACAATTGCCCTGTATGTTTTCCTCTTCTGCCCCTTTTAGCCTCCTGCACCTGGGCAGCTGGAGGGCTTTCAGTGCCATTTGTTGGCTGGCGAGGGCTACACACTGTAGCACCAGCCATCTTTTCTCCCTCCTGGCTGGAGAACCCCACTTTTAGTGGCACACACAGGCTCAATCAGCCTCGAAAATGTGGACTGCAAAACTAGATCCCCAGACCTTGGGGCCAATTCCTTAGATACCTTTAAGATCTCCAAAACGGAGACAACCCCACTCATATGACAATGGTCAAATGTGGGCATTGAGCTGTACTTCAGGAATCATTGCATCATCACTGTATATGGGACTGCCTCTCTTCCTGTTTCACAGAATCTTACACATGTCAACCACCTCTTGAAGCATTTCACTTGTTTAGAACTTTTTCTGCCAAAAAAATTAAGACGTGGTACCATAGCATAAAGCAATTTCCTCAGCGTTTTATTTTATCATGCAACTAACAATGAGACCATCCAATGCATGCAATATAGGGTAAAATGCATCACAGAAGATTCCAGAAAAGGTAAGTAGTGTGCAAGGAATCTGGCAATAACCAAGCTCATTTGGCACTTACAACATCCACTGCGGTGATGCTCAGGGAGTCCCAGGCTAGTTTCCCAGGGACCACAGGGTTGGTGGAGGGTGCTGGGTGGCACGAGGGCGTCCCCTGTCCTTGTGTCTCTTCAGGTCACACAGACACAGAAAAAGAGAAAAAAAGACCTAAACAAAGGAGATGGGGAAGGGAGGAGGAAACACGGCCAGAAAATGAACACCGGTCTCCTCTTGCTCATAGAACTAAAGGAATTTTAATGAGAAAGCTGAAGAGAAATGTGGAAGTCAGTCCTGTCTAGATCAGACACACTAAGACCCAGGGTATAAAACTCTGGAGTGGGCCTCACTGACATCACTCATCTCTGCAGTGCTGGAGCCCTGGGCAATTGCTCTGCTCTTGCCCTGCCCATGCATCACACAGAAAGGCCCCCAGCTACCTGCTGTTAATGTGCAGATTACACACAACGCCCAGACACCCTGCTTCCCTGCCAGAGGCATACGGGCCTGCATTACATTCAAGGCATTGCACAACTTTTCAGTACTGTCCAGCCCCTGGCAAGATATGCACCGCGGGTATCTGCAGCTCTGGGAAACCTGGCTGTCTGCCGAGGCAGGCCCAATAAAAAATGCATTTACACATGACAAATGATCACATATCAACCTCTGATTACTAGAAACTCCCTCCCTTGTTATGTACATATGTCTGTATCTCTTTATAATGTGTATAGACCATTTATCTCCAACTCAGCTCAGTCTCCTCACAGCCGCAAGGCAAAGAACCTCGCTCAAGAGCATGCACATGGATTAAAGCTCTGAAAATGTCATCCTTGAACGCAACTGCCCTTTTAATCCCAGTAATTTTGAGCGGTCTTTCGCAGATGGTGTGCAGAACATGTCTGAACAGCTGGCAGAAGACGACAGGTGAAGAAGCAGCAGACAAGCATTGAGGCGGCACAATGACACGGGCTCGTTTTCAGAAAAATAAATGCTAGTTAAAAGCTCCTGCACAGGAAAACTATTACAGCTACAAAGGAAACAATTAAATATAACACAGTTCATAGTTTATATTACGAGGTAGACAAGCAAACTACCCCTGAACCAGCAAACCCCATGGGTAGTTTGCTGTGACAACTCCTTAGTATTTTATAACTCCCAACGCATTTCAGGAGGGAAACAGTTAAGGATGGATGGTTTCGATTAACATCTAAAATTTCATCCAAAATCCAGTACACACATAGTGGTTGGGGCAAGTTACCTGAGGCCGGAAGGTCGGGGGTTCAAATCCCACTAGAGGACAGCAACCTTGGGCCGGAAGGACTGGGGTTTCTAGTCCCACGGGTGCTCCTTGTGGTCTTGGGCAAGCCACTTAACCCTCCATAGCCCATGTTCCCTGTAAGTATTAGTGTATGTGTCTCATATCCCCTCGTGTTAAATGTATCCCCCAATTGTGTTGTGACCACTTTGATTGAAGGATAAGGTGGTATACAAAACTGTCTAAATAAATAAATAAATTAATTAAATTAAATAAATAAAGCAAGAATCCTCCAGTAGTTTTATATTGTCCAGCAACCAGTTTGCATCCACGCTTTGGTGTGGGCACTCCCTGAAGCCAGAACGGTAGGAGTATTTGATGCATCTAACCGAACTTTCCCCCAGGAATATCTCCAATCCCGAATGTATAGGAAAAAGTATACCCATTGACCGTGCACGCTCTATTACATACATGGTTCAACAGCCTTTTATTTGCAGAAAGGCCTTCTAGTATTTCACGCACTCCACACCAGAAACTCAAATCAGCAGCAGAGCCCTTCCCAACCCCCGCTAGTGGCAAACTCTGAAATGCTTTCTATTAGAAGAGGCATTTTAGGAATAGTTCTAGAACAAAAGACTGTCCGCTGTCCCTATCAATTCAGCATACTTTTAAACTAAAAGACACCCTTTTGTACACATGAATGGAGACTGCATGAATTTATTTATTTAGACAGTTTTGTATACCATCTTTTTTTTTTTTTTAATTTAAATTTTTAAGATTTACAAAATTAAGTCAAGAATACAATCTTGAACAGAAATAGAGATGGATCTCATAACATCAAACAAAAAAAACCAAAAACAATAATGTGTACAATTTAACACACTTGTCCCCAAGAAGAAATAACACTAATAATCCACCTCCCTCTAGCCCTCAAAGTAGGGGGAAACAATAATTCTGCAATAATCCAAACCATTATATTTCAAGTAACAAGTAACAAGGGGGGGGATCCAAGATGGCGTTTCTGTTGAGGAGCTGAGCGGCACGGCGTTTTTTCATGGGACGGAAGCGGAAAGCTAAGGGGGCGAAGCAGCCTATTGCCCCTCAGGCTTCAACGCCATTACCTGCTGAGGTGGTTGGGCCTCTTGATTCTTACTTTTCGTCGGTGCCGCAGCAGTGGGTAGCGGGGGAGAAGAGCCAGGCTAGGCAGCGTTTGGAGGAAGGATCCTCATCCTCTGCCTCTGGTGTAGATCTGTCTTCCCCCGGCTCAACTCCAGCCTTGAAGGTGCCGCGTCACATCAGTGCCGATCCAGGAAGTCAGCTTGAGAGCAGAGAGTCGGTGGACTCTTCTAGTGGTCGAAATTTCGGACCAGAGTGCGTTTTGGGCTCCGGGACTTTCGGCGAACAGCACCGCCAGGCTGAGGTTTTGAGTGAGATGGCAGAGGCAGGTTCTGCTTCGGTGGAGGGCTTGCTGGCTCCCTCTTCTTTGACTTTGGGTGGTGGTGTTCTGCCTCCTCCGGGGGTGCCTTCCTCACCTGTATCTACAGATCTTCCAGAGGTGGTGACTTTGGAGGCGATTTGGGCTGCTATTATGAAGCTCTGTGAGGAATTGGTCCCGCGAATGGCCGCCTTGGACACACAGGTTTCCACTTGCACTGAGGAACTGAAGGAAGTTACCTCTAAAGTAGCAGTTCTACAGTCCAGTTTTTCTCAGAATCAGACTCAAGTTTTGGTTCTTGAAAAAGAAGTTGAATCTTTAAAGAAAATTTCTTTACCTATTATTTCAAAATTGGAAATGTTGGAAAATGCTGTTTGTTTGCCTAATATCCGTATAGTTAATTTTCCAAGAGTGTCATTAATATCTGCTAGAGATATGTTACGTAAATATTTGATTGAAGTGTTAGGTATTCCCTCTGAATCTCACCCCCCACTAGTTAAAGTATATTATTTGCCTTCTGGGAAAAGAGAAATGGGTCCGGGAGGTGCTACTGGAACTTCACATATGGATGTATTAAATGTTACTGATATATTGGAGTCATCTAATGAGGAAATGGTTATATCTTCTACATTATTGATTACCTTAGCTTTGATATCTGATAAGGAATGGTTAATGAAACTTTTCTTTAAAAAACGCCACGTGTTGTTTAAGGGTTTGGCGATTCGGATGTTTCCAGATTTATCTAGGGAGACACAGAGGAGGAGACGTGAATTTTTATTATTGCGCCCTGGGATACAGCAGTTGGGGGGGTTATTTTTCCTCAAGTTTCCCTGTAAATGTTTGATTAAATATCAATCAAATTCCTATATATTTTTTGAGCCCTCCCAGTTGATTAGTTTTATCAATGCCCGAGTTTCTGGAGGGGGGGTGGATACCCTGTCTGTTCCTTGTATACCATCTTATCCTTCAATCAAAGTGGTCACAACACAATTGGAGGATACATTTAACATGAGGGGATATGAGCCACATACACTAATACTTACAGGGAACATGGGCTATGGAGGGTTAAGTGACTTGCCCAAGACCACAAGGAGCATCTGTGGGACTAGAAACCCCAGTCCTTCTGGCCCGAGGTTGCTGTCCTCTAGTGGGATTTGAACCCCTGACCTTCTGGCCTGAGGTAACTTTCCCCAACCACTAGGCCACTCCTCCTCTCCAAGTGCTTCGGTAGCATCCATGAAAGTATCTTACAGCAACAGAGTCCCATTTTCAATCCGATTGACAGTTTTTAATCAACTGTTCTGCATTTTATTAAAGGCACAAGTATAGGAGCTAGCAATTTTTCTTTAAAACATTTTCTCACTTGCAGCACCAAAAGAAACCAGCAAAAATATCCTTTCATTTTCTTCTGAGAGAGAACATCTATGGAAATCCTGCTACCTAACCATTGCGCCATCAATAATCAAACTCTCTCACAATGTTCAAAGCTCACCTGTAAAACCACAGAATAGCTTATCCCCACCTTCTTTTACACCACACCAAAACACTGTCTTTGATTTCATATGCAGTTCCCCGGGTCTGTCACCCTTCACCAGGTAGCGCATTCTATGAGGAGCCCAGAGATATATTCTTCACTTGAACTGCAACTCCTGGGATGCAGGATGCGTGGGATAGGAGCAGCGCTAAGAGGTCTTTGGTCCCAGGAATTAATAATGCATTGTCCAGTATAGGTTATATTCTCAAACAATACAAATTTACTTAGTCCTTAAATATTTGAACAGGTAAAAATTAATAAGACTTCAGAGAATAAAATATTAGTCACAGTTCAGTTTTCGCAGCAACTGTCCCTGCTGTCTTCCAAAGACACTGGAAAAATCTGAATTAAGTTCATGTAAGACATCCATTACTGACAACTCTTCCAGACCTTCTAACATATCCCCAGAACTACCTACTAAGAGACTCATGTCAATTGTCTAAGATGTTACTTTCTGTTTGGATCATCAATGTTGGCCCCCTTGGTGACGGCCCCCTTACTTTCTGTGAATTGATTACTGCCCCCCTCCTTTTTTGTTAAACCACTTTGACCCGGTGAAAAGCGGGATATAAATACAGTTAAATAAATAAATAAATGTAAGACAAGACTCAAGGCAAAGTTAGTGCCCCCTGGGCTCTCGGAATCCTGCCCTCCCAGAACCAGATCATAGGTTGGTTCTGACTCCTCACGTTCCGTTCAAAGGATCAGAAAATCTCCTACATTTTGACTCTGAGGCCTTCTTTCACCTCCTGTTCCTTTCTTAAAGACACTGGTACTGTATTGGCTTAGTTAGCTGAAATACGTCAGCACTGTAACACAGTGACTTAGCCAAAGATAAAGACAAGATTTTGTCCTTAAGACTGCATTACAGTCCAGCTTCCTCCCTTTTTGGCAGGGATAACTCTTAGTTATGCCTTACCAGAGGTGAACCCCCATCCCACCCACCGAGCCTAGAAAGTTCTTGGCTCAGATAATGTCATCTCCTTTACATTGCAGGGCCATTAGAAGCCTCTTATAGATACTTTGTCCGAAGTGTCACAGTGGTGCAGTTGGGTACCACAAAAATGCAAGAAGTTTATGTTTAACAGAAAAAAGGGGAAATATTTTCCTAAATTTTCAGCTTAGTAGGAATGATGTCCCAGTTTTCCATGCAATCCCACGGGAAAGTGCACCTGGGGATTGCTCATCAGACATTTCAGATGCTGGTTTCCCTAGATTCAAGGATCCCCAGTCCCCAGCAACTACTACAAAATTTACCTCTTGCCGTAGAATTGCTGGAAACTAGCTGTTAACCCCAAACTTCACCCTTCCCCCTCCCGCCACAAGCTTTGTAATTGCTACCTGCCTTCCCTGTTCCGCCAACTCTCTTTGATTCTCCCATGTCACTTTTTTATGACCTTCGGTTCCTATGGGTTCAGTTTAGAACTAAAAAACAAGATTCCAGCATCAGCTACCACGCAATGACATGTTTTCAGAAAGTCAATAGCAGAGCTGTGCACTGTTGAGCATCTGAACCTGGATTCAAGTCCAAGAACAAATCTTCCACTCCCACTGTTGAATGGGGAAGCTGCCTAGGCAACATTCACAACCCCTGGGAGGGAAGAATTCCCAGTAATCCCACAATGGCAACACCACTTGGCTGGATTTAGGGCCCAGGATTTCAGGAGTCTTGTGGATTGTCTTCACCAGAAGACTGTCACTGCAATGACTGGGCTTGAAGGGTTGGGAAGGAATATAAAAAAGGGGGAGGGGGAGCACTTTTTAAAAAACTACTTTTATAGCAGCTCTAAATGAATGGAGTGCAGCACCTGGGATTACCTATGAAAACACTCACTGTAAATTTGTTTCGATATGAATGGCTTTATGAAGAGTAAAGGCTGTCAATACAATTTACTTTTCATTCTGCAAATCTAGGATTGAAAAATTTACTCTAGGGTGTAGTGTATTTTCTTTCTTCTTAACAAGAAACACTTTACAGCTGAGTCTTCACATTGCCGTTGTGGTTGCATAGAGTAAACCCACAATGGGCAATCTCAGCGATGGTGCTTCATTCATTGTGAGTTCCAAAAAATAAAAGCTGAAACAGCCACCACACTTAAGTCAAATACTGCTTTCACTTAGCACAGGAGTAATAATAGCCAGAAAACAAAAGACATTTGCATTTTGAAAAGACAGAGTACCAAACCCGATATGCAAAAAATACACATTCTACCTATGCACTTAAATAAATGTTACTAATGAGTAATTATTCTTCAAATTCTTTAAGTAGCCTCTGGAGTCCCTAGGAGGAGCCATTCACACAGAGCAGAGTTTGACCATCTACAACGCCATAACTCTTATGGACCAATTAGATCTGGTGAGCAAGGGGTAACCTGCTGACATGGTCGCTTCCCGAACAATAGCAGAATTACAAACTCGAGACCAAGCAATAAAAATCTTAATCAGAAGAGAGTTGTTTTTATTACTAAATGATATAGCTTTGAAAAATCAAAGCATACACAGAAGATACAGCTTCCTGCTTACATGGCCCCACCCCCTCAACCAGTGACATTAGTGCTGGTGGAAGTTGCCTGAAAGCATCGCAATCTGAAGTCCTCCCTTTAATTATAGGACGGTAGTAACTTGAGCTTCCCCCAAACCTGCTCCTGAGGGACCTTGAGGAATAGCCTAGTAGTTATAGAGCAGCCTGGGATGAAGAGAAACCAAGATTCAAATCACACTTCTTTCCCGTGTGGCCCTTGGTTAACCCTCCGTGGCATCAGGTACAACTTAGATTATAAACCCTCTGGGAATAGGGAAGTACCTACTGTACCTGAATGTAACTCGCCTTGAATTACTACTGGAAATTACTACCAAAGGCGAGAGGCCGATCCTGTTTTCTTGCCCATGCAGTCTTTGGCCTTTCTATGGAGGCATCCAACCACAGAGGCAATTAAGGGAAAACATGTGGGATGCTTCTGTTGCGATGCAGGCAGAGACCACCAACTCATTTTACATACGAGCACCAAACAGCTTGGCAACACCCCAGAGAACTTCCTATCAAAGAGCTGAAATGACCACATCATATTCCAGGTGACCATTTTCTTAAAATCAGCATGCGCACTCTTACAAGCTGTTGATATGATTTGTCTGAAATGTTCTACACAACAATATATAAAACATCAATATTTGTGACTACAAAATAAAAAACACTTTACCAAAAAACTAAAAAATCAACTTGTATCGCTAGAAGAATGTACGCCTCCTGGGAATGACTCCATTACGAAAATGAGTAGACAGCAGTCTTTACTTTGCCAGGCAGACTCTGCCTTTCTAAAAAGGCATTTCAATTGCTGTGTGTGGGAGGACATCCATATGCTATTTTTATCCAGATAGCAGCATTCCTCCCCTACAGGCCCGGCAGGAATAAAATTGAATTTACATATAGAACTGACCCCAGCAGTGAAGATAAAAGAATGGTGAACTCAGTCTCCTTCCATTTCTGTGATGCTTCCGCAGGATTATGATTCAGTTTAAATTACTCTGACATAATTGCATTGTAATTATGCTTTCAATTCAAACGTTTTTACTCAGCTGTGTAAATGCTGCTTCTTTTATGCAAACATTTTGTAGACTAAAGGGTAAAATGCAGCTCATTGTATGTATTGTATGCTTATTTTCACAAAGCTTAGCAAAGGAAGAAGCGGGACTATAGTGTGGATGACACTAGAGTAGAAGGTCCTACATAAGAACATAAGATATGCCATACTGGGTCAGACCAAAGTCCATCAAGCCCAGTATCCTGTTTCCAACAGTGGCCAATCTAGGTCATACGTACCTAGCAGTTTCCCCAAAAGACACAGGTTCTGCAATGCTTGTACTAGGTCAAGCATTGATATCCTGGGTCCCTTCTTAATAATGGTTTATGGACCTTTCCTTCAGGAACTTGTCCAAACCTTTTTTAAACCTGTTTGAATAACTCTTGCAACAGTCAGGACCTCTGGGATACTTCTGCTTAGGAAATATAATGGAAAAGCAGACAGTTGGGGGTTGTTACATGCCTGTGACCTCTGGGCCTACTACTTTACCTCGGCATCAGTCCTTTCCACTTCAGACTCTCACTAAACCATGTCTTCATGGAGCATGACTAGTCAACATATTGGTTTCCACAGCAAACAGACCAACAGATGTTGCATAGGCCAGTAATAGCTCTAGGTGGGTTTGTCAAAATTGATGTTGAAAATGGAATGGAAACTTGCAGTAAGAAGACAAAGGGTAATTCCTTTGCTATTATATTCCCTAGCAATCGGACACAATGGGACATTCCATAGCAATCCTTCAGAGTAGGATTAACAGCAGCTTGGGACCCTCATCTTCCAATATCTACTGATGCCTATTTGTCCACGCTATAAAGCCTTGTTGTTGTTAAGTGCCATTGAGTCGGTGTCCACTCATGGCGACCCTCTGGATAGTTGTCCTAACTGTATTCGGTCTTCAGTCAGGTGGCTCATTGTTGCTAGACTGGCACCCATAAAGCCTTGTGTAGGCATAAATAAAAGTCCAGTAGGTGTTTTTCCCATGTCCTCTACATGGATATATATCTTCTTCATTTTTATGGCATTTGCTCTAAGGAAACGTGAGCCTTACAGGCTTTCTTGAAAGGCTCAATGATGCAAGAATGAATCCACTTAGAGATGGAGATCTGAGTGGTATAATCCTTTCTCACAAGCACCAAACATGAAAGCATAGTTACTCACCTGTAACAGGTGATCTCCGGGAACAGCAGGAATTTAGTCTTCACATATGTGTATCGTCGGCCTGCGGGGGAACGCTCCCCAGCGTCCAATTAGAAAGCTTTTGGGAGCATCCCACAGCGCCTGCGTGATGCCTTCCCGCCTTTCCCAACTGCCTCTCTCCAGTTGAGTTTAAAGCTGAGACAAAGAGAGAGAGAAATAGGGAAAGAGAAAGAGATAGATAGAGAGATACAACTCCTAGGGGAGGTGGGTGGGTTGTGAAGACTAAATTCCTGCTGTTCCCAGAGATCACCTGTTACAGGTGAGTAACTATGCTATCTCCAGGAACAAGCAGGAATGTAGTCTTCACATATGGGGACTCCCTAGTTTAGATGCCAGGGAGAGAACCCCAAAAGTTGTGTGTCCCTGTGAAAGGGCTCCACTTCCCCCCATGGATCTCTGGCATCCTACCAGGGATGGTGGGTAGGAGTTGATTAGGTATGCAACAGGTGTTGGAGAACAGCCTGACCAAACAAGGCATCCCGGCGGGAGTCCTTGTCCAAGCAGTAATGGGCTGTGAAGGTATGAACCGAGGCCCAAGTGGCTGCTCGAGAGATGTCGTCGATAGACACAGAGTGCAGATGAGCCATTGAAGCTGCCATGGCTCTCAAATTATGAGCTGTGACATGGCCCTCCAGAGGAAGATTCTTACTCTGATAGGCAAAGGAAATACACTGTGCAATCCAGTTGGACAGTGTTCTCTTGGAGACTGGAAGTCCCAAATGAGAAGGATCAAAAGCAACAAAGAGTTGAGAGGACTTTCTATGTTGCTGTGTTCTTTGTAATTAAAAGGCTAAAGCTCTTTTGCATTCCAAAGTATGAAGATTCTTTTCTGCATTTGATGCATGAGGCCTTGGAAAAAACACAGGCAGGTAGACCGCCTGGTTAAGATGAAAAGGTGAGACCACCTTTGGCATAAAATGTGGATGAATCCTAAAGGCTACCTTGTCATGATGAAACCTTGTATAAGGAGGATCAGTCACTAGTGCCTGCAACTCACTGATGCGACATGCTGATGTGATTGCAATAAGAAAGATAACTTTCCAGGAAAGGAATTTCAACAAGGTAGTAGCTAATGGTTTGAAAGGTGGCTTCATGAGCTGACCAAGAACCAGGTTTAAGTCCCATGCCACCGGTGGTGGCTTAATGGGAGGCTTAGTTAGAAGAAGGCCTCTCATAAACCTTGCTATAAGAGGATGGGAGGAAATAAGTTGTCCATTTAAAGGCCTGAAAGAAGCTGCAATAGCACTTAAATGGACTCTTACTGAGTTAGTTTTAAGTCCTGCATTGGGTAAATGAAGGAGATACTCCAGTAATGATTCCAGAGGTATCGAAAGGGGGCTAAGACCCTTCTGCGAGCACCATATGGTAAACCTTTTCCACTTGAAAGCATAAGAGTGTCTTGTGGAAGGTTTTCTGGAAGCATAAAGGATATCTTTTACTTGCTGAGAAAGGTTAAGATCATGAAGATCTAGGCCTTCAGCAACCAAGCCCTGAGATGCAGAGACTGGGGATTGGGATGCCATAACATTCCGTCCTCCTGAGACAGGAGATCTGGAGCAGACCCTAACTCCAGAGAGGGAGCTTGAGAGAGATGTAGAAGCAGAGGGTACCACACTTGCCGTGGCCAATGTGGAGCTATGAGAATCATACGGCCTCTGTCTCTCTGAAGCTTGAACAGGGTTTTGGGAATTAGGGGACTGGGTGGAAAGGCATAAAGGAAGTCTTGACCCCAATGAAGGAGAAAAGCATTCCTGGCCTGAGCCGGAATTCTGGAACAGAACCGGGGAAGTTTGGCATTCCACGGACTTGCAAAGAGGTCTATGTCCGGAGTAACCCAAATTTGAAAAATCTTGGCCACCTGGTCTGCATGTAGAGACCATTCGCGTGGAAGCAGAACTCGACTGAGTCTGTCTGCCCAAGAGTTTTGGATACCTGGAAGATACACTGCCAGGAGAGTAATCTGATGCTCTCTGGCGAGGGCCCATAGTCGCAAAGCTTCGTTGCAAAGTGACAGAGAGCCTGTTCCTCCCTGCTTGTTCACGGAGAACATGGCTACTTGATTGTCCGTGTGAATGAGGACTATCTTCTAGCTGAGCAGAGTGTGGAACACCCGAAGAGCAAGGAAGATTGCTCTGAGCTTTAAGAGATTGATGTGTAGATGAGTCTCCTGTGGAGTCCAGGTGCCTTGGGTGGAGAGGTCTTGCAGATGAGCTCCCCAACCCATTGGTGAAGCATCTGTTGTGAGAGTTGCCTGGGGTAAAGGTTGTTGAAATGGGGACCCCACCAACAGGTTTTGAGTGGACTGCCACCATTGGAGGGACAAAATAAGGCGATTTGTGTTTGCTATTTTGTCTGACATGCATCCTGATGCCTGGGTCCATTGAGTGGATAAAGTCCGCTGGGCTGCTCTCATATGGAGGCGAGCATAAGGAACCACATGCACGGTAGATGCCATGTGGCCTAGTAGTTGTAACATTTCTCGAGCAGTGAGATGAGGCTTTAGCACTGCTTAAGAAGCTAACTGCACCATGCGAAGGCAACAGGTCTGGGGAAGATAGGCCCTTGCTTTTCTGGTATCCAGCAAAGCTCCTATGAACTCTAGAGACTGAGTGGGTGTTAAGCTGGATTTTGGGATGTTTATGACCAGACCCAAATACTGAAGGATACGCATTGTGCAAGATAGAGAAATCCTGGCCTCTGACTCTGATGGGGCTCGAATGAGCCAGTTGTCTAAGTAGGGGAAGGCGAATATTCCTAGAGTGCGAAGAAATGCTGCTACCACAGCCATGCATTTCGTAAACACCCTTGGTGCTGAGGCCAGGCCAAAAGGAAGCACCCTGTATTGGTAGTGCTTCCCTTGAAAAAGGAACCAAAGGAACTTTCTGTGCAATGGATGGATGAAAATATCAGAGATGTTCCATATCATATTTCAGAGTGATTTTGTTTAGTTTACCCTGTTAAAACCTGTACATAATCCCCTGTTTACTGTACGTCCAGTGTAGGTCGCCTACACTGCACAAAATATGTTTTATGTAAACCGCACTGATATTAAAGAGCGCGGTATAGAAGAAAGTTAAATAAATAAATAAATAAATAAATAAATAAACATGAGTTTGCGCATCCTTGAGATCTAGAGAACAAAGCCAATCCTGACTCTCAAAGTATGGCAGCAGAGTTCCCAAAGAAATCATCTTGAATTTCTCTTTGAACAGGAATTTGTTTAATTCTCTGAGGTCTAAAATAGGTCTGTGTCCCCCTGTTTTCTTTGGTATAAGGAAATTGGGGGAGTAAAAACCTGTACCCTGTTGAGGAATGGGTACTTCTTCTATTGTCCCTTGGACAAGAAGCATAGTGACCTCTTGATCTAACAGGTTGATGAGAGAGGTCTGAGAATTGAACTGTCTTACCATTGTGGGAGGGGGCATGCAGAGAAAATGAAGCTTGTACCCCTCTTTTATAATGGAGAGAGTCCAATGTTCTACTGTTATCTGTCCCCATCTGGGGGCAAAGTGACACAACCTTCCTGGAATGGTGGAAGGTTATGGTCCGTTGAGGGCCAGGAAGGCTAAGTTCTCTAGATGGAAGTCAAAGGCCTTGTGGAGGCTGAGACTGCTGAGATGTTTGAAGCTTAGCAGTCTTTGCTTTCCTTTGTTTAGGTGTTGCTGACTCTTTCGGGCAGGTTGACCTGCAGAATGTCCCTGCTGAGAATAAGAGGGATAAAACCTCTTCTTCTTGGAGAAGAATGGTTTCTTGAAAGATTTCTTCCTTGCAGGATCAGCTGTGGCTTTGGATAATCTATCCAAAGTGGAGTTGCCAGCATCCAACTCATTGGCTTTCTCTTGCCAATTTTTGCCAAATAGATTCTCACCTGTACAAGGGATATTGCCCAGTTTGTCCTGCACCCAGAGCTCCAAATCGGATGCCTAGAGCCAGGCAATTCTACGTGCACCTATGGCAATGGCAGAGGTTCTGCATATGCACTCAAAACAGTCAAAAGCTGCATGATTGACGAACTTAGAAACATCCTGGGCATGTTTAACCGGACGCTCTTGTAGAGCATGATACCCGTACTGACCGAAGTCGCTGCCGGGGGGAATCGGTACCGGTGTATCGGTACCGGAAGGCATAGCATGACAGGGTGCGGCAATGCAGACACCGATGTCGATGCTGTCGGTACCGGTACCGGTGCCGGAGTCGGTGCCAGTACCGGATGGACTGTCTGATGCGGTTCCAAGCGTGTCGATGCCGCAAGGAGAGCCGCCAGACTGCGTTCAATAGCCAGGAACCTCTGGTCAATCGATGCTGCCGATGCCTGGGTATCGGTACCGGAGAAAATGGTCGGTACCCCAGAGCCTGGCACCAATAGTTCTGCCGAGGTTGAGGCCGCGAAAACATCCTGGAGCCCCTATAATGCTTTGGAAGCCGAAGCCTCCTGCCGGGGCAATTTCGCCGGTACAGAACCCTCAAGGGCAACGCCAGAGGCACCTCGATGCTTGGAAGGAGATCTACCCTTTGAGGACCGGCCAGACTTATGTTTAGTTACCTGAGATCCATGGGAGGAAGACAAAGCCCTGGAAGACATCGATGCCACAGAGGCTGCATTGGAGGGAAAAAGGGTGCTGAGCTTAGCAGCTCGGTTTTGTCGACCCCTCTTGGACATCATGGCACAGGCCATAAACTCTGAGATGGAGTGGTCAGGACCTAAACATTTAAGGCACCACTCATGGGTGTCGGTGACGGAGATAGTACCGCCACACTTGGTGCACTTCTTGAAACCCGAAGCGGGTTTTTCCATAGTAAAGGAAAATTTTGGGGCCTAAGGCCTGAAGAAGAAAGGTTTTGAAAAAACTATATATTATTATTTTTTTTTTAAAAAGAAAGAAAGAAAGAACCGGCGGTGCCGGTATAGTGTCGAGGGAAGGCAGACGCGACCACAAAAAAGAAGGAGAAAAGAAAAAATTTTCTGCAGTAACAGGAACGACAACCTGCTGCCTCCGCGGAAAATGAAGAACTGGAGAGAGACAGTTGGGAAAGGCGGGAAGGCAACACGCAGGCGCTGTGGGATGCTCCCAAAAGCTTTCTAATTGGACGCTGGGGAGCGTTCCCGCACAGGCTCCGTCGGTGCCGACGATACCCATATGTGAAGACTACATTCCTGCTTGTTCCTGGAGATCAACTATTTCAACCTATGGAAGAATTTAATCTTTTCCAAATAATGTATCAACATCCTCTTGAAATCCAAAGAACGCAACTTCATCTCTTTAGAATGCTTTGGATTTGGGCACAAACTGAGCAGTCTGTTGGTTAATGTTAAGAGTGATGATCCCTAGGTAAAAATCTTTAACACAATCTTACTATATTTGTGAATAATTGTAGCATGTGTAGCACATTTAAGACTAATCAGAAAAAGTATTTTTTCACTTAACAGATAATTAATCTCTGGAATTGAATACTAGAGGATGTAGTAAAAACTGTTAGTGTAGCTGGATTTAAAAGAGGTTTGGGCAAGTTCCTGGAGGAAAAGTCCATAAACCATTATTAAAGTGAACTGGGGAAATTTACTGCTTATCTCCAGGATAAGCAGCATGCAGTTTGTGTACCTTTTGGGACCTGACAAAAACTTGTGACCTGGATTGGCCACTGTTGGAAACAGGATACTGGGCTTGATGGACCTTTGGTCTGACCCACTATGACATATCTTATGTACAAACATTTCCAAAAGAAGTTGGGGTTGTTTGATGCTTGGAGGAATCTACATGGGGAAGAGGGGGACTTTGCCTGTTTATTTTTCCACGCCTAAGAGTTATTCTAGGACTGATTATTGGTTCCTTTCTCAGGGTCTCCGGTCGATCCTCCATACAGCAATTACTGGGTCTATGACTGTTTTGAACCATGCACTGATTGCTATTGAGTTATAAAAGAGGATGGAATTGCCCTCCTCCACATGTGGGCCATGGGTAGAGGCCTTCTCAAGAATAGGGAGTTTCTTCAATTATTACAGAAGGAATGGCAAGAGTATTTGACCTTTAATGACTCAGTGGATACATCCGGCTTTTACTCTATGGGAGGCAGCTAAGGCGGTTCTTCGCAGGTAGATTATTTAGTTGTTTTAAGAAAAGGGAGAATGCACAAGTTGAGAAGCTGAGAAGAAAGGTTTGTGAATTGGAATGTCTGCACAGGAGGGGCGCTGGAGCGCTAGCATGGAAACAGCTGGTGCGCAAGCAAGGTGAATTGTTGTCATACTCCTTACTCCGCACTAGAGGTAATTTTTATGAGCATGGTAACAAAGCAAACAGTCTTCTGCTGTGGCAACTGAAGAGACAGAAAGAGAGGAAAAAGATTCCAGCACTTAAAGGAGTGGGTGGGCGCCTTTTATATAGTTCCTCTGAGATGGCTGAAACCTTTGCCAAGTTCTGTGGTGACCTCTATGCTTTCCATCTAGTAGCCGGGGAGGCTGAGATTCAGGAGTGGATTGAGGCGGCAAGATTGCCTTGGTTGCATCCGGATTCTTGGAATGTGATTGAGCAGCCCTTCACTTTGGAAGTGTTAAAGTAGCAGAGGCAGAAAGACCCGATTTGCTCCCTGCTGAGTTGTTTAAGATCTTGCAGAAGCAGTTTGCCCCAGTGTTGGTGAGGGTCTTTAATGAAGTTCTTGTGCATGGATCACTTCCAAAATCTCTTTACCAGGCTTCCATTTTCATTATTCCAAAAGACGGAAGAGATGCTCTCCTCTGTGGCAATTATGGACTATTATCCCTTCTGAACATTGATTACAAGATCTTTACTAAGATCCTTTGTATCAGCCTTGAATACCGTTTACAGGACCTTATTCATTCAGATCAGGGTTTATAAGCACCGTTTCGACTTCGAGAATGTCTGGCGACTGATTGATGTGCTGCATAGTGTTCTTAGTGGGCCAGAACTGTATGCTGTACTCTCATTTGATGTGGAAAAGGTCTTTGATAAAATCAAATAGCCATATCTGTTTGAGGTACTCAAGCAATTTAGGCTCAGACCCAACTTATGTGGATGGGTGTCTGCTATGTATACCTCTCTGGTGGCTACAATCTTGGTGAATGGCTTTCATTTGGAGCGCTTTTGTTTGGGGTGTGGAACTAGGTAGAGCTGTCTGCTGTCGCCACTACTTTTTGCGTTGGCCATTGAATCTTTTGAGAGGCATCTGCAGGCAAAAGCAGAAGAAATTGGCATCTGACTTGGTGGGTGGATGCATGCCATCTCTCTCCATGCTGATGATACTCTAATTTACCTCTGTGATCTGACTGTCCCTATACCCACCGTGGTGGCACTTATTGATGAATTTTCGTGGGTCTCTGGTTTCTCTGTTAGCAGGCAAAAAATTTGCACTCTTGCCTTGCCAAACACTAGCTGGGGATTGGACAGGTGAGGTCCCCGGAATGTTCATGGTGGTAGATCAGTTCAAATATCTAGGAGTTTGAGTACATTGGCAGCTATCCAAACTGTATTTATTTATTTATTTGGACAGATTTGTATACCACCTTATCCTTCAATCAAAGTGGTCACATCACAATTGGAAGGTTACACTTAACATGAGAGTACTTAACAACATTTAGACAGCACAATTGGGGTTACATTTAACATGAGGGTACTTAACAACATTGTACAATGAACTCGTATGTCTAATTGCTATGAATGGGTATCGATTTGGCGGAGGTAGTTGCATTGCCGTTCGGGTGGAGACCGTTGTCTGTCTGCTCATAGGTTTCTGTAAAGAGCAGAGTTTTAAGGGCCTTGTAGAAGTCTATGATGTCATTTAATGCCCTTAGGCTCATTGGGAGAGTTCCAAAGTGTGGACGCCAGTAGTGAAGGAGCTGAATTATCAACTGCTGTTAGATGGGCTTCAAAGGGATTTGTGCGATTGGAAAGATTGTGCTGTTTCATGGTTGGGCAGAATTAATGTTATAAAGATGCTAGTTTTGCCAGAAATTTTATTTTTATTTATTCATGTACCTAGAAGGTTTTTTTTAAGTGGTGAAAAGCACTCTTCTGTGCTTTGTCTGGCAGGACAAAAGACCTCGGGTTGGGTGGACTAAGTTAGTGGCACCCAAGGTGTATGGAGGAGTAGGGCTCCTAGACTGTAGACTTTATTACTGGTGCTCACCCCTTCGGGCGGCACATTTTTGGTTTGCTGACTCGGGCTCGGATAGGCCTAGGTGCCCTTTCTAAGCTGTGTCAAGGCAATAGTGTGCGTTCTTTGCAAAACATGCTAATGCATACAAACTGTGCATTATTAGGCAAAATGAGTAATGCAACCTGTGTTAAGCTGTGTTATTCATTGCCAATGAGCAGTACCTCAAGAAGAATTGTCAACTTCCCCCAGGAGCATCAGCCTGCTAACATGTGAGTTTATTTATTTTATTTATTTATTTACATTCTCTTATATACCGCACTATTCTGCATCAGTGCGGTTTACATTGAACAAACTGAAATTACATTGAACAGGGCATTATAACTTGGAGATAACTATTTTACAGGGAACATGGGCTATGGAGGGTTAAGTGGCTTGCCCAAGACCACAAGGAGCCCCTGTGGGACTAGAAACCCCAGTCCTTCTGGCCCAAGGTTGCTGTCCTCTAGTGGGATTTGAACTCCCGACCTTCCGGCCTGAAGTACCTTGCCCCAACCACTAGGCTACTCCTCCACTTGAGTTGATGCTGGGGGGGGGGGGGATTTATTCATTTATTTATAGTTCGTTAATCCAGGGGAATTCTCCTTCTCTCATGGATTACAACCATCTCAATGAACAACATCATTTAACATAAAATCCAACATGACAAGGCAAATGTAGAATAAAGACTAACAATACCCCCTGAAATAAAACAAAAAAATAAAATAAAATCCTAGAACCTTTCCAATTCTTATAAAAAACAAAGCATTTTAGCTGTTTTTCCAGCTAAAAATATAAAAAATATATAAAATACCAAATGTTTCTACAAACAAAATTATGTTCAGTGTTGTTTTAAGAAAGAAATCGGCCTTATCCCATAGCTCTGAAGGCAAGGTATTCCACACCATGACCCCAGCGCTGAAAAGGCTTCGGCCCGTGTAAATGCTAACTTAGATTCCAAATAAGATGAGATTTTCGTTATTTGCCTTCCAGCTAAATGGTGGGCACTACCTGGAACAATGTTTTTTTAACCAATTTCTTTATGTAGCACCTAGAATATTAAAGTCAGTACCCTTGCGCTTCACCTATCTACTTACTGGTAAACAGTGGGGAAATATAAGATCAGAGATATATATGCTCATAGTATTGGCAGACTGGGATGAGACATGCTAGTTCATTCTGCCTAATTCGTAGAAGCAGTACTAAGGATTTAGGAAAATAAAATAACTGTCATACTGGGACAGACCAAAGGCCCATCAAGCCCAGTATCCTGTTTCCAACAATCACAAGTATTTGGCAGGAGCTCAAAAAGTACTCCGATTCCATGCTGCTTATCCCCAGAGATACACAGTGGCTTTCCCCAAGTGCTGCTTGGGTTCCCTTATCCATTGCCAAATAATCTCTGGTGACCCACCCTCTACCCACATCATTTGTGGAAAACACTTCACCAAGGGAACGCAACACATTCATGGAGACAATTTCAGAGGTAAAAAATATGATCGTGAAGCCTTCCCAGACAGGAGAAACTGGATTCACTTCAAAGCAGCTGAGAAGAGAGATATTGTATTTCGACAAAGCCCTGAACATTCTGTGCTAACCCTTCCCCCACTATATTCATCCATTGTAAAACAATGCCCTTCTCTTCCCTGCAGCCTATAGTCCACTTAGCAGGAACTGCAAGCAAGGAATTCCTTTGGACTGTGTATGGTACAGACGACCCACTCAACAACCCTAATAGAATCTGTAGAGAACTCACCGCCCACCAACAGAACAAAGACAATTCCCTAAACAGAAGAGCATGAATGCTTCACAAAACAGGCCTTAGGAAAATCCAAGGCTTGCAGCGGCATTTTTGTATCTTTTTAATGCTGCAAGTCCAATCCTGACTTTATCTTGCAGTACAACTGGGCATGCATCAATGAGCAAAGCAACTAAAGGTGCCACATAGTTCGCCTGGTACAAGTTTCTACAGAGGCTGTTGGGATGGATACATTTTCCAGAAGTGGGAGCCCTGGCTATGTTTCTCTTCACCTAAGCAATTCCATCAGGTGGCTTTTTTTTTTCATGTCTCAAACGCCGGAGGCTTCCCAGCAATACTGTTTGCTTTGAGATTCTGTACTTACAAACTAGATACTTTTCAAGGCATTGCTAAACTTTACAACACTAACAGTGCTAAAGGCTTATAACTTAATTTGGAAAGTTTCATTGGTTGTCCTGGAAATGATCCTCCCCCGCTTCATTCTGCCTGACAGCCAGTTTCTTGGAAGGGGTTTTTTTTTTGGCAGATATTCAGTTGAGTTCATATTACCATTAGGGTTGTGTTGCATTTAGGCCAAAAAGTGTTTTTCTTTACTGCGTGCTGAAAACAATAATAATCTTTTATCTATAAATCCAGACAATTTATATTAGCAATGAATGAGGGTGAAAGAGGATGGGAAAGTAACACAGCAAAGAGCAGAGGCTTCATAAATTCAATGGCTAGCAAATGCAGCTGTTTGCTAGCCCAGAATTAGTACATTTGACAGCAGAGGGTGGGAGGTGGCTTTACTTTATACCCAAAATGAACCAAAAGTTCAAACTATTATTTTTATATCATACGTGGAGTCTAGATATCATGAGGGGAATTTCACAAGAACTGCCTCATTTTGGGTGGTAAGACCATGCATAACTCTTGGTATTTTAGTCATTGAGCTAAATACCAATAAATAAACGTATGCACTTAAGTGGCCAGTCACGCATTTAAATGACCTCATAAAATACCGATTAGCATGAAAGTACATGCACATGGGTGGAGTTTGGACAGAACATGAGCAAGACATGCATTGGTTAAGGCTCGTGTAAATGATCACGCCTTAATTTAAGGCATATTCTCTGCCACTTACACTAGATGTAAAATCACTGCGTAAAACACACGTGAACTAGGTGCAGCTTTATAAAATTATTCTCCTCAAGGGCAATACTCAGCTGCTGAGCTGCCACACACAGATAAATGGATGGCTTGTTTACGCCAAATATTCAGTGGTCCTATCCATTTAAGTTTGGACAGCTATTCATGTACTCATATGAATGGACAATGCTATTGGGACAGCGCTGAATATCAGCATTAAGCAGATAACCTTTAACCCCAACTCAAAACACCTCCCAGCCCACCCCCTCTTAAACACATAGGGCACATCCAGCCCCATGGGATCAGAATCGCGATCAGCACTGTACGTGCAGGCCGGGACTGCGATTCAGTCCCGGCCTGCACATACAGTGCTAGCCCAGCTAACTCAGCCAGGGCTTTTAAATGGAGCCGCAGCACCATGGCGTCCTGTTGCCATGGCACCGCGGCTCCATTTAAAAGCCACGATGCCGACCGCTGTCCCAAAAAGTTAATTCTCCACAGCCCGACCTCCGATCCAGCCTCCTAAGGACAGGATCAGGCTGTGGGAGATTAACTTTGCCCCCCCCCCCCCAGCCCCTTCCACACCCCGAATTGAAAGGAAAAAATGTCCAGGGAGGTTATTCCACCCTGGGAGTGGAATAACCTCCCCGGCCAATTCACTGGCCCTGGATGTACAGGGCCGACATTAGAATCGTCTCTGTATGTCCAGGGCTGGCAACCATCCACTGCCCGCCCACTCTCCGCTGCAGGCTACCTTTTCCCTGCCCCCAACTAACTTCCCTGCACAACCGCGTTCGTGGTTCGGAATAACCCCCATAAAGGGGTCATTTACTAACCACTAGTAGGCACAAAATGGGCCGTGCGTCAATAAGCGCACACTAATGTCATTGGTAATATTAATTGTTAGTAAATGACACCTGTTAACTTTTGTTCAGACACTTACATGTCAGGCCCCAAGGTATGCATTGCTACCTCAGAATAAAAGAAAAGAAAATTTATGTGGTTAGCTACAAAGTTAACTGCATAAAATCCTTTTGAATATTGACCTCTTTTCATTTCACTGCTTATTCAATGCACAAGGAGAATTTTATGACTCCCAACACACAGCCATTTTAGCCATTCCAATGTTTTTTGTTACCTTTATTTTGAGGCATTTCAGATTTTGTGTGTGTGTGTGATGGGGGGGGAGGGGGGACTTATCTACTTACAGCTACCAGTACACTTATTTTTTTAATGCGTATAGCTCGGGGCTTTTTCAGACAAGATTAATTAGAATTCATAACAAAATCTGTAAAGATACAAACTTACTACACAATGGGAGTCATTTTGTATTCCCTACCTAGACAGATTTCTTTTTCCTTTTGTAGCAGATAACTAAAATTTAAGTGGCCAATATGAAAAAAGAAGAAATATCAACAATTACTTTTGAAGGCACAAACTATTCCTGAAGGAACTCTAACAAAAAAAGTACAAATTCTTTGCACAAAGGAGGTGATTTTCTAAAGGATTTTTGTTTGTGTACACGCTGTTAAATGCACGTAAAAGGCCTCCTACAAAATTACCTCATGCGTAAAAGTACAGACAGTGCAATCATTAGGAGCGTACTTGTATGTAACTTTAGAGTAAGCATACCCAGTAGAGGAGTTTGGGCAGTCTGCAGGTCAAGTTCCGATTTACATTCATACTTTATGCACTAGGGGAGAATATTTACTAAGTTGCATTAACTGATAGTGACAGGTTTGGTGCATGATAAGGGCGCTGTGCTAAAAATGCCAGTTAGCATGTGACTGGACGGGGAATGGGCAGGTTAGGGAAGTAACACTGGCATTCATGGCTATTTTATGTGTGCACTACTTGCACCTGTTATAAATGGAAGTTCATCCATTCAGTGTACCCGTGTGCCAGTTACCACAGTGTTGTGCATTAGCATTGTGCTATCGGCAGGGGGAAGTGGGCCTCCACACTAATTTGGCAACCCAAACGTATGCTTCCGGCCTGCACCTTAGTAAACATGCTCCTTGCATTTACACTAAGGGCAGACTGGATAGGCCATATTGGCATTTATCTGCCATCAAGTTTCTATGTTTCTATGCTCCTGAGCAGGCAATAAAGGTTCCCAGCTTCAATCTAGCTATTATTTCTGACAGATTGTGCAGTATTTTATAAAGATACATAGGCGTCTATGTGTCTTTATAAAATAGGCTACATATAGGCATCTAAATGGCCTTCACACAATGGTGACCTGTTGTAAAATTATCCTCCGCATTTTTAAATTCTGCATTTTTAGTCCAACACTACAACATAATCATCATTTCTCCTCTCACTGCAGCCAGTTCCTATCCCTTACTCTCCTCTTTTGCCATCCTTGTAGGCCTCTCCCCTCTCTCCAGTCCACTCCTTTCTTAATTCTGTCCTCTGGAGCCCCTCCCCAACACACTCTCCAACTCTTGTGTCCCTGACCTGCAGGCACCTGTTTAATCTTCCTTCATGTGGTTCAAAGCAGATCCAAGTTACACAGCGCCTGAACACCCGCTGCCGGAACAGCGCAGATGCGCAGACGCTGCACAGCTGAAACTTACCGCGAGCCCTGAAATGGCAGATAAAGGGGCAGCACCTAGGCCAGTGGACCTAGGCACAGCACAAGTGAAACCGTCAAAAGGATGCCAGTCTCAAACTCTGCATACGGAAGATAGAGTTCTGCAGAAAGAATGATTCTGTGCAAGTTCTACAATACATTGTGCAATGCACAGAACTGCCCCAGGAGCAGAATAAATTGACTTCTAAATGAGGCTGTACAGGTGGACAGAAAACTTGAGAAATTCCTGAGTTTAATGGCACGTTCCACGACCAAGAAGCCATCCAGAAGCAACTCAACAACATTTCTGTGACTGTAGCAAGTTTCTGGAGAGAAAGCAACGCAATACAGTATAGAGATTTCTTAAAACCGGCATTCAGATTTTTCATGCCATGAGTCAAATGTTAATCATGTACTTTCCCCAGCCAAAGCATCCACACCTACACATACCAAAAGGTTATGATGAACTTCACAGCAAACACCTTTAGACCGTGCTATTTTCCAATAAAGTGAGCACTTGGAGCTGCAACACCTCTAACCAGAGATCTTTTATTCTCCATCCTGTGGCTGAGCCATTTGAAGCGGCCTCTGAACTCATGAAGACAGACCCACATAACAACATCGACACAGTTGGGTTCATTACTATCGGGATGTACATAAAATCAACCCCTTTGGAGACACTGATCCCGGCAGAATCCTAGGTATTGCAAATGGTAATGAGCAGCATTCCTCACAAAAGATCTGGACCTTTTGGGGGACGGATTCAGGCATGGACAAACTACGCACATGTCTTCCTCCACATGTTTAGGAGTGGGCAGCCAAATTAGATGCGTCTTCCTCTGGCCCTGTCTGGGCCACATGCTTTGGGTGACTCATTTATGAAACAGATAATGTCGCTGGTACTGGTTGCTGCTTTGGCCCTTAGGACTAGAGGCACTAACAGCAGTGTAACCCCCCCTACCAGCATCCCAAAACATGTCTCAGTCTGTCACAATCTTCAGCCCCAAAAGCTCAAAGCAACTGGAAAACTTGACGAGGGGATGTCACAGGCCAGAAGGCATTTGAAGCACTGAACAGCCAATCAGGCACCTGGGAGTCTTAGAGGCTGAAAAGACTGCTTGCTGGGCTTTTTTGTGGGGGCGGGCAGAGGGGTGTCTGAAAATGGAGAAGGGGTGTGTGTACTGAGGTCTGGGGATGATAAAAGGTGAGCGTGCTTGACGGACTTAGGGTCATTGCAAGGATACTGGGCACTGTAAGTGAACCTTCAGCCTAATACTTCACCCCTATCCTCCCCCCTCCGATCATTCCAACACTGCCCCCTCCTAAAACAATCCTGGGAACTCATATGACTATTGGGATCTATTGTTTTGCTGTGACTGCTGCTGCTCGTTGCTCTCCCTCGGAGGCTGCTGCCCTACATGACTGCTTAGTCTGGGAGAAAGAAGGGAGAGTGCTTGCTGGAGTCTAGTGGGAGGGAAGAGGGTAGAGTGTGCTCACTTGGATGTGTGTGTGTGGGGGGGGGGATTTAAAAATATATTTATATTACAGTGAGATGCACAGCTCACTTCTTTGTCTAAGAATCACAAAAAGAGTTAATCCTGTCCCAGGCCCCTGTGATTTAATTTAGGGAAAGAGAATTTCATATTTTGCAGGGAATCCAGAACACTGTCACAGAGCCTTAGTTTGTCTTTGTTGTTTAAACAAAGGATCTGATACTCTCTTAGGCATGCTACCAAAGCTAATGGAATATCCTGCTTGCAGGACTGTACCAAGCCATAATGCCCTGTGCTATCTCCAGATCTGGCGCACACCCCACCACCCGTTGCCTCCCCCCCCCCAATGTTATCCTGCCACTGCCTGCCCCCCGCTCCCCACGTTGCTATGACGCTGATGCCACTTTTTTGTTTTCTCGGAGGCAGCAGTGGTAGCAGCAGTGAGGCAGATCCGCATTTGTAGGCAGGTCGGATCCCTCCTTCCCTTCTCTGATGTAGGTCGCGTCAGAGGAGGGAGGGACCAGACCAGGCCAGTCATGCAAATACTGAGTTGCAAAGACACATGTATGAATGGCTGGCCTGGTCCCTCCCTCCTCTGACATGACCTACATCAGAGAAGGGAAGGAGGGATCCGACCTGCCTACAAACGCGGGTCTGCCTCACTGCTGCTGCCGCCGCCTCCGAGAAAACCAAAAAGTGGTGATGGCGGCGTCAGGGCAACGCGGGAGGGTGGGCCAGGGCCGGCAGCCCAACATGCGCCTCTAATCCTTTTGCGCCCTGTGTGGCTGCTCTGCTCGCACAGCGCTAGGCACGGTGCTGCCTGCTTGTCCTACACTATAAGGAGCAGAAACATGTAGCACAAGCCTGGCTAACTCTTGCAGGCCTGCTAGGACACTGCCCTATGTTAACTGATTTACAAGATAGAAAACCCTGATTTGCATAACCAAAATTAGCTCTGCAAATTTACATTTCTGTCTTGTATCACAACAGATTTTATAATCAAATTATGACCTTCTTTGCAACATGGAGTCAGTAGTCATGTTACAACACATACTCTGGCTCTAGTTATTGAAAGGAAACGCTACAGCTCTTCATTTACAAATGCCAAGTTCTCATTTTCCAAGACACCATATTTTCTCCTTTAAAAACCTGAACTTGCTTAAGGAAAAACTTTACATACCTACAATTTTCTTTACTTGAATCCTGCTAGACCAGTCTAGATGTGTGGGTTATGCTCCCTTGCCAACAGATGAAGGCAGACTTGAGCATCTACAAGTGATGTCATTATTTGGTATATCCTCTGGTGCAGCACTGAAAGAAGCCACTATGAAACTTCCCAAGCAATAAGCAAGACTGAAAAACTCAGAAGAATTCAGAGATGCATAACAACTTTGCAATAAATAACTTGAGCAAGTATTTGGCTTTCTTCCCACAATGAAATGTGTGTCAGACCATGATAACGACTAGGCATTCTATAGCAGCTGGACTCCCAAGCCTGCAGAAAAGAGTCTTCTAGTGCAGTCCCAGACTGGTCTAGCAGGGTTCAAGGAGAGAAAATGATCAGGTATGTAAAATGTTACCTTCCTCATCATTCTACTAGACCAGTCCAGACATGTGGGATGTATCCAAGAAGTTATAACCCAAAATGAGAGGAAGATAAAGTTTAGAGCAGACTAACCCATCAAAGGTGCCAACTCCCATGAGTAACCTGTGGTGCTTTATAAAGGTACTCAATGAAATCCAGGTAATCACTGTACAGATGTCCTCTGGAGACACCAAAGTGAACTCTGCCCAGGAAGAGGCCTATGTCCTATGTTCACAGAGACCTGTAAGCTCTGACACATTCAGGCACATACTTACCAGCTGGAAAGTACATGGACCTATTGGCCTCCTTAAGCCAGCAAGCAATAGAGAATTTTGTTGCTGCCAGTCCTGTCCTGTCCTTGGACCATCAAGGAGGACAAAAGATGAACCGACCAGTGGAAGAAATTTGTAATTGCTACATATCTGATCAATATACTCTGCACATCCTGCAGACATAGCCAGGGGGGCCATCTGAGAAGGAAAGCAGAGCAATTTATTCAAGAAGAAAAAGGGGAAAAGCTTAGTCTGCAGGAGAGAGAAGCCATCAAGAAGGTCAAAAGAGGTTTCTTGCAAGACAAGGCTTGCAGTTATAACCCCCATGGAAACCACCTTAAGGGAAAAATCCTTGAGAAAAGCTGTATGAATGGGTTCAACGAGAGGTCCTTTCAGTACTTTCAACATCAGAGAGAGATTCCACTGAGGCAAAACAGGGCACAGAGACAGACAGTATTGAAAAAGTGGGAGACATCAGGTGTACCACTCAATAAAACCCTTTGATGCAACTCCGATAGCACCCTAGGACTGCCACCTGAACCTTGAGAGCTCAGGGCCAAGCCCTGGTACAGGACAAACTGCCCAAAGAGCTCTCACATAAATTAAGGACATAAAGGCTCTGCGGATGCTAAACAGAGCGTCTACTACTGATCCAGAGTAACCCGTCTAGTAAAACCTATGCTCCTCAAGGGCCAGGTCATAAACGAGAAAGGACCAGGAACCTCTATTACCAGAAACCTCCACCATAGTAAGCCTTTCTCTTGTGGTAGCAAGAGAAGGGGTCACATCCACTGGACCATCAAGCCTAGATGGGCCCAAAATCTGTGCCAAAGAGAGCTCACCAGGGGCTAGGGAGGAAGACATAAGCACCCCTTACGGAGGCCACTCCTGAGAGAAGGCATCCAAGTCTGCCATCCGCAGGTCCTTTCCATGGCTGTGATAGCTCCTCACACTGGAATTCTCCTGAGTGGCCATCAAGTGAAACACTGGAAATCCCTGTCTTCGCGTTTTAATGTCGCATGTGTGGGGGAGGGCTTTTCAGTTGCCCGGATCCACTTAGTGGAAGGCTTGGAAAAATAGCCTGTAATTGCAAGAGGTGCTGAACAGTTTACTCAAATGTCACCCACAGGACAACTCTACCAGGGAGTCCCTATATAGGCACTGGTGTAAGTCAAACACTACAATCATAATTCCCAGGCTGGCCAGGGAAAGAAGACAGGTATCTTGTAAAAGGAGCTGCTACATGTCCAACCTTCACTGAGGACCCCAATGGCACACTGTTCTAACATGTTATGGGTCCTTTCAGAGAGAAACAGCCTCAGTTACACCCCCAACTGGCTGAATGCCGGAACTCACTGAGGGGAGCCATGGAGGAGACTCAAGCATGCTGAAAGCTCTGAAAGATTTGGCCCTTCTGGAACAGAGACCCAAAGGACTTTCAGTAGCTCAAGGACATCTCCAGGCTCTACGCACGGCCCTACAAGAGGAACCCTTGGCACTTCTAGGGTCATCTTTCAGGTGTCTCTGTGGGTGAGTTTCCCAAAGACTTCATTATTTCATCAGGCCCACCCCAAAGAGCAGTCAGCTCTGAAAGGGGAACCTGCTCCACCAGAATGAAATCAACATCTACCAACTAAATGCCAAGCCAGTGCTACCATCTGGCCACTATCACTGCCGCTGTACTCATGATGGAGACCGTGAACCAATCTTAGAAAGCACTTGCTACCTAGGCGGTCTGCAACCAAGCTCATAGTCTCTAAGGCTGTCCAGAAGAGAATGGATCCAACAACAGAGGACTTTTCTTCAGACATATATACAACACTGCCTGAGAGATTAAGACAGTGGCTGCAAACACCATCTTAATGAGGGTCTTGATCCTCTGAACTTATGATTCCTCTAGCACAGCAGCTCCCTCCACAGAGATGGTCATGCACTTAGTCACAGTACTCCTATCCCAGGGAGCTCAAAAGGCTAATCATGCTTGCCTTGGGAATGAGGGTTCAGCAAAGGCAGGATCTTAAGGTTCTTACAACCCAGTTGAGGAGTTTCCTCCCTAAAACCCTACACATTGTGGCCTAGGAAGAGATAGAAGCATGAACATAGCAGGACACAAGACACCTTCTAGGCGCAAGGGGGGAGCCACCTGCTAACCTCCCTTGAAAGCAGGCTCTGTAACCTGCAAAGCTGCCATAGGGCCCTGAAAGGGCATAAACAGGGTCCATTGATTAAATTAAAAAAAAAAAAGGTGGATCACAGAGATCCCAACCATCCCCAGTGGAACCATCCCATCCTTCTCAGACCTACCTTCTAGCAAAAAGGAGGTACTCTTAAGTCCTTCAACCAATCCCTTCAGGGAATAAGGATGAGCCTTCCAGAAGAACAGATGAACACAAGGATAAAGAGGAAGACGTTGACCCCTCAAACTGGCCGAGAGAGAGGCGCTTGTGACCCTTGGCTCCCCAAAGTGGAGGCCCTGACCTCGGACCCCCACAAAGGGGGCTACTAGTAGCTAGTGAAGACCAAAAACAGCCCATGAGTTGTTTCAAGAGCTGCAGCACAAGCCAGTTGAAAATAAGGGCTCCAGTAGCCAACAGGCTTGTGGCTAAGGCCACCCTGCAAGGCTCCAATTTCACGGAGCCCAAGCTGCTATCTGAAACAGCCACGGTTCCACCAGCAGGGAAAAAACAGCAAAGGAGCAGCAGTGACTACAGAAACAGCATCCGCACCCCCCCCCCCCCATGGGACATCCCAAAATGCTGAATGAAAGGTGCCCTGGGCTTTGCAGACACAAAGGGGACAAAAATAAGCAGCCATAGGAAAACAATGCTGAGAGTTTCAGGCTGCACAGCTGAACACTGCAGTGGAAAAGTTTTAAAAAGATCATGAAAAAAACTATGCCAAAAAAAAAGAAGGATCATGCCAAAAAAGGAATCCTAGTACCTGTCATGCTAACTGGGGAAACCTGATTAGGGAAACTCCAGATGCCACTCAGGCCTGGGAGGCCCAGCTACTGATCAAAACCTTTTTTTTTTAACTGCTTTATTGAGATCAGCAGAGGGATAAACAATGCCGATTGAAATCAATGGGAGAAAAATAAATCAGAAAAAATATATAAAACATGCAGATAAGGACAACAAAACAGAAGGGGGAAGGCTGGACCCAATCTACCAAACCTACTCTGTGGCCTCATGGGGTCTTCCTGTTCCTCTTCAAACCTGCCAAATGCTAGGAACCCATGAGTTAACAGCACTGAACACAGGGTGACTGTCAGCTCAAAGAGACAAAGGTGTACTCTGCTCCAAGCAATGTTGGGCCCTACCAGACTCAATCAGAATGACAATATTGTAGTATGGGCCAATAGAGTCAGGCCTTTCAGCAGTGCTGCAGCAGTCCACACCCCTTGCCACCTGCTGGAGGAAGAAAAAACGGAGTTACTTACCTGTAACTGGAGTTCTCCGGGGACAGCAGGATAAGTCAGCCACAATTGGTGACGTCATCCGACGGCGCCGAGACGGAAGTACTCTCCATAGCTCAGAAGGGCTTTCGCCCTTCTGAGCATGGGCCAACTGGCCCCACCCCCCTGCCCGCCCCTAGCTAACCAGTATGTCCCTAGCTGAGCCTTTGCCGCTAGGAGGCGGGCACCAGGACGGAGGCCGACCCCTTTCCAGGGGAGGTGGGCGGGTATGTTTGGCTGACTTATCCTGCTGTCCCCGGAGAACTCCAGTTACAGGTAAGTAACTCCATTTTCTGTACCGTTATAACTTCCCTATATGATCCTCGGCCTTCCAATATGGTCCTGGCCGGGTTTGGACCTGCGAATCGAGCCTGTGAGCCACTGGCCAGGTACACCTGCCTTTGCTGAGGCAGGTCACTCCTGAGTAGATCAGAGGGAAAATCCAGACTGAGGCCCCGGGCAGGCTATGAGCCTGTCATTCCGTCTTCATGTCCCCTGTGACGTTAGGTACAGTGGCACAGAGTTGCTGGGGCAGGGGTCTTGATGAGGTTCGCCAGATGGTTCAGGTGGCGGAAGGCCTGGTCGTAGGGTCACGGCATGGGCCCCCAGAAGGGCAGCGGTGGAGTCTTCGCTCCAGATTTCCGGACCGACTTGAAGCTGCTGCTTGGCAGAAGCGCTGTTGATTTAGGGTCCTAACCTGATGTTGGGAAGTGCTTACCTCAGACGTTTGTCAGGTATGATACCCCGGGGACCATGCAACTGTGACAGAGAGAGCAACCATGTCTCGACAGGCGCCGGGTCAAGGATTTGTATCAGGCAGATGCACCGGGGGCTGCCGGATCAATGGTGAGGCCAGGTTGATGCCGCTTACTGGCTCTAGAGGTCATGGGCCTACCAGGGAGTTGTCTTTGACAGCCTTACTAACGAAGCCCACTATAACGTCTGCCATTGAGGTCATCACCTTAACCCTAGTGCTACGTAACACAGGGTTTGGGTGATAGCATTCTTCCTCTGGAGACCCTGTGGAAGCAATGGCGTCATGATTGGTCTTGCTGCGGCCAAAGTGGGGCCTTAGCCTCCTTGGCTGAAGCAGGGCATGCAGTGTAGGATCCCAACTGGGATCTGAGTCTGTGACCTTCTGTAGAGTCTTGATTATGTATATATTGTCTGTGAATACTCCACCACTCAGTTGGACTGCAACCGGTGGTGGGAAGTAAAGCTTCTTTAGAGTATTCATTATGAGCAATTCTTAGAGGCTACAAGGGGAGGGGGGGGCAGAGAGTAAGCCCCTCTGTGGCGGACAGAGTGTAGGCTCCCTTTCCGGAGGCCCGCGTGCAGACAGGGCGGTTACCTGTCTTGTCCGGGATGCAGGCCGCACGCTCTAGGCCATACCACCGGCATTGGCCGTTGCTTGTTTCGTCCAGGCTGCAGGAGATATCAGGTAGACCTGATGGTTGTCCATTGACAGCAGGACCAGCGCTGCGTAGTCTGAGGAGTCAGAGAGAACGGAGGGCGGTTGCCAGCCTGATGTCGGAGGCGAATCTTGCCTCCAGAGTTCCCTCAGATCTCTATATACTGTACCACGGGGTTAGCTGCATTTCTCTTGGACAACCCCTGTTTGCCCTACCCCGAAGGGCAATGTTGGCTGTTCAGTGCTTGCTACCCGTTGCTGGCCCCTCACCTGATCCCGGTGATCTAGGTGGTAGTGTATGCGCACTCTTGATCCAGGGACTTTAGGGGTGGTAGTGTATGGGCAAACCCAAGTAGGAGGCTATCCTGCAAGGTTGAGATGCAAGTAAGAAGCAGAACACTGAGCGCTCTGTGTTGTTTTGGATTGATCCCCAACTAACCATAACATGGTGATGTTAATGATGGCCAATCGCGATGCTAATTCCCCTGGCGCAGCAGCGATGGGATGTTAAGTAAGAAGCGGTAGCTCGATGTGAAGGAAGGCGCTCTGAATCCCGGATTGGTTGACAGGAACCACAGCTGGGACTTGAACCTGCGACCTTCTGTTTCTGAACACACTGTCTGTGTGTACTGCACCACTGTGTTGTCACTCCAAGGACAATGCCTCAGGCAGCCTTACTCATTAGCCCCACTGGGGAATCAAACTCATTGCCCTGGTTCAGCAGTCAATGTGTAAATCATTGTGCTATGCCTCTCTTAGCGCCAATGTGCTGCCACTGTCTGTATCTCTGCACATTGTTGAAAATTTATTCCATTGCTTAGGCGCAAGCTGGTTGAGCGAGGCTCAAGGTTGGGCTCACCGTCAGGCAAGCATGTATGAAGGGGAAGGATCCGGCGGGGGCCCTGGCGGGGAATTTAAGGGCTAAAGGCCTCTCATGGTTTCTAGGTTGAGAATTTTTTTTTTGGCTTCCTTTGCTCCGAAGATATTCAGCAGGTGGTGTCCGGTGCCGATTTCAAGCCTCGGATGCCCTGGCCTTCCCGGTTATAGTATGCTGTTGCCGGGTTAGTGACCTGCAGTGTCAGTAATTTAAGGGAGGCCTTATTTCCTCCTGGATCAGGACCAAGTGGGGCTTGTCTGGGAGCCGGGCGCAGGAACTCACACCTGAAGAGAGATCATGTCCCCTGTGCAATATTACCTATAACAGGTAATGCCTCAGCCAGCCTTCTTCATTAGGCACAGTGGGGGATTGAACCCATGACTCCTGCATCATTGGTCAGTGTCTTAACCATTGTGCTACACTTCTGCTCCTGGGATATAACGTGTGGCAGAGTCCCTTGCTGGAACCCCTTTCAGACAGCAAGTACTTTGGCCAACCTTATTTCCTGTGGGGAATTGACTCATGATCCCTGTGCCATCTGTCAGTGTAATAACTATTGTGGCGGAAGGGGAGTGGATTTGAAGTATCTTCAGATTCAGCGCCACAGTAGGGTCAAGCGTGCCTTTCTTCCTGATGCCCAGGGACTGATGACCTTGTAGGGGGGTGTCTCAGCCGAAGCTTGGTGCTGTGTGATGGCAGAAAGCTTCTGGGCGTCGATCCAGAAGCTCCGAGGCTCCGAGCACGAAGGGGCAGGTCATAAGTGTTTTTTTGTTGTTTTTTTTTTTACCAAGCTCACAAACAGTGGCATTGGGACCCAACACTTGAGCTTCTGGAAACGCAGATTTCATACCCCACAGGAGAGCTTCACTAATAGCAACCATCCGGATCATCGCTGTTCTGTATCGGGTTGGGGTGGCCGGTGAAGATGGAGGCTGACTTGCGCCCCTCCGCACCTCATGCCTGCCCCATCTTCACTCCCTGGCCATGTCCAAAGGCTGAAGGTGCCTCGGCGCCGCACCAGGTTGCGGCCAAATTGGCGATGCCGAGCAGAGAGGCTTGCAGAAGGCCCGTTCGGCGCAGAGGCAGGACAGCGCTGAGCTCTTAGCAGCGGCTCCTGGGCAAAAATGCCATGATCTCGGACACATCAATGCCACCCCCTGAGGCTCTTAGGACCGGCTCCTGGGCAAAATGCCATGATCCCGGCCACATCAATGCCACGACGACACCGAAGATGCCTTGGCACCGGGGCCCGAACTGGAGCGTAGAGTGTAGTGGTTTACCCGGACAGTAAGGGAGGGCTCTCCTCATCTGCTCCGCAGCAGGCGCACCCGAGAATGGCCTTGCACCGGGGTTTTGGCCTAGAGAACTCGTCGGCGAGGACTACAGTTCTCGTCTTGCGGGTCCTAGAACCGGGTCCTGGTGTCTGTGCCGACGCCTCTGCGCCGAACGGGATCGTCAGCGCTGGAGGTGTCATCAGCGCTGGTTCCTCCCCCTTCATGACGTTTTAGTCGGCACCGACCAATGGCGCCGTCGGGGGAGGGGCTTGGTCCTGACGTCAGAGGCAAGATGGCCGCCGCCATGGGGGCCTCGTGGACGGCCGGATCGGGTGCAAGAAGAAGAAAGCACCGTTGTGACCTGGCGGCAGGGGGCATGGAGGAGCAAGGTGGCAGCCCCCGTATCCTCCCCACGTGTGCAGGCAACTGGTGAGCGGGGCCCAGGGACAGAGGCCTCCTGGGCCCGTCCCGGGCTGCCTGGGGCTTAGATATCCTGTGTCGCATCTTGCCGCGACCAACCCTGAGCCAAGTCGGAAACTGGCGGCGGAGTCCACCGGAGACACATGCGGCCAAGAGCCCCGACAGGGATCTTCTGCCGCTGGTAGGTCCAGGAGCCCAAGCTCAACTTCTCTCGGAGAAAGACTTGTCCAGGACCAGGGATGACTGCCGGAGGTAGGGTTTGAGCCCTAGCTTTGTTGTGCATAGCAAATTGTCTCAGCCATTAGGCCATGTCCTCTCTTGAGGATGAACCCTTGGTCCTCTGGCAGTTGCTGCAAGTGGATCTGAAATGAGAAACTTTGACAAAGAATTAATGGCAAGTTTTGCAATCGATAGACATAAATATGCAGTAGAAGATAATTATTCAGAAGTTTTTAAGGAGAGTAGAAAATGTCCGTCTTGCTGGCAAGGCGGAAGAAGTGAAACTGGTTAGCTAGGGGCGGGCAGGGGGGTGGGGCCAGTTGGCCCATGCTCAGAAGGGCGAAAGCCCTTCTGAGCTATGGAGAGTACCTCCGTCTCGGCGCCGTCGGATGACGTCACCAATTGTGGCTGACTCATCCTGCTTGTCCTAGGAGAATGGTAACTTCTCTTAGTGAACCAAATGATATCACTGAAATTTGCTTAAGTTTGTCTCCGCCTCCTGGCAAAGAACATAACCCACATGTCTGGACTGGTCTAGCAGGACAGTAAGGGAACTCTTACTGATGAAGTCCATCTTTTTGTCAAGAAAGGAGCAGTCATATTTATTGTGACAATGTGCTATTAAAATCAATCAACTGCACTAACAGCTAGAAAGGCCTTTGGCAAGCATTACTGACGTTCACTCCACAAACTGCTTGCTGTCTTCCTATGTAATTTATCCAGAAAGTGATTCTTCCTGAGCAATGGAAAATAAATTCTAAGGTAAAAACAATGCATATATTCATTATTTTCCCAGAACTCAATGTACTATTTGAAAAACCCCCTAAACTCAATTTTACTCCTTGCTGAATACTCTGAATCTGAATTTAAGTGGCAGACTATGTTCATGGGTTATGTTGAACATCCAAAGCTGTCTCCCTGAAGTGTGTCCTGCGCTTGCTGCAGACCTGCAAGCACTAATCAGTCCTTGCAAGCAACACACACATTTTTCAAGTAATGATACAGAATAAAGGGTCATTACTATTCCATTTCTTTGATGGACAGGATGGCAGATGTTTTGCTGGATGTGAAGTAAGGTAGGGCTTCATCCCCAATATGTGTTATGAACTTTGTAATATGATCCTATAAAATGTATTACTCGCGAGAATTATTCAAGTATACAGACACTGACAGCAAGTTTCATTTGGCCTTTCCGGTTTCTGTACAGAGGTTCAGCTGCTAAGAGGCTTATAAACAAGCACAGTATTTTCTGTAGTATCTACAGACACTGATCAGAAACGCCTGAGGACTTTTGGTTACATTAAAGCCCCAGTGCTTTGTACCTATATCAAAACTAAACATGGGCACGAACAGGAAAACATCTCACATCTTATCTGTATAGCTTTTCAGAAATCTCTTCATATAAATTGTCCTGTATCCAGCTTAGTTCAGAGAGCGCTTGCCAGGGTGCTGGTGGAAGGAGGGTGAAATTGACTTCTTGGCATGGTGTACATTATTTTCCTGAAGCCATTATTGCACGTAAATAATGCTGAAACTCAAAAAACACCATTGCAACCCAAAGTCCTGTGTGTAGTCCATAGCAAACGTCTGGGCCATTATCTGTTTGGTTGATAGCAGCTAAATAAAATAAGCATCTTATATATGGAACTTTGTTATTTTTAACTTAATTTTTACCAAATTGTTGTCATCTGTTCAGAGATCTCAATCCTACTGGGCTGTTAGTGAAGATTCTCTAGCTTGGCAAAAAATTAAATGTGGGCTTATATGCGGGTTTATACAATGTATTCATTTATTTAAGAAATTGTCTGTATTGCCTCTCTAAAATTCTAAACAGTTTACATAAAACACAAGAACTAACCACCAAAATGCATAATATGAATTTCAAATAGTGATACACAAAGTAAGACAATTAAAACCACTGCTTATCTGTACGACTGTCCCAAAATCTTGTGGCATTCAATGAAAATGGATTTGCTGTATCATTCACAACTGGTACCAGGCCTTGCTGATCAATGCTCTTATACCCAGGGCTCAAATGCAATTGCCAAATCGAAAGTAATTTCTAGGTTTCTCACCTCGTTTAAAAATGGGATTTTCACACCAAAAAGAGTATCATATTCTGCTCCCACTGATGGAACCATCTCATGGTCTACCTACAAAATTTATTTTTTCTCTGAATATTCAACTTCAACTTACTGGCATATAGTCAATATAATTTACTACTTGCAAATACAGACTCAAGACCAGTGATGTGCCGGAGGGATCTGTCCTTTGCCCCTTTCTTTCTAAAATTTTGTTAGCGATATAGTGGAAGGGCTGTCAAGTAAGGTTTGCCTTTTTGCAGATGATACCAAATCTACAATACAGTAGACATCCAGAAAGGACTAGAAAACATGAGGAGGGATCTGGCGAAACTTGATGAATGGTCAAGAATTTGGCAGAGTTATTCATTTGGACTGCAAAACTCCATGGGAGTGGTGCATTACAGGGGGTAAAATACCTCTGACCATGAAAGAAGAGCGGGATCTGGGCAGTGAAAAAGGTGACAGCAAAAGCCAGAAGGATGCTTAGGTGCATAAGGAGAGGAATGGCCAGCAGGAAGGAGGAGGTGATAGTGCCTCTGTATACGTCTTTGGTGGGACCTCATTTGGAGACCACACTTTCAAAAGGATATAAACAGTGTAGGAGTTAGTGTAGAGAGTGGCTACCAAAACGGTTAATGGGTTTTGCCAGAAGGCAATATGTATACTTTGGAGGACAGGCAAGAGAGAGGAGATGATAGAGACGTTTGAATATCTCTGTGGCATAAACAAACAGGAGGAGAGCCTCTCATTTGAAAGAAAGCTCTGCAACGAAGGGGCTTGGTCACATCATGGAGCAATACAAAGGCATTATAATATCCTTGGTTTTATTCTCCATTCCTTTCCTTATGATTCTTTGCATTCTGATTTGCTTTCTTGGCTGCTGCTGCACATTATGTAGAAGGTCTGAATGTATTATCCATGATGATGCCCAGATTCCTTTCTTTCAGAGTTAAAACTCCGTATGCCACCAAATCTCTTTATGATCTCATCTAGTAGACAAATAAAAATATTATGGACAAAGATGACGCCTGTAGGACAGCACAGTGGAGATTCAAAGCCTCTGAACAGTTCTTCCCAAGGAGGAATGAATACACAACCAAACTATTGCTAAGCCACATAATCTCGTTTCCTCTGTTTCCTTCAGCAAAATATAGTGATTAATCATGCTGAAGGGAGCAGATAGATCAAGACAAGCCAGTAGCTACAATTCCATTGCACCCATCCATCCGTTTATGGATACATTTACAGTAGCTTATAACAGAAGATACAGCCAAACAGGATATGCGGGTTCAAAGAAACAGATTAGACAAATTTATGTAAAATAGTAAACCTAAGAATTCAAGAATGTTGTCTCAGGTTTAGTGCATCCCCTAATCATGACTGCTGGAAACTAATGAAGTATGACAAGGAAATCCAGGTATTTCCTTCCAAGCCATGCAAAATTCCTAATGCCGAGCAATATTATTTTTTTTTAAATTAAATTTTAGTCATATACAATAACCAAACTTATACAGGACACAGCTCCAACAATTTAAACAAAGAAATATATACACCCAGGTGATCAAACAGATCTAAGGAAATATTGGAAATATAGTTCACACCACGAGAGTTGGCTGCATAACATCAAAACAAATATTCAATTTAGAAAAGGATATCAAGGTCATATTATGACCTACAATTTAGGAGGTATTTTTATCATCACTACCTAACCCTGCTAAACCCTGCTTGTGCCCAGCAATATTTAGAGCCATGTTTACTAAAGTACGCTAACAGCAAAGGGTTTACTGCTGTAAGGGTGGGGTCCTTTTCCCTTCCCAGCACTTATATCACTTACCCCTGGGACGGCGGACGTCCCAGGGTAAGTGATATAAGTGCTGGGAAGGAAAAAGGACCCTACCCCTACAACTGCATGCTAAATAGCCAGTGCGGTAAAAATACCACACCAACCACTTCACATGTGATAGGGAGGAGCCTGAACAGTTTAGCATGAAGAGTGGATGTTGACGGCACACTGCAGTTAGCGTGGGGGGTGAATAGCACACGAATCATGAACACTGCAGTTAGCACGGTGCACTTATTACCACCTCAATGGGTAGCGATGAGTATTACACCCGCATTAACTGCGACTGCCGGTTTAATACACTGAGGTACTTTGCAGTGTGCTAACTGCTCAGGTGGAAGAGTAGCCTAGTGGTTAGAGCAACTGCCTAGTACCCAGAAGATCAAGGGTTTGATTCCCACTGGCACGCCTTGTGACCTTGGGCAAGTCACGTTACCCTCTATTGCCTCGGAAGAGAAGGCCTGGCAATCTAATTCTGGTGATGCATTGCCAAGAAAACCCAGATGTAGCTGAGTCAACACGGACTTAACAAAACAAAAAACAAACAAACAAACCTGCTTTGGTACATGCTGAGTGCGGGCCTGTTTCCCTTCTCACACTACATTTTGCCTCTTAATGCACACTCCCTTAACATACTTTTGTAAACATGCCTCTTAGTGTAGTAATTTGTCAATCCTCATCTAAAAGCTCCCACATGCCTTCTAGGTGCCTCTCAAGGACTCGTCATTGATTTAATTGAAAGCCACTGCAGACCTCTCTCACTGCAGACTCAACTATAGAACTTTACAAAATAACACCAGCATCTCTCTCACCCCCAAGCTCTCCATATGTGCAAGCTTACGAGCATCACTGACACAGCTCTTTCCATCTGTCTCTTGGATCTTAGCCACCAAATTCACAGTCTTTGCGTCCTAGTTCCCTGATGGTACAGATCTCACCTCTTAACACAGATTTCCCTCAGCAAAGATTACATTCACCCTAGTGTAGCTCTTTATTGCAGGTGCTCCACGGATTCTACTCTCAGCCTTGGCAAAACAAGCCCTGCGCCCTGCAGTTCCACAACTACTGTGTGGCCAATCTCAGAAAAAAATGAGGGGAAAAAGTGGGTCAAGAACGATCCCCAGAGTGATACTTAGTAAAACTCACAGCTGGCTGGCATATGTCAAAGATCTACAGTCGAGACATAAGTAATTCTAAAGAGCAGCTCTCACCCATACCAAAATTTCAATGTCCTATTTCAGAAAAGCTATAGCTACCTAATTAAAGTGTTTCCTGCCCGCAACTAAAACCCAGCATGAGACATGTAGTGGCTGGGGTGGGTGTAGAAGTTTTCCAGCAATGTGTATTTTATTTGCCAGTTTTAAAATGGTTTAACCTAATATTTGTTTCTAGTGGATTGTTTAGAATTAGGGCGGACTCTATTAAGCTAGTTTGAAATGCTGACCAGTCAATATGTCAATTTAGGCTTTCAAAAATACAGCAGGGCTTTCCAGAGGACTCTGTAGCCAGTCAGAGTTTCAGCATACCCACAATGAATATCCAATATGTGCTAAATTATGTTATATATATGGGGGTAATTTCTCCAAATGGGTTTGTTTTGTGAATACCATGACAGTCATGAGCCTCACTTCTAAGCCAGGCTATGCAAAGTATGATCTCAGTCTCTGAAATTTACTGCTAATGCTCAGCATAGTACTTGCACCATGCCAAAGAGAGTTTCCTTCTTGAGTTCATAAGATGTAATATATATGGACAAGGTGCGCCTAGAAATTCTTCTGAATCAAGCCTATGGCACCCAACACAATGGCCAATAACTCGTTATCTTTCTGCCACATTTTCTTGGACCTTGACTGTATTTTCTTAGTACTTGAAGAGCTTCTCCCTCACTGAATAGTTGCTTGGGACAAACTCCTCTATAAAAACAATGACATTCTGGTGTTCTACTCCTTTATCACTATGTCCCGCTAACTTGCATCCAGCTTTCTATCAGTTCAAATGGGATTATCCTAGGTGAATTCTCTTAGGGCAGGGGTGGGCAATTCTGGTCCTGGAGGGCCGCAGACCAGTCAGGTTTTCATGATGTCCCTAATGAATATTCATGAGATCTATTTGCATCCACTGCCTTCCATTGTATGGAAATAGGACCATGAATATTGTGATAAGGAGGGAGCTATAAAATAGGTGAATTGGCTCTGAACAAGCAACCTGTCTTTGCTGGTAGAAATACTAAAACAGAATGTTTTCATAAAAGACTACCAGTCCCAGAATGCACCAGGTTTCAAACAGCCTCTAGAAGAGCTGAAGTGGGGAAACGTGTGTTCAATCAGGAGAGCTATGAGGTAATCCCCAATCGCTCATCTCCAAGGGCAGGGCTTGATTCAGCACACCTGGGCTGTGCTAGGGTGGAGTGTCCCTCCAAGCACTTTAAAAGTAAAAGATATTCTACACAGAGACAGAACCGTGAGAACAGGCAGAGCGGTGAGCACAGGGAGAAGCAGAAGCTGCAGATCCAGAAACAGAAGCCATTGGAGAAAGAAGAGAGAGGACTACAACAGCAGAAGCAACGCAGAAGGAAGAAGAGAAAGACATCTTGGAGGTCTAAAGAAGGAGCCCACAGCAGTACGTGTGTTAGGAGTGATTCCAGAGGCAAGCATACTCCATTGGACTGGAGGAAGCCAGAGGAGTGGGGTTATAGAGCCAGGAATTCCCAGACGGCACCTTTGAAGGAGACGGCTGCATTTGGAAGGGGCCCTAAGACCGGTGCAAGAAGGTATGTGAAGAGAGACCCAGTGTCCAGGGATCTTGATTGGAAGGCTGGACATAAAAGCTGGATTACTTACTGGCCAGGATACCTGGAGAGGAAACCTAACAGCAAGGGGATCACAGGTATGAACTTTGATCTATGCCCTAGCTCTTCACCGGGAAGACAGCAGGGAAACAAGTATTATCCTGAGAGTGATCAATTAAGGAATTCCTCTGAGCCAGATTATGATATTGATTCCATGATATTTGAGGAAGAAGGAAATATATCAAATGATCAATTGGAATACATGGACTGCTCTCTGTCTAGGCTGCTGTTTTAAAGTAGTTTCTCACTAATACAACAACCACCAAAAGGAACTGTAACTTGTTCTTTTATCTACCCAGAAAAGTCTTTGCAAGAAAGCTTTAGGGTAGGATTGAGCCACGTAGAGAGAGTGAACCAGCAAAGGGGTTTGCAGCTGGCTAATTATTTGTAATTGAGCCAGGCACAAGTGCACGTGAGCTCTAGAAGGAAACTTCTTCCTTGTGTGTGTGAATAGAAGAAAGTTGTCCTTGATAAAGAACAGTTTTTTTGTTACTTTTGGGTTTGTTTTTGCCTTTTGAAGCACTGCTAAGAAGGTCATTAGCAGGAGCCATCAAAAAGACCTTTTCTGTTTCCCATCAAGGTCTTTATTGATTTATTGCTTAAGAAGTTCAGTTACCTTATAACATATTTTGTTTTTCCTGAGTACAATACTTGAAGCAAGTGTCCTTTTGTGTTACCAAGTAAATCTGTGTGGGAGAATTAACCCCATGAATAAAATCTGTTTTTCTTTGCTTACACTCGAGCATCACAACTCATTATTTTGTGAACGGCTGATTCTGGTATGAATGAACTGAAACCCCCACAATCCTTTGCAAGTCATAATAATATTTTTGCCTTTGCCAAGACTGTGGACTTTCACGACCAGCGCCCCCGTTTACAATATTCATTAGGGACATCATGAAAACCTGACTGGTCTGCGACCCTCCAGTACCGGAATTGCCCACCCCTGTCTTAGGGTCATGATCGTAATGCATTGTGGATATCCTGAAAACTAAATGGTTGTAGTGTTCCGCCAAACAGGTTTGATCACAATTTTTGAGGAGCACTAGAGACCCATCACCCCACTGGTTGTTTTTGGAGGCAGTTCCTGCTCACTGTGCATGGTATGGTTTTCTGTGAATCTGAACCATGCTTTGCAGGAAATCTCACACTGGCCTCACAAGACTTGGCCAATGGACAACACGACAATTCTTGCATGGCATGACTCAAACTCATACAGTCACACTCTGCATTTATCCTATAGAATTTGGTATGGGGGCAATTGTTCCACTTGCTGTCAAGAAACTTATTTTTTTTCTGTACTTCCTCAGAGGCAGAAAACCCAACCACAGCGGTGGTGGCCACTGCTCCAACCAGCAGTGGAGCGGATCGGGCCCTGATCACCTGCTGGATCCAGGCTCTAGTCAAGGCATGGGAGTGTGCGCACTGCAAGGGGAAGGTGGGAGACAGGAATTGGAGCTCACAAGATGTTAGTGGTGGCAGTACCATGAAAAGCTCTGGAGTTACTGTGATCCTACGCCAATCCCCATGGTTGTACCCACAGCAGATCCTGGTTTCCTGCAGACTCCTGGACAGAGGTGGCACATCAACAGTGTCTTTGCACAATGGACCACAGGCCAGGAGGCTGGCAGGAGACTTATTTTTTTCATCACTTCCTCAGAGGAAGAAAGTGCAATTGAGTGGCAGCGGCCATGGCTGCAACTGGCAGCACAGCAGACCAGACCGTGATCACTAGCTGGAACTGGGCTCTAGTCATGGGTGTTATTAAACACAGGGGCCGATTCACGCAGGCCTGGAGTGAAGCTGCAGCCACAAGTACCAGAGCCCATAGGGAAAAAGAACCAGATTGCAAGGATCCCGAGTAGGGGCTGCAGCCATGAGCATCTGTGCACACAGCCCACAATGAAAAGGCTATAACCCTGCAGGCCCTGTGGATGCTGGTTGGCTGGGATGATGGTAAGTCCAGAACATAGAAGGGAGCAATGAATAACTCCTAACAGAGAGTTTAGTTTAGTTTATTCTGTACTTGATATACGATCTTTTAGTGAAAAACAATCAAAGCGGTTTACAGTACAAATGAAAACATAATAAGCAGTGTACAATATATGTAAAAATCAATTTCCCATCAAAATATACAAAATAGATAAAAACAAATAAAGACATTAATAAAAAATAACAAAAGGATGAAATAAAATGAAAACAAAAGCAAAAACAGCAACAAAATAACTGTGAAGCGCAGTCAGACAGCAGGCCCTCTTCACCTCTCAGAACCACCAAAGGCCTGTTCAAAACAATAAGCTTTGAGATTCTTTTGAAAAGACTTCAAAGCAGTCTCTTGGTGTATACAGCATATAACTCCACAGTGTTCTGACAAGAAAAAAAAATCTCACGAGCACTTAGACTCTCGTATAACACAATTAATAGCTGGTACCATCAACTGATTGGGAGATTGGAAATACAGAGATCGCTTCGGCGTGTAGAGAATAAGTTAGTCTGAAAAGTAACATGGAAAGCCAGAATAAAATGCTTTATGGGTTTCAAAAGTACTTTAAACTTAATGTGAAATACTGTAGGCAACCAATGATCAGCATGGAGAAGAGGAATAACATGGTCCCAAGGTCTAACACCCATGAGTAGCTTAAGTGCAGAATGTAGCGATTAAGCTACTCACGGGTGCTAGACCTTGGGACCATGCTATTCCTCTTCTCCATGCTCATCATTGGTTGCAGACATTTTAAGGACTATAATGGATAATGACTATAAAGCACTATAAAGAAAATTTCCATAATCTAACTTACTAATCACCAAGGCAGGAATCAGCATGGTAGGAGCTAATTTGTCTAAGACGGACCAAAGAGCAGAGAAACATTTTTCCATATGGCCCTACATTTATCTAAATTCAATTTTAATTGATTAGACGTAAGCCATTGTGAAATTGCCTCTGAATAGTGGTTCAAAGGCTGCAATATCCAGAGTGAGGATCAAGAAAGGCAATAAGTTGGATGTCATCAGCAAAAGAATGACCCAAGATCCCACCAGACTAAACTAAAGATGCCAAAGGAACCACAACAGTGGCAAGAGAAGCAAACTCTGAGGAAGCCTGCAAGAAATACTCTGAACAGAGGACATAAAAGAACCACAGTCTACTGTAAACATACAATTTGACAAAAAAAGAAGAAAACCAACTAAGTATAGTACAGCCCAAACCAATATCTGCCAGCCGAATAAGCAACATGATCAAATGCTGAAGATAAGTCCAGTGATACCAGAAGCACTACATGACCAGCATCCAGAGAACCTCAAATCTCAAGAGTGCATGAAGGTCAAGCACATCTCCGTGCTGAGAATGCAGCAGACATCTGTCGTCAACAAAATCCCTGAACTTGTTAAAAACTATCCTCTCAGCAATCTTCAAAGATATTGAATGTTTATGTTTATTGCATTATTTAACAAACAAAGGCTGCATAATTTTCATGCAGAATTCTCCCAGGAGTGGGCAGTTATGCAGGGAGACAACAGACAGCATCAGACAAGATAAGAATCGTCTCTGAAGCTCACTGAGATGGGAGGCTGACTGGTTTTTTTGGAAGGGGTCTGACTGACTTCCTGGATGGTGAGGACGGACTGGGGAAGGTAGGGCCTGGGTACTGCCTAGTTTTCTGGGGCAGGGGTAGGGACGGGGGAGGGGGGAGATGGCTGACTGGCTTTCTGGGACAGAGGAACTACGGAGCTTGACTACCTTGCTGGGTAGTGTGGGCTGGCTGGGGTGGGAATGGGGAGGTTGAGGATGTGGGGGATAGTTGATTTAAGGAGGGAGGGAAAATAGGGAAGGCGAACTGCTGGGGAGAAATGGGATAAGAGGAGACTGGAGAAAGGAGGCTGCTGGCTGTGCATTTCTGCCAGTGACCTGCAGGTGGAGTAAGATTTACTAAGTTTTCTCTTCTTGTAGACATGGAATGGGAAAACAGCTTCAGTAAATCAAGCCCCAAAAGAGCTGCAATAGACCTCAGAAGAGATTCCCTCCTCCCAGGTCCTGACTTTAGTAGAGACAGATGTGTGTGTGTGTGGGGGGGGGATGGAAGCTCCTATGTTTTTGGGCTGGCTCCTAAAACCCAAGAAAATTTGTCAAGGCCTGATATAAGACATACATTTCCAGTTTTGCTTATTAAAGAGAACTTCAAGAAAAAGGCCTATGACTGTAAAGCGATGCATGCTCTTCTGTTCGGTGATCACATATGAAAGAGCTTGGTGTTTGCAGCTTTATGTATAGCCTGGATATTCATCATCTGTTATCTTTCTGAACTGAAAAACAAAGAGAACCCCTAATGTGTGGCTCCTTTACCATAAAAGGGTCAGAAGGGTCCAACATTTTTCCCCTGAATACCATGCCAGAATCTCCTATGAAATGTGTATACGCCATGTCTCTTCCTATTCTTTTCAATCAGGGGAAAAGGAGCGCCTGTGAAGACTTCGGGATGGACCTTAGGGTTAGAAGCTTCTTGTATTTTATGTTTCTTCAGATGCCGGAGGCACGGGTAGACCGGGAAGGTATCAACAGACATGAATTTCAAAATGTATTTTCTTTTTGTCTCTTTCAGCGTAGCTTCGGGTCTCCATGCTAATGCTTTGCAAGCAGATCTACCCCGACTCAGACTGCCACCGTGCATAAAATCAAACTAAAACATTTTCCATTTTCAAATTTTAATATGTTCCTGACTATCTCATCCAGCTAACATGAAGAGAGTTGTTATTTTTTGCCTATCCTTGTTATGGATTATGACGATTATAAGGAGCTGCCTAGATTTAGGCACAAACAACTTGCATCAATTCCAGGATTTTAATCATTATGCGCATAACTGGCATGATAAAATAGCAACTAGTATGAAAGCATGCACATAGTTTGGACTGTGCATACTTTCTCTGTGGACGTAGGCATGGGCAGAGCACGGACAATGTCAGCACTTAAACATGTAGGGCCCAATACTCGAAAGCCGTTTACACAGTTTGCAGCCCTGTGAACGGTGCAAAATGCCTCTAACCGCTGAATATCCCCGATCTTCTCCCTTACGCACCCCGATGCTAAGCGCTCAGCATCGGGGCACGTCATGGGCATTCTGGGGGAGTGGAGGCAGCGACAGTCGAAGACCAGGTAGCGGCAATAATGCATGCTGCCCGGTTAACGACCTGTGGCTGAAAGACAAGCGTGGCAAAAGCTCACCTATCTTTTAGATGCAGCAGCAGATGGGTCAGCATGCAATATCGCGCTGCCCAGTTATCTACTGCTTCTGGGAGGCTGTGCGGCAAACCCAGATAGTCAATGCCGGGGCCACAAATGACCCAGGGTTAAGGGTCGGCGCACACGGCTATGTGCCGTAGCAGTGCAAAGCCAGCATAACTCAATATAGCACAGTTACTTACCTGTAACAGGTGATCTCTGGGAACAGCAGGAATAAGTCTTCACATATGGGTACGTCGGTACCGACGGAGCCTGCGCAGGAACGCTCCCCAGCGTCCAATCAGAAAGCTTTTGGGAGCATCCCACAGCGCCTGCGTGCTGCCTTCCCGCCTTTCCAACTGTCTCTCCTCAGTTGAGTTTTATAGTTGAGACAAAGAGGGAGAGAGAGGGAAAGGAAGAGAGCTAGAGAGAGAGAGACAACTCCTAGGGGAGGTGGGTGGGTTGTGAAGACTTATTCCTGCTGTTCCCAGAGATCACCTGTTACAGGTAAGTAACTGTGCTATCTCCAGGAACAAGCAGGAAAGTGTCTTCACATATGGGGGACTCCCTAGCTTTTGATGCCAGGGAGAGAGCCCAGAAGTTGTGTGTCCCTGGAACAGGGCTGCACTTCCCCACCTGGATCTCTGGCATCCCATGAGGGATGGTGGGTAGAAGTTGATTAAGCATGGAACAGGTGTTTGAGAACAGCCTGACCAAACAAGGCATCCCGGCGGGAGTCCTTGTCTAAGCAGTAATGGGCTGTGAAGGTATGAACTGAGGCCCAAGTGGCTGCTCGACAGATGTCATTGATAGATACAGAGTTCAGATGAGCCATTGAGGTTGCCATGGCTCTCACATTGTGAGCTGTGACATGGCCCTCCAGAGAAATGTTCTTGCTCTGATAGGCGAAAGAAATACATTGGGCAATCCAGTTGGAAAGAGTTCTCTTGGAGACTGGTTGTCCCAAATGAGAAGGATCAAAAGCAACAAAGAGTTGGGAAGACTTTCTATGTTGCTGTGTCCTCTGTAAGTAAAAAGCCAAAGCTCTTTTACAGTCCAGGGTATGAAGATTCTTCTCTGCACTTGATGCATGAGGCCCTGGAGAAAAGACAGGTAGGTAGACCTCTTGGTTGAGGTGAAAAGGCGAGACCACCTTAGGCATAAAATGTGGATTAGTCCTAAGGACCACCTTGTCATGATGGAACCTTGTATAAGGTGGATTAGCTACTAGTGCTTGCAATTCACTGATGCGGCGTGCTGATGTGATTGCAATGAGAAAGATAACCTTCCAAGAAAGGTATTTCAAGGAGGTAGTAGCTAAAGGTTCAAAAGGCGACTTCACAAGCTGTCCAAGAACCAAATTTAAGTCCCATGCCACCGGTGGTGATCTAATGGGAGGCTTTGTTAAAAGGAGGCCTCTCATGAACCTTGCTACAAGGGGATAAGAGGAAACAGGTTGTCCATTTAGAGGCTTGAGTGAAGCTGCAATAGCACTCAGATGGACTCTTACTGAATTTGTCTTAAGGCCTGCATTAGACAGATGCAGGAGATACTCCAGTAACGATTCTAAAGGTATTGACCGGGGGTTAAGACCCCTTCCAGAACACCAGATGGTAAACCTTTTCCACTTGAAGGCATAAGAACGTCTAGTGGAAGGTTTTCTAGAAGCATGAAGAACATCTTTCACTTGTTGAGAAAGAGGAAGATCCTGGAGATCTAGGCCTTCAGCAACCAAGCCCTGAGATGCAGAGACTGGGGATTGGGATGCCACAATTTTCCGTCCTCCTGAGAGAGGCGGTCTGGAGCAGACCCTAACTCTAGGGAGGGAGCTTGAGAGAGATGTAGAAGCAGAGGGTACCACACTTGCCGTGGCCAATGTGGAGCTATGAGAATCATGTGGCCTCTGTCTCTCTGAAGCTTGAATAGGGTTTTGGGAATTAGGGGAATGGGTGGAAAGGCATACAGGAAGTCTTGACCCCAGTGAAGGAGGAAAGCATCCCTTGCCTGAGCCCCCTGAGCCAGAGTTCTGGAACAGAACCGGGGAAGTTTGGCATTCCACGGACTTGCAAAGAGGTCTATGTCCGGGGTTCCCCAAATTTAAAACATTTTTGACACCTGGTCCATATGTAGGGACCACTCGTGTGGAAGCAGAACTCGACTGAGTCTGTCTGCCCAAGAGATTTGAACCCCTGGAAGATAGACTGCCAGAAGATGAATGTGATGCTCTCTGGCGAGGGCCCATAGTCGCAGAGCTTCATTGCAAAGCGACAGAGAGCCAGTTCCCTCCTGCTTGTTTAGGTAGATAATGGCTACCTGATTGTCCGTGTGGACAAGGACTGTCTTGTGGCTGAGCAGGGTGTGGAAAACTCGTAGAGCAAGGAAGATTGCTCTGAGTTCCAAAAGATTGATGTGGAGACAAGTCTCCTGTGGGGACCAGATGCCCTGGGTGGAGAGGTCCTGAAGATGAGTTCCCCAGCCCATTGGAGAAGCATCTGTTGTAAGAGTTGCCTGGGGTAGAGGCTGTTGAAAAGGACACCCCAGCAAGAGGTTTTGAGGGGACTTCCACCATTGGAGGGACAAAATGAGGCGACTTGTGTTTGCTATTTTATCTGACAGGCAGCCTAATGCCTGGGTCCATTGGGTGGATAAAGTCCACTGAGCTGCTCTCATGTGAAGGCGAGCATATGGTACCACATGAACGGTGGAAGCCATATGGCCTAGCAACTGTAACATTTCTCGAGCAGTTAGTAGGGGTTTCAACTCTGCTTGAGAAGCTAACTGCATCAAGCGAAGGCAGCGGGCCTGGGGAAGAAAGGCCCTTGCCTTTGTGGTATCCAGCAATGCCCCTATAAACTCCAGGGACTGAGTAGGGATCAAATTGGATTTTGGGATGTTTATTACCAGCCCTATGTATTGAAGGATACGCATTGTGCAGGTTAGAGCAGTCGTGGCCTCTGATTGAGTGGGAGCTCGAATGAGCCAGTCGTCCAGATAGGGGAAGACAAATATTCCCAGGATGCGCAGAAAAGCAGCAACCACTGCCATGCATTTCGTGAATACCCTTGGTGCAGAGGCCAGGCCAAAGGGGAGCACTCTGTATTGATAGTGCTTCTCCTGAAAAAGGAACCGAAGGAACCTTCTGTGAGTTGGATGGATGAGAACATGAGTGTACGCATCCTTGAGATCTAGAGAACAAAGCCAATCCTGACTCTGAAGGTATGGCAGCAGAGTTCCTAGAGAAACCATCTTGAATTTTTCCTTGACTAGGAATCTGTTCAACTCTCTGAGATCTAAAATGGGTCTGAAGCCCCCTGTTTTCTTTGGGATAAGAAAATAGGGAGAGTAGAACCCTGTGCCTTGTTGTTGAGAAGGCACTTCCTCTATTGCCCCTTGGGCTAGAAGAGTGGCAACCTCCTGCTCTAATAGGCTGAGGAGGGAGGTTGGAGAACTGAACTGGTGCACTCTTGTGAGAGGGGGCAAGCTGGAAAAATGAAGTTTGTACCCCTCTCTTATGATGGAGAGTGTCCAATGCTCTGCTGTGATTTGCCCCCATCTGGGAGCAAAGTGACATAACCTTCCTGGAATGGTGGAGGGCTCTGGTCCTTCTAGAGCCAGGAAGGCTAAGTTCTCTAGCAGAAAGTCAAAGGCCCTGAGGGGGCTGAGACTGCTGGGCTGGAGCAGGCCTTGCAGCCTTGGCCTTGGTCTGTTTGGAGGATTGCTGACGTTTAGAAGGGACCTGAGCTGCAGAAGATGCTCTCTGACTATGAGCAGGATAGGATCTTCCCTTTTTAGAAAAAGGTGTTTTCTTGAACAACCTTTTCTTAGCAGGAGCAGTTGTAGATTTGGATAGTCTATCCAAAGCAGAATTTTCAGCATCCATTTGATTGGCTTTTGCTTGCCAATCCTTACCAAACAGATTTTCCCCTGTACAAGGAATATTTCCCAATTCATCTTGGACCCAGGTCTCCAAATCAGATGCTTGAAGCCAAGCAATCCTACGTGCACCTATAGCTATAGCTGAGGCTCTGCTTACGCATTCAAAGGAGTCGAAAGCTGCACGGTTGGAGAATTTGGAGATATCCTGGGCATGTTTGAGCCCAGAGAGAAATTCTTGCCTTTTATTGTCAGACATAAAAGGACTCAAAGTCTGCAAATGGTCAGTGACTTCTTTTAAGAACATTCCCATGTAGAGACTATAAGAATTAATTTTCGCAGCAAGCATGGAAGCTTGGAAGACTCTTCTACCAAAAGTATCCAGGGTTCTACATTCACGTCCTGGAGGATTAGAGGCATGTCTCTTGGCACTTCTAATCTTTCTCATTGCAGACTCAACCACAATAGAGTGGTGAGGAAGCTGAGTTTTATGGAAACCAGGACAAGGAGGGACACGATACATGGTGTCCAACCTGCGAGAGTGAGGAGAGGTGGTTAGAGGTGCTTCCCACATCCTTAACATGAGATCATACAGAATCTCATGAATAGGCAAGGTAGCTGCCTCTTTAGGAGTTTTAGGATATTGTAGAATATCTAACTCCTTAGCTCTAGGCTCTGACTCTGGGGCTACTGTGATAGAGAGACCCCAAGCCACCTCTCTGATAAAGTCTTGAAAAGACAAGTCCTCTGGAGGAGACATCCTTCGTTTAGGAGAGGACTCCTCCTGTGGAAGAAGCATCGCTGCATCGACAGACTCTTCAGAATCCTCAGAGTCATCAGAGGAATCAAAGTATCGTCTGTCGGGATGCTCTTGCAAAGTCCGATACCTTACCGACCGGGGTCGGTATTGGGAATCATCGGTACCGGAGGGCTGCAGAGGGCAGGGTACCGGTATGGCTGACACCGATGCCGATGTCACGGTACCGGAATCAGTACCGATGGCGATACCGGAGCCGGTACCTGCTGAGTAGTCTGCTGCGGTACCACGGGCGTCGATGCCACAAGGAAAGCCGCCAGACTGCGTTCCATGGACAGAATCCTCTGATCCATCGACGCTGCCAATGCCTGGAGGTCGGTAACAGTGGAGGCCACCGGTACCCCAGAGCATGGCACCAGGAGATCTGTTGAGGCCACGCCATCTAGATCGTCCTGAAACCCCGATGATGATGCTTTAGAAGCTGAAGCCTCCCGCCGGGGTAATTTTGCCGGTGCAGAGTCCTCAAGGGCAAGGCCAGAGGCATCTCAATGCTTAGAAGGAGATTTGCCCTTCGAGGACCGGCTGGATTTATGCTTAGTTACCTGAGATCCATGTGAGGAAGAAGCAGCCCTGGAAGACGTCGATGCCACCGAAGCCGCATCAGAGGGAAACAGGGTACTGAGCTTGGCAGCTCGGTTCTGTCGACCTCTCTTAGACATCATGGAACAGGACACACAATCTTTAATGGAATGGTCAGGGCCTAAACATTTGAGACACCAGTCATGGGTGTCGGTGACGGATATAGTACCGCCACATTTTCTGCACTTCTTAAAACCTGAGGCAGGTTTTTCCATATTTAAGGAAGAAGGTTTTGGGCCTAAGGCCCAAAACTGAAGTACACCTGAAGAAAAAATAGAAGGACTTTTTTTTTTTAAAGAAAAGAATAAGAACCGGTGGTACCGGTACAGCGTCGAGGAAGGCAGACGCCTACAGAAAAGAAATAAAGAAAAAATAAGGAAATTCTTCTGCGGTGACAGGAACACGACCTGCTGGCTCCGCGGAAAAAGAACAACTGAGGAGAGACAGTTGGAAAGGCGGGAAGGCAGCACGCAGGCGCTGTGGGATGCTCCCAAAAGCTTTCTGATTGGACGCTGGGGAGCGTTCCCGCGCAGGCTCCGTCGGTACCGACGTACCCATATGTGAAGACTCATTCCTGCTTGTTCCTGGAGATCGGGCCATTTTCAGAACTGCAAAAAATGAACATGGTCCTTTACATCTGCTCTAGGGCCAGTGATCGTGATTGTGCCTTAACATACATGTGCATATTCACACTTATTCTCTATTTTGATTTTAGAAAGTAGGTGTAAAATATGTGCATGAAAACAAGTGCCAACTAGGTGCCGCTTTATAAAATTACCCTCACTGTCTCAATTCAGTATTAATCCATAAAAAACATAATATTTGCCACACAGAGTCCGACCAAAGGTCCACCAAGCCCAGTATCCTGTTTCTAGCAGAGGCTAATGGAGATAACCTAGCAGGATCCCAAAAGGTAGAAACATTCCATACTGTTCATCACAGGGGTAAACAGAGGATTTCCCCTGTCTACTTTAATAATGGTTTATGTACTTTTCCTCCAGGAACTAGTCCAAACCCTTTTAAAACTCTGCTACAGTAACAGCTTTTACTATATCCTCTGATAACGAATTTCAGCCCTCAATTACGTGCTGAATGAAAAAATATTTTCTCTGATTAGTCTTAAATGTATTACTAAGTAGCTTCACTGTGTGCCCTCTAGTCTTTGTACTTTCTGAAAGAGTAAACAACCAATTCACTTTCTTTTCATTAACCTCCTTCATGGAGGAAGGAGACCATGGTAAATTACTACAAAATAGGTTAAAGGAACAAAAGTGAAAGAAATAACTGATAGAAAAGAAATAGGAAATGAGAATGAGACCGGCAAGGGGCAGCAGAGAAAATATTTAGAAGAAAGTCTGAGACGGAGGTTGGGGGGGTACTATAAGAAGGAAAAATAAAAGTTTGAGGAAGAGGAAAGGCAGAAAAATGGAAAATGAAAAGTAAACATAAAACAATTAAAGAAGTATAAATTAAAGCAAAAGATAAGAGATGAAACTGAAGTGACATCAGAAAAAAAAGATAAATGATAAAAAAGGATGAAGATGAGAATAAAACAGTAAGAAATACAAACGTTTGAAAACCATTGCACTGAAAAATTATGCTACATTAGAGGGTAAACTGGCAGAGCAGAAGGCTGTTCAGACCCCATATAAGAGAACTGTTTGGGTTTGACCTGATTAGTTCTTGATGGGAGACTACCCTGGAATACCAGGCACTGTACTGTAGACGTACTGACTGGAAGAAAAGCCTGGCAATCTACTTCCGGCTGCACCTTGCCAAGAAAACACAGCAGATAGGGACAACTATCCACAAGGTCATCAGGAGTAGGCATTGACTCGATGGCCCTTAACAACAAACAACCAATTCACCTGTTCCACTCCCCTCATCATTGTATAGACTTCATCATATCTCTTTTCAGCCATCTCTTCTCCAAGCTGAAGAGCCCTAATCTTTTAAGCCTTTCCTACAATATGAAGAAAAAAGTGGACATACTTATATGAAAACCTAGCGTAAATGCTGGTTGCTGAAGGAAACCCCTCTACTGAGCAAGGACATTAATGCAGGGCAGTGGAATGAATAATCTGTTTAGGAGAGAGCTCTAAGATCCCCAGGTCAATGTTCCCTTGAAAATGTGCGGGAGTCCTCTCTCCACCAGCAGCACAGCATTCCGTGCAACTTTGGGGGAATATTGTCCCAGGCTGCTGTTTCTCTTCCGCCAAGTGACACTTTATGTCTGCTGTTTTGTTTTGGTCTGGGTCTATCTCAGACTGCGTCTGTTTCCCAGAAGCATGTGGACCATGCGACAAAGATGCAACAATTACAACCAGAAACTCTGTTAGGCCCTCCCAAAGGAGCTGGAGTCTACCTACTTATTTTTAATTCATTCAAATTGATTATAATCATAATTATAATTATTATGCTTATAATTATATTATGCTTATAATTATAATTATGCTTTATTTAGAAGGCACCATTTCCATCGTGTGACATGATTTATTTTTATTTGAGTCCAAACTCTTGCTCTATGTCCAGAAGCTAGAGGCAGAGCGGTGACTAGCAAGCTGCTTTTCATCACTTCTTGCCGATTGATCTTTGGCAATCGGGTGTAAGTTAACCGCACCTTCCCTCTACAAGTACAGAGTCACTCACACTTTATCCAATGTGCTGCACACAAGAGACCATTTTGAGAGCTAAGGGCTTTAAATTCTTGTTCTCATGTTATCTGTGCAGCGCTTCCCAGATATACATGACAGAAAGACCTTTCCTCTAGAAGCCTACGATCCATTAAAGACAAACCGACAAAAACAGGAGACAAAGCATGTTGAGGTGTGTCTTTGGGATAATGCAATGGGCTGCAAGGAGTGAAGTCTCTTGACAGTCACTGAGCTAGAACAGGGCGTGTTTGGGCAGCACTCTAAGGAACTGCTTCCAGTCCTAGAGCCAATAACTCTCTAGTCTGGGGAAAATCTTTACTATGGAGTTCGCCACCTTCCCCCCCCCCCCCACCCCATCCCATCCCCTTAGGTTTTACTTTAACCTTTAGTCCACTTGGATATGTGCAAATAAAGATCAAGAAATAAGTTGCAGGTGATACATTTTTATTGGACTAAATATATTTTTGACAAGCTTTTGATACTACGGGTGTATGAAGGAATGAGGCAGTTACACTGAGTTTCAACTGCACAAACTTATCTAGACTCTGGGGTGTCTGCCTATGTCATTACATAGCAAAGCAAGGGCTGGGATACAGTGACAATATACATCACACAGGTCCTGTTTTATCATAAGTAGTCTGCATCAGTCATTAAATTACAATGAAAGGCATAAGTGAGGAGACAGTAGCCCTTTGCATTTCACTGTTTTATGCCCAGTAATAGGTAAGGAAACCAATGTCTCTATTCAGTCCTTTTATGTCGGAGTTAAAATATTTGATCATTTTAATTTCAAATGTTTTCCTTTCATATATGTTTGCTTATTTATTTATTTACAAGTGTTTAAACCACATTCTGACAAGCGGCAATCAACAGGGTGTACAAAGGCAAATCACAACAAAATATAAACAACTGAACAAAAGAAGTACCTGACCCACCAACCACCAATCCCTCCCAGGAGAACCTCAAACAAGGCAGTCTTCAATGCTTTGAGGAAAACCAACAGGCTATTCAAAGTGTGCATCTCCAAGGGGAGGTATTGCAAAGCTCAGCTGCTGCCACTCAAAAGCTCCAGGCCCTCCCCTGCACAGTATTCAACTCTTCCACCCCTGGAAGATCTAGCAGCTTTCCCTGTGAAAATCAGAGTCCCCCCCCCGTGCGTACCACTTCAGCAGACCCTGCAGGTATACTAGTCGCCTTTCATAGAGGACACAAAAAGCAACAACAAGTATCTTAAAAGAGGCTACACTCCCAAATCAGGAGCCAGTGTAGTTGACCCGCAGTGTCCCTATGGGGTGCACCTAATAGCATATGAGCAGGCACGTTCTGGACAGTCTGCAATCTTCGCACCTATCGTTTTGGCAGCCTGACGTACAGAGCACTGCAATAGTCCAATGTGCTTTGGATCAGCACTTACATTACCAAACAGAGAGCTGGCAAGTCCAAGAAGGGGCATATCTGGTGGATCAGTTTCAACTTCAGCCAGGCTGCCCATAATACCTGGGTGATATGTTTGTCTCCCATCCCCTTGTGTTCCAGTATCATACCTAAGGAGCGCAACTCCTCCTGCCAAGGTAGCAGAAACTTAGCAATGCGCAGCGGACACCGCAGCTCTGCAAACTCCACCGACCCAAACCTCAGTTTTCTTTCAGGACGTTGATTGCGAGGCTATTAAGGGAGTGGTTTTCCTTTGAGACGTGTTCGCCTACTGGGCTAACGTTCTACAAAAATACACGGTGCAAGTTATGCCACCGCATATCACAGGACTCTACAACCACTTAGACGGGAAAGACATTCAAAATAAAAGGTTCATGCTCCTTTATTTATTTATTTATTTAATGACACTTTCATAGCGCCGTATCTACAAGTCACAACAGTTTACATGGAACAAAGAACGTTTACTTTACATGGAACAGATGTTTAACAGGCTAAGAACTAAAAACAATAACTCTGAACAAAGTGGACATAGAACTTATTAACATGGTAGGTAATAGTTTCTAGCTCAGTATGTTGGTCCATAGGATGTGAAGGTGGCTATATGTCTGAGCCAAAGTGTTGCAGAAACAGTAGTGTTTTTAGCCTTCAGCGGAAGTCCCCAATGTCTGATAGGGAGCAGAGATTGGGAGGAAGAGCATGCTCTGTTGGAGGTAGAGTTGTTGGTATGGGTGATTGACGGGGGTGCTAAGAGTAGGGTATTGTTAGCGCATTTATGGGTTCTCTGGCCATGGGGTTTGATAAGCATTGACTGCAGAGAATGGGCTGAGATTTGTAGCAATGCCTTGCAAGTTGTTAAGGCCACTTTTGTATTTCACCCTGCTGAGTATTGGTAGGAAGTGAAGCTGCTTTAAGATGGGTGTTGTGGTTGTGTCTAGAGGTACCCATGATGAGCCTTGCTGCTACATTCAGTGCCAGCTGTAGTGGATGTAATGAAGATTTAAGGAGTCCTTGATAGATAATGTTGGCGTAATAGAAGATGGGAGTAATGAGAGTATGGCAGACGTTTCTGAAATCGTTATGTTCTAGTAGTGGTTTGAGGTTCCTCAGGGTCTTGATACAGTGATATACTGTTCTGATGATTTGCGTGATTTGGGTGTTAAAGTTCAGGCTCTGATCAAGAACTATACTTAAGTATTTCACCTGCTGTTTTACGTGTAGTGTTAGGTTTGCAAGGGTTAAGATGTCTGGCAGAGAGAAGGTAGGGTGTCTGGTAACATGTAGGACTTCAGTTCTGTTAGGGTTGATAAACAGGTTAAGAATGGTGAGCCATTGTGGGATTGCTGCCAGGCATCTGCTAAATGGATAGTAATCAGGTTTGTTGGTGGTGACGGAGAGGGGGGGGGGGAGAGTAGATGAGGGTGTCATCTGCGTAAAAATGGTAAAGGACTTTGTGGCTTTTGATGATCTTGCTTTGTGGTTGGATAAAGATGTTAAAGAGCAAAGAGGATAGTGCAGAGCTCTGGGGTAGGGTTTTGAGGTTTGGATCACAGTATATATGATCCAATGCAAGAGGGATGCTAAATTGGGGAAACAAGCTTCAACCTTCACAGACACACCACAAACTGTTACAGAGAAAAACAGGTCATTAGGCCAGTAGGTGAGCACTTCTCAAAGGAAAATAACTCTCTTAATGACCTCACAATCAACGTCCTGAAAGGAAACTTCAGGAACACACATGAAAGGAAAATATTTGAAATTAAAATGATCAAATATTTTAACACTGACAAAAAAAGTTCTGAATAGAGACATTGGTTCCTTACCCATTATCGGAGATAAAACACTGAAATGCAAAGAGCTACTGTCTCCTCACCTATGCCTCGCATTGTAATTTAATGACAGATGCAGACTACCTAAGATCAGACAGGACCGGTGTATTGTAAAATGTCACTGTATCCCACCCCTTGCTTTGATATGTAATGACATAGGCAGACAGCCCAGAGTCTAGATGAGTTTGTAATATTTAAACCCAGTGTAACTGCATCATTCATTCGTACATCTGATGAAGACAGCAACTCTTGAAAGCTTGTCAAAAATACATTACGTTAGTCCAATAAAAAGGTATCGCCTAGAACTTGTTTGTTGATCTTTATTTGCACTTTAAGTTGTAAAAATGGTTTCTCTGCTGGCATCCTACCACCTCCTTCCAAAAATTGAACTTCCTCAAAATAGTATAAATTGGACATGTTCATGAGTGATTTGGGGGTAAACTGCATGCATATCCCTTTCTCAAAACGGTAGCATTTTTGTATCAATAACTTCCATTGAATACAAAATTGGAGGAAGGGGAGGGAGGAAAAAAAGGGAACAGGGAAATATTAGGGAAAAAAGACCCTTGACTATGGATCTTCAGGAGAAAGCACTATCACCTCCTGTAGCTCTACAGTGAACAGAAAAACATAGTGCAGAGAAAAAGGGTCACAGTACATAAACCTGCTATCAAAACTAGGAGCAGAAAAGCATTCTGAACTGATAAATCAGATTCAAATTATGTTACCAGAAACATTTACCTCCATGCATTGCTTTCTACACTGAATTCTGCCGGAAAAAGCTTTGTAAAAGAAATTTATTTCAAAATTTAAATGTACACTGACCTGGCACAGATGGTATTCAGAGGTCTTTTTATAACTTTCCAAAGCAGAGGTTCAAACTTCTTCAGAAAACTGAAATAAAAAAACAAATCAAGAGATGGTCATATAAAGTTTTATAATTCTGTCATTTTGTTATTTTATAATATGCACTGCATTGGTAAAATACGTCTACATCTGTCAATAGTTCCCAACCTGTGGTCTATGCACCCTGGGGGTCCGTGAGATCATTACAGGAGGTCCGCAGGACATAGAAAAGAGAGAGAGAGAGACCAGAGGAATTGGTGGGAAAAGTGAGCGAGAAAGAGAGTGAAACCAGTGGAGACTGGCTAGAGGGAAAGAGAAACTGTAAAGTCAGGGAGGGGAAAGTAGGTAAGAAGGGCTAGTAGGGACAAGTTTTGTGCTGAGGGGAAAGGGTCCAGGAAGAGTGGCAGGGAAGAACTGGGGGTTCCTGAACTTTCTAGAGGTTAATAAGGGGCCCATGAGACTGGACAGCGGAAGAGGCAAGGTAACATGGCCACCTGAGTAATGTTGTCCGTTGCTTGCATGGGTAAACGGAAGGCCAAAGGTAAGTTGGGGGACGCTGCCCTCAACCAGCCCCGCTCAGATTATGAAGGGTCCGATGGATCATTTTTTTGCAAGGTAAACCTGCTGTTCAAGACTCTGGTGCTGCTCCTGCTGCGTCGACACTAAGGTCAGGAGACCTGGTATCCTCCTTGGACTACACTCCGTCCCCAGAAGAGCGTCTTTCTCCACCCCCCCCCCCCCCAATGGTACAGCAGCAGAGTTACGACCTCTTTTTGGGGGGCTCCCCGCTAAAACTCGGGTTGGAGAGAGCCTCCCCTCATGGAAGCACAGCCATTTCTGCAGTCAGAAATCTGTCCCCCCTTGGTTTCACTGTTGGGGACTCCAGGATTGCAAGGTGCCAGGCCTATTGGCTGAACTTTAAGCAGTAGCTTCCCCTGCACAGATGCCAAGACCCTGGGAAATCCCCCCAACTGTCTTGAGTCTGGTAAGACCTGAGAAATTCACGCTTGAAACTATTTGGGATGCCATTATGAATTTGACTGTGGTGGGGTCTAACCAATCCCAGTACTTACAGAAGAAAATGTAGGAGCAGAGCACTTATTTTGCAACAGCAGACTGCAATTGAGTCTATTCAGGCTACAGTTACAGACCATGCAGTACATATAGACTCTGTGCAGGACTCTATTTGCTGAGACTAAAGACTTGACAGCTGTCCAGTTTAAATTAGAGGCCCTGGAGAATGCCTCATGGGCTTCAAATTTTAAGATTTATAAACTTTTCCAAATCATAGGTAGTTTCTGCTTGTGAGATGTTTAAACAATATGTCATGAGGATACTTCGGGTGTCCAAAGATGCGGTCCTCCAGTCTCATATCTATTATTTACCTTTGGCTTGGAAAGAATCATCGGGGGAACCTTAGGCTATGGACACTACGAATGTATCTGCCCTAGTGGAAGAGTCAACAACAGAGAATATCACCTCTGCTACTCTCTTGGTTACATGTGCACTTCTACCAGCTGGGATTTGCTCCTTAAAATTTTCCTTAAAAAAAACCCCACCAGGTTCCCTTCCTTGGACATACTGTGAGGGTCTTTCCAGACTTGGTTCATGAGACTCAAAAACATCAGAAGGCGTTTTTACTTCTAAGGGAAGGGGGTCCTACAGTTGGGGGTGCTATACTTTTTAAAGTTTCCTTGTAAATGCCCCGTTAAGTATAATTCATACTCGTAAATTATGTTTTCTACCAGCCATCTGAGTCATCCGCATTTGTTAGTGCAAGGTGTTCTTGTAGTGTTTCAGCCACTATGTCTTGAGGTAGACGCTACAAAATATTAGTTCAGAAGTATGGCTCCGGCATGCTTTTTCATTTTCCTTACTGGCCCTAGGGGGTCTTTTTTTTCTCTTGGTATGCTTGAGTAACTCGCTTCTTCCATGTTTTGTGGACTTTGTGGAACTTAACATGATTTCCTTGTTTAATTGTTTTTTCATGTTTGATGTTCCTTTTCCCTACAAGTGTTATGCTTGGATATATATATTAAAAAATTCAATAAACATAAAATTTACAAAAAAGGAAGTCCACACAACCAAAAAGGTTGGCAACCTCTGATCTATGCAAGTATATATAACTGCCAACACACACACACACACACACACACAAAGAATGGTGAAAATCATTGTTAAGAGAGAATAAACTCTGAATCCAGAAAGCTGCTATCATCATCATAATTGTAATATTCTTCCTTTGTATAGCATATACCAGATATACACAATGAGAGGCAGAGTGAGTATGTTTATAACAGGATGGCTATGTGAGAAGTTCATAAAAGTGTCTATTTCAAGACACCTAGGTGCCTTCATAAAATAGGCTCTCGGGATTAATCACAACAGCGTACAAATGCAAAGCACAAATTTACACCTGCTCCGAAAAACGTGGGTGTACGCCATGATTCTGTTCTGCTCAGACTATGCCCCCCAGAAACACGCACAAGCAGATCATGTAAAAACATGTACGCTTTTTCCATAGATCTACTTTTTACAAGTGTATATGGCTACGCTGTTTTATAAGAGCCCTTCTCCATGAGCAAAACATGATTTACATGCAGAAAATGCTTTATAAAATTACCTCCATTATGAATGGTTCCTATTCCTTGGAACAAGACTGAGGGGCATTACACACAACCTAAACAAATAACAGAACAGCAGTGGTGTGAGAGAGAAGCATAAACGAGCTGTTCTACACAGAATTAAACAGAAATCTGCGGGGTTTAGTGCCAACGGTACATTTGGCAAGACTGGGAAAGCATAACACCTATTTTTTTTTTCATAGTTTAAAACGTGAATCTGTGACTGTAGAATAGGATGAACCTAATGTTTTTCAATACAATTTAAATTTAAAAAAAAAATTGAATATGTGAAAAATCCTGAACACACCTGTGAGCAAAACGTTGTCAGGAAGCCTATGGACTGTACGGTACATTTTACTAGACACAGACATGAGGGCGATCTTTGTGCATTCATGACTGTAAACCGAAATCAGCGCGAGCATAGGCAAAGCACAATCAGCATATAGGAAGACTCAAACTGAATTTATCAATATGATTGGCAGATTGCACGTTTTCTTGAGAAAATAGACGCTTAGGGCTGATGCAGGAAAGTTTAGTGTGGCATTTTCTGGGCTTGCTCTCTGATGCAGAAAGCACTGGAAAAATGCTAAAAAAAAACAACTGTGCTAAACTGCAGCACACTTGGTAGGCAAATCGCTGCATAAGTAATTGCGCCTGATGTAAAAGAAAAATGTGCTGAAACTTAGTGCAATTTTTAACACTGTTTTTCAAAGCTAGATCTTCATGCCAGCTTCCCACAGGCGTAAAGATCCAGCCAGGAGCAAAAGTATCATCTGAGGGGAAGTTTGACACTTCACCTCAGATGATCCGGGCATTGGGGAAAGCCCCCCGATGCCATTAGATTACAGTCGGGGGGTCAGTGTTCCCTCCGGCACAGACCCCCTAACCAAAATCAAATCCCCAATGGACACGATTCCCCCCACCCACCCACCCAATAAAAAAATCCCTGATGGCCCAGGGATCTTGGGAGGAAGCATTGCCCATACGCTCCCACTCTAGATTAAAGGGACCACGAGGGGGGGAGGCTTCAGGGACCACCAGGGACTTTTGCTATTGAATGGGTAGGTGAGTGGGATCGGCCACCAATGGGGGGAGGGGGTTTGGTGGATGGGTGGGCGGAAATCAGGGCCGCCGGGCCACCAGGGATTTTTTTTATTGGATGGGTCAGTGTGGGGATCGGGACTGCTGAGCCACGAGTGAATCTTTTATTGGACAGGTGAGGGATCAGGGCCGGTAGGCCACAGGGGAACTTGTTTCTATAGGAGGGGGGGTCAGTGTCCAGGGGGAACACGGGACCCCCGACAGTATGCCAATGGCATCGAGGGCTTTCCCTATTACCTAAGTCATCTGAGGTGAAGTGTCAGATCTCACCTCAGATGACACTGTTTCTCTGGTACAGCATGCCAAACTTGCACCGACTTCTGTGTGCATGTGTTGGCTTGCTCTCCCGGTTTAATGCTAATTTTTTGAGCACTGGGTAATTTGAATTTTGCATTCCAGCGCAAAGAGTGAGCGTTAAAGTCGCGCTATGAAACCCTGCACTAGAGCTTTAAGCACCGCACGCCTAGTTTTAGGCATCCAAAATGTGTTTAGCTTGAACACATTTTATAAAGAAAAGCAGGGCCTATTTTCCTTATAAAGTAGAGGCGTGTCCAAAAATAGTTGTTAAATCTAGATGTGGGCACATGAACCTGCACTAGAACTGACGTAAGTGCTTACACCTAGATTTCTAAAGAATACACGTAGGTTTTACTGTTTTATAACTTACACGTGTATATTTGCACTTCACCCATATACACCCCCACAGTGAATGTACATCAGTCCTACACACCCTCTTACAGAATGGCGGCCAGCTAAAGTCCACGCATAAGTGTCCGTTTATGCTCATTAAGTCCTTTAAGCTAGGTTACTGCTGCTGAATATTCCCGGGTGCCACCACAAAATACCCTGACAGTAGCCAGCTAGCACTGGGCATTCCTGAGCTGGCATGGAGGCGGTACCCAGGGATAACTGACTAGCAGCAATATTCAGCCACTAGCCAAAACGGCAAAATGTTAGCTACCTGAAAGGCTCGTCTAACTTTCACCGGCATTGAATATCGGGGTTCAGAGTTCAGCAGCGTTGGCTAGCCACTTTGCAAGCACTAGCCACTGCCGCTGAATACTCCCCCCCCCCCAATTAACAATAAAATAAAGCACAGCAAATTCATTTAACATGACCTTAAATCCTATCTACTGTTCTCGCTTCATGCATACAGTAAGAACGTCTGGAGCTCCTAAACTAACCTCTCATTGCCTTCTTTGCCTGACTGAGCATCAACCCTCATGAGAGTAACTTTATAACTACCTGCACTGGTGAAAAGCAAACATGTACTATTCACTCTCTGAACTTGGCAAGATCTTGTCCAAACCCTGCCTCTCCTTATTTGCTGTTCTACTTTAAATGCTTTATCCAAAATTGTTTCTACAGATCTATATTGACCTTCCATCTAAACTTCTAAAGCAGCAGCTTTTTCTTTAAGTTCCTTAGCTTCAGGAACAAATGCATCTTTTAAAATCAATAATTGCATGCCAAGAAGTGTCTAGGGTAACAAAGTCATCTAGAACAAAAGCTTCCACTCCAGAAACTCCAAATGAATAAGCTGAAAAGTGTACGCTTGCAGTGTGACACATTGGTGCAGTTCTCCCATTTGCAGAATCAAGTATGTAGGGGGCACATGAATGTGCATCATTGGGTGTGTCAGGGGTTTATATGCAAGCACATGTGTATGTGTCATGGGGAGTGTCGGGGGTGCGTACATGCATGTGTGTGTTTGTCATAAGAAGTGTTGGGGAGTGTGCATGTGTGTACTGGTGTCTGCATGTGTGTCTTGATAGCTCTGTGCTTATGTTGCTGGCTGAGTGTGTATATGTTTGTTACTGTGGGCGCATTTGTGTTGGGGCAGAGCGTGTGTGCGTGCATGCACTTTCACCTGTCCTCCTGAACCCACTACTGCTTGTCCCTCCCACCCTCTTGCACTATTTACCCTTCTATCCTTCACTGCCCTCGCTTGCATTCTACCTCTTTTCCTTCACCCACCCACCCATTCCATTTACTCCCCCTCCCCTGCTAGTTAACCTTGCATGCTCGGCCTTTCACTTCCTCACTGCCTTCCTTAATGCACTCACGTCTCTTCTGTTTTCCTTTAACCTTTCCCCTTTCCCATGCACCACTTTTCTCCTATTCTCTTCTAGCACAACCTCATCCCTTATGCCCCATCTCTTTTTTCTCCTAACCCTGCCCCTTCCTTCAGGCTCTACTCTCACCCACCGCTTCCCTTAGGCTCTGTCCACTCAGCCACCTCTTCTTTTGGCACTCTCCTCCTCTCAAGGCTGCAGCTCCAGCTCTTCTGACTGGCGGGACTCAGAGATTCCTGTTGGTCTTTTCATGCCACAGCCCAGGCTCTTCTGGCTATTGGGACGTGGACTTTTGCCAGCCTTTTTAGACGGCAGCCTCTCTCTTCTGGCCAGCAGTACCCTGTGACTACTGCAGGCCTTTTTAGCCCCACTCTTCTGGCCGGCAGAACCTGGGGACTCCCACTGGCTTTTTTATGCTGCAACCCTGGCTCTTCATGCTGGCGGAATCAAGATTCCTGCCAGCTCTGTATCCTGATGGTTTTGGTGGGGGGAAGAGCATGTTTGTTTTTCACATAGTTACATATGTGCAAACAAATGTGTACAGACAGTCAAAAAAATCTACCAGCCAGCTGGACCCTCAACAACAGGTGCTACACTTAAGCGAATCACACCTAAAATGGAGAAATTTTCCATACCTGCTAACTTCCTTTCCTTGAATCCTGTTAGACTAATCCAGATGAATGGGTTATGCTCCCTGGCCAGCAGGTGGAGGCAGACCAGAACAACTTTCAGTGGTTATCACTTGTATTTAAGCTGGTGCAGTACTGACAGAAAAGCATAGTTACTCACTTGTATTTTATTTATTTAACAATTTTTATATACTGCCTTATCATAGAATCAAAGCAGTTTACATTATAACTCACACAGTTACAGAAACTTATTATGGAACTCGAGGAGGGGTGTCATTCAGGGGATGCTCTGAAGCATAATGTATTAAAGCTAGTACAGCACTGACAGAAAAGCATAGTTGCTCACCTGTAACAGGTGTTCTCCGGGGATAGCAGGAATCAGTTCTCACATATAGGTCAAGTCGGCGCTGATGGAGCTCGTGCGGTAACCTCTCCCAAGCTTTCAAAGAAATCCTTTGGGAGATGCACCATGTATGCGTGATCCTCTTCCCGCCTAAGGGTACCATCTTGACATATGATGAAACAGCTCAAGACAGCAAAGAAGAAAAGCAACTCCACAGGGAGGAGAAAGGGCTGTGAGGACTGATTCCTGCTGTCCCAAGAGAACACATTTTACAGTTGAGTAACTACGCTTTCTCTGGGAAGAAGCAGGAAGTCAATCCTCACATACGGGAATCCCCAGCTACAAGCTACCTAAAAATCCTGTAAAAGCCACATGTGACCAGAAAAAGGTGAACCATGAGAACCAGCAATGGAGTCAAGAAACAGCAGACCCACGAGCAGCCCTGAGCGTCAAGCGAGGAATAAGTTCTCCGGTAGTCTGAACACACCAGAGGGCAGGAGTTGCCTTGCACCCCAAACAAATGATGGGAGTACTGCCTGGCTGAAGGCTCCCTCTCCAGTGGGAAGGAACGGTGTCTTGTGAAAGTATTCATCCTCTTGATTTTTGTCCTGTTTTGTCACATTATGTACAACCTGGAATGAAAATGGAGGTTCATTTGGATATTAGGTAATGAACCTAACAATATAGTCCAAACTGGTGAAGTGAAAAGACAATAAAATACCTTGCATATATAAAAAAAAACAAGTAAAAACTGAAAAGTTGTGAGTGCATATGTATTCATCCCCTTTGCTATAAAACCCCTAAATAAGATCTGGTCCAACCAATTAACCTCAGAAGTCACATAATTAGTTGATTAGGGTCCACCTGTGTGCAATCAATGTCACATGATCTGTCACATAATGCCTGTATAAATATACCTGTTCTGAAAGGCCCCTGACTCTGCAACGCCACTAATCAAGCAACATGAAGACCAAGGAGCACTCCAAACATGTCAGAGACAAAGCTGTGAAGAAGTATAGATCAGGGTTGTGTTATTTAAAAAATCCCAAATTCTGAATATCTCACGGAGCACCATTAAATCCAATATAACAAAAGAGAAAGAATATGACACCACTACAAACCTGACAAGAGAAGGCTGCCCACCAAAACTCACAGACCGGGCAAAGAGGGCATTAATCAGAGATGCTACAAAGACACTAAGGATAACACAGAAGGAGCTGCAAAGATTTGCAGCGCAGATGGGAGTATCTATCCATAGGACCACATTAAGCCATACATTCTCCACAGAGTGGGGCTTTATGGAAGAGTGGCCATAAAAAAGCCATCGCTTAAAGAAAGAAATAAGAAAACATGTTTGGAGTTTGCACAACAGCATGTGGCGGACCCTCCAAACACATGGAAGAAGGTTCTCTGGTCAGATGAGAACAAAATTGAACTTTTTGGCCATCATAGGAAACGCCATGTGTGGCGCAAACCCAACACTTCTCATCACCCTGAGAGCACCATTCCCACAGTGAAACATGGTGGTGGCAGCATTATGCTGTGGGGATGTTTTTCATTGGCAGGGACAGGAAAACGTGTCAGGATTGAAGGAGCGATGGATGTCACTAAATACAAGGCAATTCTTGAGGAAAACCTGTTTCATTCCCGAGACTGGAACAAAGGTTCACCTTCCAGCAGGACAATGACCCTAAACATACTGCTAAAGCTGGCTTAAAGGGAAACATTTAAATGTCTTGGAATGGCCTAGTCAAAGCTTGGACCTCAATCCAATTGAGAACCTGTGGAATTACTTGAAGATTGCTGTACACCAGCGCAATCCATCTAACTTGAAGGAGTTGGAGCAGTTTTGCCTTGAGGAATGGATGAAAATCCCAGTGGCTAGATGTGCTAACTTAATAAGAGACATACCCCAAAAGATTTGCAGCTGTAATTGCAGCAAAAGGTGGCTCTACAACGTATTGACTTTGGGGGTGAATACATATGCACCCTCCTGCTTTCAGTTATTTTTTGTCTTGATTATTATTTGTGTCACTATAAAGATATTTTGCACTTACAAAGTCATAGGCATGTTGTGTATATCACATAGTGCTAACCCCCAAAACTCCATTTTAATTCCAGGTTGTAATGTGACAACAGAACAAACACAGGAGGGGATGAATACTTTTGCAATGCATTGTATACGAAGGTATGGACTGAGGACCAGGTGGCGGCCTGGCAGCCAAAGGACTGCAGCACAGGTTTGCCACAAAGGCCACCATGACCTCGACGCTATGCTCCATGACACAGTGCTCCAGCGAGAGACCGGCCTACTTGTAAGTGAAGGCAATGCAGTCCAACACCCAAATGGACATGGTATGCTTAGAGACCGCTGTCCCCAGCTGATTTGGATCTTAGGAGATGAAGCACTCTGAGAAGCAACGGTGGGCCTGGGTACACGCCAAATAGTAGGCCAGGACCCGCTTACAGTCCAGAGTATGGATAGCGGCCTCCATGCGGGAAGAAGGTGAATAGCACTATCCGCTTGGTTGAGGTGGAATTGAGATACCACCTTAGCCAGAAACTTGGGGTGCTTGTGGAGCATGACCCTGTTCTTGTGGAAGCTTGTATAAGGTGGATGGGCCACCAGAGCCTGGAGCTTGCTAATCCTGCAAGCGGAGGTGAGTGCCACAAGGAAGACCACCTTCCAGGAGAAATATTTGAAGTGGCAGGAGCTGAGAGGTTCGAAAGGTGGTGCTATAAGTTGAGAGAACCATGTTGAGATCCCGCTCCGCAGCTGGAGGGCGGACAGGTGGCCTTGAGAGTAGTAGGCCCCTCAGGAAGCAAGTCACAAGGGGCTAAGCAGAGAGGTGGTGCGCCAAGAGTGCGCTGAGGTGCACTCTGACAGAATTGGACTTCAGCCCCACCTGGCATAGGTGGAGCAGGTACTGCAGCACCAGCTGGACTGAACAGGAGAGGAGGTTGATCTGCTTCTCTGCACACCACATTGAGAATCTCCGCAACTTGAAGGCGTAGGCTCAGCGGATGGAGTTTTTGCAGGAGGCCAAGAGAACCTCTTCCACTTCGCTTGAGAGATTGAAGTGAGCCAGGGCTACCCTTTCAGCAGCCAGGCCGTCAGAGTCAGGGACCCCAAATTGGGGTGCAAGAATGAGCTATCCTCCTGTGAGAGCAAGCCTGGGGCATACCCCAGAGGAACCAGGGGATGCCTGGGACAGGTGAAGGAGCCGGGGGAACCACGCCTGCCTGGCCCACTGAGGGGCCACCAGTATCACGGTGGCTCTGTCGAGCTGGACCTTGAAGGTGGTCTTGGTGATTAGCAGTGTGGGCAGGAAGACATAGAAAAGGCACCCTGTCCACAGAATGAGGAACGCATCCACCGCCACCCACGAGGGATAGGGCTGCCTGGAGCACAAGTGGGGCAGCTGAGCATTGACTGGGCTGGTGTAGAGGTCCATCTGTGGGAGTCCCCAGAGACAGAAGAGCTGGCTGGCTACCCAGGGGTCCAGCCGCTACTTATGCGGTTGGAGGACCCGGCTGAGCCGGTCCACCAGGACATTGTCCTGGCCCAGGGAATAAACTGCCCGCAGGAGCAGTTTATTCTGTTCATTTGTACATAGTCCTGTTCATTTGTACATAGTTCACTAATTGTTAATTGTTACCTGTAATTTCCAAGTTTCAAATTGTTATATGTAAAAACAGCTCGCTCTGTTTATTGTTGTTCTATGGGAACCGCATCTGATCAATGGAAGGAGCGGTATATAAAAAATCTGTTAATTAATTAAATTAGGAGCATCCCATTGTTACTGGCGATAGAGCAGAGGCTAACTGCATCCTGGCACAGGAGAGACGATCCCATACCTCCCTGTTTGTTGATGTAGAACTGGATCAGTACCGCTTGACACCATAGGTGTGGTGAAAAGCCCGGAGAGCTAACATTATGGCTCGGAGCTTCAGGAGGTTGATCTGCTGGAGGCTCTCTGTTTGTGACCAACTGCCCTGAGTGTGAAGGAGGTTGCAATGGGCTCCCCAGCCCAGTTTAGATGTGTCCATGGTGAGGACACTCTGGGAGGTGGGAGTCTGGAAGGGCATCCCGGCCTGTAGGTGCTGGAGCTGTTGCCAAAAGTCGAGGGAGTCGTCTAGAGAATGGGTCATGACCACTCTGTCCTGCAGATGCCGTCACTTGAGACCACTGGGAGCATAGGGTTCACTGGGTTGGCCGCATATGCAGGCGGGTGTCTGGGATGACATGTACCATGGATACCAGGTGACCCAGCAGATGAAGAAGAAGGAGGGCAGAGGCCAAGAGGCAACCCTGGACATGCCCTGCCAGCACCTTGAGGCACTAGGCCCTGTCCAGAGGGAGGAAGTCCCTGGTCTGGATGGTGTCCAGCACTGTCCCTATGAACTCTGGGCATTGTGCCAGATGGAGATGGGACTTTGGGCAGTTTATGACCAACCTCAAGTGCTCCAGAATGAGGATGGTGCGTCCTGTCGCCTGATGCTCTTCAACAGCGGTGCTGCCCTTGATGAGCCAGTCGTCCAGGTAAGGGAAGACTAACATCCCTTGGAGATGCAAGAAGGTGGCAACCACCACTAGGCACTTTTGAAAGGTATCTACACTGTTTGCGGCACAGTAAACTGTGTAGATGCCTTAGTTGGGGATAATCAATGGCACTTACATGGTTAGTGCTGTTGAATATCCCCTGGTTAGCATCGTGGCATGTTGGGGGTGTTCCGGGGCAGAGCAGAGGCGGAGAATGGGGCTAAATGGGCAGCAGCGGTATTGGATGCTACCCAGTTAGCAATCTGCATGTTAAACATAGGTGGGGAAAACCCTTGCCTATCTTTAAGGCGCTGGAGCTGACTGGGCAGCATCCAATATCGCTGCTGCCCAGTTAGCTTCAGTAGCTTCTGGATTTTGTGATGATCACTGGATATTTAATGCCGTCGTCGCAGCACTGAATATCCGATTTAGAGGTCGGCAGGGAGAGCTATGCGCCGATGAGGTGTATAGCCCTTCCGAAATCCAGACAATTGAAAATCGGGCCCTTAGTGAATACCCTCAGTTTGGAGGCCAGACCAAAGAATAGAACCCTGTACTGGTAGTGGCAGCCTCCTACCTTGAAGCGGAGGTACTGCCTGTGGATGAGGATGTGTGAATACACGTCCTTCAGATCCAAGGAGCATTGCCAGCCTCCCTGCTAGAGGTATGGCAGCAATATTCCAAAGGAGAACATTTTGAACTTTTCCCTCACCAGGAACCAGTTGAGGTCCTGCAGGTATAGAATAGGCCAAAGCCCTCCAGTCCTTTTGGAACCAGTAAGTAGTGAGAGTAGAACCCCTTGCCTCTGAGGTGGAGGGGGATGGGTTCTACCGCCCTGCCTGCCAAAAGATCTGCAAGTTCTTGCTGAAGCAGAACCCTGTGAAGGGGAGTCATAGGGGGCGTCTGTTTGAGGTGGAGGAGGTAACCCTCCTTCACCACCTGCAGGGTCCATGTATCAGAGGTGATGGTGGACTACCGGTTGGCGTAAAATACCAGATGCCCCTGTATGCTGCGGAGAAGGACCTCCTGGGGGAAGAGAAGCTATGCCCAAGGAGTCAAAAGCCCCCTCCAGGTTGCGCTGGAAGCACGGTCTGGTGCTTGGGGGGTCTTGAGCTTTCGAGGGCCATGCCCTTGTCCCTTGGCCTGCTGATCCTATTGGGGAGCTGGGAAGGCTGAGTACTGAGGGTAGTTTCCGTAAGCCTTCCTCTTCTTCAGGTATAGGGGCTTTCCCATCTGCGGTCTTTTTGTAGAGTCTGGTCCTGGTCATGAACTCGGACTCCAGCTAGGTGGCCTTGTCCATCATGGGTTTGCTAAAGAGGTTCTCTTCTCAGCAAGGGACATTGACCAACTTGTCCTGCACCCATTGCTCCAAGTCGGAAGACTGTAACCAGGCCTGGCTGTGAGCACTAATGCCCACTGTGGGTACCCTAGCTGCCGATTCAAAGCTGTCATAGGCCACCCGAGTCATAAATTTGGAGGACTCTATGACCATGGAGGTGAGGGTTCGGAACCACTGAAGAGGTTCCTCGGAGAGACCAGCCAAGAACCCGGTGAGTTCCCTCACCAGGTCCCACAAGTACATGCCCATGTATAGCTGGTAGGCCTGGATCCGGCTGATGTGCATCAAGCCCTGGAAGCACTTCCTGCCCAGGGTATCCATGGCATGGGTCTCCCTGCCCGGGGGCACAGAGGAGTGCATTTTCTGGCTCTTGAGCCTACGCCTGGCTGACTCCACCACCATGGAGCCGTGAGGCAGTTGAGCTTTTAGGAGGTCTATCTCGAGGACAGTGGTGCTTGAGGATTGACTCCACCTCCAGGAATTCTCTCACTGTGGAAGGGCTGGTGGTTAGGAGTGATGACCTGAAAGAACCGGTCATCAGAGCCTGCTGTTGGACCATGAAGGCAGACAAGCTGCATTTCAATGCCACCATCCTGACCTCAAGGCCAGAAGGCTCCACAGTCACCAGTGGACTCAGGAGGCGAGAAGGGCACCAGTACACAACCGGAGAAAGAAATCAATCTGAAAACCAAAGTAAAAGGTAAGAAAAAAAAATCAACTTTTTCTGGGGGAACAGACACACATCCAATGGGCTCCAAGGAAAAAAGAAGACCAAGGCAAGAATGCACCCTTAGGCAGAAAGGGGACCATGTATGTTTGATGAATCTCCCAGAGGATTTCTTTGAAAGCTGGGGAGAGGTTACCACGTGGGCTCCGTTGGCACCAACATCATCCATATATGAGGATTGACATCCTGCTTGTTCCCGGAGAACAAGTATGACACTTCCCTGCAGAAAGCAAGGCTTAAAAACTAAGAAAAAAAATCTGAAAAAAAGAATTTATCAACAATAACGTTGCACAAACTTTTGGTTCTCTTTATGATACTTGACTTTACATCAGGCACGGATACTGACAATGGACTAAAGGGAAGCAGGGTTTTCAAACCTGTAAGAGCAGTCTTCGAGGACGGGTCTTGGACAGTCTAGCAAGAATCAAAGAAAGGACATTAGCAGGTATGGAAAATGCCTCTTTCCTTATTCTGCTAGACCAGCCAACAAGTGAGTCGTACCCAAGTAGTTAGGATCGTAGAATGGGAGGAAGATGATGCTCTAGACAGAAATGTTCTGACAAAGGAGCCATCCACTCCATTTCCCACATGCAACCTATAATGGTTCACAAAAGTGCTCAGAGATGACCAAATAGCCACCTTACAAATGTCTTCTGAAGACACCAAGGTGGAGTCCATCCAGGAGGAAGCTTGTCCACAGTGGAGTGGAGGGAACTCAGATTCTGTCCAGCATGCATTTCCCAAACTGAAGGTAGGCTGAACTAATGGCCTGCTTAATCCAGCAGGCAATCGATGACATGGCCATTGCCTGTCCTTTCCTTGGACCACTCGATAGGATAAAGAGACGATCCAACTGATGAAAGGAACTGCATACTTAACTAATGCTCTCTTCACATCCAACAGATGCAGCGAGGGGTATCACAGTCCGACTAAGATGAAAAGAAGCAAGCATCTTCAGGAGAAATGATGGTACAGTCCTCAGAGAGACAGATACTATAATGCCAATGTACTGCTTCAAGGCGCGTGCAGTTCTGAGCACCATATCTTAAGGATACAACAGAATTAGAAAAGGTATACAGAACGGCCACCAAAATGGTATAGGGGATGGAGGGATATTCCGACAAGGAAGTGCTTAAATGGTTAGAGTTCTTTAACTCGTAAAAGAAACGGCTGAGGAGAAATATGAGAGAGGTCTATAAAATAATCAATGGTGTGAAACAAGTAAACGTAGATTGGCTGTTTACACCTTTAAAAAGTAGAAAGACTAGGGGACATGCAATGAAGCTACAATGTAGCATATTTAAGACTAATTGGAGAAAATATTTTTTCACTCAACACATAATCAAACTCTGGAACTCATTACCAGATGATGTAGTAAACGCTGTTAGCTGGGTTTAAAAGAGGTTTAGATGTGTTACTGGAGGAAAAGTTCATAAACCATTATTAAAAAGGACCAGAAAAATCCACTGCTTACCCCTGGGACAAGCAGCATGGAATACGTATAACTTTTGGGAACCTGACAGGCACTTCTGACCTGGACTGGCCACTGTTAGGAACAGGATACTGGGCTTGATGGGCCAGTATGACATATTTTGTGTTCTTATGTTGTGTTGTTAAGTGCCGTCGAGTCGGTGTCGACTCATGGCAATCCTCTGGATTGTTGGCCTAAACTGTGTTTGCTCATCACTCAGGCAGCTCATTGTTGATAACGTGGCATCCATAACTGCTGTTAGTGTATCGATCCATCTCATTGCTGGCCTTCCTCTTTTGCGGCTGACCTTCTATCTTGCAAGTATTACGTCTTTCTCTAATGATCTCTCTCTTCATACGATATATCCAAAGTATGAAAGTCAAAGTCTTGTCATCTGAGCTTCTAAGGAAAGCTTAAGTTTGATCTCCTCTAGTACTGACTGGTTTGTGCTTTGGGCAGTCCAAGATATACACAGTATTCATCACCAGCACCATAATTCAAAGGTATCAATTTTCTTCCTATCGTTTTCACTGTCTAACATTCGTATCCATATGATGTTATTGAAAATACCATGGCTTGGACAAGTTGAATCTTTGTATGAAGAGAGACATCTCTGCTCTTAAGAATCTTGTCTAGGTCTCCCTCATACCCATTTTTCCAAGAGCAATGCGTCATCAGAATTCTTGACTGCTTGTCCTTTCTTTATCGATTGTTGATCCAAGTAGGTTGAAGTTGTCAACTATTTCTTCTCCATCAATGATGAATTTATTGATTTTGCCAGTTGCCAGGATTTTTGTCGTCTTAATGTTAAGGTGCAGGCCCATTTTAAGACCATGTTCCATGATCTTGAGAAGCAAATGTTTCAGATCGTCTTCACGTTCAAACAGTAATGTGGTATCATCAGCATAGCGAAGGTTGTTGATAAGTCTTCCACAAATCTTCAAATCTCAGTTGTCTTCATATAGTCCTGCTTCTCTGATGATTTGGTCTGCATATAAATTGAAGAGGTGGGGGAAAGAATGCAGCTTTGTCATACAGCTTTGCTGATTTTAAACCATTCTGTTTCTCCTTGTTCCGTTCGAACTGTTGCTTCTTGATCAATGTAAAGGTTGTGCAAGAGAACTATCAGGTGTTCTAGTATACCCATGCTTCTTAATGTGGCCCAAAGTTTTTCATGGTTTACACAGTCAAAAGCCTTGCTGTAGTCAATAAAATACATATGGATATCCTTTTGGTATTCTTTTGCCTTTTCAAGCATCCATCTCACATTAGCGATGATGTCTCTTGTTCCTTGCCCTTTCCTGAACCCTGCTTGCACTTCAGGCAGTTCTTGTTCCAGGTATGGTTGTAATCTCTGCTGAATGATCTTGAGTAGAATCTTGCTGACATTTGGAATCAGAGTAATTGTGTAATAATTTCCGCAATCAGTTGGATCACCTTTCTTCACTATTGGAATGAACACAGATATTCTCAAGTCAGTTGGCCATGATGTTGTTTTCTAAATTTCCTGACAGAGCCTTGTAAATACGTTAACAGCTTCATCCGATTGCTGTAATACTTCAAAGGGAATGCCATCAATGCCTGGTGCTTTGTTCTTTGGTAAAGCTTTCCATGCTGCTTCAACTTCTTCTTTCATCACCAATGGTTCCTGATCATAAGGTACAGGTTGAAAAAGCTGTTGGTCCACTTGATCTTTCCACCTTTTCTTGATCTTCTCAGCATCATTCAACATGGATCCTTGAGCCTCTTGTAGCATTCCAATTTGAGGCTGGAATTTTTTCTTTAACTCTCAGTTTTAGGAAAGCCAATCTTGTTCTTTCTCTAATAGTTTCTGATTCTATTTCCCTGCATGCATCATTGTAGCACCTCTCCTTGTTCTTGTCTTGCTGAATGTTGGAAACCTCTGTTGAGTTCTGTGACTGTCTCTCTTTCTTCTCTGGCTTTAGCTTCTCTGCATTTCTGGGCAATTTTCAGAGTTTCTTTGGTCATCCATTTTGGCCATTTTGGGGTTTTCACCTTTTGTAGAAACTTCTCACTTTCTTTCAATACAGCCTTCTTGATGTCATCCCATAATTCTTCTGGAACTCTGTCATTTGTATCTAAAGCAGCAAATCGATTTTGCAGGCAGTCTTTAAATTCCAGTGGTATATTCTCAAGGTCATATTTTGCTACATTAATAAGTGGCTTGTTCTTTTTCAACTTGAGCTTGAGTTTGCAGCAAAGGCAGAGAGTCAAATAAAAAAACAGGACAGAAATACTAAAACAGGGAAAAATACACCAAACATGCAGAAACAGGACAGCGAGAGGGGAGGAGGGCTAGGCCCAGATTTACCAGCTCCCCCTCAAGGTCCATGTGGAGTCCTCCTATCCGATTTCTGGCCCAACAGTTCTGTGGGTAATAGCACTGGATGCAGGACAACTGTCAACTCGAGGAGACAATGAGAATACCCAAGCTCTGAGCAAATGAGCCAAGGTCTCAAAACACACAGGCTACAAGACCGTGATTTGGGTCAGGGGAGAGAGGCCTATCTTCTCTACTGCATCAGTCCATATACTTTGTCACCTGCTGGAGCCAGATAATACTGGATTCTGTAAATGCTGCACCAGAATATATACAAGTGATGACATCACTGAAAGTTGCTCTAGTTTGCCTCCACCTGCTGGCTGGGAAGCATAAACCACTTGTCTGAACTGGTCTAGCAGGATGATAAGGGAAAGTCTGTTAAAGATAATTCACTGGTAATGCAGTGGAACTGCATCCCCAGCATACAGGCTTCAAAAAGAACATCATGTGCCTGTCAAACTGCTGCTGGTAGGGGGAGGTGCTGCAATTTCACCCCATTGCTGAAGCATTCTGTATCATTGCTGTATCTTTGAATCCCACTGTGGCTGCTGAGGAAAGACCCTTGGCCTTAGTTGGATTTACTGCTGCTATGTTGTTCCTGGCAAGCTGTGTGAGTGTCTCCCGGGAACGTTGGTGAAATGCCTAAGCTGAAGAAAGACCATGTAGGCATAGTGTCTGTCTTTGCAAGATCCTACAACTCAGCCCTGTACTTCTATACAACCCCAGAACATTTATCACAGAAAGCTCGGAAGGAGTGGTGAAGCAATCCATCAATACAACAATGATGGCATCTACAGGCTGAAAGACCTGGAATTTGCATTTATGCATGGGGCATAGCTGTCCTAGCCAGAAAGAGAAAAGCTGAGAGTAAGCTTGGAAAGAGCCAAGAGTAAGCTTGGGAAGAGCCAAGAGTAAGCTTGGGAAAAACCGATAGTTATCTTGGGAGGAGCTGTCTGTGCTGTCTTCAAACATCCACTGCCATCTTGCCTCTTCCCACCAATTTATGCTCTCTCATCTGGTTTTTAGCCCTATCCACATTTACTTTGTTTCCTGGTTGTTCTTTCTTTTATACCTAAATGTAATGTATTAATTTTAGTTTTGCACAGTTAGGGAACTATATTTTCAAATAAAGCCATGCTGCTTATAGAATTCACACTATAGACAAATGTGGGTGGTGCTAGCTTGGGCCAGGATTACAACAATGAATATGCATGAGATAGATTTGCATACAATGGGTCTCCAGTATATGCTCATCTATCTCATGCATATTCATTGTGATCATCCTCAAAACCTGATTGCCTAGGTATGCCTCTGAGAGAGGGATGAGAAACATTGCACTGATGGATCAAAGTGACTCATTTATTTTAATCTGAAACCCAGAGTGCCTCAAAGTAAGAGCCTTAAAAGACTAAAACTTATTAAGAATCAGAAATAAACAGGAAGTTCTATATCGAACAAATGAACCTACTTCCTGCATCTGTGAACCTATCTGCGCCCACTTTGACTGATGAGTAGAGAGAGGGGAAAGAGGGCACTGAGCAAGAGAGACAGGAGAGATGGGGAAGGGGAGAATATTTGGGAAGAGCAAAAGGGAGAAGAGGGGAAGGAGAGAACGATGCAGTAAAGAGCAGGGCTGGCCCAACAATTAGGCAAACTAGGCAGCTTCTTTTTTGAAGGGGGGAGTGGTGGCAAATAGCAAGGCATTTAATGCAAACAATAGATTCTAACAGCAGTGGCGAGTGGGGCGCGCATAAGGCTTAAGATTTTCCTAGGGCACCAACACCTTGAACCAATTCTGGGGCCGGCTCTAGAAGAGAAGCAGAAGAGTAAGAACATAAGACATGCCATACTGGGTCAGAACGAGGTCCATCAAGCCCAGTATCCTGTTTCCAACAGTGGCCAATCTAGGTTATACGTACCTAGCAATATCCCCAAAAGACAGTAAGGGGCGAGGGGCAGGGAAAAGCAAGAGAGAGGAGGGAACAGAAAGAGAAAAGCGAGGGGGGAGACCATGAGGGGAAAGAGATGCAGGAAAGCAAGGGAGCGAGAGAGAGGGAAGAGCAAGAGGGATGAGGAAAGGATTGGGTAAGAGAGCAAGGAGGAGCAAGACGAAGAAAGAAAACCATAAAGACACTCTTCTTCCTTGCTCAATAGTCAAAATTAAACAAAAGTCAACATTTCACAGTTATGTGAACTGAAATGAAAAAATACCTGACAGAATTCTCATGTTTTCCCTCCCAATCATCCCCCCCCCCCTTCACAGACATATTTGGAAAATCTGGTATTCACAAGACATGAAACATAAAAGTTATAAGGGGTACACAGACACATATATGATCTCATAGGCTTTCTTTCAGAATGTAGGCTAAATAAGGGGCAACTTAAAAGCTGTGCTTGTACTAACTACAACAGTGCCTCCGATCCTCTTTCCTTTTATCCTGTTTTCTTTGCTTATTTTCGCCTACAGGCATTGATTGACCCAATCTTTCTCCTCCTTGAAAGAAAACAAACTCAATAGCCTATTTTACCGACATTGCCCAAATTAATTTCTACAGTGAGAGGGCACCTTTCAAACCATGTGCACAAGTACAAAGCCTGCAGATATTACATCAATGTTCAAAGGGAGAGTTTTCCCTTTGGAAATTATCAAGACAAAAGCACATACAGAAACGTGCACCTGTTATTTGTATGCATACATTTTTTGGCTACAAAAACGGGCATTCTTCAGGAAACACAGAAGTGCGCGTGTAAGTACCAAACCTGCCCGGAAATGTCTCCCCTATGTATGCGGAACTCTGCACACAAGTTTACATGCACATAGGCTAGGCAATTTTCAGAAAGTCCATCTTCACGCACAGACCCCTGTTTTATGCACGGAAATCTCTGTGAAAATTATTGCCTGCGTGGCTATACTGGTTAGGTTGCCATGCTCTAACTTAACATATTTCTAAAATACTCTTGTTGCCAGTTAACTGGTGAGCTAATGGGACATCTCTGGGAATTGTTCTACTAAAAGCGATGTTTCACCAACTTCCAGAATGCTCCAATTAGAAAAAAATGAACTGCCAACTGGCCAAAATATTTACAGCCACTTTCGGTCTTGCATAAAGGAAGATTTTTGTTATAACTGTTTCTAGGGCCCTGTGAAGTCTAGCAGTTCTTTTAAAAGCACATGTGGATTTGTTAATGGCCCCTCTCCCTTTTCTCCAAAGAAAAAACATTTGGCTCTGATCGCAGAGCAATCTTTTCTTTTTTTGAAGGAAAGGCAATTTAACAGGTGACATAGGTCAAAATAAGAAAGAGAAGAAAAAAATAAAGGGTCTGAACACTACAGATAAAAGCCTGCCTCAGAAAATCATTGCTAAGCGCAGACAGTGCTCATAACTAAAGATAAATGCTTTTTCTTCTGCCAAACCCCCTCAAAAAGGAAACAGTACCAGCCTTGTCAGACATTGGTAACTGCAAAACGTCATTAGGCCTATTGCTTCTTCTATGTAAAGGGAATGTGGTGGATTGCTGATTACAGCTAAGCCTTTTACTCTTTCTGATAATGCATTCCAAGTCTCCCAAAGTGCGGCCTGTAGACGAATATAATAAAGGTACGGCACATCCATTGGAAACAGTGTAAAATGTATTTTTATTTATTTTCTGGATTTAGCTCATACCTTTCCAGTACGTAGTAGTACGAGGCAAGTAAAATAAATGTATAGCAGGTATTTCCCTGTCCCCAGTGGACTTACGATCCAATCTTATACCTGAGGTAATGGAGGGTGAGGTAACCTGCCAAAAGCCACAAGGAGTCAGCAGTGGGATTTGAACTAGGCTTTCCCGATTCTCTCCCTGTTGCTCTAACCACTAGGCTACTCCTCTACTCAAGAGATGCCAAGTTACTCAGTGCCAGGAGTGAGACTTTAAGGGGCTATTAGCAAATCCACATGTGTTTTTAAAAGAACTGCTAGACTTCACAGGGCCCTAGAAACAGTTACAACAAAAAAGCAATGTCTGGCAGCCTGGATTTCTGACCATTTTATCCTGATTATGGGACCTGCAGCACCAATTCCAATGGGTAAAATCAGGGACTACAAATACCATATTGCACGGCAGTGCACATTTAAAACCAGAACTGGCAACAAATCCCCTTCCTGGAACTGGGTAACCTGGCAACTCTGTCTACTCCACATTATCCCAGAGAAACACTCGGATCATGACCCTGACACAAAGAATGAAGACGTCATTATCAATGGGGATATCCCCATTCAGCTAATCAAAAGGTTGATACCAGAAAAGCAGACAGTAAGGGAGAAAAACACAAGAACAGCATCAGTAATGCTGTACCGGCCTATCGATACAGGACGGCACTCCCATCAAGCATGGCAGAAGGGTGTGGGCCCTAGCTTTTTTTCCTTGCCTTTCTATTGTACTTTGCTTCATTTTGGGCAGTGTTTATTTGTTCATTCACTAGTTCTTGATATTGCACTTACAGTCAATTAAAACCCTAGAGTGGTTTGTAATAAAAAAAATCCAGGAAAAAAACCCCATAACCATGTCCTCAATATATCAGATACATAGATCCCAGTAAGCCCAACTTCTCAGCAATGATCCACCCTAACCAGGCCCACCCTCCCTGTCCCTAGTAAAAGCCTCCTGAAACAGCCATGCCTTTACCAAATTTCCTGAAGCACAGATAGTTCTGCTCAGCATTTACATTATCCAGCAACCGATTCCATAAATGTGGCTCAAAGCACTAGATTACTTTTACTTCTTTGCTTTCCCGTTTTCTTCAACCTTGAATTTCACATCTATCCTTCCAGTCTTCTGCTTCTGCTTCATCTCTACCCTTCCAGTCTTCTGCTTCTGCTTCATCTCTACCCTTCCAGTCTTCTGCATCATCTCAATCCTTCCAGTCTTCTGCATCATCTCTACCCTTCCAGTCTTCTGCATCATCTCTACCCTTCCAGTCTTCTGCTTCTGCTTCATCTCTATCCTTCCAGTCTTCTGCTTCTGCTTCATCTCTACCCTTCCAGTCTTCTGCATCATCTCTACCCTTCCAGTCTTCTGCTTCTGCTTCATCTCTACCCTTCCAGTCTTCTGCATCATCTCAATCCTTCCAGTCTTCTGCATCATCTCTACCCTTCCAGTCTTCTGCATCATCTCTACCCTTCCAGTCTTCTGCTTCTGCTTCATCTCTATCCTTCCAGTCTTCTGCTTCTGCTTCATCTCTACCCTTCCAGTCTTCTGCTTCTGCTTCATCTCTACCCTTCCAGTCTTCTGCATCATCTCTACCCTTCCAGTCTTCTGCATCATCTCTATCCTTCCAGTCTTCTGCTTCTGCTTCATCTCTACCCTTCCAGTCTTCTGCTTCTGCTTCATCTCTACCCTTCCAGTCTTCTGCATCATCTCTATCCTTCCAGTCTTCTGCATCATCTCTAACCTTGGTATTCCAACCTCTCTCTAGTGGCAAGGCTCCCAATGGCTCCAGCAGAGCTGCTGTGGACTGCTAGCAGCACTTGCACAGCTCCCACTTCTAGCCCCAACAAACTTGTTCCTCAGTGTGTCTGCAGCAGAACTGCTCCTGTTACTAGACCAGCCTGAGGTACCGTGTCCTAACCACTAAGGTACTCCTCCCCCTTACTGGTGGAAAAATACCCTTTCAGGGGTGGAACTGCCCTGGAAGCAGCATAGGGATAAAATTCTAAGATGGTGCTCCCAAACCTTTATTCAATTACCCCATTTTAACACTTTAAAATTCGCGTGACCCCAGATAATGATGAAAATAAAACAAACTTTTGCTTGCCTCCTTTTCCTCATCCATTTCCTCTTTCCCCAACTTATTCAAAGCACGAAGGCAGCAACAGTAGCAGAAGTCAGCACAAGGCCCTCTGTATCACTGCACTCACAAACCTCAAGACTCTGCATGGGTTTCAGCCCTCGCAAGAGGGGACAGGGCCTGTAGACATTCACCAATTCATAGGCCCCATACTGTACTGACTATTATTACTGGGCACAAACCACATTGGAGGTCCCGGGAAAGGGAAAGCAGCCCCGTTTCTGTGACACCCATCCACCAACGATATTACCTATTTGGGGCCCCAACACACAGTTTGGGAATCATTACCTTAAGAGACTGTTCTAATTGGGTTCCCAACTAGGATATGGCCAAGGGAGGAGCTAGGGTCCTAGTATATTCAAGGCCCATGTTTTGGAGGGAAGGGGGTTTTTGCCTTTTGTCTTCCTCCCAGAAGCAGGCTAAGAGCTCAACCAGCCAGCTGCTTCATGTCCTGTGGAGGGAGATCCCTCAGATCTAAACCAGTCAAGAGATAAACAAAAATAAGGGAACACTTCCAGTAGAGAGGAAGTCCATGTTGATCTTTCACCACTTTTCTGCCTTCTCTCAACAAGGGCAGACATCCCCCCATACTAATCCAATTGCTGCAAGAACCATGAGTACAGTTATCGTCACCCATTGAGGTGGCAGTAAGTGTATCTGCGCTAACTGCAATACTAATGGTGAGCATGTGTTAACGCTCACATTAATCGCAACGTGCAGTCAATGACCCCATTCCGCCCCAATCCACCCAGACACCGCCCCAACCTAAGCAGTTAGCAGGGAGATTTTAGCACACGCTAATGGTTACTGCACTTATGGTAAACTCTGCGTTTATTAGCGCACTTTGAATATACCTCTTACTGGGTTGGCCCTGGCAGGGGATGGTACAGAATTAGCATTCACTGCTCCCGGAGAGTCCCAACCATCATGCAACAATGACACCTAGTGGCCAGACGTAGGGCTCACAACTGCTACCATAACCAAGCAAAGTGAATTGAGAAGGTAAATAAAACAGCCAGACCTCCCCCCCAGGCAGTTATGATCAAAAACTCAAGAAGCTGTAATCTCAGGAGAAGACAATTCTGATTAGGATGTCAGTCCAAAGAAGCAGGAGGAAAAAGCCATCTCTCACTCCCCAAAAGAAAAAAGTAGAGCAGTGTTCACACCAACATGCACTAGCTTAAGCATGAGCCATAATCCTGTCAAGGTATGTGCAAAACAAGCTCTTTGAAGAGGCTGATCCAAGAGGCAGTGACACTCACATAGGAGAAAGAAATTAAATAATCAGGGCCACTTTTACCTATGAGCACAAGGGGCAGCTGCCCCTGGCCCCTGCATACTAGAGGCCCAGTTGCCCTGCTGCCCGTAGGTAAAAGCGGCCTTCGTGCCCATTGCCACTGTCCCTCTCCGGGGCAGTAGATCTAGAAAGGCACCGCAGCAACAGCGTTACCTTCTCTTCTGGCGCCAGGAAATGGAATCAGAAGGGGAGCGGAAGGGCAAACGGCACCATGGTGCAAGAAGAGAAAGTAACTTTGGTACCGCGGCGCCTTTTTAAATGTATTGCCACTGCTGTACATCCCGGAAAGGGGGAATAGCAGCGGTGGAAGAGGCCATTTATAAATGGCTGTCCAGGGTCCCATAAGAGGTTGAAGCGGCCCTGGAAACAGTGCTTGGGCAAAAAAATCAATCTTCAGGTAAAAAAGAATCCTACATTCAGACATAAAATTCAAACAAGACATGATAATAAAATCCCTTTCTTTATTCCAAACACATAACTTGACAGCCTGTGCAGAGAGAATCCAGTGAAACTTGAGGTAGGATTTCTGTGGATTCCCCATTTGCTCTGGCTGTTTTCAGAATAAAGGAATGTATTTTACAAAGCTTTCACTCTCTGAGTCCAGGACTTTGCCTCCAATGAGCTAAATTCACACCACACCCACCTTTTCCCAGTTGCTGGTAACCACCAGATTCAAGTAAGCAAAAGATAAAAGAGAGAAAGAGTTAAAACACAACTTTCACTTTTCATTAAAAATGTAGAGCTTTAAACTAATTAGCTAGCTAATAAACTAATCAATCTTACAACAAAAAATGCATTCAACAGGGATGGAAGAGCCAGTGTGTATTAAACAGAGAACTGTTCCAAGCCTGGCAAGGAATAAGGCATTGAGGTTTGCTGTGTCTGGGATTATCCAAGGTGAAACTGCCTGGGTACTGATGTGATCGGGATTAATTCCAAACCTCTGTGTCCTCACTCAGGAGAAAACCTTAGCCACCCTTAGCTCAACTCCTATTTTCATTTATGATATGAACTATGCTGCATCAGCAGCTGCTCATGAGTCATGAGTTGCTGCTGTTTTGTGTTCAGTGTTGTCCATATCTTCATTTTATGGGCAACACTAAACACAAAATTACTGAAAATTACTTAAAAGAAGTAATAAGCAACGTGGAAATTTCTGGAAAGTCTCCAGAAGGAACTGCACAATATCAATCTGGAGTGTGAAAGACAAAAGAGAACCATAAGAGTGGACAGACAGTACACAAAGACACCACTGAAACAGAAAGAGTGACTTGAGGCATGTTAGTTACTAATATTTTCTTTGCTAACTCTTTCTTCAGGTGCCAAGAAGTAGTGGTTTGTTTTGAGACTACATATGCCACACAAGGCTCCAAATTTCCACAACAGAGTCGTATTAGTTGAGAAGAAAAAGATCTTAGACCATCTCCAACCCACCGTTGTGCATAAACATAGCACTAGGGCTCGGTGTTGGGATCATACCTTCAAGGACCCTCAAAAACTCCTCTTTTTTCATAAATATAACTTTTTAGAAACAACCTCAAAGGAAACTTTTCTCTCTCCAAGATATTATAGCTTATTCATAAATCTGCCTTCAATCCCACAGAGTAAATGTCCAAGGGTTCACACAGTGTCTTCAGGTTTGAATCATTTTCCAGAAATACAATCAAGACCAATACTTATCTGTATGGGCACCATTCCCAACTCCACAAGTGACATCATACAGGCGTTTCACCACTGCTGACGTCATAGTGGGGAACCATTTTTGGAATCTCGCAGAGGGTGGAAAAAGAAGTCCTCTTGGAACCACTGGCAAGAAGCCAAAGATCAATACATGCCGAAACGGAGTCCATGGACCAGATCACAGAAAGCATAGTTACTCACCTGTAATAGGTGTTCTCCAGGGACAGCAGGAATCGGTCCTCACATATGGGCGATGCCAGTGCCGACGGAGCCCCGTGGAAGCATCTCCCTAGCTTTCAAAGAAAGCCTTTGAGAGATGCCACCATGCATCCGTGGTCCCCTTCCCGTCCAAGGGTGCCATTTTACTTAGTCAGAAGACATAGCTAGAGTCGACAAAAGAAGATGACAAAAATTGTACAGCACCTTCAAAGGGAAGAGAGAGGTTTGTGAGGACTGATTCATGCTGTCCCTGGGGAACACCTGTTACAAGTGAGTAACTACGCTTTCAGCCACAAGCAAGTCTGAGGAAAGGTTCTAAGGACCCCAGTGTCCAGGGAGAACCATCGCTCCAGTAGCCTGAACAAGAAGGGTCGGAGGGCAGGAGTTCTGTAAACCCCATACAGATTACAGAGTACGGCCTGGCCGAAGGCACTGTCCCGTCGGGATGCTCTCTCCAGGCAGTAGTGAACTGCAAAGGTGTGAACTGAGAACCAGGTGGCGACCTAGCAGATGTCTGCCATAGGGACAGAGCGTAGGCTTGCAACCGAGGTCAACATAGCCCTGATGTTATGTGACATGATCCGGTGCTCCAATAAGAGCCCAGACTGATCATGGGCGAAGGTGATGCAGTCCACCACCAAGGTGGACAGGGCCCGCTTGGTAACAGCCTCCTCCAGTCGACTAGGGTCATAGGAAATGAAAAGCTGCGAGGCTTTGCGGTGGCCCTGGGTACATTGCAGATAGAAGGACAGGGCCCTCTTACAAGCCAGAGTATGGAGAATAGCCACTGCCTTGTCTGCATGGGGCTGTGGAAAGAAAGTGGAGAGCACCACCTCCTGGTTGAGGTGGAAGACAGATACTACCTTCAGAAGGAATTTAGGGTGGATGTGAAGCACGACCCTATTCTCGTGGAATCTGGTGTAAGGTGGCTCAGCCACCAAGGCCTGAAGCTCGCTGACTCTGCAGGCAGAGGTGAGTGCCACCAGAAAGACGACCTTCCAGGAGAGAGAACGCAAATGGAAGGTAACCAGAGGTTCAAAAGACGGCTTGGTGAGCTGCGTCAGAAACACGTTGAGGTCCCATTCCATTGGAGGCAGGCAGATAGGAGGCTTAGAGAGAAGAAGGCCTCACATAAATTGGGTAATGAGGGGCTGTGAAGAGAGAGGTTTGCCCTCTATGGAATGATGGTGCGCCGAGAGCGTGTACAAGTGCACTCTACTGGAGTTGGACTTGAGTCCAATTTGTGAAAGGCGAAGCAGGTACTGCAGCACCGTGTGCACCTGACAAGAAAATGAGTTGACCCATTGCTCCACACACCAAACTGAGAATCTGCACCACTTGAAAGCATAAGCTCGTCTCATGGAGTTCTTACGAGAAGCCAGGAGGACTTCCTCCACCTCCCTTGGGAGAAAGAAGGGTGCTAAGGCTACCCCCATTCAGCAACCATGCTGTTAGCGACAGGGATCCCAAGTTGGGGTGAAGAAGAGAGCCCTCCTCCTGGGTCTGTAGCCCTGAAGTGTTCCCCAGAGGAACCGGGAGCTCCGTCGAAAGGCAGAGCAGCAGGGGAAACCAAGGCTGCCTGAGCCATCGTGGGGCCACCAGGATCATGGAGGCCTTGTCCTGCAGGACCTTGAAGAGGGACTGGGAGATTAGTGGTGTGGGAGGGAAGACGTACAGAAGGCTCTCCAACCACGATATGGGGAAGGTGACTACCGCTATCCAGGACGGATGCAGTTGGGGACAACAGAAGCAGGGCAGCTGAGCATTGCAAAGGCTGACAAAGAGGTCCAGACTTGCGGTTCCCCAGAGTCGGAATAGTTGCTGTACCACCCTAGGATCTAGTCATCATTCATGCAGCTGGAGGACCCTGCTCAGCCTGTCCGCTAGGGCATTGTCTTGGCCCGAAAGGAATATTGCCCTGAGGAGCATTCCCTGACAAGCAGAGGGCTACTGCCTCCTGGCAGAGGCGCTGAGACCCTGTGTCCCCCTGCATGTTCAGGTAGAACATCACAATCTGGTTGTCCATTTGAACTAGCACCGACTGGTTCTGCAGGCAGTGGTAGAAGACCTTGATCACAAGAAAAATGGCCTTGAGCTCCAGCAGGTTGATCTGTTGCTGGCTCTCTGCCAGGAACCAGTTGCCCTGACTGCACAGTTCCTCTCAGTGGACACCCCAGCCCAGTAGGGATGCGTCTGTGGTGAGGACCCTCTCGGGGTTTGGGGGCTGGAAGGGCATGTCCTTCTGCAGGTGCTGTGTGCCCTCTCACCAGATCAGCAACTGTGCTAGTTGATGGGACACTAAGACCCTGTCCCAGAGTCTGCCTGTGGCTTGTGTCCACTATGAGCGGAGACACCACTGAACTGCTCACATGTGGAGGCAGGCGTTGAGAACCACAAGAATTATAGATGCCATGTGGCCTAATAGGCGGAGCATGGACCACATCAACAACAAGTGATGGCGCTATACCTTGGTGACCAGGGCACTGAGGTGATCTGCCCTGTCCAGGAGGAGGAAGACTCTGGTCTGGAGAGTGTCAAGATGAGCTCCTATGAACTCTAGATCCTGAGTTGGAGTGAGGTGAGATTTGGGGTGGTTTATCACGAACCCCAAATGCTGCATGACCTTGAAGATGCGGGCTGTGACCTGTTGCACCTTGCTGATCGTGTCCCCTTTCACGAGCCAGTCATCCAGGAATGAGAAAATAAAGGCCACTTGGAGACAGAGGTAGGCGGCCACCACTGACAGGCATTTGGTGAAGACTCTTGGTACAGAAGTTAGGCCGAAGGATAGTACCCTGTAATGGTAGTGGTTGCCCCCTGCCATGAACCTTAACTACTGCCTGTGACTGGGATAAATAAGGATGTGGGTGTAAGCATCCTTTAAGTCTAAGGAGCATAGCCAATCTCCCTTTTGGAAGTAGGGCAGCAATCAGGGCCGGTCCGTCCATTGTGCAAGAATGTTGTTTACACAGGGCCCCGCGTTTCAGGGGGCCCCGTGCAAACAACATTCTGCATCTGCCGGTAAATTTAAAAAAAAAAACCAAACTTGCTACTGCTGCCGCCGTAGCAGCAGCAAAATCGAGCATCCCGCGGGTCCCTCCTGCCCGGCAAAGTCCTCCATGTGGCCTCAGCTCCCTAAGTGCCAGCTTTCAGAGCCGCGAAGGGAGAGAGCTTCTCCCTCGAGGCTCTGTTAAGCCGCTGGCGCTGATGGAAACAGGATTTCCTGTTTCCCATCAGCCCCGCGGGCTTAAACAGAGACGCGAGAAAGGGAAACTCTCCCTTCGCGGCTCTGAAAAGCCTGTGCTGAGGGAGCTGAGGCCGCAAGGAGGACTCTGCCGGACAGGGGGGGCCCCACGGGATGCTCGATTCTGCCGCTGCCATGGCGGCGGCGGCAGCAGCAGCAACAAGTTTGTTTTTTTAAAATCTACCTGGGCTATGGGGGGGGGCTAAGACTGGAAGTGGGCTGATGGGGGGTAGGACTGGTAATGGGCTATGGGGGGGGCTAGGACTGGAAATGGGCTGATGGGGGGGCTAGGACTAGTAATGGGCTATGGGGGGGCTAGGACTATTAATGGGCTATGGGGGGGCTAGGATTGGAAATGGGCTGATGGGGGGCTAGGACTGGTAATGGGCTATGGGGGGCTAGGATTGGAAATGGGCTGATGGGGGAGCTATGACTGGAAATGGGCTGATGGGGGCTAGGACTGGTAATGGGCTGATGGGGGGCTAGGACTGGTAATGGGATGATGGGGGGCTAGGACTGGTAATGGGCTATGGGGGGCTAGGACTGGTAATGGGCTGAGTGGAAGGGGGGCTTGAACGGCAAACAGCTGATGGGGAGGGGGGCTTGGAATGGAAATGGGCTGAGAGAGGAGGGAGCTAGCACTGGAAATGGGATGAGGGGGGGGGAGCAAGGACAGGAAATGGGCTGTTGGGGGATGCTAAGATTGAAAATGGGCTGTGGTGGGGGCTTGGATTGAAATGGACTCATGGCGGGGCTAGAACTGGAAGCAGGCTCATGGGGGGCTTGGATTGTAAATGGGCTGAGTGGAGGGGAGCTAGGATTTGACATCGGCTGATGGTGGGGCTAGAAAAGGACTAGAAATGGGCTGATGGGCGTCTGGGATTAGAAATGAGCTGATGGAGGGACTTGGATAGGACTGGAAATGGATGGGGGAGCTAGGACTGGTAATGGGCTGATGGGGGGGCTAGGACTGGTAATGGGATGATGGGGGGCTAGGACTGGTAATGGGCTATGGGGGGCTAGGACTGGTAATGGGCTATGGGGGGGCTAGGACTGGTAATGGGCTGAGTAGAAGGGGGGCTTGAACTGCAAACAGCTGATGGGGAGGGGGGCTTGGAATGGAAATGGGCTGTGAGAGGAAGGAGCTAGCACTGTAAATGGGATGAGTGGGGGGGAGCTAGGACAGGAAATGGGCTGTTGGGGGTGCTAAGATTGGAAATGGGCTGTGGTGGGGGCTTGGATTGAAATGGACTCATGGCGGGGCTAGAACTGGAAGCAGGCTCATGGGGGGCTTGGATTGTAAATGGGCTGAGTGGAGGGGAGCTAGGATTTGACATCGGCTGATGGTGGGGCTAGGAAAGGACTAGAAATGGGCTGATGGGCGTCTGGGATTAGAAATGAACTGATGGAGGGACTCGGATAGGACTGGAAATGGATGGAGGAGCTAGGACTGGAAATGGGCTGATGGTGTGGCTAGGATAGGATTGGAAATGGGTTGATGCAGGGACTAGAAGGGAGCGGATGCTGGGGGGGCTGGAACTAGAAAGGAGCTGATGTTGGGGGAGGATTAGAATGGGATGGAGCTGGGAGAGTGAAATGGAGAGGGGAAAAATATTTTGTGTGGGAGGGAGGACAAATCTAAAATTGGCTGCGTATTGGGAGAGTAAATGGGGATTGAGGATAGAGTGGTAAAATTTGATTGGATGAAATAGGAATGAGGAAAGAGCAAAAGGAGAAAGATTAGTATGTTAAAGCAGATGTAGAGAGAGAATGGAAAAAAAACTAGAAGAGAGAAGAAAGGACAAATGGACAGCAGACGATGGAGAGTTAGCAGAAGACACGAAGAAACCAGAAGAAAGTGGCTGGAGCAATTGCAACTGAAAAAAATGCACAAAAGGTAGAAAAATATCTCTTTATTTTGAATTTATTAACTGGAATATGTCAGCTCTGGGAAATGTGCATCATTAACGTCTGCGCTTTGTTTAGTACAAGAGGAAATTAATTTATAGTTTTATTTCTACAGTGTTGTACAGTCCAAGTTTGGCTTTTGGGGTTCCCAGTTTAATTACTGTCTTCCTGTTTCTAAATTGTGATTCCTTGTTTGGTGATGGTCTATGATCTGCATGTGTAACTGAGCTGAGGTATTCTGTTTATGTAATTCCTATTTAACATTGCCACTTGTTCTCGTTCCCCAGTAGGTCATGTATTGTTATTCTCTGAAATGTATTGGTTTAATATATGCAGTGTTGCCTTTTGATAGGTAATGGTGCTTTGTGAGTCCTGGTAGTGCTGTTACGATACGGCGGGTTTGCTATGGGTTCTAAATGCAAACCCTGAAGCACCACTCTAGAAAGGCTATAGATTCACCATAACTTTTTGTCGGAACCTCCAATCAAAAGGGAAGAGGAAAGGGAATTTGATTGAAGGTTCCGACAAAAGGTTATGGTGAATCTATAGCCCTTCTAGAGTGGTGCTTCAGGGTTTGCTTTTGGAATTGTTTGTTCACCCTGAGGGAGGTTTTTTTTTTGATGGGCTCTAAATGGGCAGTGTTTGTAGTAGTTCCTAATGTGCCTGGCGGTTGGCACTGGCTTATAGTAATGTAGAAATCTTTTAGTCTTTCTTTATCCATACACTCATTAAGAGGCATGTTTACTAAAAGTTAGTGTATGGTAACATTATGCAAATATTTATGCAAATATGGCCCTGCACCGAGTCTCCGCACATGGCCCCGCACCCCCTTTGGGCCGCCCCTGGCAGCAATGTTCCAAGGAAGAGCATCTTGAACTTCTCCCACACCAGGAACTTGTTCAGGTTTCACAAGTCCAAAATGAGCCTTAGGCCCCCTGGTCTTTTTGGGACCAGAAAGCAAAAGGAGTAGAACCCCTTGCCCCTGTGGTGGAGGGGTACTGGTTCCATGGCTCCATCGCTGATGAGGCCTGCGAGTTCCTGCAGTAGCAGGGCCTGGTGCAGGGGAGTCCGAGGGGGCTCTCCAGAAAGAAGGGGAGGCATCTGGTCCAAGTGAAAGAGGTAGTCTTCTCTGATCACCTGGAGGGCCCAGGTGTCGGTAGTTATGGCTGGCCACCAATAGGCAAAGTGGATCAGACACCCCCCTGTTGGCTGCTGCTCCCCTCTGGGAGGAGAGGTTATGCTCAGGGAGTCAAAACCCTGACCCAGTCTGGACAGGAGCCGATGTATGGGGCTCAAAGGGACCAGTGCTAACCGGAGAAAGAAGGGCAGTTTGTTCCCCCAAAATTCAACTTTTTTCCAGGGAAAGACTGACGTCTGTTGGGCTCTGCAGAAAAAGGGAGACCAAGTAAAATGGTACCCTTGAGCGGGAAGGGGACCACGCTTGCGTGGTAACATCTCCCAAAGGCTTTCTTTAAAAGCTGGGGAGATGCTTCCATGGTGCTCCATCAGGATCATCCATATGCGAGGACTGACTTCCTGTTTGTTGCTAGAGAAGTAACATAATCACTGGTGGGAATCTTTCGACAGTACTACTGACCCTGATACAAGAAGGGATTTTGAATAAAGGCCTGTCCTTTGTCCCTGAAGTTAGATAAGATTTCTTTCAAGTCCAGATTGATATGGAGAGGTTCTTATGAAAGTTAAACTTACACTCATATTTTTCTGCTCCTACTGCATCTGCAGCTATACCCGAGTGTGAGTCAACTGCACCTCAGGACTGTCCAGGAAGAGTTTCCCTCCCTTTAGTCTAATTGGTCACCTCCTGGTCCATTACACTCGACCTTGCAGACTTTTAAACAGCTGGGGATTTAGCAGCTATTGAAGAAACTAGAGGTAGTAAGATGTCTTACAGTTTATCAAGGGAAGAACAATCAGCACTTTCGGCTCTTTGTTCAATGCCTGAGGTGGTGATCAGGAGAGTTGATAAGGGAAGAGCCATATTTATCTTAGACAGGATTATTCAGCTAAAGCATTTCGACAATTAAATGATAAGAATTTATATACAATTTTAGCTGTAGATCCTACAACCTCATTGCAGAAAACTTTAGAAGCACAGGCAGTGAAATATATAACAAAGAAAGAATTTTTGTTTCTAAATGTCTTGAATCCGGAGAAAATACATAAAATTTTAGATCATCCCTCAGGTAGACCTACTGCTTTGACGAAGGGGCCCCTACTTGAACCTCTCTCGGTTTATGCTGATTCATTTTTGCGCCCTTTATTTAGAAATATACCATCCTATCTAAGGGATACCTCCCAATTTTTCAATGTCCTTTCTGAAATTGATGCGAGTCTACTGAATGATGAATTTTTGCTTGTGACCTTAGATGTCACATCTCTGTACAATATACTAATATTCCCCAAATTGAGACTCTGACAGTGATGCAAGAGGCATTATATAATTGGGGTAATCTAGCGGAAGGTCATCTTGAGTTTATTTTGTGCCTAGCTTCTATAACTCTGCACAATAATTATTTGGCGTTTGAAGACACCATATACCAGCATGGGGGGGGGGGGGATGAGATAGGGACGACTTTTGCTCCCTCGATTGCTAACATTTTTATGGGCATAGAGAAAGGATCATCTGAAGTGCAGTATTGCACTAGTGCTGCCAAACTTATTATTCATTTGTTGGGTCCAACAAACAGGAGGACAGCGGTAAAACATTCTGCTCGGATGTTTGTAAAGCCCTTTTACTAAATTCATATAAATGTGAAAAACTTATCTTTATAAACGGCAATGTCAGAACATCCCTTCAATCGCTGGTGAGTAGTCAATACACAACATGCATGTTTCGGGCCAATACAAGGCCCTGCTTCAAGTGTAAAAAAACAGCTGTAAGTTAGGATCCGTGAATGGCTTGCAGGCACTGCATAATGATCCCATGGTTCCTGGCGTTTTTCTGGACATTCACGGATCCTAACATAGCTGTTTTTTACACTTGAAGCAGGGCCTTGCATTGGCCCGAATCATGCATGTTGTGTATTGACTACTCACCAGCAATTGAAGGGATGATCTGACATCGCCGTTTATAAAGATACGTTTTTCACATTTATATGAATTTAGTAAAAGGGCTTTAGAAACATCCGAGCAGAGTATTTTCCCACTCTCCTCCTGTATGTTGGATCCGACATATGAATAATAAGTTTAGCAGCACTAGTGCAATACTGCGCTTCAGATGATCTTTTCTCTATGATTATATTGTGATGATCATTCTGATTTTTTGGGGTTTATATCTATAACATTTTTATGGGGGCATATAAGTTGCGATGGGTATATAAATCCCCCTTTGACCCATGGATTAAATTATGGAGTCATTATATCGACAACGTGTTCATGTTTTGGATGGGCACAGGGCATCAGCTCCAATCATTTCTCCTTTGGTTAAATAACTGTGATCCCCATATTCAATTCTCTATGAATTTCAGTAGTCAGCAAATAGCATTTTGGATGTATTGGCCTCTGAGAGGATGGGGGAATGGCATATGACTGTTTTTAAAAAAAAACAGATCGTAATACTCTCTTGCATTTTTCGAGTATCCATCCTCTGAGACTGAAGGAAGGGTTGCCTACTCACAGTTAATATGTTATAGACAGAATTGCTCCTCTCTATCTGACTTTGAGGACGGCATTCTTACAGAGGGGATATCCCTCAAGGGTGGCTGTGCAGGCTTATACACGGGCAAAATTTAATTATAGGCTGTGGCTACTGCACCTTATCCCTAATTTATGAAGCCAAGAGGAAAGTGAATTTAAATACTTTATTTCTCAGTACTCACCATTGAGTCGTAGGTTGTAACGCATGGTTTCTAAACATTTTTCGATATTGCAGGTGGTGCCCTGTCTGATGAATAAAAAAAACTCAATTTGTCTGGTTTAGGGGGCACAATCTTAAAGCTTTTATGCCCCTCTCGTTTATTATCCTTGGTAGCTCAGGCAGGACACCCCATTAGGACATCATCCCTGTGGGGACTGTTCAGTTTGTGCTATTTCATTGGATTTGACTAAATTTGTTTATGAAGGTCATGAGTATGACTTTTGGCACTCCAACACCTGCACTTCCAGTCTTGTAGTGTACTGTGTGAAATGCTCATGAGGACTTCTCTACATTGGCAAGACCATTTGCACATTTAAGTTGAGAATGTAAGAACATAAGAGCCGATTACATTGTGGTCGTCGGGAGGCTCCACTGGTTCAACATTGTATGGACCAGGGACACCTCTTTGAATGGTGTTTTTGCTTAGATCAGTTGGAACGTGATAGGATAGGTTCAAATGGGGACAGGTCCCTGCTACACAGAGAATAAAGATAGATTTTATGTCTTAATACTATCTGGCTGAAGGTCTTGACGTTGCAGAATGAATGGGGATAATGTTAAAGAATTTGTGTGGAGCTGAGAATAAATGTTTTGATTTAGTCTACTGATATGGTTGACATGAGCTTCCTGAGTTACTGTGTTGTGACTGGTTGATGTGATTTGAGTTGAGGGTCTGTGATTGGCTGCCTGCGGAGGCCTATCTGTATTGAGATGGTGTAAATTCTATATCTCTCACTTGGTTTGCAGCTGGTTGTGCTGTGAGGGCTTGTGTGCATCAGTGATGCTAAGGGCTAAGCTATTGGTAGCTTAACTACTGGAAAGGTCTCACAAGATGGACAGGTCTCAGTTGAGGTTCCAGACCAAGACAAACCACCCATCTGGGTAGCAGCAGAATGGGACAGTGTTGGCAGCGGAGGATCATATTTCTGTGACAATGGCAATAACACTAAACTTAAACTGTGTGGAAGAAAGGCCTGGCAATCTACTTCCTATCTTGCCATGAAAACCCAATAGATAGTCACAACAAAACAAATTGCACTATAGTGCTGGAAGATGAGACCCCCAATTGGCTACTGGGGAGGAGCTGAAGACCTTTCAGAGTATAGCCAGCATTTATGATGTGGTTGGATCAAAGGCCTCGGAACGACTGACTGCTGATGTAGCTGCACATGAAATGAGAGTCAGAAGCTGCAAAGATGTCTTACATATTGGGACATAGAACATACGAAGCATGAACCAAGGGAAGTTGGAGGTGGTCAAGAATGAAATGGAACATGTACAACTTGGGTGTTGGGTGTTAGTGAACTGAAAAGGACTGGCATCGGGCATTTTGCATCTGATGATCACATGGTCTACTATGCTGGAAATGAAAGACAAAGGAGAAATGGCATTGCATTTCTAATTAAGAAGAAACCTGTAAGAACTGTAATGAAATACAATGCAATCAGTGAACGCTTAATTTCTATTTGTCTACAAGGAATGCCTATCAACAAACTATAATTCAAGTATATTCCCCAACAACAGTTGCAGAAGATGATGAAATTGATGAGTTCTATGAACAAGTACAAGCTGAAATTGACAGAACATACAGACAGGATATCCTGATTGTCATGGGTGACTGGAACGCAAAGGTTGGCAGCAAAGAAGAAGGCAAAATGGTTGGAAAATATGGACTTGGCAACAGAAATGAAGCTCGAGAAAGAGTGATAGAATTCTGCAAGACCATTAATCTATTCATCTCAAACACCTTCTTCCAGCAACACAAGTGGCGATGGTACACATGGACTCCACCCAATGGATTGTACAAAAATCAAATTGACTACATCTGTGGAAGTCAACGATGGAAAAGCTCTATAATATCAAAACCTGGAGCTGACTGTGGTACAGATCACCAACTACTAGTATGCAAACTCAAGCTAAAGTTGAAAAAGAGCAAGCCACTCATGAATATGACCTTGAGAATATAGCACCAGAATTTAAAGACTGCCTGCAAACTTGATTTGCTGCTTTAGATAGAAATGATAGAGTCCCAGAAGAGTTATGGGATGACATCAAGAAGGTTGTGTTGGAAGAAAGTGAGAAATCTCTACAAAAGGTGAAAAAGCAAAAACGGACAAAATGGATGACCGAAAAAACTCTGAAAATTGCCCAGAAACGCAGAGAAGCTAAAGCCAGAGGACAAAGAGAGACAATCACAGAACTCAACAGAGATTTCCAACGTGCAGCAAGACAAGACAAGGAGAAGTACTACAATGACGCATGCATGGCAATAGAAGCAGATACTATTAGAGGAAGAACAAGATTGGCTTTCCTAAAACTATGAGAGTAAAATAAAAAATTCCACTTTCGAATTAGAATGTTACAAGATGCTCAAGGATCCATACTGAATGATGCTGAGAAGATCAAGAAAAGGTGGAAAGAATATGCAGAGTTATTATATGATAAAGATCAAGTGGCCCAACAGCCATTTCAACCTGTATCTTATGATCTGAAACCATTGCTGATGAAAGAAGATGTTGAAGCAGCATTGAAAGCCTTCAAAGAACAAAGCACCAGGCATTGACGGCATTCCCATAGAAGTTTTACAGCAATCTGTTGCAGCTGTTACCAAACTTACAGGGCTCTGTCAAGAAATTTGGAAGACAACATCATGGCCAACTAACTGGAAAAGATCTGTGTTTATACCAATACTAAAGAAAGGTGATCCATCGCACAATCGCTCTGATCTGACATGCCATCAAAATTATTCAGCAGAGACTACATCCATACCTGGAATGAGAACTACCTGCATTGCAAGCAGGGTTCATAAAAGTACTAGGAACGAGAGACATCATCGCGGAGTGAGATGGATTCTTGAAAAGTCTAAAGAATACCAAAAGGATATCTATATGTGTTTTATTGACTACAGCAAGGCTTCTGACTGTGTAAACCATGAGAAACTCTGGGCCACATTAAGAAAAATGGGTATAGCAGAACACCTCATCGTTCTCTTGATCATTGATCAGGAAGCAATAGTTCGAACAGAACAAGTTGAAACAGAATGGTTTAAAATCAGCAAAGGTGTACCTGCATACTTTCCCTCTACCTGTTTAATTTATATGCAGAACATATCATCAAAGAAGCAGGACTGTATGAAGACAACAAAGGTATGAAGATTGGTGGGAGACTCATCAACAACCTTTGCTATGTTGATGATTCCACATTACTGACTGAAAGTGAAGATGATCTGAAATGATTGCTTCTCATCATCAAGGAACATAGTCCTAAAATGGGCCTGCACCTTAATGTAAAGACGACAAAGATCCTGACAACTGGCAAAATCAATAAGTTCATCATTGGACAACTTTAACCTACTTGGATCAATTATCACTAAAGAAGCAACAAACAGTCAAGAAATCAAACACATTGCTCTTGGCAGAATGGTTATGAAGAACCTAGATAAGATTCTCAAGAGCAGAGATGTCTCTCTCCATACTTGTTCAAGCCATGGTATTTTCAATAACATCATATGGATGCAAAAAAAACTGATGCCTTTGAATTATGGTGCTGGCGATGAATACTGTGTATATTATGGACTGCCCGAAGAACAAACCAGTCAGTTCTAGAAGAGATCAAACCTAAGCTTTCTTTAGAAGCTCAGATGACAAGACTTCAACTTTCATACTTTGGACACATCATGCGAAGAGAGAAATCATTAGAGAAAGACATCATGCTTGGCAAGGTAGAAGATCAATGCAAAAGAGGAAGGCCAGTAATGAGATGGATCGATGCAATAATAGCAGCTACGGTTGCCAGTCTGTCAACAATGAGCTGCCTGACTGAAGACCGAACACAGTTTAGTTTCAGTTTCAGTTTATTTGCATTTGATATACCGCCCTTTATGACATCAGGGTGGTTTACAGACATATTAACAAACAAATAGTGGCACAAAGGCTAGAAGAAAGAAAGGGGACTACAATTTTAACAGAAAAGAGGAAAAACAAGTAGTATAAAGCCAGACATAAAGAAGAGATTATAGACGAACATAAACAAACCAGGTCAGTTATGAGAGACTGGGAGGCTGTATGCAGTGGTGAATGAGTGGGTTTTCAGCTGAGATTTGAAAGTAGAGTAATTTGTTTCTAGTTGGAGTGGTGTGGGCAGAGAATTCCAAAGGGCAGGACCGTGTAAGAAAAAAGCGGAGTAGCGGGTGGACTGAAGATGCGCATGAGGGTGAAGGAAGATGAAAGCGGTTGACGTGAATGGAGCGGAGATTGCATGTGGGAATGTGAAACTGAAGGAGGTCGGTGAGGTACTGTAGTGTGTGGGTATAGATAGCTCGGTGCACCAGAGTAAGAAACTTAAAGTGAACACGAAATTCCATAAGAAGCCAATGTAGGTGAAACAGCAGTGGTGTAACATGATCCCTACGTGAAGAGTGATTGATGATCCTGGCTGCAGTGTTTTGTAATAATTGTAGGTGACGTAACTGAGTGCGAGTGATACCTGTGAAAACGGAAATTGCAGAAATAAAGCCGAGAAATAACCGTGGTTAGAGTAAGGGTAGTCAAGGCAGAGGGGGAAAGAAAAGGACGGATAGAGAGTATTTGGCGTAGGAAGAAATATGATGTCTTGGCAAGGTGGGAAATATGATCCTTGAAAGTAAGAATGGAGTCAAGCAGGACCCCGAGATAGCGGAAAGAAGCAAGGGAATTGTGGAATTACCAATGGAGGGTGCAAGTGAGGGGCAGGGACTCCCAAAGGTGAACCATGTAGAGGAAGTTTTAGTCAGGTTAAGGTGAAGAAAGTTTGAAGACAGCCAGCTTGCTACAAGGGTGCAGCAGGAATTTAGAGGAGCAAGATCCAGATGGAGGGGGCTGGTGTGATGTAGGATGATGATGTCGATGGCATAGAAAAAAGCTGAGAGACCTGATTGTTGGATACAGAGGGCAAAAGGTGCAAGAAAAAAATTAAACAGAAGAGGGGCCAGGACCGATCCTTGAGGAACACCGCAGGGGAGGGGGGTAGAAGCAGAAGAGTGATGTGGACCAGTGGGTGAGGCCACAGAGAAAGAGTGGAAGGATAAGAAAGAGTGAAACCAACGATAAACAGTTCCCCTGAGACCACCGTGACACCAACCCGACGGCACTTAAAACAACAACAAATTCTGCACATGTGAGGGAAGGTTTGAGTCTCCCTCTGGACGCGCTGGCATGTGTATCTTGCAGCATTATGTGTTTCTCCGGTAAGCTTGATTTTGGTGGTGCTGCTAAAGAATCTGTGGGGCTGAAAACTAGTGTCTTGTTTTGTTTAACCAGGATGGTCGACGAGAGTGACCCCGAGGTGATTGGCAGATGAGAGTTGTCTAAGATTGGCTGCTTGCAGAGGCTTGTCTGTGTTGAGCTGGAATAAATAGTGTGCATGTGCGGTAGAGTTTAAATTTCCCTTTGGTTGAACGTTGACGGGACATGTCCAAGTGTTGGTTTCTGTGCACCGTGTTTCTCTGAAGTAAGTTTGATTCTGGTATTACTTGCATTATGTTGGGTAGTTTAGGCATGGTCCGGCTGTACTGGGGTAACAGATGATATGTAACTGTGTTTTCTTTCACCCTAGTGTCCTGTTGGGAGTAGATCTGCAATGGTTTAGAGTGTTCATGACGGTGCTATTCGTGCGAGCATTCTACTCCTTGTATTTTTTTATATTTTTGTTTCTCTTTGGTTGTTCTGAAGAAAGCTGTTAATGTGGTCCTCTCTAATGATCTTTAATAGTTTTTGATGGAAGTCGCAATATATTTTAACATCTGGGAGTATTCTTGGGTTCCCACAGTTATGTTTTGGGCTCAGGGAGAAGAGTGTCCCTGCTGGTTTATATTATCTGCTGCGGGGGGTTTGGGTGTGGTGAATGTGAACTAGCGTTTTTGCCATTATTGTATATATTCATATGCATTTCCCTTATTCTCTCTCTTTTTTTATGATGATATTTGGGGAGAGCTGGTTTTGTATATAGCTCTTCTAACCTTTACGGATGGTGAAGTACATGCTGAGTCTGTCCAGTAAGCTATGTGTCCTGAGGCTCCTATAGTTTTGTGAGAGTTTTTCTAAGTGATATCATTATTTTTTAGATTAATGCTTATACCTTCTCCCTGACTGCAACACTTATGAAGTTTGATGGGATACTTAGTTACCCCTGAAGAAACAGTGGCAAAATGCCTGGATGATGTCACTTGCAGTGTTGGGAATGAACATAAGATATGCCATACTGGGTCAGACCAAGGTCCATCAAGCCCAGTATCCTGTTTCCAACAGTGGCCAATCTAGGACATACGTACCTAGCAGTATCCCCAAGAGACACATGTTCCACAATGCTTGTATTAGGTCAAGCATTGATATCCTGGGTCCCTTTTTAATAAATAAGAACATAAGAATGGTGTCCATACAGATAATTGTGTCTTTGGAAAATGGTTCAAACCTGAAGACACTGTGTGAACTCTTGGATGCTTGCTCTGTGGGATTGAAGGCAGATTTATGAATGAGCTATAATATCTTGGAAAGTAAAAAAATTCCTTTGAGGTTGTTCCTAAAAAGTTATATTTATGAAAAAAGAAGAGTTTTTGAGGATCCTTGATACTATGATCACAACACTGAGCCCTAGTGCTATGTTTATGCACAACGGTGGGTTGGAGATGGTCTAAGATCCTTTTCTTCTCGACTAGCATGACACTATGTTGTGGAAATTTGGAGCCTTGTATGTTTATTTTGGAACTAGTTTTTTCATTTTTTGATTGTACATCTTTTTTTCATTCCTTTGTGCTAAACTGGTGACAGAATACTTTTTAGCAGGTCTGCTGCCCTCAGGAATTTACGTCAAAAAAGAGTCTTCGTCTTCCTAAGATTGGCTCTGTTGAAATATTCTCCAAATGAGTTAGATTTGCACATACCATGATAAGAATGGCTCTCACTCATATGCTACGATATACTGGCTATGACAGTGGTTCCCAAACTTGGGATCGGGACCCCAAATGGGATCACATCAGTGGATGGGGTCACAGAAAACTTCTGTCTGGACTTTCACTGTGTCTTATGCCAAGTAGAGGCAGTCATCAGTCAGCATGTGGCCTGTGAACTAGTGAACATTCATAGATCTTTGCTCCCACCTTGGTAAGCTGCCTGTTAGACTGGAAACCTCTGCCAAGTACTGGGGTCTGTAAACACACACTGCACACTGACACAAGCTACCTTGTGCTGACTGCTGCTGCTGTTGCCACTATTGTAGCCACTGCCTGGAGACCTGCTATTTTGATTTCATCATCATCTGGGGTCACATGATTTTTCAGTTGCTAAAACGGAGTCATATGGGATAAAAGTTTGGAAAACACTAGGCTATGATCTTTCTCTCTCTCAAATATACTGCTACTGCATCTTAATCTTTGCTTTCTGCTAAAGAGAGCTTCTTTCTGGAGTTCATAAGGTGTAACATCTTCAAGCAAACTATCAAAGTGTGCTTTCAAGTTGTTTTTAATCAAGCTATGGAGATCATTAGCAAGACTATTTCTGTATCTGCCGCATTTTCTTGGCCTCTAATTGCATTTTTTGGTACTTTAAGACCTTCTCCAGCTTTGTAATGACACATATTCTTATGTTTTTATTATTTACCACTATGTTTGGTCAAGCTACTTACTGGTTGGAATGGGAATGTCCTACATCATTACAACTTAGGTCTCTCTGACCTAAGTACTCCTCAAACCTTGTGATAACTTGTTGCTCTATGGTCGGCACCAATGAGGAGTTTATGCCTGTTTCTTCTGCACACAATGCCGGTAGATTATTTTCATATAGAGATTTTGCAATTATTATTATTTATAGAAACATAAAACATGATGGCAAAAAAAGATCATATGGCCTATCTAGTCTGCCCTTCCATATCAACTACTATAGTCCCTTTAGAGATCTTCTGTATTTGTCCTATGCTTTCTGGAATTCAGATACTGTCCTTGTCTGTATTACCCCCACTGGGAGAGGTGCAGAATAGCAATCTGTCATATGTGCAAATACCTCTGAAGTGTTATGCGCATGCAACTCAGATGCATCATACACAGTTCAGTACTTCAGAGGTACTTGTGCATTTGACAGACTGCTATTTTGCACATAAATATTAAGAACTGCAAACCTGCTAGGTGCTGGTGCAGATCCATAGGTCTGTGCATACTCTTCGATATTAGAGCACAGTTTTTGCGCACAGCCTATTTGCATGCTTTTTGTTTACAGCACTGGGCGCTTAACTTTCAGCGTTAGGTCTGCATTAGAAAACTGTGCACCATGCTCTCGTGCATGGCCGTAACGCAAGGTAACAGCATCAGTCATAGAGTAAAACTTGGGCCAAGTGAATCTGCACCAAATGCAAATACAAGTTAGTAATGCACAAGCATGTCCAACCCTACCATTCATATTTTACAGCAACTTTATTTTAGCAGAAGGAAAACAAAAATCGGATACCATCACAGCAGTACTTCAAATCCACCTGATCCATCTGTCCATGGATGGCTATCAAACACCGATAAAACATCCCGATGCAAAAGAATTTAAAAAGGTGTTTATTGGATAAATACCGGAAAACGCCACTTCCCTCAACTTGTGTTCTTTACTAGCTTTTGTGTCTGTGCTGTGCTGTGCTGTGTGTGACTTCTAAGTGACACACATGTACATGTTTGATTCCAGTAGAAAAGATATAACCAGGTGTATTTTTTGAGATACGTAGTAACTGTACCTTTTTCACTTTCTGCTAAAATTGACCCACGGTCTTCATGTACTAATGAAAGAGCACTACATATGAGTACCAGCACCTTTTTTGCTAGGAAAATTGCACTGGATATGACCAATATTACGTCTAGTATGAAAATACCAGTAAACACTGATTTTTTTGTACCCTTTGAAATCCCCTAATTACATGAAAAATATGCATCTAAATTAAGCACTGACTGTATTATCCAAAACCTATTAGCAACAATAATCCAATTTTTTTTTTTTTGCAACCAGCAACTCACTTATGTAACTCAGTTATCCAATCCACTTCAAGGTCACTGACTCTGTAACTTGATAGAAATGATATCATTCCTGTGCAAGGAGAATTATATCACCCATCAATAAAGTAGATATCTGCATGCTTTCAGAAAGCATCCTTTCACACAGAGGCATCAAGTTACAAACTCATAAGTTGAGTGCACGTCTGAAAAAATCTGTTTCTCAGAAAATGTCCTTGTTCATTCTAATAAAAGCCTCCTTTCAGCAAAAGAGAAAAACCTATGTTTGTTATAGAACAGAAAAACAAAAAATCCTTTTTGGCCTCTCTGTCATTTTGGGTTAGATATGTTAAACCTTTTCTATAGATACAGTAAAGAGTCATTTTATAACAGGTCATATAGGTATGAAGAGCAATAATGCCTATTTTGGGGCTACATCATAGAAATAACATGGGCGCCTATGCGTCTTAATAAACTAGCCTCATAAAACCTGCAACAACTGGGGATAAATGCACTCGCATAAAATTTATACCTACTTTAAAGATGATGAAAATGTATGCACAGCAAGTACATACAGTTTTCTATTTTATAAAATAGCAAGCATCCACTCAAACTGTACCTGTACTCTGCTCAGACTCCTCCTCCGAACATGCCTACACTCAAATTACCGAAAAGTAGGTGCGAACATTCTCCATGCCTACGTCATACGTGCATAACTCCAGGAATAATTTTATAAAAGCCCTTCTTCTTGGGTAAAATAGGGTTTACTCGCAGGAAAAAGAATTCATAACATTATCCCCAAGCAGGTAATTTTACTGCAGTGCTGGGAAAACCTTCTGAGCTCAGGCGCCATAGAGTTTTAGCTAAGGCCTAAGGAAATGGAAGGGATTCTCAGAGGATGGGGAGGAGTAGATTCCATATTCAGAGTAGGGGGTCAAGCTTTGGGGGAGTTTACTTTTCTGTTTTGCTGGGCACAGGAGTCTCTGTAGAAAGAGGAGAGGATTTACTGTAGCGAGGGTCTAGGGAGAGGAGACCCCTAATTGCCTTTTCAGAATGCGGCTCCTTTAAAACTGTGGCCTGCAGCATCGGGCCATGTGTTAGCAGTCCCAAGCTCCTGGTTGGGAAAAATAATGCCAGCTTTGAGGTGGTGTTATTTTTCCTTTGGAATAACATGGTTTGTGCTGCATTATTCCTTTACCGTGGAAGTCACTTAAGCTGCTGTAGTGAGTTACTGCAGGTTAGTGACTCCTGCGATAAATTAAGCTGCGGAAAAATCCACAATTGTACAGCAGCCTACTAACAAGCTCCCTAGAGGGGTTATACATAAAAATGTATATGGTCAATATAAACAACCGGGGTGGGGCTTAAATTATGCATGCATATTCATGCGGTACTGAATATATACATACATAGAGCAGTCGGCACCAGAGCTAACCAGAGCTAATATTCAGCCTGCTATCTGGATAAATATAGACAAGGTTTTTTGCTGTCCTTAATTTATACGGGGAGTTATCCAGCGAGCACACTAAATACTGATGCTCTACATATCATTTAGTGCTCCACCCATGCACCGCTCTGGCACTAGATGGATATGGCCAAGGCAATCTGTAAATAATTTCAGAGGCCCTATCCGTACAGTGCTGCTGAACATCCACAGATGGTGCCAGGTAGGAGATTTATTTGGATAACGGCTGCCATTATCCAGATAATTCCCTTTGAATATCGATCAAGCTAAGCTCCATTAGGCTTTTAATGTGGCTGTTTGATGTGTGCTTAGGGTTAGTGCGGAGCCATGTTAACGGTTAGTGTGCGCTGCATTAGTGGCCGCTGCTTAGCATGAACTGCACAGCTGCCTTCTCAAAAGTGCTGGGAACAGCCCCAATGGCTAATGCAGAGGTTTGCACTTAATATATGTTTCTTTATGTTTATTGAGCTTGATATACCGCCCTTCACATTTGTAGCAGGGCGGTGTACAATAAAAAGATATAGTAGAGAAGGAAGGAAAGAACACCATGTCTGATAGGAAAGAGAGGAGCATTCATACAGGATATTTATTTATTTATTTATTTAACAGGTTTTTTATACCGCCTTTCTTACAATCAAAGCGGTTACAAGACTACATCAGGTTAGCATAAAATACAAACATACAAACATCAGACTATACAGATCAAACAATAAATCCAGTTTATACCACCTTATCAAAATATCAAAGTGATAAGCAAAGGATCCATAGGTAACAAGGAAAGACTACATCATGTTAACATGTAATACAGACATACCTCTAAACGGAGGAACAGCCTACGGGAGAGACAGAAGGAGGAGGTTGTACATAGAATAATTTTTGCCACGGGCCCGCGCCTAAGGGCCACGCCAAAGGGCCCTCTGGCGAGGCCCTCAGGCGCGGGCCCACCTGTCGGCGGCTGCTGTTTAAAGGAGCTGCTGCTCCCCTCCCACAGCCCCGATTGGGCTGGAGGCAGTTCGTTGGTCTCGTGCCTCTGAGGGAACCGGCTCAGCTGTTCTTCCCGCCGTCGGCGGCTGCTGTTTAAAGGAGCTGCTGCTCCCCTCCCACAGCCACGATTGGGCCGGAGGCAGTTCGTTGGTCTCGTGCCTCTGAGGGAACCGGCTCAGCTGTTCTTCCCGCCGTCGGCGGCTGCTGTTTAAAGGAGCTGCTGCTCCCCTCCCACAGCCCCGATTGGGCCGGAGGCAGTTCGTTGGTCTCGTGCCTCTGAGGGAACCGGCTCAGCTGTTCTTCCCGCCGTCGGCGGCTGCTGTTTAAAGGAGCTGCTGCTCCCCTCCCACAGCCCCAATTGGGCTGGAGGCAGTTCGTTGGTCTCATGCCTCTGAGGGAACCGGCTCAGCTGTTCTTCCCGCCGTCGGCGGCTGCTGTTTAAAGGAGCTGCTGCTCCCCTCCCACAGCCCCGATTGGGCCGGAGGCAGTTCGTTGGTCTCGTGCCTCTGAGGGAACCGGCTCAGCTGTTCTTCCCGCCGTCGGCGGCTGCTGTTTAAAGGAGCTGCTGCTCCCCTCCCACAGCCCCGATTGGGCCGGAGGCAGTTCGTTGGTCTCGTGCCTCTGAACCTGAACTTTGGATGTTAATATACAAGGGTTGCTCAGAAAGTAATGCCCCACATGTTTTTTCTCAGTCCAGAATGAAGATAGAGGTGTGAAACTGAAAGGGTAGTAACTTGGAACTTCAAAGGACACGTGTGTAATTTTACAGTCGTCTGACAAATAGCGAGGCGGTAGTGATCCTTCAAATGGCGTCTATGAGTGACACACGGTACAAACAACAAGCTGTAATTGAATTCTTGGTGGAGGAGAAAGAAAGTGTGAGAAACATTCACAAACGGTTGTGTGCTGTGTATGGAAGTTCTGCGGTAGGTAGGAGCACCGTTGGATGATGGGTGAAGAGAATAAAGGCTTCAGGAAGTGGCAAAACGGAACTGGAAGATTGGCCGCGGTCTAGGCGTCCTACCTCAGCCACCAGTTCAGACAAGTTGCAGCGCCCTGCAATAGCTGCCAAAAAAATGCAATGTGTGCTTTCGAGTCAGTCCTGACTCCTGGCGACGCAGAAGCTCCTGGGTTTTCTTGGCAGTGTCACCGGAAGTAGATGGCCAGGCCTTTCTTCTGAGGCAATGGAGGGTTAAGTGACTTGCCCAAGGCCACAAGGAGTGCAAGTGGGAATCAAACCCTGGTTGCTTGGTTACCAAGCCAGTGTTCTAACCACTAGGCTACTCCTCCACTCCGCAATAGCTGCCAGCGGGCATTAAAATACTGTAAGCTGTTGCGATGTGCCTTGCACACACCTTTGAATATCCCAAAGAGTCGATAATTGCCATTGCACTACCTCTACTGACGGAAAGCTGTACGGACAATTCCCGACTCGTGATGCGCCGATCCGCACGAATAATGTCATCAGCGCGCTGCAACTTGTCTGGACTGGTGGCTGAGGCAGAACGCCCAGACCGCAGCCAATCTTCCAGCTCAATTTTACCACTTCCTGAAGCCTTTACTCTCTTCAGCCATCGTCCAATGGTGCTCCTATCTATCGCAGAACGTCCATACACAGCACACAACTGTTTGTGAATGTTTCTCACACTTTCTTTCTCCTCCACCAAGAATTCAATTAGAGCTCGTTGTTTATACCGTGTGTCACTCACAGATGCCATTTGAAAGATCACTACCGCCTCGCTATTTGTCGGACGACTAAAATTACACACGTGTCCTTTGAAGTTCCAAGTTACTACCCTTTCAATTTCACACCTCTATCTTCATTCTGGACTGAGAAAAAACATGTGGGGCATTACTTTCTGAGCAACCCTTGTATGTTATGTGCAAACCTTGGTGCTGTTAGTAAACAGGCTCCGTGGAAGGTGATTTTTAGAAGGATTAGGTGTCATTTGTACGTGTACATTGACATAAATGCACAAGAAGTGGTTTTAGAAAAGCTGCTATTTATTTCTGAATGACAACGACATGCGCAGTTCTGAAGGAACCATATTCTAGGCATGGATTGGATGGACCTCCAAGGCATACCAGTATTCCATATTTTATACAATACATATATATCCCCAAAAATTACAACATCAGCTTTTACACCTCCTTCAAGTTATACATCACTATGGGCTAACTTCTCATTTGGGTATCAGCTTCGGGGGAGGGGGAATTCTGCATACCTCTCTGGCACTACAAGCCACCTTAACTGTGGAAAAATAAGTCTTTTGGAGGACAGCTCCTTAAACGGCTCCCCTTTGACACACAGTTTTGAAGAATACGCCCTTTATGCATCTAACTATAAAATCTCCACTTGTATGTATAAGTGGCACTACTTATATATGCACATGCCCATATGATGATGCTCTTTTTGGGTAAATCTTCTTTGCAAAATGGCTTCTTCTGGTATGTGTGGCAACAAAGGTGACATTTTACTTACCAGTTAATGTCCTTTCCTTGGGTCCTGCTAGACCAGTCCGGACAAGTGAGTTGTGTTCTCCTACCAGCAGAATAGTGGCGACAAAGAACCAATGAAAAGCCCAGGTTTCAATAACATTACTCCTATGTCTCTACTCACCTCAGCCATCAGATGACTCCTCAGTATTTGTCCCAAGAAATATGTGAGAAACATGGCAAGCCTCACACAACACCTCAATCATGGTTAACAATGAGTAATCAACGCAGAGGTTTGCACTTAATATATGTTTCTTTATGTTTATTGAGCTTGATATATTGCCCTTCACATTCATAGCAGGGCAGTGTACAATAAAAAAGATATAGTAGAGAAAGCACAGTGACCACACAATTCACCATACAGCACTCCTGGAAAGTTACAAAGTCTCAAACCACTACAAAACACAATGGACCCACCTATTAAAGGTGAGTAACTACACTCTCTCCGTGTACAAGCAAGAAATAAGTCCTCGTGTATGGGACTCCAAAGATATAGGCTATCGGAACCCAAAAAGAAAGAATGGCCCAGCCAGGAATCAAGAACTGCAGAAGCCAGGAAGATCAGAGAGGCAGTCCCGTTGAGGGACACATCTGATGCAGTATCCACAGTTGACATCAACCAAGGAAATTTTGAGAAGGTAGCCTGGACGGACAGAAGGGCCGGTGGGTAGGAGTTGATCCTCAAGACCCAAAGAGATGCCGGAGCATGGCCTGGCCATAATTCTTGTCCCTTCCGGAATCTCCATCCAGACAGTAATGGGCTACGAAGATATGGAGAGAAGACTATGTCGCAGCCCTGCAGATCTCTTCTGCGAAGACAGAAAGGAGGTTGGCTACTGATGTAGCCATCACACGAACATTGTGAGCCATGACATTATCCCCTAGGCAGACCAGCCAAGAAATAAGCATGGGCGATGCAATCAGCATTCCAGAGGGATAGTGTATACTTCAAAACAGCAACACCCAGCCTATTGAGGTTGAAGGAAATGAATAACTGAGAGAATTGACAGTATGCCTTTGTATGCTCCAAGTAGAAGGACAATGCATGCTTGCAATCCAGCGTGTGTAAAGTTGTCTCACCATGATTGGCGTGAAGCAAGGGAGAAAATGTTGGAAGGACTATGGACTGGTTGAAGTGAAAAACCAAGGCCATCTTTTGCAGAAAATGTGCATGCGTGCGGAGCACCATCCGGTTCTGGTGGAACCTGGTGTATGGAGGTGTGCGATGAAAGCCTGGAGCTCACTCACATGTCGGGCTGATGAGACGACCACCAGGAAGTGGACCTTCCAGGTCAAGAACTTCAGCGGACACATGTCCAGCAGCTCAAAAGCAGCCCGCATAAGCTGGCCAAGGACCACGTTCAGATCCCAAGAGACCATAGGCAGCTTAATTGGAAGCTTTCAGAGAAGCAAGCCTGCATGAATCAGCCTACCAGAGAATGAGCAGACACGAGCTTCCCCTTGGAGCCACGATGTAAAGCACCTATTGTGCTGAGGTGAACATGCAGAGAGTTGGATTTGAGCCCAGAATTCGAGAGGTGCAAGAGGTATTCCAACAGCTGGTCCACAGGATAGACAAAGGGGTCCAATGCCCGACCAGCGCAGCAGAAGGCAAACTGTTGCCATTTGAATGCATAGGATTTACATGTTGACTCCTTGAGGGATGGTAGCAGGATCCCTGTGACGCCCTCGTGGAGGGTAAGCTCCACAAGGGCTACCCGTCAGAATCCATGCCATGAGCACCAGAGGAGTGGATGCTGGGATGCAACAAGGAGCTGCCCTTCTGTGAGATGAGGTCTGGTCGGAACCCAGGTGAAGAGGTTCCTTCTGTGAGAGCTGCAGCAGTAACGGGAACCATGGCTTTCGAGGCCAGGAAGCAGCGATGAGAATCATGAAATCCCTTCTCGGCCTGGAGCTTCAAAAGAGTCTTCGCAATAAGCGGAATTGGGGAGTAGGCATAGAGAAGACCTTTCCCCCAGTGAACAAGGAAGGTGCACAGAGCCAGGTGATCACTGGCTAGCCTCCGGAAGCATTCTGTGCCGTAGCGAAGAGGTCCACATTGGAAGTGCCCCACTCACGAAAGACCTGGTCCACCATCTCCCTCTTGAGGGACCACTCGTGTGGCTAAAGAACCTGGCTAAGGCAATCCGCTACGCCATTGCTCTTGCTGAGCAAATATGCTGCCCTGAGATCCATGCCATGGAGCAGGGCAAACTTCTAGAGGTAAACACAGGAGGTAAGAGCCCATACTTTTTACCACATTGCACTTAGTGCAAACTGAACCCTGTAATATATGGTATGGCACTTTTGCTAACGTGCCCCTTAGAGTCTAGCTCTGAATTTAATGACATGGTATTAACCAGAAATGCACAGGAAAAGAGGTAAGGCTGCCAGCCAGATTAGATATACTCACCCCTCACAATGGGTCTGTGAAATCACTTAGTCTTGACCCCTGTTTTGAACCCATGGGTAAAGAGCTTTCTATTGTCAAGTCAGCAGGCACTGAGTTCCAGAATGAGGGTACTAAGTAGCAGAGGATGGTATGGTAACTCTGCTCAATTATGATTCTAGTGGGTGCAGGGATTAAAAGGAGGCTATATTTTGAGGATCTAATGGAAAGAGAGCTGCCATTTTCCCAGCCATGGATCCTGTGTAATAACCAGTGAGCCACAGACTAGTTATTTAGATGCATGTATAGTCCACTGGCAGTTTTTGGCAAATTACAAAGAAACATATGGCATAATGGCAGTACAACATGAAACCATGATATCAATTATCAGACCTTGTACTTACACCTTCATCTTAAAACCACAATCAACCTAAAATCCTGCCATCTCCAAAAAATGTGTGAATGTTCAATCCCATTGATATATACTCTTCTTCGATTAACCATAATTCATTTCACCGCTACCAAATCATCGGCTATTGCTGTTGCTCTAAAAGTGCAACTGAAATAGGATTTCACCCCTTTCTGAAAATCCAATAAAACTAATTGACTTGGTCTATAATGGCAGATCATTCCACAACCCAGGACCTTCAATAGACAACATACAGCAACATGTGCTTATTTGACGTGTAGCTTTCATAGGGGGAATGCTCAGCAATCCCTGATTCAGAGACTGAAGATTTCACACTGATTGATAAAATGAGATTGCAACAGACAATGGTAGAGGTATAGCTGGACACATCTTATAGAAGGCCATCACAAGCCTAAGCTTAATTTGCCATTTGATTGCAAGCCAATGCAATGAATATAAAACAGGAGAGAGATGATCAAAGCATCTACCATCCATCAGAAGATGGATAGCAGCATTCTGAATCAACTGCAAGGCTTTGATCAAGGATGCAGGAAGTCCAAGGTAGATGGAATTCCAACCAGGATCAAAATGAGCAGCTGCAAAACAGTTTGAAAATCAGCATAATCTAAATATAGTTTAGCCCAAAAAAACCATATATTGTTAAAAGAAATGCAGCCTTAACAACCTGAGCTATCTGAAAGTTAAACGTAAAATGTACATCCAAAATAAAACCCAAATAACGACATTCAAATTTTATTTATTTGCATTTATATACCGCTTTTCCAGGGATCAAATGTGGTTTACATTAAACAATAACAATTACATATAACAGTTCAAGAACTATGTACAATGAACAATGAACTTGGGACTGAGCTTGTAGTCCTATTGTGAACTATGCACAATGAACAATAAACTTGGGGCTGGACTTCAGTCCAATTGTGAGTTAATTACAATGAGAGGATATTTGTGCCTTCTATATCGATATGTGGGACTGTTTTGTTTTGTTTTCTTATTCAGCGTGTGCAGTATTGGGTGGTCCTGCACTACTTATAGTATCTATGCTGGTTGCAGGAAATGCTCTTTTATGCTGCTTTCTACAAGTGTTGTAGAGATCTAGCAGCATTGTGTTAGGGAGAGATGAGAAATATGAATTGCTTAGAGTTGCTTTAGGTGTGGTATTAGGTACTTTAAGTATGATATTAAGTAGGGTCGATGGTTCAAATGAGTTTCCAAAATGCTGTTTAAAAATATGTGGTTTTAGTTCTTTATGGAATGTGGAGAGATCGTTGATTGCTCTTAGTTCTTCAGGTAATGCGTTCCAGAGTGTGGGCGCGAAGTGTGAGACTGCTCTATTAGTGGCTCGATTGGATTTGCGGAAGTCTGGGAGAACTGCTAGTTTATGCTGGGTGTATCCTCTTCTTAATTGTGATATAGACAAGGCGTGGTCATCAAAATCAACAAAGGAAGCAACGTCCAATAAATATCCCTACTGAGAACAAGCAATTCTGTGTTCCTCAGATTTGGAGGCAAGTAATCAGCACTGAACCAAATACAAACACCTGGTATACATTCCAGCAGGGTCTTATGAGTGGCATCCTAAATCAGCTTCTCCTATGTCGTCATTCGATAACCAGCATTTAGAGTGATTAAGATGTCACACAGTGGGTGCAAACAATTAAATCATCTTGCAGAAAAAGTAGACTCTTGTAGAGCTCCTTATATCAGCTTATGCCACTCTGAACTCTCTTTACTCTGAGTTACCTGCAGTATTTGTTCAGGAGTGCAGGAGCAGCCTAGTGGTTAAGGGAGCAATCTGGGATCAGATAGACCAGGGTTCAATCCAACTGACACCCCTTGTAGTCTTGGAAAAGTCACATAACCCTCCATTGCCTCAGGTACAACCACAGATTGTAAGCCCTCCAAGGACAGAGAAATAGTGTAGTTACTCACCTGTAACAGATAATCTATGGAGACAGCAGTAATCAATCCTCACATTGGTGACATTGACGCCGATGGAGCCCTGCGCGGAAGCTTTTCCCCAGCTTTCAAAGAAAGCCTTTGGGAGATGCACCACACATGCATGGTCCCCTTCCCGCCCAAGGATACCATCTTGCCTCAGTCAAATAACATAGCTAAAGACATCAAAAACGATAAGAAGCAACTCCACGGAGAGGAGGGAGAGTTGTGAGAACTGATTCCTGCTGTCTCCAGAGAACACCTGTCACTGGTGAGTAACTATGCTTTCTCTGGGGGCAGCAGGAATCAGTCCTCACATATGGGACTCCCTAGCTATAGGCTACCAAAAAACCTGTAGAAATGCCAAAGGTGAGCCATGAGCAGCAGCAATTGAGTCTAAAGGTAACAGACTCTCAAGAGACCCAAGTATCTAGTGAGAACCAGCACTCCGGTACCCTGAACACAGAGGGTCAGAGGGCAGGAGTTGCCTACACCCCGAACAGATGATGGAGTACGGCCTTGCCGAAGGTGCTGTCCCATCAGGACTCCCTCTCCAGGCAGTAATCAGCTGTGAAAGTGTGGACTGAAGACCAGGTGGCAGCTCAGCAGATGTACGAAAGAGGGACAGAACACAGGTTTGCCACAGATGTCACCATGGCCCCGATGCTGTGCACTGTGACTCGGCACTCCAGTGAGAGCCCAACCTGCTAGTAGGCGAGGGCAATGCAGTCCGTTACCACAGTTGACAGAGTTCACTTGGTCATCACCTCTCCCCAGCCGGCTGGGGTCATAGGAAATGAAATGATGAGAGGGTTTGCAGTGGCCCTGGGTATGTTGAAGGTAGATAGACAGGGTCCTCTTACAGTCTAGGGTATACAGTATAATCTCTACCCGGCTTGTGTGAGGCTGCAGAAAGAAGATGGGGAGCACTACCTCCTGAATGAGGTGGAAGGGGGACACCACCTTAGGAAGAAACTTGGGCTACGTGCGAAGCACCACCCTGTTCATATAGAACCTTGTGTATGGCGGGTCCACCAATAACACCTGAAGCTCACTGACCCTGCGACAGTATGTGAGTGCCACTAGGAAAATGAGCTTCCATGAGAGGCCTTCCGGTGAGCATAGAAAGCACCACATTGAAGTCCCACTCCACCACTGGAGGGTGGACAAGGTGCTTGGATAACAAGAGGCCCCGCATGAAGTGGGTCACGAGGGGCTGGAGAAAGAGGGGTTTGCCCTTAATGAGGCGGTGATGTACCACCAGAGCATTCAGGTGCACCCTGACAGAGTTGGACTTCAGTCCTGCCTGCGACAGGTGGAGCAAATATTGCAGCATAAGCTACACCGAGTACGAGAATGGGTTAACTTGCCATTCCGCACATCACACTGAGAATCTGCGCCATTTGACGCACAGATCCATCTCGTAGAGACCTTATGGGAGGCCAACAGGACCTCTTCTACCTCACCTGAGAGGCTGAATGAGGCCCAGGCTAACCTTTCAGCAGCCAAGTGGTTAGCAACAGGGACCCCAGATTGGGGTGTGGGAGGGAGTCCTCCTCCTGTGACAATAACGCTGAAGTGATCCCCAGAGGACTGGAGGCACAGAGGACAAGCGGAGGAGCAGTGGAAACCACGGATGCTTGGGCCACCAGTATCAGCGATGCCCCATCGTTCTGAGCCTTGAAGAGGGTCTTGGCAATCAGTGGCATGGGCACAGAGAAGAGAAGACATGGAGAAGGCCGCCTATCCACAGGATGAGGAACACATCCGCTGCCACCCATGAGGGATATGGTTGGCAGGAGCAGAACAGGGCAGCTGAGTATTGGTTGGACTCGCAAAGAGGTCCACCAGCAGAATTCCTCAGAGCTGGAAGAGCAGAGAGGCCACTCTGGGGTCCAGTTGCCACTCGTGCGGCTGGAGGACCTTGCTCAGCCTGTCTGCCAGGGCCTTGTCCTGGCCCAGCAGATACACTGCTCGCAGGAGCATCCTATTGCGAAGCGCAAAGGAGCAGAGAACTATTGCCTCCTGGCAGAGGGGATAGGACCCTGTGAACCCTGTTTGTTCACCTAGCACATCACCACTTGATTGTCCATCTGGACCAGCACTGACTGGTGCTGCAGGCAGTGATAAAAAGCTCCGAGAGCCAGGAAAATGGCCTGGAGCTTGAGCAGGCTGATCTGCAGTTGGCTCTCTGACTGCAATCAGCTGCCCTGGGATGCAGAAGTCCTTGCAATGAACATCCCAACCCAGCAGGAAGGCATCCATAGTGATGACCCTCTGGGGATCAGGGGCCTGAAAGTGCTATGAAACCTGCCACCAGCCAAAGGATTCCAGAGTTGGCGGGTCACCATCACCCTGTCCCACAGTTGTCTGGTGGCCTGGGTTCACTGGGAGCAGAGGCACCACTGGGCTGCCCTCAAGTGGAGGCAGGTGTCCGGGGTGATGTGGACTGTGGATGCCTTGTGACCCAGCAGATATAGCAGGAGGCAAGCAGACACCGTGCATCTGCGTTGGATGTCTGCAGCCAGCACCCTTAGGCAGTCAGTTCTGTCCTGAGGTAAGAATGATTTGGTCTGGAGGGTGTCTAGCTGGGCTCCTATGAACTCCAGATACAGTGTCGGGAGGAGATGAGGCTTGGGTTGGTTTATGACGAACCCCAGATGTTGTAGGACACTGATGGTGCGGCCCATGGCACACTGTACTTTGGCAACCGAGCCTCCTCTAATGAGCCAGTTGTTCAAGTAAGGGAAGATGAAGGCCTCTTGGAGGCGGAGGTGGGCTGCAACCACCGCTAGACACTTGGTAAAGACTCTTGGGGCGGAGGCCAGGCCAAAGGGAAGTACCCTGTATTGGTAGTGGCCGCCCCCCAACATGAACCTGAGGTATTGCCTGTGGCTGTGACGGATGAAGATGTGTGTGTGTATGCATCCTTTAAGTCCATTGATCATAATCATTCTCCCTGCTAGAGGTATGGCAGCAGCATCCCAAGGGAAAGCATCTTGAACTTCTCCCTCACCAGGAATCTGTTCAGGTCCCACAGTTCCAGGATGGGCCTAGAACCCTCTGTCCCAGAGTTGTGAGGGTACGAGTTCCACTGCCTTGTCCTCGAGAAGGCCTGTGAGATCCTGCAGTAGCAAGGTCTGGTGGAGGGCAGTCATGGTGGGCTCTCCCAGGAAGAATGGAGGGAGAGTCTGCTCCAAGTGAAGGAGGCTGTCATCCTTGACCATCTGGAGTGACCAAGTGTCGGTGGTGATGGCTGGCCACCAGTGAGCAAATAGTATTAGATATTCCCCATGGGCTGCAGGGGTAGGCCTCCTAGGGGTGGGGAGGCTATGCCCTAGGAGTGAAAAGTTCCCCCCCAAGCTGTGCCGGAGCCAGTGACTGGGTCTTGGGAGTCTTTGGCTTATCAGGGTCATGCCCTTGTCCTGCTGACCATGCTAGGGAGCTGGGCAGGTCTGATACTGAGGGTAGTTTCCATAAGTCCTTCCCTTCCTCGAGTAAGGGGGCTTTTTACTCAGGGCCTTCCATCAGGGAAGGATAGCGAACTTCTTGGAGAGCCTAGTCCTCGGCAGGAACTCAGACTCCAACTTTGCAGCCTTATCCATCATGGGTTTGCCAAAGAGATTCATCCTTGGCAGGGGACATCGACCAATTTGTCCTGAACCGATTGTTCCAGTTCAGAAGACTTGTAGCCAAGCCTGGAGGTCAGGCATCGATGCCCACCCCAGCTACTCTAGCCACTGACTCAAAGCCAATATAGGTTACTCGAGTCATGAATTTGGAGTGCACTCTGGCAGCAGAGGACAGGTTCCAGAACTGCTAGAGGGGTTCCTTGGAGAGACCAGCCGAGAGCCCGGTGAGTTCTTTTGCCAGGTCCCTCAAGTAGATTCCCATATACAGCTGGTATGCCTGGATTCGGCCGATGAGCACTGAGCCCTGGTAGCACTTTCTACCCAGGGCATCCAAGGTGCGGACCTCTCTACCCGGAGGCACCGAAGAGTGATCTTCTGGCTCTTGAGCAGACACATGGCCAACTCACCACCATGGAGTTGTGTGGCAGTTGTGCTTTCTGAAAGCCTGGGCTCCGTCAGACTCGATACATAGACTCCAGCTGATGGCTCACGATGGGCATAGATGCCGGTGATTCCCACATGCCAAGAAGTAACTGTTCCAGGATCGGGGGAACAGGCACTGGGGTCTCGTACTGGAGGATCTCGAGTTCCTGCATGCGAGGGTCCTCCTCCGACTTGGTATCAAATGCCAACGCCTTCGACATGTCCTGCATGAAGTCGAGGAAGGCCATATCCTTGGGTGCAGACCGGCGCTGGGTCTCAGAGGGAGAAGGGTCTGAGGGCACATCGTGGTGGTGATGGGTGTCTGGAGAGTCTTTGTCCTCGGTCTCCCAGTCCAACTTGTAGTCAGTGGAGGAATCGAGGCAGGACCAGACTGTGAGGTCGAGCCACACCCGATGATCTGTGCCTGTCAGAGGCCCTGTGGGCAGAGCCTCAGTCACTCATTGGAGAGGACTTCGGTCCCGAGGATTGGGACTGGGACCGAGATTGATGTTGAGGATCACTCCGAGGCCGATGGTGCTCAAGGATCAACTCGATGTTCAGGGAATTCCTAGAGCTCGAGGCTCCGGCGGTCTGGGCAGATGACCTAGCGGAACCAGGCATCATGGCCCGCTGTTGGGCCATGAAGGCAGACAAGCTGCGTTCCAAGGCCACCATTCTGATCTCCAGTCCAAATGGCTCCACAGCCTTCAATGCGGACACAGAGGATCTCGGGTCCAGTGCCAACTCAGACAAGGGGGAGTCTTTGACTAGGATGGCCTCAGGGGTCTGAGGCGTATCACCAGAAGCCAATGATTCTTTGTGGGCGACCTTGATCAGCCGCTCGTGCTCAGACCCCTCGGACTCGTGGCGTGGACTGCGGGACCGGGCGCGGGACTTACCCGCCTTCCCTGATTCATCCACAGACCCTGCCCTTGAGGATTTCTTCTTCTTGTGTTCCACTTCCAGGGTGTTCCGCTCAGAGGATCCATGGCCTCGGTTGGAGGCAGTGGGGTCACCTCGAGGCTCCGGGGTCCCAGATGAGGCCTTGGGGCACGGCGTCGCTGGAGACTCCAGGGCAGAGTCTGACCTTTGGAAGATCTTGTCATGCTGCCACTGATGACTCTTAATGGCTTTGGAGGACATCCTCTTACAGAGGCCACAATCCAAGGAGTCGTGGTCCGGCCCTAAGCAATGGAGACAGCAGTCATGTGTGTCGTGAGAAACATTTTCTGCGAGCACCAATCACACTTCTTGAAGCCACTAGTGGGGCAATGGGGAGAAAAAGGGCCCCAGCGAGGTCGAAAACCCAAGGCTCTGCCAGTGTAAAAAGGGCGCAAAACTGCACCTATCAAACCTAAAAAAGATAAAGAAAATACAAACCTGAGATGCAATGGCGAGGTAAGCGAGCTCAGGGCGAGCGGGAAAGGGAACTGTTACGCGACCAGGGAAATGCAATTTTCAAGAAAAAATAACAACACTTTTTCCAGGGGAAACAGACACATGTCCGGTGGACTCATTGGAAAAAAGGAAACTGAGGCAAGATGGTTCCCAAGGGCGGGAAGGGGAGCACACATGCGTGGTGCATCTCCCAAAGGCTTTCTTTGAAAGATGGGTAGAAGCTTCCGCGCAGGGCTCCATTGCCATCGACGTCACCCATAGTTGAGGAATGACTTCCTGCTTGTTCCTGGAGAAATCTATAGCAGCTGATTGTAATTTGCCTTGATCTACTACTGGAAAGGCATGAGCTAAATAGTAATAAAAAGATAAATAAGACTGGAGACATTTGATTGTCTCCTTCCCTAGACCAAAACCATGCAATCTAATAATAAAAATTGCATAATCCATTGTTTCGAACAACACAGCAGAAATGCTGAAGGCAGCCTCGATTGGATTTCAAAATATGTACAGTAGTTACACATCTAGTGCTGAAACCATTCTGAAAACCAAACATATAAACGCCTAAAATCGCTGCTCATCAATTATCACAAGTTGCTCTAGAGCTACCTGTTCAATAACTTTGGCCAGTAGCATTTAAGTTGATATCAACTTAAGAACTCAGGATCAAGGATAACTAAGGACAGGAGGCACCAAACCTTCAGACAATGAGGTATTTATCACCCTGGCTAGATACTCAGACATTTCTTCTTTACAACACAGAACAATCCCCATTGGACATGGGTTGAACAGGCATGTATTTTTTGACATATCAAAAAAAAAAAAAGGTCAAAAGACCATAGCACCTACTGGCCATCAGCAAACCATGATTCTGATTGCAAATGAATATTTGTCAGACAATCAGATTCAGATTTAAAGGGAAAGCATAGAGCTAACTCTTCAGTAGGTGACAGAACATCAGCAATTCCTGACTTAAGAGACCACGTCAAGTTTCACACATCATCAAATAACACTCCAGGATGATTCACAGCTCTTTCTTTACTCTCATTAGTCTTGATCGATATTTCTCCATTGCTGACCTATAATGTTCTCTCTTCTCAACAGAGGCGATCTTCCTCCATCGCCTCTCTACCTGACAAAGTAGCAATTTAGCTGTCAGAATCTCATGGCAATGAATTGAATTGTCTATTAGCCAAGAATTAAAGCAACAGGGCACAAATGAACTAAAAGGGATATTTTTTGTGTCTGTAGAAGAAAGACATCCTACATCTGGTGCTGGTTTTCACAGACCATTACATGTGCTTATTTGATGTGTTATGAGGTTACCTTTTTTTTTAGGGTTACCCCACAAAAACAGAAATTGCAAAATGTCACCAAATGTTATAAGCATTCCCTCATTCATTGTTAAATGATGATAATGCTGCACATGGCGCAGTGAGAAGAAACACACAGCAATGATTTTATCTTTAATGCCTTATACATTTAGGAGGAAATCTTGTCAATGGTCCACATAAATTTACAGGCTGTTACACAGGCAAGGACACATTTTATAGCAAGGTAGCTATAAATATTTCCAAAACAAAGTTTATTTAACAAAGGCAACACATGCGCGGATGTGCCTTTATAAAACAGGCACCCAGAGCTATCCCTAAAAGCTTACAAGTGCTCTTCCAAACATTTACGCTAGCTCCGAGCAGGCACTTGCATGTACTCTGCATGTATGTGTCTATTTACGCATGGACATCTCAGCTCCACTCGAATTACGGCCCTGGGAGCAACTACAGGTATCCTGCATAAAAGTAGGCTCTGTGATGCATTAACTAACAGCAATTTGTGTCATCACTAACCTCTTGCTGTAATCTACTGGCTTTTATTCCAAACACCTGCAGGTTCCCAAAAAGGTGCACAGCTTGTCCCGGGGTAAGCAGTGGATTTCCCAGGTCCTCTAATAATGGTTTATGGACCCTTTCTCCAGGAATTTGTCCACATTTTTTTTAAACCCAGCTACACTAACAGCTCCTACTACATCCTCTGGTAACGGATTTCAGAGTTTGACCACGCGTTGAGTGAGAAAATATTCTCATCAGTTTTAAATGGGTTACTCTGTAGCTTCATTGCATGTCCCATAGTCTTTCTACTTTTTGATCATGTGAACAGCCAATCTATGTTTACCCATTCCACTTCATTCATTAATTTATAGAGCTCTATCATATCTCCCCCACAGTCATCTCTTCTCCAAATTGAAGAGCTGTTAGATACCGCTCATCTAGGGCTAGAATTTATACGTACAATGCTGCATGCTAACACTGTTAACAACCTTAATAAAACAAGATAAACTATATAAAATAGGACCTGTGGTAAATAACACACATTAATGTTGCGTTAGCATGTCATAGTGCTGTAGCACCTTTTAGAGAATGCAGCTCTTATTTCTCATTGCATGCACCAATAAGGATGACATTGGTAGAGGTCTGATTTATTTTAGCCGTATTAAAAATGATAGTACCATAAAGTACTACATGGATTTTTGTTCAAATTTAAGACTTCAAGTAGCAACTTCAGAAGCCCACCCAAAAGCTATGGCCAGGAAAGACAGACTGTTCGTTGCAAGAACAATCACTAGCCTGAATGTGCTCCCTTCAGGATTTTCAAAGCCGCAGCAGCACTTCTTACAATGCTGCTTTATTTGGGTAATCAAGACTCGCCCTTCTTTGTTGCACTATTTGCATACTACCTGCATGTCTCTTAACCATCAGTAAAGGAGCAACACTAAATATTTCCGAAAGGGCCTTCTTTTACAGTCTGCTCCCATGGTAGGTTTACCCTTCTGTAATATCCTCGGCATATCTCAAAAATCATTGAAGGGTACATCAGAAACGTGTTCCCCATCTAGTCCTTAGGACTACTAGAATGGGTTTATTTATTTATTTAACTGTATTTATATACCGCTTTTCACCGGGTCAACTATCCGGTGTTCTGCTGCTCATTGCCGTTTCACTTTCTATTCTTCTCTGGCCCTTGTATTTATATCCAAACTCTTTCTTCTTGTTCAGATCTGCTCCATCTCCTAAGATCATCTTTTCATTGTTCTTTGTCTTTCACTTTTAGAGCGGGGGTAAGAACTTGACTCCCTCACTTGGTTTGCAGCTTGTCGTGCTGTGAGGGCTTGTGTGCATCAGTGATGCTGAGAGCTAAACTATCGGTAGTTTAACTACTGGCAGGGTCTCCCAAGATGGACAGGTCTCAGCTGAGATGCCAGACCAAGACAAACCACCCATCTGGGCAGCAGCAGAATGGGATAGTGTTGACGGCGGAGGATCACATTTCTGTGACAACGGCAACACCACCAAACTTAAACTGCGCGGAAGAAAGGCCCGGCAATCTACTTCTGTATCTTGCCATGAAAACCCAATGGATAGTTACAACAAAACAAATTGTGCTGTAGTGCTGGAAGATGAGACCCCCAGGTTGGAAGGCACTCAACTAGCTACTGGGGAAGAGCTGAAGACTTTTCAGAGTAAAGCCAGCATTTATGATGTGGTTGGATCAAAGCCCTCGGGATGTCTGACTGCTGATGTAGCTGCGCATGAAATGAGAGTCAGAAGCTGTAAAGATGTCTTACACATTGGAACATGGAATGTACGAAGCATGAACCAAGGGAAGATGGAGGTGGTCAAGAATGAAATGGAACGTGTACAACTTGATCTGTTGGGTGTCAGTGAACTGAAATGGAGTGGCATTGGGCACTTTGCATCAGATGATCACATGGTCTACTATGCTGGAAATGAAAGACAAAGAAGAAATGGTGTTGCATTGATAATAAAGAAGAAACTTGCAAGAACTGTAATGAAATACAATGCAGTCAGCGAACGCTTAATCTCTATTCGTCTACGAGGAATGCCTATCAACACAACTATAATTCAAGTATATGCCCCAACAACAGCTGCAGAAGGGAATGAAATTGAAGAGTTCTATGAACAAGTAAAAGCTGAAATTGACAGAACATGCAAACAGGATATCCTCATAGTCATGGGTGATTGGAACGCAAAGGTTGACAACAAAGAAGAAGACAAAGTAGTTGGAAAACATGGACTTGGCAACAGAAATGAAGCTGGAGAAAGACTGATAGAATTCTGCAAGACCAACGATCTATTCATCTCGAACACCTTCTTCCAGCAACACAAGCGGCGACTGTACACATGGACTTCACCCAATGGATTGTATAAAAATCAAATTGACTACATCTGTGGAAGTCAACGATGGAAAAGCTCTATAACATCAACAAAGACAAAACCTGGAGCTGACTGTGGTACAGATCATCAACTACTAGTATGCAAACTCAAGCGAAAGCTGAAAAAGAGCAAACCACTCATGAATGCAGCAAAATATGAGCTTGAGAATATACCACTGGAATTTAAAGACTGCCTGCAAAATCGATTTGCTGCTTTAGATACAAATGATAGAGTTCCAGAAGAGTTATGGAATGACATCAAGAAGGTTGTGTTGGAAGAAAGCGAGAAGTCTCTACAAAAGGTAAAAAAGAAAAAACGGCCAAAATGGATGACGGAAGAAAGAAACTCTGAAAATTGCCCAGAAACGCAGAGAAGCTAAAGCCAGAGGAGAAAGAAAGACAATCACAGAACTCAACAGAGATTTCCAATGTGCAGCAAGACAGGACAAGGAAAAGTACTACAATGACGCATGCAAGGAAATAGAAGCAGAAACTATTAGAGGAAGAACAAGATCAGCTTTCCTAAAGCTACGAGAGTTAAAGAAAAAGTTCCAGCCTCGAATTGGAATGTTACAAGATGCTCAAGGTTCTATGTTGAATGATGCTGAGAAGATCAAGAGAAGATGGAAGGAATATACAGAGTTTTTATATGATAAAGATCAAGTGGACCAACAGCCGTTTCAACCTGTACCTTATGATCTGGAACCATAGGTGATGAAAGAAGAAGTTGAAGCAGCATGGAAAGCCTTATCAAAGAACAAAGCACCAGGCATTGATTGCATTCCCATAGAAGTATTACAGCAATCTGATGCAGCTGTTACCGTACTTACAAGGCTCTGCCAAGAAATATGGAAGACAGCATCATGGCCAACTGACTGGAAAAGATCTGTGTTTATACCAGTACTAAAGAAAGGTGATCCAACTGACTGTGGAAATTATCGCACAATCGCTCTGATCCCACATGCCAGCAAAATTCTACTGAAGATTATTCAAAAGAGACTACAATCATACCTGGAACAAGAACTACCTGACGTGCAAGCAGGGTTCAGAAAAGGGCGAGGAACGAGAGACATCACTGCGGATGTGAGATGGATCCTTGAAAAGACTAAAGAATACCAAAAGGATATCTATTTGTGCTTTATCGACTATAGCAAAGCTTTTGACTGTGTAAACCATGAGAAACTCTGGGCCACATTAAGAAGCATGGGTATACCAGAACACCTGATCGTTCTCTTGCACAATCTGTACATTGATCAAGAAGCAACAGTTCGAACGGAACAAGGAGAAACAGAATGGTTTAAAATAAGCAAAGGTGTAAGACAAGGCTGCATACCTTCCCCCTACCTGTTTAATTTATATGCAGAACAAATCATCAGAGAAGCAGGATTGTATGAAGACAACAGAGGTGTGAAGATTGGTGGAAGACTCATCAACAACCTTCGCTATGCTGATGATACCACATTACTGGCGGAAAGTGAAGATTTTTATTTATTATTTATTTATTTATTATTTATTACAGTTTTTTATATACCGCGCTATTTACAATCAGCGCGGTTTACAGATAACCAAAGACCAGAACAACAGGCTGCTCGGTTTTACATAAAACAGGAAGATAAACTTGGATTCGATAAACTTGAATAATATGGGGGTAAAACTATATACATAGAATGTTGGTCTGTTAAAGATGATCTGAAACATTTGCTTCTCACAATCAAAGAACATAGTCTCAAAATGGGACTGCACCTTAATGTAAAGAAGACAAAGATCATGATAACTGGCATAATCAACAGGTTCATCGTCGAAGGAGAAGAAATTGAAATCGTGAATAACTTTATCCTACTTGGATCAACTATCAATAAAGAAGCAACAAGCAGTCAAGAAATCAGACAACGCATTGCTCTTGGCAGAATGGCTATGAAAGACCTAGATAAGATTCTCAAGAGCAGAGATGTCTCTCTCCATACAAAGATTCGACTTGTTCAAGCCATGGTATTTTCAATAACATCATATGGATGTGAAAGCTGGACAGTGAAAAAGATAGACAGGAAGAAAATTGATGCCTTTGAATTATGGTGCTGGCGGCGAATACTGTGTATACCATGGATTGCCCGAAGAACAAACCAGTCTGTACTAGAGGAGATCAAACCTAAGCTTTCTTTAGAAGCTCAGATGACAAGACTTCGACTTTCATACTTTGGACACATCATGCGGAGAGAGAGATCGTTAGAGAAAGACATCATGCTTGGCAAGATAGAAGGTCAACGCAAAAGAGGAAGGCCAGCAATGAGATGGATCGATACAATAACAGCAGCTACGGGTACCAGTCTGTCTGAAGATCGAACACAATTTAGGATAGCTATCCAGAGGGTCGCCATGAGTCGACTCCGACTCGACGGCACTTAACAACAACAACAAGAACTTGACTATGGGGTAGGTTTGCGAAAGTGCACTAACACTTAACGTATGCTTTAAGGAGTGGTAACTAGTTAGCACAGGGCCACAAGCAGTCAGTGTAGTAATAATCCCACCCTAACTGCATATGCATGATGGAGTGGGGACTGGGCGGGTAAGGGATGGAGTGTGCAATTTGTGTGGGGGGAATTATTACGCTCTAATTGTCAATGCTGTATTTATCAAGGGTACACTTAATTCTAAATTACTACTTTGTCAGGTAGAGAGGCAATGGAGGAAGATCGCCTCTGTTGAGAAGAAAGGGATGAGTGGCCTAGTGGTTGGGACTAGTTACCTCAGGTTGGAGGGCCGGGGGGTTGATTTCCGCTCAGGGACAGCAACCTTGGGTCGGAGGAACTGGGGTCTCTAGTCCTATAAGTGTTCCTTGTGGCCTTGGGCAAGCCACGTAACCCTCCGTTGCCTCAGGTACGCATCTAGATTGTGAGCCCTTCAGGGGCGAGGGAATATATCCAGTACCTGCTTGTATCATTTGTAAACCACTTTAACGCCTTTCAGCTTGGGCGGTATATCAAGAAATTAAATAAAGATAAAGAACGTTATAGGTCAGCAATAGCTACTGTAACTCTGCTCTTTCTCGGTAGCACTGGGGATCTATTTTCTTTCTGTTCTGTCTCAACCCTGTATGTTCTGCTAAATTATTGACAACAATCTGAAATCTCTAAATGGTCAAAGTCATCAGAACAGAAACATAGATGTTGGCAAATATGGACACTCTGTCCACCCAATCTGCTCATCTGTGATTTATTCAATCTGCGGTCTTCTATCCCACCAGAGGACCCTTTACACCCGCCACATGCATTCTTGAATTCTGCAAAGCTTTAGTAACTACATATAAAGGCTTCAGTGAAATCGAGACAGACCACATCCACTGCAATGCAAAGTACTAGTGCATTGCTAATCCCATCAAAATGAAGATCCTCTCCCCTGGTGAAATCATGATCTCTAGAAGCCTGAAACCCAGCATTTTCCAACCAGTGTGCCATCATATCCAATCAGATGTGCCACAGACAAGTCACCACTGCCAGATGCTCAGATCCACAACAAACACCCAGAACTTTGCGGCAACAAGACACACCAGCGCTGTCTCTTAAAACATGCAGAAGCATTTGGGCAGTCATACAAGCCTCATCTTTCTAGCTAAAGCATGAGCCCCCGAGTATGGGAGTGAATGGGAGGCATGCACGGCATAAACTGCCAGACCTTACTTTGTGGAGAAAAGATAGTACATTGCATAGAGAACCTCTTTCCTTGGACTCCTTCCAGTTTCTCTTATTTCCAGGCTCAGTGAGATGGAAAGAGTGTGCGCAGAGTACCAGATGTGACTCACTGAGTGCTGTGAGCAGCAGCCAAGGTAACTAACTGAGCCAGCTGCCCACGCTGCACAGATTTCTGCTTTCTCCTGCACGTAGAGAGAGATGGAATCTGAGAGCTGGGAGGTCTGTTCATGGCAAGGAGTTGAGTGGATAGGACAGAGAAAGACGTAGTCCGTGTATGGCTGGGGGTTCTCAACCTGGTCATAAGGACACACCTAGCCAGTCAGGTTTTCAGAATAGCCCCAATGATTTTTGAGATATGCCGAGGATATTAGAGAAGGGTAAACCTACCATGGGAGCAGACTGTAAAAGAAGGCCCTTTCGGAAATATTTAGTGTTGTTCCTTTACTGATGGTTAAGAGACATGCAGGTAGTATGCAAATAGTGCAACAAAGAAGGGCGAGTCTTGATTACCCAAATAAAGCAGCATTGTAAGAAGTGCTGCTGCGGCTTTGAAAATCCTGAAGGGAGCACATTCAGGCTAGTGATCGTTCTTGCAAGGAACCGTCTGTCTTTCCTGGCCATAGCTTTTGGGTGGGCTTCTGAAGTTGCTACTTGAAGTCTTAAGTTTGAACAAAAATCCATGTAGTACTTTATGGGACTATCATTTTTAATACTGCTAAAATAAATCAGACCTCTACCAACGGCATCCTTATTGGTGCATGCAATGAGAAATACAAAGAACTACATTCTCTAAAAGGCGCTACAGCACTATGACATGCTAACGCAACATTAATGTGCGTTATTTACCACAGGTCCTATTTTATATAGCTTGTCCTGTTTTATTAAGCATGTTAACAGCGTTAGCATGCAGCAATGTACTGTATAAATTCTAGCCCTAGATGAGCGGTATTTAACGGCTCTTCAACTTGGAAAAGAGAAAGCTGAGGGGAGATATGATAGAGGTCTATAAATCAATAAATGAAGTAAACAGGTAAACATAGATTGGCTGTTCACATGATCAAAAAGGAGAAAGACTAGGGGGCATGCAATGAAGCTACAAAGTAACCCATTTAAGACTGATAAGAGAATATTTTCTCACTTGACGTGTGGTCAAACTCTGAAATCCATTACCAGAGGATGTAGTGGGAGCTGTTAGTGTAGCTGGGTTTAAAAAAGGTTTGGACAAATTCCTGGAGGAAGGGTCCATAAATCATTATTAGAGGACCCAGGAAATCCACTACTTATCCTGGGACAAGCAGTGTGGAACCTGTGTACCTTTTTGGGAACCTGCCAGGTAATTGTGACCTGGATTGGCCACTGTCGAAAACAGGATACTGGGCTTGATGGACCTTGGTCTGACCCAGTAAGACATTTCTTATGCTTTTTTTATATTCACAATGAATATGCATGAGAGATTTGCACACACTACCTCCATTGTGTGCAAATCTCTCTCATGCATATTCATTGTGGCTATCCTAAAAACTTAAATGGTTAGGTATGTCCTGAGGACCAGGTTGAGAACCCCTGATGTATGGTGAAGAGCTAATGGCATAGAAAGTGTAGTTACTCACCTGTAACAGGTGTTTTCCAGGGACAGCAGGAATCAGTCCTTACATATGGGTGACGTCAACACCGACAGAGCCTGCGTAGAGCATTTCCCCAGCTTTCAAAGAAAGCCTTTGGGAATGCCACCACGCACGCGTGGTCCCCTTCCCACCCAAGGGTACCATTTTACTCAGTCAGGTGCCATAGCTATAGCCCCTTCAAGAAGATGGCAAAAATATACAGCATCTCCAAGGAGAGGAGGGAGGGTTGTGAGGACTGATTCCTGTTGCCCCTGGAGAAAACCTGTTACAGGTGAGTAACTACACTTTCTCCAGGAAAAAGCAGGAAATTGGTCCTCACATATGGGACTCCTTAGCTACAGGCTACCGAGGACCTGTAGAAAAAAGCATGGCATCACCGTGAGCAGTTGCCAGTGAAAGCGAAAGGCAGTTCGAGGACACCGGGTTCATGGATGGCCTCGTTCCCGGTAGCTGGAACAAGAAGGGTTGGAGGGCAGGAGTTGATTAAACCTCAAATAGATTACGGCGTACAGCCTGGTCAAAGGTGGTGTCTTGATGGGACTCCTTCTCCAGGCAGTAATGCACTGTGAAGGTGTGAGTGGAAGACCAGATGGCAGCACAGCAGATGTCTGCCAGTAGCACCGAGCGCAGGCTAGCAACAAATGTCACCATCACTCGGGCTTTGTGAGCCATGACTCAGCATTCCAGGGGAAACCCGGCCTGGGCTTGGGCAAAGGCGATGCAGTATGCCACCCAGATGGACAAGGTACACTTGGTGACTGCCAGCCCCAAATGGCTGGAGTCGAAGGAAATGAAGAGCTGCCCGGATTTGTGGTGATCCCGAATCCACTGCAGGTAGAAAGAGAGAGCCCTCTTACAATCCAGGGTGTGGAGAATCACCGACACTCAGTCGCATGGGGCTTCGGGAAGAAAGTGGGCAGCACCCGGAGAGTCAGTGAACTCCAGGTGCTGATGGCCGAGGACCAGTACACGAGGTTCCTTTGGAAGGAACTTGGGGTGAGTCCGCAGGATCACCCAGTTCCTATAGAACTTCGTGTTCGGGGCCTTGGCCATCAGCACCTGGAGTTCACTGACTCTCCGGGCAGAGGTGAGAGCTATCAAGAAGGCCATCTTCCACAACAGGTGCAGAAGTGGGCAGGTAGCCATGTGCTCAAAGGATTTGGTCAGCTGCATGAGGACCACACTGAGGTCCCATTCCGCCAGTGGAGGGCGGGTAGGGGGCCTGGAAAGAAGCAGGCCTCACATGAAATGAAAGACAAGCAGTAGCCCCGAAAGAGGTTTGCATTTGATAGGGTGGTGGTTCACCGAGATGGCACTCAGGTGAATCCTGACCGAGTTAGACTTCAGCCCAGACTGTGAGAGGTGGAGCAGGTACTGCAAGATCAAACTGGTAGGACAGGAAAATGGGTCCGCTTGGAGCACCACACCGAGAACCGATGCCACTTGAAGGCGTAAGCCCATCTGGTCAAGTCCTTTTGTGAGGCCAAAAAATGTCCTCAACCTCCACGGGAAGAAAGTAGGAAGCTAGAGCGACCCGCTCAGCTGCCAAGCTGTGAGGGACAGGGACCTCAGATTGGGATGAAGAAGCAGACCCTCCTCCTGCATCAGCAGCTCCGGTGAGAACCCAAGCAGGACTGGGGGCTCCGTGAGGGACGGAGCAGCAGGGGAATCCAAGGCTGCCTGAGCCATCTCGGGACTATGAGAACCATCGAGGCCCTGTCCCGCTTGACCTTGAGAAGGGTCCGAGCGATGAGGGGTGTGGGCGGGAGGGAGGCATATAGTAGCCCCATGTCCCATGAGATGAGGAAGGCATCAGGGGCCACCCCGCCCGGGTGCGGGAGGGGACCGCAAAACCGAGGAAGCTGCGAGTTCGCCAGGCTGGCAAAGAGGTAAAAGTCCAGAGTCCCCCAAAGTTGGAAGAGGCACTGCGCCATTCAGGGACACAGGCGCCACTTGTGCGGCCGGCGGATTGTGCTGAGCCGGTCCGCCAATGCATTGTCCTGACCCGCAAGGTATGTGGCCCGGACGGTCATGCCCTAATTCACCGCAAAGGAGCACAGGGCTATTGCCTCTAAACAGAGGCCGTAGGAGCCAGTGCCCCCCTGTTTGTTCACATAGAACATCGTGACTTGGTTGTCCATCTGGACCAGTACCACTCGGTGCTGCAAGCGGTCCCTGAAAACCCTGAGAGTGAGGCGAATTGCCTGGAGTTCCAGCAGGTTGATCTTTTGCCGGGACTCCTCGATAGACCAAGACCCCTGAGTGCACTGTCCCTTGCAGTGGGCTCCCCAGCCCGCCAGGGAGGCATCCGTGGTCAAGACCACCTGATGCACTGGGGCTTGGAAGAGCATACCGCAAAGCAGGTTCCAAAACTCCTGCCACCAAGCCAGAGACTCCGCCAGGCTGGGAAAGACCAAAAAGGGGTCTCAGAGGCGGCTGGTCGACTGCGCCCATTGCACTCGGAGGCACCAATGCATCGCCCACATGTTGAGAGAGGCGTTGGGCACGACATGAACCGTGGAAGCCATGAAGCTGAGAAGGTGAAGCATCATCCAGGCCGGGACGGCGCAGCAGTGCCACACCTTGGACGCCAGGGACACGAGGCGGTCCTCCCTGTCCTGAAGAAGAAAAGCTATGGCCCGAAGGGCGTTCAAGCGAACCCCAATGAATTCCAGGGACTAAACTGGAGTGAGGTGGGACTTTGGGAAGTTATCACGAATCACAGATGCGTCCAGGAAGCAAATGGTGCGATCCGTGGCCTGCCTGGCTTCGGAGGCCATGTCCCCTGTTACAAACTAGTTGTCTAGACATGGATAGATGAAAGTGCCCTGCAGTCGCAGATGGGCACTTTGTGAAGACCCACGGGGCAGACACGGGGCCAAATGGAAGCACCCTGTACTGATAATAATTTCCCTGTACCATGAAGAGGAGGTGCTTTCTGTGTTTGGGGTGGATGAGAATGTGAGCGTAGACATCATTTAAGGCCAAGGAGCATAGCCAATTGCCCTGCTGGAGGTAGGGCAGTAACGTTCCAAAGGAGAGCATCTTGAACATGTCCTGCACCAGGAACTTGTTGAGGTTCTACAGATCAAAGATGGGCCAAAGGCTCCCTGTCCGTTTTGGGATGAGGAAAGATCAGGAGTAAAAACCCCGTCCTCGGAGGTGTGGTGGAACCGAGCCATCCTCAAAGAGGCCTGCGAGCTCCTGACTCAGGAAGGCCTGGTGCTGAGGAAGCTGACGTGGCTCCCCAGGAAAGTATAGAGGAGGGGCCTGGCCCAGATGGAGTCGATAGCCCTCCCAAACAACCTGGAGAACCCAGGCATCGGTTGAGATGGACTCCTCCTGTGGGAGAAATGGACCAGACACCCCCCGATGGACAGCCACCCTGCCAGAGGATGAGAGGCTATGCCAATGGTGTCAATACCCCGAGGCTGGTTAAGCCGCAGCTGGGGTTTGAGTCTTGGGGCCCTTCATCTTACGAGGGCCATGGACTGTGGACTTGCCCCGGCCACCCTGAATGGGGTGGTCGACGCCGGCGGACAGGCCAGGTAGCCCCTGTACGGGAGCCCCTTTCACTGGAAGAAAGGCTTCTTACTTCTTCCTGGGAGGGAGGAAGTTTTCAGGGAGAGGCGAGGACAAGTGACATACTCCGTCTCGATCTCTGCGGCCTTGGCTCTCCTTGGGCTTGCCAAATAGCTGCTCCCCAAGGCAAGGGATGTCTAGCAGCTTCTCCTGGACCCACTATTCCGGGTCCGAGGAAAGGAGCCAAGCCTGCCGGTGGGCTCCGATGCCAGCCGCTGTCACCCGGGCGGACGAATCTAAGCCGTCATACCCTGCTCACGAGAAGTACTTCGAGCATTCACCGACAGACTTTGAGGGGGCCTGAAAATGCCAGAGATGGTATCTCTCAAGGCCTGCCGCAAAGCCTCCGAGCTCCCTAGCGAGATCCCGGAGGAAGATCCCAAAGTATAATTGGTAAACTTGGATGCGGTATGACGGCATGGAGCACTGATAAGCCTTGCACCCGAGGGCATATACGGTACGAGACACTCTGCCCAGCTGGACTGACGAATGAGTTTCCAGGCTCTTTAGCTTCCGTATGGCCGATTCGACCACCATCAAGGTGTGGGGAAGCTGGGCTTTCCAAAATCCCGGACCTCGCTGGACCTTATAAATAGCGTCCAGGTGCTTGCTCACAATCGGGACAGAGGCTGGGATCTCCCACATGCAGAGTAGGAGGCAGTTCAGGATGGGAGGAACTGGCACCGAGAGAGCCTCCATCGTAGGAGCTTCATATTGCAGAATATTGAGCTCCTCAGCGCGGGACTCCTCCTTTGACTCAGTGGCGAGCGCTAGGGTCCATGCCATGTCCTGGGCGAACTCAAGGAAGGAGGTGTCCTTGGGAGGTGACTGCCGCCTCTGGGTCAGTGAGCAGGGATCAGAGGGGAAGTCTCAGTGGGACTGAGTTTCCGGAGAGGTCTCTCCATTGGACTCCAAGTCTGAGTAGTCCATGGAGGACTCGAGATCGGGTGGATCAAGACGGGTCGGTGACCCGCACCAGATCTCTGAGGCCAAAACTTGCCCGGAGCCGGAGGCGCTTGCCCATGAAGATCTCATGCTCGAGGAATGGGACAGAGATCGAGACCCATTCCGAGGATCTTCACAAGGCTTCAGGCTCTTGGGAGTCACAACGGCAGCCTGGGGAGTCCTCGAGGTCAAGGTCCCTGCAGTCTCAAAGTGCGTGCTGGCGGGGCCAGGCATCAGCGCCTGCTGGGCAGCGAGGAACACAGAAACGCTGCATTCAAAGACCAGCATTCAGTTCTCCCACTCAGGAGTGGGGCCCTGCACAATGACACTGGGGTAACTGGGTCAGGTGTCGAAGAGGAGAGGGGGTCCTCGCTGGGATGACCCTCGGGAAACCGGGTGCCTTCGATGGAGCCTCCTTATCAGTTCGAGGTACCTTACTGGGCCACTCCCTCTCCAACTCCGGAGATTGCCGAGGGGGTCAGAGACCAGTCGCGTGACCTCTCACGCTTGTCTGGCGCCCCTGACAGAGTCCTAGAGGCCTTCTTCTTCTTCCGCTTGTGTTCAGGCAACCCCTGGTCAGTGTGCTGCCGGTCCCGGGGAGGAGCCTTGGGAGACTCCGGAGTTTGCGGGACCAAAGAGCGGGAGGCTACCGGGGATACTAAGGTTGCCTTACGGAAGAGATCATCCAGCTTCTGCTTTTGACTCTGGATGGCCTTGGAGGACATCTTCTTACAGAGGGAGCATAGCTCTAGGTCACAGTTGGCTCCTAGACACCTGAGACAACAGTCATGGGTGTCCGTGAGCGACATGTTTTTGGAGCATCTATCACATTTCTTAAAACCGGAGGCCATTGGGGCAAAAAGGACCTCTGCGAAGTCGAAGATTCTTGACGCGGCCAGTGGTTAAAAAGTGAGCGAAGCATGGTAAAAACAAAAAAGGCAAATAAGAAAAACTCCATGACCAGGAAGCAGAGATGCTTGAGAGGCGGGAAGAGGACCGGCGAAGGCCAGTAGAGCAAAAACCAGTTGGAAACAGAGAAAACCTTTTCCGGGGATGAGATACACGTCCGAAGGGCTCCACGGAAAAAAGGAGACTGAGTAACATGGCACCCTTAGGCAGGAAGGGGACCATGCATGCGTGGTGGCATTCCCAAAGGCTTTCTTTGAAAGCTGGGGAAATGCTTCACGCAGACTCCGTCGATGCTGACATCACCCATATGTGAGGACTGACTTCCTATTCATGGAGAAAAGCAGGTGTCCTCAGGGAGTTATCAGTAGAGGAATCCGGAGCATGGTGAAGGTGAGGAGCTGGAGCAGTGGATGATGTGCCTAGGTTAAGAAATCCTTCCAAGTCTATCTAGTTCCCTGCAAGCCTTATCTCCTGAATAGCACAAAACAAATTTGATTTGTATATAGTTAAAATATCTTGTTTTATTGTTATACCTGTACATAGTTGATTTTGTTCCATGTAAACTGAATTTGTATTCTCTGTACAATTCATAGTTGTTCTTTGTAAACTGCAATTGATCTTTAGGAAATCACGGTATAGAAATGTAAATAAAATAAAGAAATAAATAAAAATAAAGAAATCCAAGAGTGGAGAGAGTGAAGTAGAAATCAGCAGAAGAGGTGGTCCCAAGGTAAAACTCCTCTATGCCCAGCAATGGGGATATGCATACTGACACATCTGCTTAAAGCTGGTGGGGGGGGGGGGCATCAGAGCCTTCTGCCATGATCCACATGATCCAGGCACATTTGAAATGTCATGGAAATTGCTCCATCATATGGTCTCTGTCCCTCTATCACTTTGTTTGAACATTTGGAAGGAGACTGGTGTGGCTTTCAGTGCCTCCCTAGCTCCTCTTTTGGCCATGGTAAGTCCTTGCTTTCTCTGTGCTGCCTGCTGTTTGGAAGCTTGGTGGCACAACATTTTTGTGAATGCACACATGGACTTGAAAAGATTGGAAAACACTACTGGAATCCACTGGTTTCAAGGCATTTCACTTCTTTTTCAGTAGTGTTTCCATGTCTTTGCCTGCCACTAATCTCAAACTTCCACCTCTTCATGCTTCTCTCTAAATTTAAGACCTTACTGCACATGAAACGCTTTGCCCTTGCAGCCTGCACAGTGAATAGACACGTTTCCTCTATAACAAACATGAAGCAATTCGCTGCTTGTTTCTTTATAGGACCAAACACTTTAAAAAATGCAATGACAGCAAGATTTGTTCCCAATGTTCCATCCCCCGCACGGAACAAGCAATTCACATCTTCTTTAACCATTTCAATAGATCTGTCAACTTCCCACTCATTCGTAAATGTATGTGGCTGATGACTAATATCACCTTAAACTGAAATTTTGCTCTTAAGATTACTGGACATTTACAATTTAGACTGATGCTCTTTTATAGCAACAGAAAAAAAAATCGCTCAAGAACATTTGTAATACACACTACCCATAGTAACTCCACCCCAGCCTTGACCAATGGGAAAACAACTCTGCAAAGACTGCTTGCTCAGGTCTAGCAGAAGCCAAGGTCACTGCTGGACACATCTATCTCGGGATGTGGAAGACCCTACCTGAAGTGACTCTGACACTGGTCCACTCCAGCCCATTCCTCTACTCACTTCATACCCAAGCCTGAGCTACCCATGTATTCTCCCCTCTCCACCCCTCCCTAGTCCAAACTATTCTCCTCACTCACTGTCCCCCCTCAGCCCAACCCATCTACTCATTTTGCTCTTTCCCCATCTCCCACAAGATGACCTGTACACTTTGTCTCTTCTTCCCAGTTGTCCCTGCTTTCTCTTCTTTCTTTAGCCGATGTGGACCAGACTGACAGTAATGCCACCTTCTCCTAGTTCTTCCAGCTCATAAGGATTCATGCCATTTCCTCCTCCTATGGGCCACCATGATCCGGGGTCAATACTGACACCAGCATCATTGTTGCTATTGCTGCTGCTCATTTCTTCTCCTTTGGAGATTGCAGGGTTGGGAGCAATGATGATCCCACCTCCTCTAGGGCCAAGGCTGACACAGACAATATCGCCTCTGCCTCCTCTCCCTTCTTCTAGCCCAAGCAAGATGATGCTACACCAAATTCTGCACAGAATTATCCAATGGCACATTTCTTCTTCCTCTGTTCAAACTTGGACATATCTGCCTAGAGGTCTCAACAGAGTGCCAGGGTGTAAGTGGGCAAGTCGGAGTAAGTATATGGGGTCTGTGTGTTGTGGTTTTTAGCGTATATAAAATTGTACATGATTGAAAATGTTGTGTCTACAGAGAATGTTTAACTATGTGTCTGAGAGATGTGTTGGGTGTGTGTGAGATGCTGGGGAGAGTCAGGGGGTTCTGTGAGATGCTGGGGAGAGTCAGGGGGTTCTGTAAGATGGGATAGTGGCTGTAGAGAAGTGCGGCTGGAAAGTGAGTATCGAACATGGATGAGAATGACTTCTAGGGGTGTAGTCTATTTGGGGTGGAGGTTTGGCATGTTTGTTTTTATGATGATTGGCTGGGGATGTGATGGGATATGGAGGGGTTTGGGTGTCTGAATATAAGAAATGCCATACTGGGTCAGACCAAGGTCCATCAAGGAGTAATATGTGGAAATAGTGTAGTTACTCACGTAATAAGTGTTCTCCAGGGGCAACAGAAATCAGTCCTCACATATGGGTGATGTCGGTGGCATCATAGCCCATGCGGAGCATTTCCCCAGCTTTCAAAGAAAGTCTTTAGGATATGCTACCACGCATGCGTGGTCCCCTTCCCGCCCAAGGATGTCATTTTGCTCAGTCAGATGACAAAGCTAGGACAGTAGTAAAAAGTAACACAAGGTAGGGAGGCAACTCCCAAGGGAGAAGGGAGGGTTGTGAGGACTGATTCCCGCTGTCCCTGGAGAACACTTGTTACAGGTGAGTAACTATGATTTCTCCAGGAACAAGCAGGAAATCAGTCCTAACATATGGGATTCCCTAGCTCCAGGCTGCCGAGGACCAAACCACGACAGCACCAACGGCAACCAATTGGGTAACCGTGAGTTGCAGAAGGTGAGTCCCTACTGAGAGACCCTAGCGTCCAGCGACACTATCATTCCGGTAGTCTGAACACAGAATGGCCGGAGGGCAGGAGTTTCCTACACCCCGAGAATATTACAGAGTACTGCCTGGTCAAAGGCACTGTCCCTGCAGGACTTGCTCTCCAGGCAGTAGTGAGCTGCAAACGTATCAATTGAAGACTATGTGGCGGCCTTGCAGATCTCCATCACTGGCACTGAGCGGAGGTTGACCACCGATGTGGCCATCACCCTCACGCGATGCACTGTGATCCGGTGCTCAAGGGAGAAGCCAACTTGCTTATAGACAAGAGCAATACAGTCTGCCAAAAGTGGACAGTTTGCTTAGTCATGTGGAGCCTCAGTCTGCTGGGGTCAAAAGACAGAAAAAACTGTGATGGGCCTGGGTCTGGCTGTAAGTAGGACAGGGCCCATTTGCAGACCAGTGTATGAAGTACTAGTTCCTCCCTGCCAGCGTGAGGCCACAAGAAGAAGGTGAGGAGGACCACCTCTTGGTTGAGGTGGAAAGGAGAAACCACCTCCGGGAGGAATTTGGGGTGTGTGCAGAGCACTTCCCTGTTCTGATAGAACCTTGTATATGGTGGATCCGCCAAAAGGGCCTGGAGTTCGCTCACTCTTCGAGTGGATGTGAGGGCCACCAGAAAAGCCACTTTCCAAGACATGTACCACAGGTGGCAAGTGGCTAGGGGCTCGAATGGTGGTTTGGTGAGATGGGAGAGCACCACGTTGACATCCCACTTCACTGCCGGAGGGCGGGCTTGAATAACAGGAGGCCCCAGAGGAACCTGGAGACCAGGGACTGGCCCAAGATGGGTTTCACTTTAACAGGGTGATGGTGAGTGGCTATGGCACTCAAATGCACCCTTACTGAGTTAGACTTCTGTCCAGTGTGGAACAGGTGCAGTAAGTACAGGAGTACTAATTGCACATGGCAGAAGAAGGGGATTCTCCCTTCTTTCCGCACAATAAGCAACCTTGGGCTGGAAGGACTGAGGTTTCTAGTCCCACAGGTGCTCCTTGTTGTCTTGGACAAGCCACTTAACCCTCCATTACCCATGTTCCCTGTAAGTATTAGTGTATGTGTCTCATATCCCCTCGTGTTAAATGTATTCCCCAATTGTGTTGTGACCACTTTGATTGAAGGATAAGGTGGTATACAAAATTGTATAAATAAAAATAAATAAGCCTGTCTGGCGGAGGGCTTTTGGGAAGGCAATGGGATCTCCTCGACTTCTCTCGGAAGATTGAAAGGGGGCAGTGCTACCCTTTCAGCAGCCATGCTGTTAGCATTAGGGACCCCAGGGTAGGGTGCAGGAATGAGACCCCCTCCTGAGACAGCTCGGCTCAGCAGGACTGGGAGTTCCATCGACAGGGAGAGCAGCAGTGGAAACCAGGGCTTCCTCGGCCACCTGGGGGCAATTTAGTGTGAATGACGCCCTCTCACTCTGGACCTTGAAGAGGGTCCTGGCAACCAGAGGGGTAGGTGGAACACATAGAATAGGCCCTTGGACCATGAGATCAGGAAGGCATCTGCCAGAGGTAGAAGAGCCTCTTCACTACCCTGGGGTTCAGGCACCATTCGTGCAGTCAAAGGACTCTGCTCATCCTATCTACCAGGCAGTTGTCCTGGCCCGGGAGGTAGACTGCTCACAAGAGCATGTTATTGCAAGCTGCAAAGGAGAGGAGGGCCACCACCTCCTGCAGAAGGAGTACGAGCACATGCCCCACTGCTTGTTGATATAGAAAAGGCATGTCCAACTTCGAACACGTCGTGATCTACTTTTTCCGGCCAAAAGTGCGGGTGATCTACCACCATGTAAATTAAGTTTCAAATTAGCTTAAAATTAAATTTTAACCCAATGAAGTTGGAGGATTCCCCTCCTCCACATTTTTACTGAACCTTCTGTCATTTACTTGGATGTGATCAGCTGTTAAGCAAACTAAGCAAAAACAAAACAGAGAGACGAAGATCCAGTAAGAACTGCGAGGGGAAATGGAATTTACAATTTTGAAAGTGATGTCCACGACAGTCTTTATATTGAGTCTCTTGCTTGCCAAAACTTGCTGGTGAATGATTCAGTCGTAAGAAAGGAAATCTGGGAAGTCGCCATGCTGTCTACAGAGGGCTATGAAACCGTTAACCTCACCTGTCATTGCTCTTGCTCCATCAGTAGTGATGGAAACAAGTCTATGCAATGGAAGATTACACTTTGTCACAAAAGAATGGAAAGAACTGAATATTTCCTGACCGGTAGTTCTCCCTTTTAAAGAAATCATTCCAAGTAGTTCTTCTTTAACACTGAAGCCTTCAAAAACCATCCGGATAAAGACTAGTAACTGGGCTATGTCTCTTATGTCTGTAGATTCATCCAGTTGGAGTGAGAAAGCAACACAATTTGAAACATCCTCCAACAATTGTTCAGTTGTGTCTCCACACATCTTTTCTATTCGCCGCACGACTGTGTTTCTTGACAATTGTACATCTTGAATAGCAGCTATGATCTCTTTCTTATTATTAAATCCTTCAAAAAGATTGCCAGCTGCTTCAAGAAAACAAGCTTTTACAAATTCCCCTTCAGTGAAAGGTTTGCATTTCTTTGCGATCAGATTGCTGACCTTGAAGGATGCTATGGTTGCATTGACCGAATGTGACCTTGGCTTCGCCATCAACTGTTGTTGAGTAGCCAATTTCAATTTAAGTTCTTTGAGCTTCAGTTTACGAATTCCACTTTTGGGTGGAAAATCAGCATCAAACTTATTGCTATGTAGAGCCTTATAATGACGTTCCAGATTACACTTTTTGGGCAAGGATACTGGGGCGTTACAAATTAGACAACAACACTTGTCTTTCACCGTGATGAAGAAGTAGTCCATTTCCCATTCATTATGAAAGTGGTAAGTTTTGCTCTTCTTTGGAACACTCATCTTCGTTATACTGGGGTGGCTGGATGTAAGAAGGCCAAATCTGCTAAGTTAATATAAATACTGGCTTAATCTGGTCCAAAACTGTCACTGTCCCAAAGTATTAAAGATCAACAGGAACTGAAGACCTCTGGATGATGCCAAGGACTGGAGATGCCAAAACCACACATGCAGTTCTAAAAGTAAAAATAAGAATTCATCATACTGGCACCAATAATCAAATACCACCAAACAATCATCAAAAAAACACAAACACCTGTCCAGCAAACCAGATAAAATCAAATACCGCCAAACAAGTTCAAATACCACCACACGCAATTTAATAAATTCTGCACACAGTGTAGAATCAACGCAAAGGCAAGGCGAAAAAAATTGCAGTGTAGAATCAACGCAAAGGCTAGGCAAAATAAAATTGCAGAGGCAAGCAAAAGTCACAGTGGTTTGAACCAATTCGAAGGCAAGGCATAGGCAAGTTAGAACAAAATTGGAAAAGCCCACCAAAATCACCAAATTCTTGACACTTTGTTGTGTCTGCCTGAAAATGTTTAATGAAAGCGAACTATAAAGCGACCAACAACCAGCACACGACACAACTAAGACGGTAAGTGTATTCAGGTAAAGTCCGGGCGAATGGATATCGCCTAGTATATAACATACTTCTAAGGAGTGTTGGGGCGGGGGCAGGAATGGGTGATTCTGAGAGGCGGGAGACCAGGTATGACACCAGGCTTGTGGCGTCTTGTCGCGGGGTGCGGGCAACAGTCCCCTGGGGTACCCACAAACTATTGGCTCGAAAACAACAAGCACCCCCAATACACCCGCAGGCAAGATTCCCGCAGGCAGGGAAAAAAAAGACAGGCAAAGGATCAGCAGCGGCGGCAAGCCCTCAGCAGATGACCTACCGGCACGAGCTCTCTCCTAGCAACGGGGCGAGCTGCTGGAGAGATGGAGCCAAGTGGGGCTGGCGATCTACCTCTGACCCCTCCGCGATCTACAGGTAGATCGCGATCTACCTGTTGGACATGCCTGATATAGAATATGGCGACTTGTTTATCCATCTGGATCAGTACAGACTGGTGTCGCAGGCGACAGCATAATGCTAGTAAGACTAGAAAGATTGCCCTGAGCTCCAAGATACTGATCTGTAGGAGCAGCTCCTCCTGGGACCAGCTGCTTTTTGTGCGGTGGTCCCCATAATTCGCCCCCCAACCTAGGAGGGAGGCGTCCGTGGTCAGGGTTCTCTGAGGTGCGAGTGCTTGGAAGGGAATTCCCACCCAGAGGTGGCGGAAGTTCTGCCACCAGTTGCGGAATTCCGCCAGTTGGCAGGTAACCCAGACCCTGTCCCATAGCTTGCCCATGGCTTGAGTCTACTGTGAGCAGAGGCACGACTGGGCTGTCTGCATGTACAAGCGGGCTGAGGGCATCATGTGGACCATAGAGGCCATATGGCCCAGTAGGGGGAGGAAGAGACGAATTGGGACTGACCGGCGACGTTGAACCACTCCTGCCAGTTGTCTGAGACGTTCTTCCCTGTCTCTGGGGAGAACCGCCTTGACCTGCAGCGTGTCGAGCTGAGCACCTATGAACTCCATATTTTAGGCGGGAGAGAGGTGGGATTTGGGGTAGTTGATGATGAACCCCAGATGCTGCAGAAGGAGGGATGCACGCTCTGCCGCTTGACCGGCCTCTGTGGCTGTTGTCTCTGATTAGCTAGTTCCCTATGTAGGGGAAGACGAAGGCCCCTTGCAGATGCAGGTGGGCGTCACCACAGCCAGGCATTTGATAAAGACCCTTGGCAAGGAGGCCAGGCCGAAGGGCAGTACATAGAATTGGCAGTACGCAGAATTAGGTACTGCCTGTGGGAGGGGTGGATTAGGATGGGTGTGTACGCATCCTTTAGATCCAAGAAGCACAGCCTGGAGCTGTCTCCCTGGTGGAGGGAAAGCAGCAGTGTTCCAAGGGAGAGCATCTTGAACTTCTCCCTCACCAGAAATTTGTTTAAATTTCGCAGATCTAGCATGGGCCTGAGGCCCTCAGTTATCTTTGGGACAAGGAAGTACCTGGAGTAGAAGCTCTTTCCCCACAGGTGTTTGGGTACAGGTTCTACCTCATTGTCCCTAATCAGGCCTGCGAGCTCTGTGAGCAGAAGAGTCTGTGGTGAAGGAGGGGTTGTACCGGCTCTCCTGGGAAGAAGCTGGGTGCTACCTGCTGTAAATGGAGGAGGTGTCCTTCCCTTACCACTTGCAATACCCACTGGTCCAAGGTGATGTTGGCCCCTCTGTGGCCAAAGAGCGTCAGGCACCCCCCCTGTGGGCTAATAAAGATCTCCTGGGGGAGGGGAGGCCCTGTACTGGGAGTCAAAAGCTCCTCCCGGGTTTAGTGGGATCTGGGGCCTTGCCTTTTAGGGTGAGAACCTTGTTACTGGCCCAAGAAGGGCTGGTAGTGGTGACTCTGTGGAAAAGGGCTCTTTTCCCCCACTGGTTTTCTGCGGAGAAGGGATGTTACCACGTCGGCCTCAATCTCAGCATCCTTGTCAACCATGGGCTTGCTGAATAGGTTCTCCCCAGTGCAGGGGACATCAATCAGTTTGTCTTGGACCCATTGCTCAATGTCAGAAGACTGTAGCCAGGCCTGGCTTCAGGCGCTAATGCCAGCTGCTGCTATCGACTCAAAGCCATTGTAGGCTGCTCGGGAGAGGAACTTGGAGCAGTCCTTGATCCCTAAGGTCAGGGATTGGAACAGTTTGAGGGGTTCCCCAAAAAAGCCAGCTGAAAACCTGACAGCTCCTGGGTAAGAGCCTTTAAATACATACCTATTCATAGGCTCGGATCCGGTACCCCAGCATCGAGCTCTAGTAATACTTGTGCCCAAGGGTGACGAGGGCTCTGGCCTCCCTTCTAGGGAGAACAGAGGCATGGGTCTTTTGGCTCTTAAGTTTTTGCAAGGTTGACTCGACAACCATGGAGTTATGTGGGAGCTGGGGTTTGTGGAACCCTGGGCCCTTCCAGATGTGGTACATGGTGTCTTGTTTCTATCCTGTTTCCAACAATGGCCAATTCAGGTCACAAGTACCTGCAGGTTCCCAGAAAGGTACACATATTCCACAATGCTTATCCTGGGGTAAGCAGTGGATTTCCCTGCTTCTCTTTAATAATTGTGTATGGACATTTCCTCCAGGAACATGTCCAAACCTTTTTTTAAACCCAGCTACACTAACAGCTTTTACTACATCCTCTGGTAACGAATTACAGAGTTCGATTACTCACTGAGTGAAAAAATATTTTTTCTTATTAGTCCTAAATGGGCTAAAATGTAGCTTCATTGAGTGCCCCCTAGTCTTTCTACTTTCTGAAGGGTAAACAACCAATCTACGTTTACCCGTTCCACTCCATTCATGAATTTATAGACCTCTATCATATCTCCCTTCGGTTGTCCCTTTTCCAAGTTGAAGAGCTCTAACCTTTTAAGTCTTTCCTCATAGAAGTATCCTTCAATTCCCTTTACCATTTTGGTTGTTCTTCTCTGTGCCTTTTCTAATTCTACTATACCCTTTTTAAAATATGGTGAACAGAACAGCAAACAATATTCAAGGTGTGGTTGCATCATGGAAAGATATAAAAGTATTATAATATCCTTGGCTTTGTTCTCCATTTCTTTCCTTATACTCCTAGCATTTTATTTTCTTTCTTGGCTGCCGCAGCTCATTGGGCAGAGGGAAGTATTAGTCACAATGAGGCCTAGATCCTTTTCCTGGGTGATGGTTCCTAATGTAGAACTCTGCATTGTGGAACCATAGCTTTGCACTTGTCCACATTAAATTTCATCTGCCATTTGAACATCCAGCCTTCCAATTTATCAAGGTCCTCATGCAATTCTTCACAGTCCTCGTGTGTTTTAAAAAATTTGAATCATTTTGTGTCATCTGCAAATTTGATCATCTCATTGTTATTCCCATTTCCAGGTCATTTGAAGATGTTAAAAAAACAGTGGGCCCAGCACAGATCCCTGGGGTACTCAACTATTCACCTTTCTCCATTGAGAAAATTGGCCATTTAGTCCTACTCTCTGCTTCCTATCGTTCAACCAGTTCCTGATCCACAATAGTGCACTACCTTCTATTCCATGATTTTTTAATTTTTGCTCTCATGAGGGACCTTGTCAAAGGCTTTCTGAAAATCTACATACACTATATTGACTGGTTCACCTTTGTCTACCTGTTTATTCACACCTTCAAAAACTATAAAGGAGTAGTAAGACAAGACTTTCCTTGGCTAAATCAGTAGCAGACTGGCTAACCTAGTGAAGAGGGCTTTAAAAACTAGATTCATTGGGGATGAATAAAGAAAGCCCCCAGGTAAGTGAAACATTGAATACCTTTATAGAAATAGGTAAAAGATGCAACATCTGGAAGGCAGTGTCTATAAATGCTCGTAGCATGGGAAATAAGATCCCAGATGTTGAGGCTTTAATGGGAGAGGCCAACTTGGATTTACTGGCATTTAATAGAGACATGGTTCATGGACAACCATGACTGGGATGTAACTATACCAGGCTATACTATATTCAGAAAGGACAGGGTAGGAAGAAGGGGAGGAGGAGTGGCGCTATATGTAAAAAAAATATTAAAGCTATGGAAATACAGGGCTTAAAAGGGAGAGAGGAGGCACTGTGGGTTAAACTAGAAAGAGGGAAAGAGAAATCTATTTGCTTTGACGTGATAGACAGACCTCCCTCACAGGTTAAAGAGGTGGACGGAGAGTTAATTAAAGACATATGCAGCATTGCCAGGAAAGGAGAAATATTACTGATAGGGGATTTCAATATGCCGGATGTTGACTGGCACATCCCTGCTGCAGTATCATCTAGAAGTAAAGAGATCCTGGATTCTCTACAGGGAGAACTATTCAGGCAACTGGTAAAAGAACTCACATGTGAAGGGGCCATACTGGACTTGGTGCTTACCAATGGTGAAAGTGTTTCTGATGTTATAGTGGGAGATCATTTTGCATCCGGTAATAACCAGATGGTGTGGTTCAGTATTAGGACTAGGGCTGATAAAGTCCATTCAAAAGTAAGGTTCTTAGACTTTTAGAAAAACTAACTTTGCCAAGACGGGCCAATACCTCAGGGAGTCATTAGTGGGATGGGAACAGCTGGGTGATGTAGAAAAACAGTGGGCAAAACTGAAAGGGAATATTTTAAGGGCAACCAACCTTTTTGTTAAAATGGTAAATAAAGATAAAAGGAAAAGGAAACCGCTACGGTTTTCAAAAGGAGTAGCTGAAAAGGTGAAGAAAAAGAGGGAGGTCTTCATGAAATACAAGAGATCACAGAGAGAGGAAGACAGGCATCTATATTTGGAAAAACTTAGAGGCGCTAGCAAAGTAGTCAGGAAAGCAAATATTCAGAAAGAGGAGGAAATAGCCAATGCAATAAAATGGGGGGATAAGACATTTTTCAGATATGTTAGTGAGAAGAGGAGGGGCAAAAATGGTATTGTCAGACTCAAGGGTGAAGGGGATGAATATGTAGAAGCTGATGAGGATAAAGCGGAATTGCTTAACAAGTATTTCTGTTCTGTGTTCACAGAAGAAGAACCAGGAGCAGGACCTCAGAAACACCCACAAACAGGAACAGAAGCGAGAGGCATCTTGAAGAATTTTCAGAAGACTGTGTTTGTGGGAAGCTAGCTAAACTTAAAGTAGACAAAGCGATGGGACCAGATGGGATACACCCGAGAATACTGAGGGAACTTGGGGACGTTCTAGCAGCTCCACTGATTGACCTTTTCAATGCCTCGTTGGAGTAGGGAATGGTGCCAGAGGACTGGAGAGAGGCTCATGTGGTGCCTTTACACAAAAGTGGCAGTAAGGATGTAGCTGAAAACTACAGACCAGTTAATTTAACCTTGGTGGTAAGTAAATTATTGGAAGCACTGCTGAAAGAGAAAAAATGAGGTTTCTGGAGTACAACGAATTACTGGATCCGAGGCAGCATAGATTCACCAAAGGCAGTTCTTGTCAGACAAATCTAATTGATTTCTTTGGGTGACCAGGGAGTTGGACCGATGGAAAGCCCTAGATGTGGTGTATTTAGATTTTAGTAAAGCCTTTGTCACCATTCCACACAGGTGACTTATAAACAAACTGAGCACCCTAGGGATGGACCCTAAAGTTACTGCTTGGGTTAGAAACTGGTTGAGTGGGAGGCAATAAAGGGTACAGGTAAACGGAGCTCACTCTGAGGAGAACGAGTTTACCAGTGGTATGCCCCAGATCTGTCCTTGGTCTGATTCTTTTTAACATCTTTGTTAGTGATATTGCAGAAGGGCTGTGGGGTAATGTTTGCCTCTTTGTGGATGATACCAAAATCTGCAATAGAGCAGACACCCAGGAAGGTGTAAATAACATGAGGAGGAACCTAGCTAAGCTTGAAGAATGGTCTAGAATTTGGCAGCTGAGATTTAATGTTAAAAATTAAAAGGTCATGCATTTGGGCTGCAGAAATCCAAGGGAGCGATATAGTATAGGTGGTGAAGTACTTCTGTCTACAAAAGAAGAACAGGACCTAGGCGTGATTGTGTCTGATGATCATAAAGTAGCTAAACAGGTAGAAAAGCGAACGTGAAAGCTAGAAGGATGCTTGGGTGCATAGGGAGAGCAATGGCCAGCAGAAGAAAGGAGGTGTTAGTGTCTCTGTATAGGTCTTTGGTGCGACCTCATTTGGAGTATTGTGTGCAATTCTGGAGACCGCACCTTCAAAAGGATATAAACAGATTGGAGTCGGTACAGAGGGTGGCTACAAAAATGGTTAGTGGTCTTCATTATAAAGCATATGAGGACAGACTTAAGGATCTTAATATGTATACTTCAGAGGAAAGGCGGGATAGAGGTGATATGATTGAGATGTTTAAATATCTCCGTGGCATAAATGCACAGGAGGAGAGCCTTTTTCGATTGAAAGCAAGATCTGCTACAAGGGGACATAGGATGAGGGCGAAAGGAGATAGATTCAGGAGTAATATGTGGAAATATTTCTTTACAGAAAGAGTGGTAGATGCATGGAATAGTCTCCCAGTGGAGGTGGTAGAGATGACAACAGTATCGGAATTCAAAAAAGCATGGGACAAACAGAGGATCTCTAAAGGGAAAATGGGGAGTATTGTAGTAGTTGATATGGAAGGGCAAACTAGATAGGCCATGAGGTCTTTTCTGCCGTCATGTTTCTATAAATCCATGTTGACTTTCTTCCATTAAACCATGATTATCTACATATTCAGTAATGTTATTCTTTATAATGGTTTTCACCATTTTACCTGGTACTGACGTCAGGCTCACCGGTCTGTAGTTTCCCGTATCACCCCTGGAATCCTTTTTAAAAATTGACATTACAATGGCCATTCTCCAATCTTCAAGTACTATAGATGATTTTAATGACAGATCACAGATTTCTAATAGTAGGTCTGCAATCTCATATTTCAATTCTATCAACACTCTTAGATGTATATCATCCAGTCCAGGTGATTTGCTGCTCTTCAGTTTATCAAATAATTGTAATACATCTTCCCAGTTTATCAATATTTCCTTCAGTTTCTACAATACATCACCTTTAAATAGCATTTCAGTCATGGGTAACTTCCCTACATTTTCTTCAGCTAGAACGAAGCATAAAATTCATTCAGTCTCTCCGCTAGGGTCTTGTCCTCCCTTAGTGCCCCTTTTACCCCTCTATCATCTAATCTTCCAAATGACTCTCTCACAGGTGGTTTGCTACTAATGTACTTGAAAAAGTTTATATTATGTGTTTTTGCTTCCATAGCAAGCTTTTTTCAAATTCTCTTTGCCTGCTTTATCAATGCTTTGCATCTAACTTGCCAGTGCTTATGTTGTTTCCCGTTTTCATCAGTTGGTTCTTTTTTCCATTTCCTGAAAGATGCTTTTTTGACTACAACAGCCTCTCTGACGTCACCTTTAAACTAATCTGCCAATTTTTTTGCATTCTTTCCACTTTTCTTAAAGCGTGGAATATATCTTGTCTGGGCTTCCAAGATAATATTTTTAAACAATGCCATGCTTGACGTAAATCTTTGGCAACTATCAGCTTTCCCCTATTATCTAGTTTAAAAGCTGCTCTTGTTAATGACAGCAGCCTGGTTCCATCCCAATTAAGGTGGAACCCATCCTTTCAGAAAAGTCCCTCCCTTCCCCAGAATGTTGCTGAGTACCTAGCAAATCCAAAACCCTCTTCCTTGCATCATCATTTCAGCCACACATTGAAATTCCAGAGCTCTGTCTGCCTTTTGGAGAATGAGAAGCACTTCAAAGAATTCTACCCTGAAAGTTCTAGATTTCAACTTCCTACCTAAAAGCCTAAATTTGGCCTCCAGAACCTCCCTCCTACACTTTCCTATGTCATTTGTACCAACATGTACCAAGACAGCAGGATTCTCCCCAGCACTATCTAAAATCTTGTCTAGATGGCGTGTCAGGTCTGCTACCTTTGCACCAGACAGACATGTTACCAAGTGATACTCATGTCCATCAACCACTCAGCTACTTACATACCTAAAGCATTGTTACTCACCTGTAGCAAGTGTTCTTTGTGAACAGCAAGAATATGTCCTCACGTACAGGTGATGTCACCAATGGAACACTGCATAGAATGCTCCCCAGCATGCGCTACTACCTTCACCGCTTGCCGCAGAAACATATTTTCCAGTATGATCACATAGCAGCAGCAGCCAAAAAGGCAACTCCCCGGGGAGGTGGGAGGGTTGTGAGGACATATTCCTGCTATTCACGGACAACACCTGCTACAGATGAGTAACTACACTTTCTCCATGAACAAGCAGAAATACGTCCTCAGTATGGGACTCCAAAGCTATAGGCTACAGAACCCAAGAAGAAAGACTAGCCCAACTGGGCATTGAGAACTGCAGCAGCCAGGAAGAACAAAGAGATAGTCCCACCGAGGGACTCATCTGTTGCAGTATCCACAGCTCACATAATTTTGAGCAGGTAGCCTAGATGGACAGAAGGGCCAAAGAGATGCTGGAGCATGGCCTGGCCAAAATTCCTGTCCCGTCCAGAATCCCCATTCAGACAATAATGGGCTGCGAAGGTATGGACCGAAGACCATGTTGCAGCCCTGCAGTTCTCTTCTGCAGAGGCAGAATGGAGATTGGCTACCGATGTAATCATTGCACAGACATTGTAAGCTGTGATATGACTCTCAATGCTCAGACCAGCCAAAAAATAAGTATGGGTGATGCAATCAGCAAGCCAGAGGGATAGCGTACACTTCAAAATAGTGACTCAGCCTATTGGGGTCAAAGGAGATGAATAACTGAGAGAACTGACAGTGCACCTTTGTGCACTCCAAGTAGAAGACCAATGCACGCTTGCAATCTACCATGTGCAACACTGTCTCACTGTGATTGGCATGAGGCTGGGGAAAAATGTTGGAAAGACAATGGACTTCTTGAGGTGAAAAACTGAGACTACCTTCGGCAGAATATGTGGGTGCGTGTGGAGTACCACTCGGTTCTTGTGGAACCTGGTGTGTGGAGGATGTGCTACCAGATCCTGGAGCTCACTCACACATTCTTCCAACATGACAGCCACCAGGAAGAGGACCTTCCACACCAAGAACTTCAGCGGACACAAGTCCGGCCGCTCTAAAGGAGCCCACATGAGCTGGTCGAGAACCATGTTCAGATCCCAAGAAACTGTAGGGGGGTGTAACTGAAGGCTTTGAGAGAAGCAAGCCCTGCATTAATCGGCCTACTAGAGAATGAGCTGAGACAAGCTTTCCCTCGCAGCTACGATGGAATTCTCCTATCACGCTGAGGTGGACACACACCAAGTTGGACTTCAGCCGAGAATTGGAAAGATGCAAGAGGTACTCCAACAGCTGGTCCACAGAGCAGACAAAGGGATCCAATGCCCGACCAGCACACCAGACAGCAAACCGCCACTAGCGTAAGCGTAGGCTTTGTGTGTTGACTCCTTGCGGGATACTAACAGGATCTCGGTGATGTCCTATGGGAGGGCAAGCTCCACGAGGGCGAGCTACCTGGGCATTCTGTGTCATGGCAAAGAGGTCTATGTCGGAAGTACCCCAACTCCCGAAAGATTCGACCTACCACCTCCCTCTTGAGAGACCACTCATGTGGTTCAAGAACCCAGCTGAGGCAATCCACTAAACTGTTGCTCTCGCCGGGCAATACTGCCCGGAGATCCATGCCATGGAGCAGGGCAACCTTCCAGAAGCGAACAGCCTCCCAATACAAGAGGTGCTTTTTCATATAGAACATGGCCACCTGGTTATCAATCTGGATCAGGACTACCAGATTCACCAGGTGCACCCAAAAGGCATGGAGAACATTTGCAATGACCCTGAGCTCGAGGAAGTTGATCTGATGAAGGCTTTCACTTTCAGACCACAGGCCCTGGGTATGAAGACCGTCCAGGTGCATGCCCCAGCTGAGCTTGGAGGAATCGGTCATGAGCAGCCTGCAGGGCACTGCTGGTTGGAATGGGAGGCTCCGATGCAAGTTTGCTGGCACGAGCCACCACTGCAGTGACTGTGTGAGTGGTGCATGCAGCAGGCCTGAGTGGTGACATGTGCTGTGGCCGTAATGTGTCAGAGGGCTCTCAGCAGCCCCCAGGCTGTGATGTGGTACTGGTGTTGCAATGTGCCCACCACTTTGATGACGTTCTGCAGGCGGTCTGCCGGCAGAAAAGCTCTTGCCCAAGTGGTATCGAGGAGGGCCCCAATGAACTTCAGTTGTTGCACCAGCTGGAGGTGAGACTTTGGATAATTAACCACGAAGTTGAGTCCTTCGAGTACGTGAATGGTGAGCTTGGTGGACTGCCATACATTGGCCAGCATGTGACCTTTTACCAGCCAATCGTCCAGGTATGGGAAGATAAAAAAAACCCTAGATCTGAAGGAAGGCAGCCACCACCGCCAGACACTTTGTGAAGATCCTGAGGGCTGCAGCCAGCCTGAAGGGCAGCACCCGGTAATGAAAGTGCTGGCCGCCCAGCATGAACCGAAGGTACTGTCTGTGATGCGGGTTGATTGGAATATGCGTGTACGTATCCATCAGATCCAAGGGGCATAGTTAGTTGTCTTGTAGATAGAATGGGAGCAGTGTCCCCAATGAGACCATTTTAAACTTTTTGCAGATCAAGAATGTGGCGGAATCCGTCAATCTTCTTGGGGACCAGGAAGTATCTGAGTAAAAACTCTGCCCAATCTAGGCTGAGGGAACCAGCCCGATGGCGAGGTCGGCCAATAGGACCACAACCTCAGTCTGCAGGAGGCTCTGGTGCACAGGATCCATGAGGTACTCCACAGGATTGTGAGGAAGAAGCAGTTGTGTGAAATTTAACAGATAGCCACTTTGGATGATCTGTAGCACCCAGGTGTCCAAGGTGCCAAGAAGTCACCGGTGGGCAAAGTGAACAAGCCACCCCCCCCCCCCCCACCTACAGGGGAGCTTCGGCGGACGACAATCGGCTGGCTATGCTCCTGAAGACCTCATCAAAAACCAGGCCCTCTTTGGCTGGGGAGCGGGTTGTGCTTTTTGGGGTTTTCTCTCTCCGCTGTGAGTGGAAAGTTTGGGCCTTAGGCTGCACCTGCAGCTGAGACAGAAAGTATCTCTGCGGGTGTGGAAGAAAAGTCTTCTTCATTTGAAGTTTCTTTTGCACGGGATCTGCAGTCTTCCTGGAGAGCCTGGTGAGGGTCACTTGCTCCTCGGCTTTTCCAGCTCTTCGGCTTTTTCCTCCACAGGCTTGCCAAAGAGGTTCTCACCCTGACAGGGGACGTTAGTAATCTTGTCCTGGATCCACTGTTCGAGGTCAGAGGACTGCAACCAGGCCATCTGTCACATGGCCATACCCACAGCCACCACCCTATCGGTGGATTCGAAGGTGTCATAAGTGCTCCAGACCATAAACTTTGAGCAATCCTTGCCATGAGAGACAAGACCTCAAAAAGACTTGTGGTGGTCCTCGGGAACAAGGGAAGCGAGATCCTCGATGTCCAAGATGACAACCTTGAGGAACATGGCCATGTATATCTGGTAGGCCAGGATCCAGGTTATCAGAATGGAGACATGGAAGCACCTCCTCCCAAAGGAGTCCAGGGGTCTGCACCTCCCACGTGGGCTGTACAGAGAAGTGCGTTTTAGTACTCTCTGCACACTTCAAGGCAGACTCGACCTCAATGGAACTGTGGGGCAATTGAGGCTTCTCAAACACTGAGGATTCTGGACTCTGTAGAGTGAGTCAAGCCAATGGCTGATGGCTGGAAACATAAGCGACGCCTCCCACAGCCGCAGAAGCAGCCTCTGCAGTACATGGTGGTTGGGAACAATCACTGCCTCACAAGGGTCGAGAGTTATTGGAGGAGTTCCAATTTCTTTGCCCTCAGTTCCTCTTCTAATTACAGAGAAAAGGGAATGGCCTTGGCCAGGTCCCAGACAAGATCATGGAATGACATGTCTTCCGGGGGCAACTTCTGACAATCTGGGGGTGATAGGTTGTACGGGAGATCCTGGGCCTGAAGGTCCAACACCATCGATTCCACCTCCAATTCCCATTCTGATTCAGATTCTGAGAGGAAGCTGAAGTAATCCCGAGACTCCTCTGAGCGCTGACTGCGTGACTCAGGAGAAAGTGGACATCTATGGTCCTCTTTGTGTCAAGCATACCAATAGCAATGCCCTGGGGCCTCAGACTCACACACTGGAGAGGGAGATGACACCAGCCAATGATGTCAATACTGATCTCCAACCTGATATCCCAGCTGCGACAGGCAGGGCATGGGTCGCCAGGATAGGCTGGAAGGAGTGCGGTGATGATGTGCTCTGTGCCGTGAAATCTACATTCCACAGGGCTTCAGCCACCAAAGAGTAAGCTTCTAAGACTCATAGACGTCCTCCAGAACCACCAACACCGAGGGTGTTGGATAGGGACTCCACAATGATTGGAGCATCGGGAGACTGTCCTCTTGGGCACTGGGAATGGACTCCGTGTTCGGGTTGGGTCCTTCTGTCGGGGAAACTTGGTTGTCCATTCCCGGTGCTCACTGTCCGTTTCGCGCCGAGAGGGCCTGTGATGGCACTGCACATGAATCTTCTCACTGTACTCTCCCTTTGATGAAAACGGGGCCTCTGTAGAGGGACACCCCTCTCCACTTGAACCCTCCTCTGCTCTTTTCCCTTGGCCACTCAGGCATGGACATGGTGTGGGGCTGAGGATGCTGAATCAGGTGAGTCAAAAGGGGACTCCTCCTGCTTTTCCCAACCCTTCAGCCCTTGATGCATCATCTGCAAGCTGGTGGTTGGGTCCAAGGCATTATAAGCACATTTGATGCATTTTGTAAAGCTGCAAATGGACTCTGACATGCCGAAAAATATCACCTCAGCAAAATCAAATTGAAAAATGGCTAAAGGTGGGAAAAAGCCCCGAAGGGGGAAAAAGCCCAGAAGGAGGAAAGCACAAAAAAATAACAAACAAAACCCCTGAAGGATAAGAAAAAGGCTAACCAACGATAGACGGGTGAAAAAATGAGCGAAGGCTCAGCTATGAGGGCAAGAAATTCAAACGTTTTTCTGGCCTGCAGAAACATATCCTAGGGGCTCCGTGGAAAAAAGAAGACTGGAGAATATGGTGCCGCGGCGGGCGGGAAAGGCAGGTGGGTATGCGTGGCATACCTCCCAAAAGCTTCCTTTGAAAGCTGGGGAGCATTCTGTGCGGGGCTCCGTTGGTGATGTCACCTGAGGACTTATTTCCTGCTTGTTCACAGAGAATGATGGAATCACCAACTATAACAGTTATCCTAACCCTTCCCTCATGAGCACATGTCCCTGAAGAAACCTCCTCAGTGCAAGAGGGTTTTACAACGCCTGGAGGACAGGTCCTAGCTACAGGATCATTTCTTGCTGATGCTCTCCTTTCACGTGACCTCTCTCATCCATGGCAACAGAGAGGCTGCCAGACTTGAGATGGGACTTCAGTACTTCATCCCTGTAGGTCTTGTCTATATACCTCTCTGTCTCCCTCATCTCCTCCAAGTCTACTACTCTAGCCTCCAGACTCAATCCCTGAGAGCAAAGAACTCCTTGTACAAGGTGGGGGGGGGGGGGGGCGCTAAGTCTCTGGCCTTGTAATGAAACAGAAAGATACAGGCACACTTCAGCTCCAGAGGTCTGAATGATCTTTCTGCAGTTTTGTTTTATCTGGTACCATGGCACATAGTGCTATTTTTAGCAGAGGCTCTGACTGCAGCAGACTGACCTCTTCCTGTACCACCAGTCTAGGGATCTCCGAAGAACACTCAGCAGATCTGGGTCACACTATTCACTTTTCTACAGTGCCTCCTACTATACTTCATGTATGTGCACATATGGATGGATGGATAAGACAGACAGACCCTCCTTAATAGGCACTATCACGCCAGCAAAATGCACTTAAAAAGTCTGCAAGTTGACGAATCTTGTAACAGTGCTGCAGTGCACAGAATCCCCCCAGGAGTCTATCTGCACAGCACTCAAATTCACATCTCATATTTGGCAATTAATGACAGCCTTGTGATTCTATCTGATACTTCCGCAAGATACATTAAAGATGGTAAAAGTAATTCCCTATAAACATGTATTGAGGTTATAAATCTACAAAACAAAAGAAAAATAAACAGATGCTACTAGGCGAGCTATACTCTACAGCAAGTAATGAAGTGAGCCTGTGCTGATCTTTACAGATTTATCTCTGCTGCTGGGTTCTTCAAAAAAAAAAAAAAAAAAAGAAATCTGTGTTCTAGAAAGCCGCACTCTTCATCCTCCCACTGGTTTCTATACATGACCTCTTTATGTTATATCTATTCATGCTGGCACAATCTCTAGCAAGCATTCAAAGAAGAATTACGCTTGTCTAACCTTTTTAACTCAATAAACTGCACAATTAAATTTGTTCAACTACTTTACCATAATGGCATATATCCGTGTATTTTTAAAACCATTGTTTCATTGAACGATCATTGTGCAATTAAAAGTCAGTATTTTAATTTCAGAAAATTCTGAAAGAGCATCAAGCAATCACCAGATATAAATGAATACTTATGTCAAGAGTAAAGCTATTTACCAGGCCAATGTTTTGGTTCCATGCTAGCAAGATCAGAGTTGCTAAAGTTCATGCAAAGCAGAGTTTAAATACTGCATGCTCCTACAGTGCCCACTGCACCATTACCCCCCTAATCTGACCGACACCCTCTCCCACCAGCCGGACAACCAGACAATACCACGTCAAAAACGACAGGCTCAGTCAGTTCTCGTTTCACTCCCACTGCATCTACTGACTACAACTTCACAGGTATGCAGGGATGAAGAACAGGGATGATTTAGCCTGTCCCTTATTCACAAGGAATAGTATGGTCACTCTGTCATGAGGGTGGCATAATTTTGGAAGATGTGTTTCTTTGCTGGATTGCATGGAAATTACCAGATCCCATGTGATTTCCTGTAGCCACTAGTGGAGAGGCTTATCATTCTCCTACCAATAGTTCCTTCTGTAAAGCTGTCATCGTAGACCCCCATGCCTGCCCAGCTGCTGTGCAAACAACTAGGACCTCTCCCTCCTTCCAGGGGCTGTGAATGGTTCCTCTGCAGCATCTGCACCCCTGACCTCCAGAACAGAACACCCAGCTGTGAACCATGCTGCTCTTATAGCTTGTCAGGACGATTAGCAAAGGGATATATGCAGAGAGGGGATTTATTATACTTGGTCAATTTAAAAAAAAGAAACAGGATTAAATCAAAATGATTGCATGCCTGTACAATGGACCACAAAATTAGAATGTTGACACACTAGTAAGCAAGTAATTCACCTTAACCATTAGTCCTGAATTCCAAGCAATGAATAAATGTATTTAAAACTGATCGACATTCCAATACAATGGTACTAGCTATTATAGTATTTTGTTTCAAGTAGACTTATCATACACACAATTATCTTCTCGACATATCTATATTTAAAAGCTGGGTAGCATATTATCACATGCACTAATCAACACATTTTGTTGGGTGTGTTCTAAGTTTCAGACACGATCATGTACAGATGCAAGGACAGGGCTGAACAGAAACAGATGTGGCATGCTGTCGTACACTTGCTAACTTTGAGCTGTTGATGCACTTTATTTGAAATATTTTATAGGAAATGCGGTCTATATTAGACTACTCACTGTGGTTAATATGCATATTCCGCTCAATGCTCTTAGGCCTCATCATGATTTCACATTTTTTCTATTCCATGCATTCATTCACCCACTTAAGGGTTACATAATGAAAAGTGTGTACAGACAATTGGGTCTGTGGAAATCCCTCCAGGATACCACCTTACCTGCAAAACATCTCTAAATTCTAGTACAGCATCTTTATCAATCTACAAAGGACCTGCTCACATGCACTACTATAGTGCTTCCCAACCTTTGCAACCTCAGACACACCCCTACATTTTCCATGAAGCCAGTGGTACAGAGGTAGCAGAGGACTCACATGGCCAAAAGAAAAGTGAAAGCCCCAACTGCTACTACTACTTATCTGTATGGCGCTGTACATATAGATGTAAGACACAGTCCCTGCTCATCAGAGCTTACAATCTAATCAAGGCAAAGAACATCACAAAACTGGGGACTAGAGTAAGGTAAAATATATGCAAGTAGCAAACAAGAGAGTGAGGAGCATCGGGATCCAAAAGCAGCCTGATGCTCCTCACCCTCTTGTTCACCACCCATGTGCATCCCATCTTACTCTTTACCTTGTAATTTAAATAGCATGCAGAATAAGTTGCATTTTTCCTGAAAGAAAAATGTTGTGGACCACTATGTGCTTGCTTGAATGGAGCATTTCAAATGGGGTGGGGGAATCAATGAGAACTCGCTTTGTCTGGATGAAGTTGCCACACTCTGATGTATCATCACTGGATGTTGACATAACATGGAAGTCTTCTAATCTGAAACTATGGATACTTTATACTCTTAACATGAAAACAGGATGGAGGATCTCAAAAGAGGAAGTTCAGAAGAGGGGAAGAGAAGGTGCTGTGTGCAGTGGGTGTGCTGCAGGAATCACAGCCTGCAGCCAAACAAGTCTTACATATTGCCTGATAATTCCCACAATCTGGGACTCCTTCGGGACAAAATACAGACCATTCTAGATCCTGACAGTTTCCACAAGGAGCTAAAGACCAGGGCTGGCGCCAGCCAATAGGCAAACTAGGCGGATGCCTAGAGTGCCAACGTTTATGGGTGGCCCACTATCAACCCTCTCCGGGACCTGCAGCAGCAGCAATGACTTTAAAACGCACCATAGCACTTACCAAATGCTTCCGGTGATGTGTGCTGTTCATGCTTCCACTGCCTCTGATTCAAACTTCCTTTTGCATGGGGGTGGAAGCAGCTAGACCAGCCGCTTCTGTCCCATGCAAAATGAAGTTTGCATCAGAGGTGGTGCAAGCTCAAATGGCACACAACACTGAAAGCTTCTGGTAAGCATTGAAAGTGTAGTTACTCACCTGTAACAAGTGTTCTCTGAGGACAGCAGGAATAGGTTCTCACATATGGATGACATCAGCGCCGACGGAGCCCACGTGGAAGCATCTCCCCAGCTTTCAATGAAAGCCTTTGAATCATGCACTACGCATGCGTGGCCCTCTTCCTGCCCAAGGGTGCCATCTTGCCTCAGTCTAATGACACAGCTAAGATGGTAAAAATAAAGTACAGTAAAGAAGCAACTCCAAGGGGGGAGGGTTGTGAGGACTGATTCCTGCTGCTCCCGGAGAACACCTCTTACAGGTAACTATGCTTTCTCTGGGAACAAGCAGGAAGTCGATCCTCACATATGGGACTCCCCAGCTACAGGCTATCAAGAACCTGTACAAAACGCCATGGGTGCCAGAAAAAGGTGAGCTGTGAGCTGCAGCAGTTGAGTCCCAATTGAGAGACTCTCACAAGACCCAAGTGTCCAGCAGGGAACCAGTACTCCAGTAGCCTGAACACAGAAGGGTCAGAGGGCAGGAGTTGCTTACACCCCGAAGAGATTAAGTAGTATGGCCTGGCCAAAGGTGCTGTCCCATTGGGACTCCCTCTCCAGGCAGTAGTGAGCTGCGAAGATATGGACCGAAGACCAGGTGGCAACCCGGCAGATTTCTGTCTCAGGTATGGAACAGAGATTTGCCATGGAGATAGCCATGGTCCTGACCAGGTGCGCCATGACCTGGTGGAGCAGTGAGATCCCAGCCTGCTCACAGACGAGGGCAATGCAATCTGCTACCCAAGTGGACAGAGTTTACTTGGTCACTGGAAGCCCCAGCCAACTGGGGTCATAGGAGACAAAATGCTGAGGCGCTTTGTGGAAGCCTTGAGTCCGTTGCAGATAGAAGGACAAGGCACTCTTAAAATCCAGAGTATGGAGAATGGTATCCGCCTTGCCAGCGTGAGGCCTCAGGAATAAGGTGCAGAGCACATCTCCAGATTGAGGTGGAAGAGGGACACCCCTTTTAGAAGAATCTTGAGGTGCGTGTGGAGCACTACTCTGTTCTTGTAGAACCTCGTGTAGGGCGGCTCTGCCATCAGAGCCTGAAGCTCGCTGTCCTGCAAGCCGATGTGAGTGCCATGAGAAAGATAACCTTACAGGAGAGATACCGCAGGTGGCAAGTAGCCAGGGACTCAAACAGTAGCTTATGAACTGTGAGAGCAGTAAATTAAGATCCCACTCTGCCATTAGTGGACAACATAAGGCCCTGCAGGAAACGAGAGATAAGGGGCTGAGCCGAGAGGGACTTGCCCTCGACGGAATGGTGGTGCACTGCAATAGCGCTTAGGTGCACGCTGACTGAGATGGATTTTAGTTCCACCTGAAAAAGGTGGAGTAGGTACTCGAGCACCAGCTGCACCAAGCAGGAGAATGGGTTCACCTACCTCTCGGTGCACCTCACCGAATATCAACGCCAATTGAAGGCATACGCCCTTCTCATGGAGGTCTTGCAGGAGGCCAGAAGGAACTCCTCCATGTCTCGTGGAAAGTTGAAGGGAGCTAGAGCTACCCTTTCAGCAGCCAAGCCATGAACGACAGGGACCCCAGGTTTGGGTGCAGGAGAGAGCCAGTCTGTGAAAGTACTCCTGGGGCATGGCCCAGGGGAATCAGAGATGCTTCCAACAAAGATTGCCTGCGCCAGCAGGAGGCTACCAGTATCAGTGATGCCCTGTAGCCATGGAGCTGTCAGTGGGAAGGCATAGAGGAGTCCTTCCGTCCATGGAATGAAGAATGCATCCGTCACCACCTGGGATGGGTGTAGCTGATGGGAGCAGAAGTGGGGCAACTGTGTGTTGTCTGGGCTGGCGAACAGGTCCACTAGGGGGACGCCCCAGATTCTGCTCAGCCTGTCCACCAGGGTGCTGTAGAGGCCTGGGAGGTAGACCACTCGCAGGAGCATCCCATTACATGTCGCATGAGCAGAGGGCTATCACCTCCTGGCAGAGGGGGTACGACCCTGTGCCCCCTTATTAGTTGACATAGAACATTACAACTTGGTTGTTCGTCTGTATCAGCACCGATTGGTGCTGCAACTGGTGACGAAAGGCTCAGAGGACCAGAAAGCACAGTTACTCACCTGTAACAGGTGATCTCCGGGAACAGCAGGAATTTAGTCTTCACATATGGGTATCGTTGGTACCAACGGAGCCTGCGTGGGAATGCTCCCCAGCATCCAGCAGGAACGCTTTTGGGAGCATCCCTCAGCACATGTGCGCTGCCTTCCCACTTTTCCAACTGTCCCTCTTCAGTTACGTTTGTAGCTGAGTGAAAGGATAGAGGGAGAGAGGAAAGAGACAGAGAGAAAACTCCTAGGGGAGGTGGGTCGGTTGTGAAGACTAAATTCCTGCTGTTCCCGGAGATCACCTGTTACACGTGAGTAACTACGCTATCTCCAGGATCAAGCAGGAATGTAAGTCTTCACATATGGGGACTCCCTAGCTGAAGATGCCAGGGAGATAGCCCCAGGAAGGTGCCACCCAAGTAAGGTGGGCCATGCTTCCTCCCATGGATCTCTGGCATCCCCCATGGTTGGTGGGTAGGAGTTGAATTAGGTCTGGAAGAGGTTTTGAAGAACAGCTTGGCCAAAGAAGGCATCCTGACGGGAGGCTTTATCTAGGCAGTAGTGGGCGGTAAAGGTCTGTACCCAAGCCCAGGTGGCTGCTCGACAAATGTCATCAACAGACACAGAGTGAAGGTTAGCCATAGAGGCTGCCATGGCTCTCACATTATGAGCTGTGACATGGCCTTGAAGAGGAAGACTCTTACTCTCATAAGCAAAGGATATGCATTGTGCAATCCATTTGGACAGAGTTCTCTTGGAGACTGGAATTCCCAAATGACTAGAATCAAAAGCAATAAAAAGTTGAGAAGACTTTCTATGTTGCTGTGTTCTTTGTAGGTAAAAAGCCAAGGCTCTTTTACAATCCGAAGTATGAAGATTCATTTCTGCATTAGAGGCATGAGGCCTCGGAAAGAATACAGGAAGATAAATTGATTGATTTAAATGAAAAGGCGAAACCACTTTTGGCATGAAGTGTGAATGAGTTCTAAGAACAACCTTATCATGGTGAAACCTAGTATAAGGAGGATCAGCCACTAAAGCTTGCAATTCACTAATGCGACGTGCAGAGGTGATTGCAATTAGGAAGATGACCTTCCAGGACAAAAGCTTTAGGGTTGTAGTGGCTAAAGGTTCAAAAGGCGGTTTCATCAGCTGCCCGAGAACTAGGTTTAAATCCCATGCCACCGGTGGTGGCCTGATGGGAGGCTTTGTTAATAGAAGACCTCTCATAAATCTTGTTATGAGTGGATGAGAGGAAATTGGTTGTCCATTTAGAGGCTTATAGGAAGCTGCAATTGCACTAAGATGGACTCTTACTGAATTGGTCTTTAGACCAGAATTTGATAAATGAAGTAGATACTTTAGTATCAATTCCAAAGGTATCATAAGGAGGTTTAACCCCTTCTGTGAACACCATATAGTAAAACATTTCCACTTGAAGCCATAAGAGTGTCTTGTGGAAGGTTTTCTAGAAGCCTGAAGGATATCCTTTACCTGTTGGGAAAGGTTAAGATCCCGAAAGTCTAAGCTTTCAGCAACCAGGCCCTGAGATGCAGGGACTGGAGATTCGGGTGCCATAGCATCCCGTTCTCTTGGGAGAGGAGATCTGGAGCATAGCCTAACTCCAGAGGTGCAACTTGAGAGAGATGTAGAAGCAGGGGTTACCACGTTTGGCGTGGCCACCGTGGCGCTATGAGGATCATACGACCTCTGTCTCTCTGAAGCTTGAAGAGTGTTTTGGGGATGAGGGGAATGGGTGGGAAGGCATAAAAGAAGTCATGACCCCAGTGAAGAAGGAAGGCGTCCCTTGCCTGGCAATTTTGAGCCGGCATCCTGGAACAGAACCGGGGAAGTTTGGCAGTCAGTGGACTTGCAAATAGGTCTATGTCTGAGGTTCCCTAGATCTGAAATATCTTGGCCACCTGGTCTAGGTGGAGAGATCATTCGTGAGGCAGCAGTACTCAGCTGAGTTTGTCTGCACAAAGGTTTTGAATGCCTGGAAGATATACCACGAGAAGGTGAATTTGATGCTCTCTGGCGAGGGCCCATAGTCGTAAAGCTTCGTTGCATAACGACAGAGAGCCTGTTCCGCCCTGCTTGTTCACATAGAACACAGCTACTTGATTGTCCGTTTGGACTAGGACTGTCTTGTAGCTGAGCTGGGCATGGAATACTCGAACAGCTAGATAGATTGCTCCGAGTTCCAGGAGGTTTATGTGAAGACAAGCCTCCTGTGGAGTCCAGGTACTCTGGGTAGAGAGATGATGCAGGTGTGCTCTCCATCCCACTTGTGATGCATCTGTTGTTAGGGTGGCCTGGAATAGGGGTTGCTGGAAAGGAGACCCCCCACTAGAAGATTTTCCAGTGATTGCCACCATTGTAGGGACAAGATCAGTCGTTGTGAGTTTGATATCTTATCAGACAGACGTCCTGTGGCCTGTGTCCACTGTGCGGATAGGGCCCACTGGGCTGCTCGCATATGAAGGCGAGCGTAGGGAACCACATGAACCGTGGATGCCATATGTCCCAATAGTTGTAGTAGTTCTCGAGCAGTTAGAGAGGACTTCACCGCTGCTTGAGAAGCTAGCTGCATTATACGAAGACAGCGGGGTTGTGGGAGAAAAGCCCTTGACTGTCTGGTATCTAGACGAGCTCCTATGAACTCTAGGGACTGAGACGGAGCAAGTTGGGGTTTTGGGAGGGTTATGACCAATCCCAAATATTGAAGGATTCGCATTGTGCGAGACAGTGCAGATCTGGCTTCTGGAACTATGGGAGCTCGAATGAGCCAGTCGTCCAAGTAAGGGAAGACGAATATCCCCAGGGTTCGCAGAAATACAGCTACTACTGCCATGCATTTCGTGAATATTTATTTATTTATTTTATTTATTTACATTCTCTTATATACCGCACTATTCGGCATCAGCGCGGTTCACATAGAACAAAAAGTCTCAGTACAATAACATGCATGAGTTTACAGATAACAAGGGAAGGAACTTGGGTAACAAGGGAAACTATTTACAGTCTATTTACAGATATAATACTACAGCATGGCTACAAGTTATTAGGAACAGGTGCTAATAATATATTCAATAAACAAAGCGATTCGTCCTATTTCTGTTATTGAGATACCATGGAACTGAATAGCTGGGAGGAATCACTGAAGTCAATGGGTGTAAATGGCTCTATAAGATGTTTGTTAAAGAGGTGGAATTTGAGGGCTTTCCTGAATTGTGTTAAGCTGTCAATGGCCCGTATGCCAGGAGGTAGTGTATTCCAGCACCTAGGGGCACAGAGGGTAAAGGCTCTATTGGCTGTGGAAGAAGAGCAGCTTGTAAGGGCCTTTGGGAGTTTTAAGGAGTTGATGGCTGATGATCTTCTTGCTCTGTTTGGTGAAGTGGTATGGATAAGGTCAGATAAGGAAGGAGCAGAGAGCTTATTGAGGGCTTTGAACGTGAGAAGTAGAGTTTTGAAGATAATTCTGGCCTGAATGGGTAGCCAATGTAATTGAATCAGCAAAGGAGTAACATGGTCAGTCCTGGCAGCCCCCTGGAGTACCCTTGCTGCGGCATTCATAGCCAGCTGTAATGGGTTTTAAAGTGGATTGAGGAAGACCTTGGAGAATGACATTGGCGTAATCGAAGTGGGGTATTATCAGTGCCTGGTAGATAGTCCTGAAATCTTTTGGTTCTAGCATGGAGCGTAGGTGTCTCAGGGAACGGATCTTGTAATATATTGTTCTGACTGTGTTTCCTATGTGGGACTTCATATCCAGGCGTTGATCCAGAGTGACACCTAGGTAGCGTATTGAGGGTTTGGATTGCAGTTCTGCTTCCTTAGTTCTGATAGATTGTGGTGGGGTGAAGTTGGGGTTCCTTGTGATAAAGAGAACTTCAGTTTTCTTATGTTGAATACAAAGGTTTTGAGAGAGCAACCAATCAGAAACTGCGTTGAAGCAGTTTATTAGGGGGGAGAGATCCAAGCGATCGGTGGAGATGGGAGTGTAAAGTAGAACATCATCGGCATACAGCATACAGTCGACATTAAATGACCGTATGATCTTACAGATTGGTTGCATGTAGACGTTAAATAGAAGGGCAGAGAGTGAAGAACCTTGAGGGACTCCCTGATCTAGGCGGAAGGGTTCTGAAGTTCTGCCTCCTGAGCGGACATGCTGCCATCTTCCGGATAAGTAGGACCTGCACCATTCAAGCGCTGTTCCAGTGATGCCCTTCTCAGTTAGCCTCATTAAGGTGCCGAAGCCAGACCAAAGGGAAGAACCCTATATTGGAAATGTTTTCTCTTGAAAAGGAATCGTAAGAATTTCCTGTGATCTGAATGGATCAGAATGTGAGTATATGCATCCTTTAGATCTAGAGAACAAAGCCAATCCTGACTTTGAAGGTATGGCAGAAGAGTTCCCAGAGAAATCATTTTGAACTTTTCTCGGAACAGATATTTGTTCAATTCTCTGAGGTCTAGAATGGGTCTGTGTCCTCCTGTTTTCTTTGGAATAAGAAAATAGGGGGAGTAGAACCCTGCACCCTGCTGAAGAATGGGCACCTCCTCTATTGCTCCTTGAGCAAGGAGTGTTGAGACCGCTTGATCCAGTAGATTGCCTGTAGAGGTTTGGGAATTGAACTGTCTTACCATTGTAGGAGGGGGCATACTGTGAAAATGAAGCTTGTACCCTTCTCCCACAATGGAGAGTCCAGTTTTCTGTTGTTATTTGGTGCCATCTGTTGGCAAAATGACACAACCTGCCTGGAATGTTTAGGGGTTCTGGCCCCTTGAGAGGCAGGAAGGCTAAGTTCTCTATGAAGGCGTCAAAGCCCTTGAGGGGGCTGGGTCTGTGGAGTTGGTTGAGCTCTAAGGCCTTTTGGCTTCTTTTGGCTGGATTGCTGTTGTTGACCCTTCTGGGCAACTTGACCCTGAGCTTGCCCTTGCTGGGTTTAGGATGGATAAAACTTCCTCTTTTTGCTGAAAAAGGGTTTTATAGGGTTTCTTTTTGACTGGAGTGGCTGTAGATTTTGACAATCTGTCTAAAGTGAGAGTGTCAGTATCTATCTCATTAGCCTTCTCCTACCAAAGAGGTTTTCTCCTGTGCAAGGGATGTTTCACAATTTATCCTATACCCAAATCTGCAAGTCTGATGCCTGAAGCCAGGCAATCCGATGTGCACCAATGGCAATAGCAGAGGTTCTGCTGATGCATTCAAAGCAGTCAAAGGCTGCACGGTTTACAAACTTGCAGACATCTTGAGCATGCTTGACCAGAGTGAGAAAGTCCTGCCATTTGTCCTCAGGGAGAAGGGGGCTCATAAGCTCCAAATCTCCTGTGACCTCTTTGAGGAACATTCCCATATATAAAATATATGAGCTGATCCTAGCTGAAAGCATGGAAGCCTGAAAAGTTTCTCAAGAGTCCTGCATTCACGACCTGGAGGATTGGATGCATGTCTCTTTGCACTTTTTATCCTACACATGGCTGACTCCACTACCATTGAATGGTGTGGCAGCTGAGTCTTTTGAAAACCAGGAAATGGTGGAACTCGATACATGGTATCGAGTCTCCTAGAATGAGGAGATGTGGTCAAAAGTGTCTCCCACATTCTGAGCATCAAATCATGAAGAATTTCATGAATGGGCAGAGTGGCTGCTTCCTTGGGAGCCTTAGGGTATTGGAGAATTTCCAATTCCTTTGCTCTAGGTTCTTTTTCAGGAGCTACCGTGATTGAAAGGCCTCGGGCCACATCACGAATAAAATCCTGAAGAGACATGTCTTCCGGAGGAGACATTCTGCGTTGGGGAGAAGAAGAGTCTTCCGGGAGAAACACTCTGGTACCGACAGAATTATCAGAGTCATCGGAATCGGAGGATTCGAAGTATCTCTGATCCCGATGTTCATGCAAAGCATGGTCTCAGTATCGATCGAAGTCGGTACCGAATTGGTCTGGTACCGATCTGTCGATGCCAGAAAAAGTCTGCATGGGAAGGATTCCCACCGGGGCCAGTACCGTCGGTGTTGGTACCGGTATCTGTACCGGTACCGGTATCAGTATCGGTGCCCGTTGAACCACTGGTGTTAACGGTACCGCAGCTGTAAGGAGAGCTGCAAGACTGCATTCGATAGCGAGGAATCTCTGGTCTATCGATGCTGCCGATGCCTAGGTATCGGTACCGGTAAAAGCGGCCGGAACCCCTGAGCATGGCACCAGTAGTTCTGCCGAGGTCAAAGCCTCGAGAACATCCTGGAACCCCGTTGATGCTTTGGAGGCCGAAGCCTCCCGCCGGGGCTGTTTTGCCGGTGTAGTTTCCTCAAGGGAAATGCCAATGGCCTCTCGATGCTTTGAAGGAGAACTACCCTTTCAGGACTGGCTCTTATGTTTAGTTACCTGAGATCTATGGGAGGAAGATGAGGCTCTTGAAGACGTCGATGCAATGGACTTGGTATCTGAAGAAAAGAGGGTACCGAGCTTTGCAGCTCGGTTCTGTCTTCCTCTTTTAGTCATCCTCATACAGGAGGAACACTCAGATGGGGAATGGTCAGGGCCTAAACATTTTAGACACTAGTCATGGGTGTCGGTGACGGAGATGGTACCACCACATTTAGTACATTTTTAAAACCACTAGCTGGTTTTTCCATCTTTTGGGAAAAATGGGGCCTAATGCCCAAATGGCACCTAGCACCAAAAGAAAAAGTTTCTGAAGAGAAACCGTTCAAAAAAAAAAAAATATATATATATTTTTTTTTTTTTTAAAAGAAAGAAAGAACTGGCGGTACCGGTAGGTGTCGTGCAGAGGCAGGCACAAGAAAACAAGTTTAAAGAAGAAATTTTCTGCGGTGACAGGGTATGTGTACTGTCGGCTCTGCGGAAAACAAAGAACTGAAGAGGTACAGTTGGAAAGGCGGGAAGGCAGCGCGCATGTGCTGAGGGATGCTCCCAAAAGCGTTCTTATTGGACGCTGGGGAGCGTTCCCGCGCAGGCACAGTTGGTACCAACGATACCCATATGTGAAGACTACATTCCTGCTTGTTCCTGGAGATATATCGTTCAGAGCTCCAGGATGTTGATCTGCAACTGGTACCCTGTCCGGGACCAACTGCCTTGGGTGCAGAGGTCCTTGCAATGAGCTCCCCATCCCCACAGGGAGGCGTCCGTAGTGAAGTCCCTCTAGGGGGTGGGTGCCTGAAAGGGCATTCTGGCCTGAAGGTGGCAGAGGATCTGACACCAGTCGAGGTAGTCTGCCAGCTAATGGGTCACTTTTACCCTGTCTCAAAGCCTGCCCGTGGCTTGCGTCTACTGGGAGCAGAGGCACCACTGAGCCAAACTTATGTGCAGGCAGGAGTATGGGGTCATGTGGACCATGGAGACCATGTGGCCCAGCAGGCAGAGGAGAAGGCGAGCGGGCACTGACTGGTGGTGCTGTATCTCTATGCCTAGCACCCTGAGGTGTTCTGTCCTCTCCAGAGGGAGGAAGGCCTTGGCCTGGAGGGTGTCCAGCTGAGCCTCTATGAACTCCAGGCACTGAGCTGGAGAGAAGTGGAACTTCGGGTAGTTGATGACGAACCCCAATTCTTCAGAGTGTGGATGGTGCACTCAGTGGCATGGTGCACCTCTGTATCTGTGCCTCCCCTTATGAGCCATTTGTCCAGGTAGGGAAAGACGAAGGCGCCTTGGAGATGAAGGTGGTCTGCAACCACCACTAGGAACTTGGTGAAGACCCTTGGTGATGACGCCAGCCTGAAGGTAGCACTCTGTACTGGTAGTGACCTCCTCTCACCACAAATGGAGGTATTGTGGATGGCTGGGATCGATCAGAGTGTGTATAAGAATCCTTCGGGTCTAAGGAGCACAGCCAGTCTCCCTGCTGGAGGTAAGGCAGCAATGTTCCTAGGGAGAGCATCCTGAACTTCTTCCTCACCAGGAATCTGTTTATTTATTTATTTGCTTTTATATACCGCACTATTTCAAAATCAGTGCGGTTTACATACAAAAATGAACAATCCAACCATTTTACATAGAACAGTCATTAAACTGAAACAAGCGATTAACATTGAACAGGAACATCAACTTTGGTAGTATAGGGGGGGAACTAAATTACAAGTTGGTAAATAGATCTTAAACAGGGAAGGCTGAAGCAGTGGGGTTGACAGGCATTGTGCATGTCACATCTATGATTGTAGAAAAGCTGGAACAAGTGAGTCTTTATGATTGTTCTATAGGTTGAGTGGTTGGAGATGGCTTGGACTGAGGCAGGGAAGGCGTTTCACAGAGATGGTGCATATAAAGAAAAGGCTCAGTTGCTCGTCCTTATTGATGAAGGGGTGGTTAGCGTGTTCATCGTGCTTGATATCCTCATTCTGTTGTTTGGGGTACGTTGTATGATTGTAGCAAGGAAGTCCGCAGACACATTATGTATAATCTTGATCATCATCAATAGGGCTTTGTAAATCAGATGACTTGCTATTGGGAGCCAGTGTAACTGCATGAAGATGAGTGTGACGTGTTCAAATCTGTGCAAGTCCCGCAGGTCCAGGATGGGCCTGAGGCCCCCTGTTTGCTTGGGAATGAGGAAATATCTGGAGTAAAAGCCTTTGCCCCAGAGATGCTTGGGCACTGGCTCCACTGCCATGTCAATGAGGAGGACTGCGAGCTTGGTGAGGAGCAGAGTCTGGTGAAGGAGACGCCTTATGGATTCTCCTGGGAAGAATGAGGGTGGAGTCTGTTGCAGGTGGAGGAGGTAACCCTCCTTGACTACTTGCAGTAGTAAGGAATTGGTGGTAATGGAGGACCACCTGTGGGCAAACACGGCCAGATGCCCCCTTGTGGGCTGCTGCGGGCCTCCTAAGGGAGAGGAGGCCATACCCAAGGAGTCAAAAGTTCCCTCCAGGCTGGGCCGGGGCCAATGCCTGGGTCTTAGGAGTCTTAGGCTTGCGAGGGCCGTGTCCTTGCCCCTTGGACTGTTATCCCTGTTGTGGGGCTGAGAAGACCTGGTACTGTATGGCATTACCAAACACCCCCTTTTTCCTCGGGAAAGGTCTTTTCAGAACTCAGGAACTCAGTCTCTATCTCTGCAGCTTTGTCTGACAAAGGGTTTCCCAAAGAGGATCTCTCCAGTGCAAGGGATACCAATGAGTTTGTCCTGGACCCATTGCTCGAGATTAGACGACTGCAGTAATGCCTGGCGTCGGGCCCCGATGCTTGCAGCGGCCACTCTAGCTGAGGATTCAAAGCCATCGTATGCTGCTCGAGACAGGAACTTCAAGCACACCATGGCCGAGGCCAGTGATTTGAACTGCTGAAGAGGTTCCCCATCAAGGCCTGCCGAGAAACCAGCGAGCTCCCTTACCAGTTCCTTGAGGTACATACTGATGTATAACTGGCTTCGACAAACCAGTATCGAGCCCTGGTAGCTTTTTTGGCCAAGGGCATTCAAGGTCTGGGCCTCTCTACCTGGGGGCGCTAATGAATTGTGAGGGAACTGGGTTTTTTGGAACCCCAGGTTCCGGCGGACTCGGTATATGGAGTCAAGCCATCTACTCACAATGGGCACCAATGCCAGTGTTTCCCACATACGGAGGAGAAGGCACTCAAGAATAAGAGGGATGGGCACCGTGAGAGCCTCCTGTGGAGGGGCTTCGCACTGGAGGATCTCCAGTTCCTCCGTGTGAGGGTCCTCCATATTCTGCACAAAATCGAGGAAGGCCACGTCCTTGGGCAGGGAATGGCATCGCCAGCTGTCCAGAAACTCCTTTTCTTTGGTCTCCCAATCTAACACAACCACTGGAGGACCTGTGGCCTCGTTCAATGCAGATGGGTCTCTCGAGGCCGGTGGCACTCGAGGATTGACTCGACAACCGGGGTCGAAGGTCCAGTCATCAGGGTGGATGAACCAGATATCAGCATCTGCTGCTGGGCCAGGAGGGCAATGATACTGTGCTCCAAGGTTGCCATTCTGGTCTCACATTTTTTGAAGTCACTGGAGGCCATGGGGAAAAACGGGTCCTTGAATCTGGGCAAGGGTCCGAGGCCTACTGGCAAAAATGGGCATGACGTGCCGGTCAAGGAACACCTCGAAAAAAAACAAGAAAACGGAATCCAAGGAGCGACGCCGAGGCAAGCTGGCTTGGGGGCAAGAAGAGGAACCAGTACACGTACCAGAAAAAAGATAATTTAGGACAAAGAGGCACTTTTTTCTGGGGAAACGGGACAGATGTCCTGTGGGCTCTATGGAAGAAAGGAGACTGAGGCAAGATGGCACCCTTGAGAGGGAAGGGGACCACGCATGCATGGTGCATCTCTCAAAGGCTTTCTTTGAAAGCTGGGGAGATGTTTTCATGCGAGCTCCATTGGGGCAGACGTCACCCATGTGAGGACTGACTTCCTGCTTGTTCCCGGAGAAGTGTTGTTTTAAAGCCATTACTGTTGCTAAAGGTTCCGAAGATGGGTGGCAACAACGGGGGCAGGGGCGGAACCAGAGGGACAGCAGGAATGAGGTTTGCCTAGGGTGACTCATCTCCTTGCACCGGCCCTGCTAAAGACCCATTTATTTTTAAGAGTACTTTGAGGAAAAACAACTTCCTGTAAATCCACATTGTCATAGCACTTTGTTTTTAGCATGTCTTTTCCTTGTTTTGTTACATTATATATATAAAACACCATCACTGTCAATGTTCCTTATAATTGCTTTGACTTTAAGGTAAAGCGGTCTAGGAATTGGCTAACTAAAATAAATGCACATGTGCTCAGAAAGGAGCTCCTACAGGTTCCTTTTGGTGTCTCTTTCCTGCGAGGTGCAAAACACATATGCTAGTTGGCTTCAGCATCAGGAAACAGACTTTTTACTGTCGTACATTAGCTGAAAAACACTGACTTATTAGAAAACCAAGTGAAACTCATTTTCACCCTACTGATCCTGCAATAGGAAGCACAAGACACATAAGAATCAAATTCTACCTGAATACGCTGAAAATTCACCTTTAAAGGAATTGCCTTATAATCAACTTGATTTCACTAAAGATTGAGTTAAGCACCAGGAGAGAGACATTGTCCCAAGTGATTCTTGCCATTTTGGCAAAAAAGTCCCATCTATAATGTCTTATACCCACTGGTACAGGGCAGGCTTCTGTGCTATATAGTATATAGCTTATCAGACCTAGTATTTGTGACAACTATATCAACTGGAAAGCTCCAAGCAAGGTGTAAATTTAATATACAGTGGGCAAAAGCGTGTAGGCTGTGCAGTGTGAACAATGGCTCCCTGTATAATCAGCTGAGATAAGCAATCTAGGATTGCTCATTACCCTACTATAGTATAAATTCAAGAAAGCAAGCTTAAAAACTCCTCACACAATCCGCCCTCTTTCTCTTCTTTCCAACATGCGAACGTAGCTTCAGGGAAAAACACAAAATATGAGAAGCTTTGACAAGTGAACCGATTCTTTGTTCCGTCAAGGAATGCTGCACTATATTTAGAAAGGCATATGCTACTTTTTATACAGTAAATTCACCAGAATTAGGGGAGCCGTATGGTCTGATAAAAAGATCTTTTCAGAGCTTTCATTCCAGCAGGCAAACATTAGGTATCCGACTCTTAATGCTGTTCTGTGTAAAGTGGTTAATGAGACAGGTCACGGCGGTCGCCGGACAAACCAGCACCCCAGGAAAGGTTGCTTTCAGTGTTGCCTTCCCTTTCGGGCTCCAGTGCACACAAACTGAATCAAGGGTGGTGTATTTCCTGCTCTCCCCCCCCCCCCCCAACCTTGGCATCCAGGAATGGTAGGCCCTTCTTGTTCACCCCTTTGTGATGCCCCTGGAAATTATGTAAATGATCATTTGTTAAAATATACACATTCTGGCAAAGCTGATTAATTACATACATACATTCATTTATTATAATTCATGTTCTGTTTTCCAAAAACTTAAAAATTAATCACATTCACATAAAAGTCTGAATCAGCCAAGCACAGGGGGAGATTTACTGATGTGCATTACTGCATTAATGCACAATATTAGTAAACAGGTCTTACCGCATAAAATGGAACTTGTGCTAAATAACGCATATGAGTGTACAGTGATGCAGTAGTGCCTTTTTAACTAATCTAGTTCACAGCGTAACTCCAGGATGGCAACCAGTCCTATCAATTGCATGCCATCTTGACTGGATAACCTCAATATTTCGCTGTTCAGACAGAGAGAGCAATCAGACAATTAGTAACATGTGAAGAGCAATTTGGAACAGATGACAAAAAGGAATATGACCAATCCAAAAGAACTGACATTTCCACTCTGGTGACAAGTATGTTTCGCTTCTATGTCTTAGCGGTTTCCTCCGATTCTTTGGGTTTTTAGCTTGATCAGAACCGGCCTCCATTCGACTACAGTGCCAAGAGCCTCCACCTACAACTAACTGAGGGTTTCCCAATATTTGATACTGTGCTCTGCTGACTCGGCACATTCACTGCAGCAAAAGCCCTTGATCATGCACTAGGATGCCCAAAACAACCTGCAATCGTAGACCTTAAGTCTAGCCATTAGGTTCTGCCAATGCACAGAGACAGAGACAGGGACAGGGACAGGGATTCCCCTCCCGAGGCTGTCAAGACTGTTTCTGCAGCAACCCCAGCTCTTGTTGATCCAAAGGAGCCCAACCACACTAAATTTAGCCAGTCAAAATCTGAAAAGCTAGATTTAAGAGAACTTCCTGCTGAAAACTCTAACCAGACGAAAATTCTTGTTAACAATATCTACCTAAAATTAGCTTGCTATCTTGCTCACAGAAAGGGTTTTTGAATCTTAACCTCTGTGGCCTCTCAGACCTACGCCCAGCAGCCAGTGGCAGCTCTATAATGAGGCCAAGTGAGGCAGTGGCCTCAGGAGGCAACTTTTTGGGGGCAGCAAAAATTGCACCCAAAAAGCCCGTCTAACTCGGCCTTCAAAAAAAAAAAATCCCCGATGAGAGGAGCCGCTGCCGCCGCAGCAGCAGCAGAATGAAGTGTCCCGCGGCAGCCCCGGAAGAGCCTTCCTATCTCCCTCAGTGCTGGCTTTTCAGAGCCGTGAAGAGAGAGTTTCCCTTTCTCGCGGCTCTGTTAAGCCCGCCGGCGCTGATGGGAAACAGGAAATGCCTGTTTCCCATCAGCACCAGCAGACTTAACAGAGCCGCGAGAAAGGGAAACTCTCCCTTCATGGCTCTGAAAAGCCGGCACTGAGGGAGATAGGAAGGCTCTTCCGGGGAGGCCGTGGGGCACTTCATTCTGCTGCTGCTGCGGTAGCAGCAGCGCATTCAGCAGCCAGGTTTTTTTTTTAAAAATTTCCCTGGGGTAGGCGGGGTCTAGGACTGGAAGTGGGCTGATGGGGGGGTAGGACTGGAAGTGGGCTGATGGGGGGTTAGAACTGGAAATGGGCTGATTGGGAGGGGGGGGCTCGAACTGGTAATGGGCTATCAGGGGTGGCTAGGACTGGAAATGGGCTGATGGGTGGGTTAGAACTGGAAATGCACTGATCGGGAGGGGAGGCTAGGACTGGAAATGGGCTGATGGGGGGTTAGAACGGGCAATGAGCTGATGGGGGTTAAAAGTGGAAATAGACTGATCGGGAGAGGGGGCTCGGACTGGTAATGGACTTCTTGGGGGGGTTAGCACTGGTAATGGGCAGATGGGGGGCTAGCACTGGAAATAGGCTAGGGCTGGTAATGGGCTGATTGGGGGGCTAGGACTAGAGTGGGCTGATAAGGGGGATAGGACTGGAAATGGTCTGGGACTGGAAATGGGCTAATAGGGGAGGGGAGGAGAGTGCTGCTGGCCCTGGAAGAAAACTAGGGGCTAGGGCTACAAATGGGCTGATGCGGGAGGATGTTAGAATAGGACTGGAAGGGAGCAGATAATGAGAGGGTCTGCCAGGGGATGGAGGGGGCAGGAAGGGAGCTGACACCTGGGATGTACTGAAGGGGGACTGGAAGGGAGCTGACACTTGGGGATAGGAGTGGTAGGTGGTTGGGTAATGGGGGAGGCTGGAAGGGAGCTGACATGCAAATGGCACTGGAAGGGGGATGGACAGAGGGTAGGGCGACTGGAAGGGAGTTGACTGGGGGGTGGCACTGAGAGTGGACGTGAGCTGATATCTGGGTGTTATTTGGACTAGAAGGGGCTGGACGGTGAGGAAGGAGGGGGACTGGAAGGGAATAGACACCAGTTGCAGTCGTGGGAATGCAAGGCGGTTGACATTGGAAGGTACTGAGAGGGAAGGACTGGAAAGGGGGCTGATACTGGGGAAGGTTACTGGAACTGGAAATGGGATGATGGAAGGAAGTGAAGAAAACAAAAGAAGAGATAAGAAATGGCAGATGGACCATGGACCACAGACCATAGAAAGAGAGCTAAGAGAAGACAGGAAAGCAGAAGCCTCAGATCGGGACCAGCATGATCACAGAATAAAATGGTCAGACAACAAAGGTAGAAAAAATAATTTATTTAATTTTAGTGATTGGACTTTCTGCTATTTTTTATATTTTACACAGTATTGGGGAACTGCATCTCTTATTTATCAGATGTTGCACTGCATGTGGACTCTGGCTTCTTGGGGTTTCAATTTAAATTTTGTCTACATATTTTTATTTTTACTTTAGACTGTGGTTACTTATTCTGTACTTGGTGAGGGTCGATGTTGTGAGTGTGCGACTGAGGTCAGGTGTTCTGTTAACATGGAGTTTCTACATAAAGATCTATACTATACTGTAGTAATTTGACTTGTTCAGCTTTTCAAATAGGTGTATGGATGTTCCAGGGCCCACTGTAGTATTTACAGTGACACTTTTTTTAGATGGGCTCCTTATGTGAGTTTTGGAAGTTTGTGCTGATATAGTATGGTATGGTAGGTTTGCTCTTTGTTGTAGGGTTTTGTATTAGTTCATAATATGCCTGGTACTGGAGAATAGTGGTGGTGGTTGTTAGTGAGATGATCAGAATCAGATTTTTTTTTTTTTAATATTGAGTTCTGTGGGTGAATGTCCTGGTTCTGCTCTGCACCTACTGTGGATACAAAATATATGTTGAAAAAGAAAAAGCAAGAACCATAAAGCAGTTTATAACAACAAAATAAAAATGAGTTATAATTTAGTTTTATAAACTGTGCTGTTGGTTCTTGATTTCTTTTAGTTCCTTGGTGTGCAAACGGGACCGTACCTAGACCTGTGCAGCGGTGCAGCCACACAGAGCAGAAAGGCTTGGGGGGGGGGGTGCATTTCAGCTGTCTGCTGTTGCCCTGCCGCTGCTGGCAGGACAATAGCAGGCAGCCAAAATGCACTCCCCAAGCCTTTTCATAGCACTTTAAGCAAGTCTGGTCCCTCCCTCCTCAAACGCGATGTCAGAGTAGGGAGGGACAGATCTGCTTAAAGTGCCAGTGCCTTTCAGATCGGGCACATGCCCCCCTCCTCCTCCCCATACCTCCATCCAGCGCTGCCTTCTCTTTCCCTGCTGCCGGCGCCACCGTGAAGAAAACAGAGGGCAGCAGCAGCAGGGAAAGAGCAGGCAGCGCTGGGCGGAGGTATGGGGGGAGAGGGGGGGCGTGCACCCGAGCTGCAAGTCACACAGTGTGCGATTGCAGCTCGATACGGCCCTGTGTGCAAACATCTTGCATTCATTTCCTCCATATAATCTAATCAGCTTTTTGGTTTGGTTCAGTCTCTGATTGAATTTCTGAAAAAGCCCCGCCCCTCTAAGGGGGGGGGGGGAGGCACCATTTCATACTTCGCCTCAGGCAGCAGATTGCTTGAGCCGCCCCTGCCAGTAGCGCACATATGATCTCACACAAATTTACACCTACTGCGAGGCAAGTGAAAATAGGAGCATGCATGTATGTACATTACAACTCCACCCCTGTTCTGCCCAACTATGCCAATGAAATGCCTACTCATATTTCACAGAAAAGCAGGCTAGAGGGCACTGTGCATCTATATTTTATCTACACCTACTTAATTCTCTAAGAGCCATTGTCCCTGTGTGTGAAACATGCTTTACACACAGAAAATGTTTTATAAAATTACACCCAAACATTTCCCATAGCTAGCTACGAGTCTTCTATTCTTGCTCTTGGAATGTTTCCCATTCTTCTCTGAAGAACTCTTTTAGATCAGAAATATTCTTAAGTCTCCTTGCATGCACTGCATATCTGAGATCTCTTCAAAGATTTTTAAATCATATTAACGTCTGGGCACCATGAAGACCAATCCGAAACCTTCATCTTTCTTTCCTCCAAGCATTCCATAATTAAATTGAAGGTGTGTTTTGTTGGATCATTATCCTGCTGATATATCCACCTCTACTTGAGGGCTCTTCTCTCATATTACCTTCTTCAAACTTAATCGAGATTTGGGCTGTATTTGTTGATTGAGGATAACTTCCCTGCCACCAGAATGTTATGTAAGTGTCCAATGATCTTTAGCATGATCTGATCTACAAGTAACTTATAATATCATAATATTCTATTTAGAACTTCATCTTACCTTAGGTAACTTAGGATGGCTTTTGAAACCTCAAACTCGGTTACAGGTGTAGATATTCATTTGCTATATTTGCTATCTACCATGAAGAGCCTTGGCATTTCAGACTCCCTAATGTGTTCTTCTATGTAGCACTTTTCACCCATTGAGTCAGAGGCATACTGCATAATCTTTCATAATAGCTCCTAAAAAATATTTATCAAGTCCTTTGTTCTACTTCTGACCTAGACCTGTTCGTCCTCAAAGCCCATTATAAAGCTATCAGACATTTTCTCTTTCAGCTGTCAGACTAAAAAGCTTCCTTGTTTAACCACCAAGCTCCATAACGCTTGCTTAGTCAGCTTCATCATATATTCTATCTTATCCTTCTTTTAAACTGTCAATCATGCCCCTAGACAGGGAACTGCTTTTTAGGAACTCTTTGGCAAGTGCTCATTTTGTCATTTCTTAAATTCTCCTTATAAATCCTACAGTTTCCCTATTTCTCTTCTTTTTAATGCCTGGATGCAGTTATATGATCTTCCCTCTCATCTTGGCTTTTATAGTTACAGTTTATTAACATTTTTGATATACAGTTCTTCGTCGTCCTCCCAAATGGTTTAAAACACTATCAAATAAAATCATAAAGTTAAGTAAGAGTTAAAGCTAGGAAGGTGACATTTTACTTACCAGATAATGTCCTGTCCTTGAGTCCTGCTAGACCAGTCCAGACAAGTGGGTTGTGTTCCCCTACCAGCAGATTGGTGGAGACAAAGAGCCAATAAGATGTCCAGATTTCAATGACATCACTCCTATGCCCCTATTCGCCACAGTCACCAGAGGTCTCTTCAGTATTCGTCCCAGAGCATATGGGAGAACATGGTAAGCCTCACACAGTCTCAATCGTGGTCAACAGAGTAACCAACATTAGAGAACTATGTATAAGAAAGCATAAACAGAAGATTGTCAGTAGAAGATGAACCAGCAGAATCAAGTATAAAAATCATAGCAGACCCAAGGGTACCACAGCAACAGAAAAGAGCAAATAGAGTTCCAGAGGTGGGCCCTGGACTGGTCTAGCAAGACTCAAGGAAAGGACATTATCTGTTAAGCAAAATGCCACCTTCTATATTGTCCTGATAGGCCAGTCCAGACAAGTGGGACATACCAAAGCTACAACTCCACTGGGTGGGAATAAGAGACAGCAGCTCACAAAACCCTTGAGCCAAAGGCTGTGCCTGCCTATGCATGGACATCCAAGCGGTAATGCTTGACAAATGTGGAAAGTGATGCCCACATTGCTGCCTGACAAATGTCTGCAGGGGATACCGAACTACGCTCCGTCCACAAGGACACTTGCCCTTGAATAGAATGAGCGAACAAACCCTCCAGAATGGGATTGTTTCACAACTCAGATATGCTGAGGCAATGGCCTCCTTAATCCAGTGCCCCAAAGTCAATTTATCCGCTGGTCACCTTTGCGTGGGTCAGCAAACAGCACAAAAAGATGGTTGGACTTACAAAAAGAATTTGCATCCTCCAAATACCAGAGAATAACCCTCCAAACACCACAAGGCAAAGATCCTTATCTTTTTCTCAACGCTGCTCCTTAGAAAAGGAGGGCAGACAAACAACCTGGTTTACATGAAAGGGAAAAATCATCTCACGCAAAAAGGAAGGCACAGGCCAAATGGAAATGGCCTTCTCAAAAACAGATAGGTAAAGATCTTGGCAAGACAGATCCTGCAGCTCAGAAATTCACCTTGCAGAACAAAGTGCGAACAAGAAGATCGTTTTAAGCATCAAATCCTTCAAAGTAGCACGCTTCAATGGCACAAAAGGTGCTGACATCATGGCCCTGAGCACCAGACACAGATCGCAGGAAGGAACCATAGACTGTAGGGGAGGACGTAGACGCTGAACCCCCTGTAGAAAGCGCAAGTCATCTGGGTGCAAAGCTAGAGACTTACCAACCACTAGATCTTGGAAATAGGCCAAAGCTGCCACTTGAACTTTCCAGGAGCTAAAGGAAATGCCCTTCTCCAGGCCATCCTGTAGAAAAGCAAACAGGGATGGAACCATTACTACATCAGTAGCCAACTGCCAAGCACTGCACCCTATTGCTCAGAAGCACCAGGCCCGCACATATGCTAGCTTGGGAGACCTCCTCTGGATTCCGAGCAGAGTGGAGACCACTGTTGGAGAGTAGTCTTTACGCGCTAGCCATCTCCTTTCAAGAGCAAAGCCATAAGCGAGAAGGGAAACGGGTCCTCCAGGATGATCGATCCCTGCCACAATATTGTTTATTGTTTATTGAGAACTTAATATACTGTCCATCACACAAGCGTCAGAGCGGTTTACAAACAGATCAAAGGCTGCTTGAAAAGAGAAAAGAATGCCAATTCAAATGGACAGGAAAGGAAAGAATGGAGGTAAAGAATAGAGTGTGGGATAAAGGGTGAGAGAGCAAGTGAGAGGAGTAGGCTGGTAAGTGCGCTTCAGCGGGGGGTGGGGAAAGAGGGGCGGTAGGAGGGGGAAGGTCAAAAGCGGAGCAGAAAAAGTAGGTTTTTAGTTTGGCCTTGAAGGTTTTGAGGGACGGTTCCAGGTGGAGGGCTGTGGGGAGTGATTTCCAGAGATGAGGGCCGAGGAAATAGAAGGCAGAGGAACGGGTGGATTCCAGATGGGCCTGGGATGGGGAAGGGAGAGGCATGCGATTTATGTGAAAGGAGTGGAGAGGACGGTGAGAGGAGTGAAGATGGACCAGATCAGCAAGGTAAATGGGGATTCCAGTGTGGATCGATCTATGAACAAAAATGATAAACTTGAATTGAATCCGGTAGGGTACGGGGAGCCAGTGCAAGTGGATAAGAAGAGGGGTGATGTGGTCGAAACAGGAGGCATGAGTAAGAAGGCAGGTGGCGGTGTTTTGAACGCGTTGCAGGCGATGAAGTTGTGACTGGGGAAGACTGGCTAGAGAGTCGTTACAGTAATCCAATTGCGATATGACAAGGGAAAGGAGCAGAGTGGTCATGGAAGAAGGGGTGAGAAAGGGACGGACAGCGCAAAGTTGCTTTAGGGTGAAGAAAGAGTGTTGAACCACAGAGGAGATGTGATCTTTAAAGGAAAGAGAAGAGTCAAGGGTGACACCAAGATAGCGTAGAGAAGTGATGACAGGGATAGGAGGAGAGCAGAGGGACTAAGGGGGGAAGCAGAACTTCCTGAGGTGAACCAAATAGCTGAGGTCTTAGAAGGGTTAATGTGGAGGAAGTTAGAGGAGAGCCAGGATGTTACGGAAGAGAGACAGTTGTTGAGAGGGGTGATATCAGGGGCAGTGGAATCAGTGCGGTGGAGAAGGAGGATGGCGTCCGCGTAGTAATAGGCAGAAACACCATGTTGTTGGACCAAGAGAGCAAGGGGGCGAGGAAGACATTAAACAGGAGGGATGTAAGAATGGAGCCTTGGGGAATGCCGCATGGGAGAGGGGTAGAGGGGGAGAAGGTAGACCCTGAAAGGACTGAAAAGGACCGACAGGAGAGGAAAGAGTAAAACCAGTGAAGAATGGAGCTGACAAGTCCGGCATCGTGAAAACGTGAGACAAGGGTGCGGTGATCTACCAGGTCGAAGGTGGCGGAAAGATCAAGGGAGACTACAAGAGAGAAAGAACCGTCATCATGAGCAGCATGAAGTTCGTTGAGGAAAGAGATAAGAATAGACTCGGTGCTGTGGCCGGGGCAAAAACCTGATTGCCGGGGGTGTAGGGTGAGGGAGGATTCAAGGTGAGAAGACAGTAGGGTGAATAAAAGTTTCAACAGGAGCTTGGAGAGAAAGGGGAGGTTAGAAATGGGACGCCAGCTGGAGGGGGAGGAAGCTGACAAAGGGCCCTTCTTTGGAATGGGACGAATGATGGCGTGCTTCCAGAGGGTGGGGAAAGTGGCGGAGGAGAAACTAGAATTGAAAACGGAGAAAATGTGGGGAGAGAGAGCCAAAGAAGAATCGAAAAGCTAGTGGAAGGGGATAGGATCTGTGGATCAATAGGTTTTCCGGGTAGAGGCAAAGGCCCTGGAAAAGGCTTCGGTGGAGATAGGCTCAAAGGAGGACCACTGATGAGAGAGGGGAGGCAAAGGAGGGGGAGGGGAGAGAGGAGGAGGAGAAGAAGGAAGGAAGGAACCAGAGGAGGAGGGGAGAGAGGGGGAGGGCATGAAGGGAAGGAGAGAAGGAGGGAGAGGACCTTGGAGGCGAAGTACGAGGCTAGGGATGCAGGATCGGGAGTAGCAGGGGGAGGGGAGGGGAGGGGTGGAGAAGGAGTGGGGAGTGGAAAGGGAGCGGAGAACAGAATACAAACGACGGGAGGAGTTAGAGGAGGTGGAAATAAGAGTGGAGAGGTAGTCCTGTTTGGCTGAGTGAAGGAGAGTGCGGTAGTGCCAGTGACAGGTACGGAAACGATCCAGATTGAGGGGCAAGGGGTGTTTGTGCCAGAGCCGCTCAGCTCGGCGTGGCGGAGATGCCTGCGGTGGAGAAGAAGGCCTGGGTGAAACCAAGGGTGGTGACGAGGACGGTGAGGGATGGGACGGGGCCAAAGAGGGGCAAGGTTGTCAAGCGCGGTCGAGAGGGTTGTGTTCCAGATGTGAACCATGGTGTCGATGGGAAGAAGGTGGAAGTCTGCGGGCAGGAGGATATTGGAAGGGGGGAATTGAAGGAGGGTATTAGGGGTGATATGACGAGACAGGGGGGGAGTGGGATGGATATGGTGGGGGACTAAGATGGGGAGGTGGAGAGGGGAGGGAGATGGAAAAGATGAGGCAGAAATGATCTGACCAAGGAAGAGGGAGGGAGGCAAGGGAGGAAGGAACAAGAGGGGAAGTGGAATGAGAGATGAGGTCGAGAGAGTGACCGGCTGTGTGAGTAGGAAAAGAAACAAACTGAAGAAGGGAAAGATCAGATAGGAGGGTAAGAAAGGCACGGTCCCGAGGAGAAGAAGGGGAATCAACATGGACATTAAAGTCTCCAAGGATCAGAAGTTGAGGAAATAGGAGGGAGGCTTTGGATATGGTTGAAAGAAGGGAGTCCCACAGAGGGGGTGACAGGGATGGGGGGAACATAGAGGAGAAGAAAGTGAAGAGGGGGGGACGTGCCTAGGAAAAGAAGCAGGGATTCGGGATAGAGAAGGATGGGAGAAGATTTTCTTTGAGAGGGAGGGAGGAGAGATGGAGGACTGCAACCCCTCCACCGCTCCTGCCTCGGCGAGAGGTGGAAAAGGCGGAATAGCCTGGAGGCAGGGAGCGGTTAAGGAGGGGCTCCTCACCGTCCTTCAGCCAAGTTTCAATCAAGAAAAACACAATAGGCCCTGAGACAGAGGCAACTGAAGAGAAGACCTCTGCAAGAGCTACATCAGGTCTACAAACCACGCTCTCTTCGATCAATCTGGCGCCACCAAAACAATGCTGCCTGGGTAGCGTTCTAAATGCTGAATCACATACCTGACCAGGGTACACGGAGGAAACACCTACAGCAGGTGCTGACTTGGCCATGGTATCGCCGCCCTCAAACCCGTCTCCATGTGGCAACTGAAGAAGCAGCAAACTTTGGTATAGGAGAGAGTCACCATCAAATCCATTTCAGGGCAACCCCAGTGGCGCAAAATCAGTTGAAATGCTTCCTGAGTCAATGCTCACTCCTAAGGATCTAGAGAGTGCCGGCTGAGGAAGTCTGCTTCCATACTGTCCATCCCGGCAATGTGCTGAGCAGACAAGGCTAGGAGGTTCTTCTCTGCCCAGGCAAACAGAAGAGCCATCTCCAGAGCTACCGTGGCACTCCTCATGCCACCTTGCCAATTAACATACACCACCGTCATGGTGTTGACCAAAAACACTTGACGCGACCGGTCCTCAACAGCCAACCTAATGGCCCTAGCCTCAAGGTGGTTGATTGGCCACACCACTTTCCTATGGTTCCAATGGCCCTGGGCCATATGGTCTTGGCAATAGGCTCACCAGCCCAAGAAACTGGCATCCATTCTCAGAAGGATCCAGGAAAAATCGTCCAGTGGCACACCCTTTCTCAGATGACAGAGTTGCTGCCACCACCTCAGGCTGGCCTTCACCATCCATTGGGAGTGGGGGCTGCACTTTAACTCCGGAGAACTCAAGGACCACAGAGTCAGCAAGGACCACTGGAGTGGTCGTATGTGAGTATGCGCCCATGGCACCATCTCTATGGTTGCCACCATCAATCCAAGGAACTGAAGATAATCCCAGATGCTGGGAGCCTGCTGTGCAACAGTGGCAGGCAATCCAACAATCTTTTAACTTTCTCCTCTAACAGGAAAGCTCTGCCCACTCAAATGCCGAAATGTGCTCCCAGGAACTCCAAGAACTAGGAAGGCAACAGCTTGCTCTTTCCCAGACTGATCACCCAGCTGAGCCTTTCCAAACAGGGCACCACTCTGGATACCACCCAAGACGCTTCTGAAAGGGAAGAAGCCCGAATGAGCCAGTCATCTAGATATGGATGGGCACAGATCCCACGGCGGTGCTGCCACTGCCGCCGCCGCCGCCACCACTATGACCTTGGAGAACGTCCTCAGGATGGTGGATAGCCTGAAAGGGAGGGCAGCAAACTTATAGTGAGAGCCAAGCATGGCAAAATGCAAATACTTTTGCTGATCTGCCCACTGCTTGAGTTATGGAGTGCAAGGTTTCCTGCCAGACGCGCAGACCATGCAAGTGCTTGTTGGCATCCTTTAGGTCCAGAATGGGCTGGAAGGAACCATACTTTTTTGGCACCAAAAAATAAATGGAATATCTGCCCTTGCCCTGCTTGTCCAGATGAATGGGCACCATCGCCTTTTGGAGCAGCAAGTTCTCCAAGGTTGTCTGCATAGAAGCACTTCTGATCATAGAACCACAGGGGGAAACAATGAAGGCATCAGGAATCAGCAAGACAGTCAAACTGAATGGTGTCTAGTACCCAGCAATCCTTAGTAACCCAGGCCCATTCCTTAAAGAAAAGGCAAAGCCTGCTTTCAACTGGAGGAACCAGGGAATGGGCCCCTAAACCTTCATTGCACAGCTTGGAAGGATCCTCCTCTGGAGGAGACTGAGTTCCAGGGCCCACACGCTCCATGAAAGGACTGAGAACGAGCCCGAAGTTCACAGATAGGAAGAAAGATTTTCCAAGGTGGTAATGGCAAGAGTCCCGAGACCCCCGGGGTTCCAGACAGCGCACCCTCGGTGGACAAGTGGAGGCTGTTAAGAAAGAGGCAACAACTCACTTCACAGGCCCCCTGGACCTGTCTTCTGGAAGGCAGTAAGTTCTTTTCTCACCCAGGTCCTTCATCAGCTTCTCCAAATCGGCTCAAAAAAGAAGCTTCCCCTTATAAGCCAGTTGGGCCAACTAGGAATTGGAAGATGCATCTGCCACCCAGCGCCTGAGCCAAATCCAATGCCATGACACCATTGTCAGAACACTATCCCTGACTACCAAATAACTAGGTCATACATGGCATCAGAAAGGAAGGCTACAGCCAACTCCAAAAGAGGAGTAGTATCATAATAGGGGAAAGCGGACAGTCGCCCAAGAGCGCATGGTTCGGAAGAATGTATCCTTGAAGGATAATACCAAAAGCAGAGAGGTTCCAAAAAAGAGTAAAGTAGCCCAAATGCCCTCGAGTATGGAGCAGACAGAGCTTAAAGATCCCAAATTACCCATGTCTACCAATAGCCAAATTAAAATGAATAAAATACAGTCTCTAAAATGCTTGTATGCAAATGCCAGAAGTCTAAAAAATAAGATGGGAGAGTTAGAATATATAGCACTAAATGAGAGGTTAGATATGATTGGAATATCAGAGACATGGTGAAAGGAGGACAACCAGTGGGACACTGTGATACCTGGGTACAAACTATATTGTAATGATAGAGCTGAGCAAATTGGTGGAGGGGTTGCGCTCTATGTTAGAGAGGGCATTGAGTCAGAAAGGATTAAAGTTTTGCAGGAAACAAAATTTGCTGTAGAATCTCTATGGACTGAAATTCCATGTAAAAAGGGGAAGGCGATAGCAGTGAGGGTGTACTATCGACCGCCTGGCCAGAACGAACAAATGGATGATGAAATGCTCAAAGAAATCAAGGAAGCTAACAAAAGTTACAGCGCAGTAATAATAATGGGTGATTTCAATTACCCAGGTATCAACTGGGTCAGTGTCACGTCCTAGATGAAATAAATGACTGCTTCTTGGAGCAGCTGGTTCATGAAATGACCAGAGGGGAAGCCATATTAGACCTAGTCCTTAGTGGAACACCAGATCTAATGTGAGAGATAAGGGTGCTGGGGCCACTTGGCAATAGTGATCATAGCATGATCGCCTTTGATTTAATTGGTGGAGGAGGGATAGTAAGGAAATCCACAGTACTACCTTTTAACTTTCGAAAGGGAGACTATGATGAAATGAGGAAAATAGTTAAGAAAAAACTAAAAGGAGCAGTTGCAAAGGTTAAAGACTTACATCAAGCTTGGGTGTTGTTGAAAAATACTATCTTGGAAGCACAGACCAGCTGTATTCCACGTTTTAAGAAAAGTGGAAAGAAGTCCAAAAAACTGCCAGCATGGTTTAAAGGTGAGATGAGAGAGGCTGTTGTTGCCAAAAGAGCATCTTTCAGGAAATGGAAAAAAAGAGCCAAACGACGAAACCTGGAAACAGCACAAGCACTGGCAAATCAAATGCGAGGCATTGATAAGGCAGGCAAAGGGAGAATATGAGAAGCAGCTTTCTGCAGAAGCAAAAACGCAAAATAAAGACTTTTTCAAGTACATTCGTAGCAAAAAACCTGTGAGAGAGTCAGTTGATCCATTAGATGATAGAGGGGTTAAAGGGGCACTAAGAGGCGACAAGGCGATAGCGGAGAGACTGAATGAATTCTTTGCTTCGGTCTTTACTGAGGAAGATGTAGGGATGTTACCCATGACTGAAGTGGTATTTAAAGGTGCGGAAGAATTGAAGGAAATATCGATACATCGGGAAGATTTATTACAACTATTAGATAAACTGAAGAGTAGCAAATCATCTGGGCCGGATGGTATACATCCAAGGGTGTTGAAAGAACTAAAATATGAGATTGCAGACCTGCTATTAGTAATCTGTGAACTATCATTAAAATCATCTCTAATACCTGAAGACTGGAGGATCGCCAATGTAACACCAATTTTTAAAAAGGGTTCCAGGGGTGATCCGGGAAACTACAGACCGGTGAGCCTGACGTCAGTACCGGGAAAAATGGTAGAAACCATCATAAAGAATAAAATTACTCAGCATGTAGATAGCCATGGCCTAATGGGAAACAGCCAACATGGCTTTAGACAAGGAAGATCTTGTCTTACTAATCTGTTATGTTTTTTTGAAGGTGTGAATAAACAGGTGGACAAAGGTGAGTCGGTTGATATAGTGTATTTGGACTTTCAGAAAGCCTATGATAAGGTCCCTCATCAGAGACTTTTGGCAAAACTACAGAGTCATGGGATAGGAGGCAGTGTACTACTGTGGATCAGGAACTGGTTAAAAGATAGAAAGCAGAGGGTAGGGATAAATGGCCAATTTTCCCAATGGAGAAAGGTGAATAGTGGTGTACCCCAGGGATCTGTGCTGGGTCCGCTGCTTTTTGACATATTCATAAATGGCCTGGAAAGTGGAATAACGAGCGAGGTTATCAAATTTGCAGATGACACAAAACTATTAAAAGTTGTTAAAACCCAAGAGGATTGTGGAAATTTGCAAGAGGATCTTGATAAATTGGAAGAGTGGCCATCAAAATGGCAGATGAAATTTAATGTGGACAAGTGCAAAGTTATGCACCTAGGGAAGAACAACCCAAACTATGGTTACACGATGCAAGGTTCCACATTAGGAACCACCACCCAGGAAAAAGATTTAGGCGTCATTGTGGATAACATGTTAAAACCCTCGGCCCAGTGTGCAGCGGCGGCCAAGAGAGCAAATAGAATGCTAGGTATGATAAGGAAAGGAATGGAAAATAAAACAAAAGATATTATAATGCCTCTATATTGTTCCATGGTGAGACCGCACCTTGAATATTGTGTGCAATTCTGGTCACCGTATCTTAAAAAGGATATAGTGTTATTAGAAAAGGTTCAGAGAAGAGCCACCAAAATGGTAAAGGGGATGGAAGGCTACTCCTATGAAGAAAGACTAAAAAGGTTGGGGCTCTTTAACCTGGAAAAGAGACGACTGAGGGGAGATATGTTAGAAGTCTATAAATTAATGAACGGAGTGGAACGTTTAAACGTAGATCGATTGTTTACGTTATCAGAATATAGAAAGACTAGGGGACATGCAATGAAGCTACAGGGTAAACTATTTAAGACTAATAAAAGAAAATATTTTTTCACTCAACGTGTAATCAAACTCTGGAATTTGTTGCCGGAGGATGTAGTAAAGGCTGTTAGTGTAGCTGGGTTTAAAAAAGGTTTGGACAAGTTCCTGGAGGAAAGGTCCATAAACCATTATTAAGAAGGGACCCAGGATATCAATGCTTGACCCAGTACAAGCATTGTGGAACCTGTGTCTTTTGTGAAAACTGTTAGGTACGTATGACTTAGATCGGCCACTGTTGGAAACAGGATACTGGGCTTGATGGACCTTGGTCTGACCCAGTATGGCATATCTTATGTTCTTATCTGGCGGAAGAGACTGAATCCACTGGAGCAGGGCTCAAGATGTCAGGCTGGCACATACCGCTAGCTGAAGAATAGCAGCTCCCACGGTGAATTGGTTCTTCAACAACGAAGCTACCTTTCCCGCCAGAAAATCCTTTAAGACCGTTCTGCCTTCCACAGGAATGGTGGTCTGTCTGGTAACTGCTGTTACCTGTGCATCCACCTTGGGAATATCAAACCACCCATTGCACTCCTTCTCTGGGAGAGTGTGGATCTTCTTACACACCCTTAGTCCCTTAGGCAGGGAGTTGGGAGAGTCCCAGAAATGTGAAGACAGTAGTGGATTTCCGCACCCCTTCGGCTCCTGCTCTGTACTGGGAGAAATGGTCAAGTTCAAGGTGGATGAGACCCTGGTTATCAAGGCCACCAGTTCCTCCTTCCGGAATAGACAGATCACACTGGCCTCTTCACAATCCTTTAAAGGCGAGCGTACTTCTTCATCCAAATCAGAGCTCAGCATGAATCCAAGTCACAGTCAAAATCTCAGACAGCTCCCAGCTGCTCTCCATCTCCAGGGGGCACCCCTCGCTGGGGATGCTTAGTTAAAGGCAATCAAACAAGGCTTCCACTCTCAGTCTATCCATCATGAGACTTCTCCTGGGGGAACCAAGAGGCCGGAGGGTCTGAATTCCCACACCAGAAGGACCAGGCCTGCTGCAAAAAGGAAAAGAATTCTGGGGAGGACAATCCAGAGTCTGTAAGCTCTCCTCTCGGAAATGAGCCCCCAACACCAGGGAGCATAGCCACCACAGAGCCCTAGAGGGCGAGCAGCTCACAGCATGGTTGCTGGACACTCTAGCCAGCTAGATATCCTTACCCATAGTGCCATCCATCACCTCCTGCCCTAAGGATGGCAAGGCCAGACTAACTGCATCCCCCAGCTGAAAGAGGGGGAACAGGCCCTCCAGGGATGACTCAGAAGCTATCATGCAAGAAGAGCAGAGTCCAGAATCTGGAGATGAGGCACCTCACTTGTCATAGGCCAAACAATGTTTTCTGGAAAAGACGAGTTAAGGCAAGTATCACAACAACGCGCAGTAAGTCCATGGCGGCTTGAAAGGTGCACCTCAACTGCGCTTTTACTGCAATGTGCATTACAGGTGCTAGGTCAGCAACACGCTTTTGAGCCCCTTGTGCAGAACACAAGATAGGATTGCGCGACCGCCATGCGCATAATAGGTAAAATGCTACCAATGTGCAGAAAATGGCGGGGAACCCCCACACTGTTCCAATGGTCGCCAGAGGTCCAGCCTGAATTGCATCCCAGGCAGACAGAATCAGGAGCCCCTAACAAGGCCAATGATGAAATCAAGCCTTGGTACTCACCACCTTAGAGCCCCAGGCAGAGAATCCATGCCTGGCTTTGCAGCACTGCATTTAAGGTGGCCTTCTGCAATCTTTGAGAGAGCGGGTGGAAAGAGGAGGAGGGAGGGGGCATTGAGGTTGTGTGAGGCTGCTGCACTCTTCCAGATTCTTCCAATTTCTGGCTGCTCAACAGGCTGTTATCATGATAAGTACATGGAGCTGAACCAATTTTCCCTCCTCTTATGGCTACCAAAAAGACCAAATTCTAGTGGAGCCTCCCAAGTCACGATCAAGTGAGAGAGTCACCCTCAAGGTGGTTGTTCACGAGCGTTTAATCAATCTTTTCCTCTCAATTTCAGAATTTCTTGAGAGGAGATAATCCATCCACCATCTGCTGGAAACAAAGAAATACTGAAGAGACCTCTGGTGAATGAGGCGAAGAAAGGCATAGGAGTGATGTCATTGAAACCTGGGCTTTTCATTGGTTCTTTGTCTCCAACCAAACTACTGGTAGGGGAACACAACCCACTTGTGTGGACTAGTCTAGCAGGATGATATAGAAATAGATAACAGAAGGGGGAGATAACGAGAAAAAGAAAAGAGATTCCTGTTTGGCAAAATTCAGCAAGGCCCTCACTCTGATCCTAAGGTAATAAGCAGAACAAGTTTCATGAAGGACGATATTCAAGGCATTTAGTTATATGCTCACTGGTGGTTGGTGAATATGTAACTTGCCTATCCATGGATTTCGGTCACGATGCAGATAGTACTGGACCAAAATCTATTGAAATAGCTCAATTCTATCTCAAGAGATGGAGGGAGGGTAAACTGATAGCAGGCCAAGAAAGTATTCAGTAGCAGCAACATTCAGCTGTGTTACAGATAGGGAATGGCAAAGATGTCTCCTGAGTGTTCCATAAAAGATATACATGTTCACCCAATTCAGAAATGGTGAATATGTCTAAACCTACCAGCGGTAAAATCCATGTCTATTCCTGTTCCAGAGCACAAACAAGACTTATTCTGCCACCAAAATACCTGGGGGGAATTCAGAAGAAGGTACTCCAATATCTTCAATACTTTTCATGATGGAACAGTAAAGGGAAAGGAAGTGCGGGCACTCGTTTTCTGATCGGCACACCAATGCATGTCTCCACTTGGAAAATAGGAGGCAGCGACATAGATTCAGCCTAAACTTTTATCATGGGGATTGTTTACTAAGTAAGCTGAAAGCTCGCATTAATATGTGCGTTAAACGGTTGACTCATGTTAATATATGAGGCTTTGAATTTGTTAATTCAGGACAGTATCACACTGGAGATCTGAAGAGAAATATCCAATTAAGCATCAATGACCACTGCAAGATTTACTAACCCTCCTACGAGTATTTAGGGACCTCCGCTATCTCTGGTAGAACCAATAGTGGTCTACCATATGTGGAATGAGCAACAAAGATGAGTTCATTTTCCAGGTTTTTGGGGCTAGATTCCCAGAGAGCTCCAGTAAATCAATTGTCATTCTTACCACTGTATGATTTGAAATGACAGTGAGATGGACTGTAATATCTGTGGTTAAGATTACCAAAAATGTCTGATCCAAAATTATATCTGGTCTTGAATAGGTATTGTATCTTTTTGAGAGAATGACATAATGCCCGATTCCAGCATTCTTAGGTCTCTATAACTCATCCAGATCGTACGGACAGCAGTAAGGTTTTATGGCCCTATATTCAATGTTGTTCCTCTTACACTGAGAATCTGTCCTATCCAGAGGCAAAAGTGAGCAGTTCATGTCCTCTCCGGCAGACTGGGATTCATTTAGTAGTACAGTAGGTTCTAGGTTGAAAATAAATAATATATCCAAGGCAAGCATTTCTTACATTTATTTTCCTTGGTAAACTTTCATCTGTTTGAGATCGCTCCAAACATGAGGGTAAGAAAAGGTCACCCAGAGGAGATGGAGGGAGGGATCTCATTGAAAGGTGGTGTTAAAGAGTGGCTCATACAAGGTTGTTGAAGACAGAGAGGGAGAACAGGGTAGGAGGATGGTAAGGAAATATTGCTAAAGGATGTGTGTGTATAGAGAGCAGTCCTTCCCCCCCTTCCTGATCATTGCAAAATTTCGTTCAATGTGTCACAAAGATCAATCAAATTCAAAAGTATGCCCTAAAAACAGAAAAGGTTCTGGAACCACTTATTTGGTTACTCTGAGAACTAGAGCTCTTTGTGGTCCATGAGGACCAGGGCTGAAAAGTTCCTAGTATACTACTCACACAGAAGCCCATACCATACTGTCAAAACAAAACAATACCCCTTTGACACATTTAAAAGGCCATCAGCTATATTAACTTGTTTAGCTGACTGAGGCTGTTTTTCCCCATTTAGGATTATGGTGCACTATTACGGTTCAAAATAAAATACAAATTCCTCTGATCCACAATTAAGGAACCATTCTTAGCCTGAATAAAGCATAGTTACTCACCTGTAACAGGTGATCTCCGGGAACAGCAGGAATTTAGTCTTCACATATGGGTATTGTTGGTACCAACGGAGCCTGTGCGGGAATGCTCCCCAGCGACCAATAGGAAAGCTTTTGGGAGCATCCCACAGCACCTGCGTGCTGCCTTCCCGCCTTTCCCAACTGTCCCTCTCCAGTTGAGTTTAAGGCTGAAACAAACAGAGAGAGGGAAAGAGAGAAAGAGAGAGAGAGAGAGATACAACGCCTAGGGGAGGTGGGTGGGTTGTGAAGACTAAATTCCTGCTGTTCCCGGAGATCACCTGTTACAGGTGAGTAACTATGCTATCTCCAGGAACAAGCAGGAATGTAGTCTTCACATATGGGGACTCCCTAGCTGCAGATGCCAGGGAGAAAGCCCAAGAAGTTGTGTGCCCTTGTGAAAAGGCTCCACTTCCTCCCATGGATCTCTGGCATCCTACCAGGGATGGTGGGTAGGAGTTGATTAAGTATGGAACAGGTGTTGAAGAACAGCCTGATCAAACAAGGCATCCCGGAGGGAGTCCTTGTCTAAGCAGTAATGGGCTGTGAAGGTATTAACCGAAGCCCAAGTAGCTGCTCGACAGATGTCGTCGATAGACACAGAGTGAAGATGAGCCATCGAAGCTGCCATGGCTCTCACATTGTGAGCTGTGACATGGCCTTCAAGAGGAAGGTTTTTACTCTCATAGGCAAAAGATATACACTGTGCAATCCAGCTGGACAGTGTTCTTTTGGAGACTGGTAATGACTAAGATCAAAAGCAACAAAGAGTTGAGAGGACTTTCTATGTTGCTGTGTCCTTTGCAAGTAAAAGGCCAAAGCCCTTTTGCAGTCCAAAGTATGAAGATTCCTTTCTGCATTTGAGGCGTGAGGCCTTGGGAAGAATACAGGAAGGTAAACCGCTTGGTTTAAATGAAAAGGTGACACCACCTTTGGCATAAAGTGTAGATGAGTCCTAAGGACTACCTTAGCATGATGGAACCTTGTATAAGAAGGATCAGCCACCAACGCTTGCAAGTCACTGATGTGACGTGCTGATGTGACTGCAATAAGAAAGATGACCTTCCAGGAAAGGAATTTCAAAGAGGTAGTGGCTAATGGTTCAAAAGGCGGTTTCATGAGCTGCCCAAGAACCAGATTTAAGTCCCATGCCACCGGTGGTGGCTTAATGGGAGGCTTAGTTAAAAGAAGGCCTCTCATAAATCTCGCTATGAGAGGATGAGAGGAAATAGGTTGTCCATTTAGAGACTTGAAAGAAGCTGCAATAGCACTCAAATGAACTCTCACTGAATTGGTCTTAAGTCCTGCATTTGATAAATGAAGGAGATACTCCAGTAATGATTCCAGAGGTATTGCAAGAGGGTTAACACCCTTCTGCGAGCACCGTATGGTAAACCTTTTCCACTTAAATGCATAAGAGCGCCTTGTGGAAGGCTTCCTGGAAGCATAAAGGATATCTTTACCTTCTGAGAAAGGTTAAGACCGTGGAGTTCTAGGCTTTCAGCAACCAGGCTCTGAGATGCAGAGACTGGGGATTGGGATGCCACAGTATCCCATCCTCCTGAGAAAGGAGATTTGGAGCAGATCCTAACTCCAGAGGCGGAGCTTGAGAGAGATGTAGGAGCAGAGGGTACCACATTTGCCATGGCCAACGTGCAGCTATGAGAATCATATGACCTCTGTCACTCTGAAGCTTGAACAAGGTTTTGGGAATTAGGGGAATGGGTGGAAAGGCATACAGGAAGTCCTGACCCCAATGGAGGAGGAAAGTATCCCTAGCCTGACAACCCTGAGCCGGAATTCTGGATCAGAACCGGGGAGGTTTGGCATTCAGCGGACTTGCAAAAAGGTCTATGTCCGGGATTCCCCAAATTTGAAAAATTTTTCCCACCTGGTCTGCATGGAGAGACCATTCGTGCGGAAGCAGAACTCGACTGAGTCTGTCTGCCCAAGAGTTTTTAATGCCTGGAAGATACACCGCAAGGAGATGAATCTGATGCTCTCTGGCGAGGGGCCCATAGTCGCAAAGCTTCATTGCAGAGCGACAGAGAGCCTGTTCCGCCCTGCCTGTTCACATAGAACATAGCAACTTGATTGTCCGTTTGAATTAGGACTGTCTTGTCTGTCTTGACTGTCTTGACTGTCTCAGCTGGGTGTGGAATACTCGAAGGGCAAGGAAATTTGCTCTGAGTTCTAGGAGACTGATGTGTAGATAGGCCTCCTGTGAAGTACAGGTACCCTGGGTAGAGAGGCCTTGCAGGTGGGCTCCCCAACCCACCTGTGAAGCATCTGTTGTTAGAGTGGCCGGGGTGGGGGTTGCTGAAAAGGAGACCCTACCAAAAGGTTTTGGGGTGATTGCCACCATTGGAGGGACAAAACAAGGCGATCTGAGTTTGCTATTTTGTCTGATAGGCAACCTGACGCCTGAGTTCACTGAGTGGATAAAGTCCCCTGGACTGCCCTCATATGGAGGCGAGCATAAGGAACCACATGCACGGTGGATGCCATGTGGCCTAGCAACTGTAACATTTCCCGAGCAGTGAGGTGAGGTTTTGGCACTGCTTGGGAAGCTAACTGCACAATGCGAAGGCAGTGGGGCTGTGGAAGGTAGGCCCTTGTCTGTCTGGTATCCAGCAGAGCTCCTATAAACTCTAGGGACTGAGTGGGAGCAAGGTTGGATTTTGGGAAGTTTATGACAAGTCCCAAATACTGAATGATGCGCATTGTGCGAGAGAGGGCGACTCTGGCCTCTGAAGGGGCTCGAATGAGCCAGTCATCTAAGTAAGGGAAGACGAATATTCCCAGGGTGCAGAGAAATGCTGCCACCACAGCCATGCATTTTGTGAACACCCTTGGTGCAGAGGCCAGGCCAAAGGGAAGAACCCTGTATTGGTAGTGCTTCCCTTGAAACAGAAAGCGAAGGAATTTTCGGTGAGTTGAATGGATGAGAACATGAGTGTATGCATCCTTGAGATCTAGAGAAAAAAGCCAATCCTGACTCTGAAGGTATGGCAGCAGAGTTCCTAGAGAAATCATTTTGAACTTCTCTTTGAAAAGAAATTTGTTAAATTCTCTGAGGTCTAAAATGGGTCTGTGTCCTCCTGTTTTCTTTGGAATAAGGAAATAGGGGGAGTAAAACCCTGTACCCCGTTGGGGAATGGGTACCTCTTCTATTGCCCCTTGAGCAAGGAGCACAGTGACCTCTTGACCTAACTGGTCGTTGAGAGAGGTCTGAGAATTGAACTGTCTTACCATTGTAGGAGGGGGCATGTTGAGGAAATGAAGCTTGTACCCCTCTCTTACAATAGACAGAGTCCAAATTTCTGCTGTTATCTGACCCCATCTGTGGGCAAAATGACATAACCTTCCTGGAATGGTGGAGGGTTCTGGGCCGTTCTGGGCCAGGAAGGCAAAGTTCTCTAAATAGGAGTCAAAGCCCCTGTGGAGGCTGAGTCTGCTGAGCTGGTTGAGGCTTATTTATTTATTTAGCTGTATTTATATTCTGCTTTTCACCGGGTCAAAGCGGTCAATTGGGGGATACATTTAACATGAGGGGATATGACACACATACGTTAATACTTACAGGGAACATGGGCAATGGAGGGTTAAGTGGCTTGCCCAAGACCACAAGGAGTGCCTATAGGACTAGAAATCCCAGTCCCTCCGGCCTGAGATTGCTGTCCCCAGGTGGGACTTGAACCCCCGGCCCTCCGGCCTGAAGTACCTTGTCCTAACCACTAGACCAGCTCCTCCCTCAGAGCTTAGCTGCTTTTGTCTTTCTTTGCCTAAGTTGTTGCTGCTGTCCCTTTTGGGCAGACTGACCTAAACGATGCCCCTGCTAGGTATAGGAGGGATAAAACTTCTTCTTCTTACTGAAGAATGGTTTCTTATAGGATTTTTTCCTTGCAGGATCAGCTGTAGATTTAGACAATCTATCCAAAGTGATATTGTCAGCATCTATCTCATTAGCTTTTTCCTGCCAATTCTTCCCAAAGAGATTCTCTCCTGTTAAAGGAATATTCCCTAATTTATCCTGTACCGAAATTTCCAAGTCAGATGCCTGGAGCCAGGCAATCCTATGTGCACCTATGGCAATGGCAGAGGTTCTGCTTATGCACTCAAAGCAGTCAAAGGCTGCATGATTGACAAACTTGGAAACATCCTGGGATGTCTGACAAGAGCAAGGTAATCTTGCCTCATCATCAGGAAGGAGAGTGCTCATAAGCTTTAAATCTCCTGTGACCTCCTTAAGGAACATCCCCATATATAAGATATAGGAACTGATCCTAGCAGAAAGCATTGAAGCCTGGAAGGTTCCACGTCCAAAGGCGTCAAGACTCCTACACTCACGTCCTGGAGGATTAGATGCATGCCTTTTTGCACTCTTTATCCTTCTCACAGCAGATTCCACCACCATGGAATTGTGTGGTAAATGAGTCTTCTGAAACACAGGACAGTAGGAACTCGATACATGGTGTCGAGTCTTCGAGAGTGCAGAGATGTGGCTAGAGGTGTTTCCCACATCCTTAACATGAGATCATGCAAGATCTCATGAATAGGTAAGGTAGCTGCCTCCTTGGGAGCTTTAGGGTATTGCAGGATTTCTAACTCCTTTGCCTTAGGCTCTTTTTCAGGAGCCACTGTGATGGAAAGACCTCGGGCCACATCTCGGATAAAATCCTGAAAGGACATATCCTCTGGTGGAGACATCCTACGCTGAGGAGAAGAGGAATCCTCAGGAAGAAGTATTCTGGTATCGGCAGAGCTTTCAGAGTCTTCAGACTCAACCGAGGATTCAAAGTATCTCCGATCCGGGTGATCGTGCAAAGCACAGTACCGGTACCGATCGAAGTCGGCATTGGAGTGGTCCGGTACCAACTTGTCGATGCCAGATAGATACACATGACTCGGTCCTGGTAGAATACCTGCCGATGTCGATGCAGTCGGTGCCGGTACCGACTGAATTGTCTGAAGCGGTTTCAGGGGCACCGAGGCCATGAGAAGAGCCGCCAGACTGCATTCGATAGCCAAGAATCTCTGGTCTATCGACGCTGCCGATGCTTGGGTATCGGTACCGGATGAAGCAGCCGGTACCCCAGAGCATAGCACCAGTAGTTCTGCCGAGGTTGAAGCCTCGAGAACATCCTGGAGACCCATTAGTGCTCTGGAAGCCGAAGCCTCCCGCCGGGGAAATTTTGCCAGTGAAAGTCCCTCAAAGGCAACACCAGAGGCATCTCGCTGTCTAGAAGGAGATCTACCCTTTGAGGACTGGCTAGATTTATGTTTAGTTACCTGAGATCCATGGGAGGAAGACGAAGCCCTGGAAGACGTCGATGTCACGGAGGCTGCATCGTAGGGAAAAAGGGTGCTAAGTTTAGCAGCTCGGTTTTGCCGGCCCCTTTTCGACATCATCCCACAGGCAACACACTCAGAGATAGAGTGGTCAGGACCTAAACATTTGAGGCACCACTCATGGTTGTCGGTGACGGAGATGGTACCGCCACACTTAGAACACTTTTTAAAACCCGAAGCGGGTTTTTCCATTTTGAAGGAAAAAGTTGGGCCTGGTGCCCAAAATGGCTCGTGGCACCTGAAAAGAAAATTACTGGAAAGACTCCAGAAGAAAGGGGTTTTTTTTTTAAAAAGAAAAGAAAGAACCACCAGCGGTACCGGTGTAGCGTCGAGGGAAGGCAGAAGCGACCACAAAAAAGAACAGAAGGGATTTTTTTCTGCGGTGACAGGATGTGCGACCTGTTGGCTCTGCGGAAAACGAAGAACTGGAGAGGGACAGTTGGGAAAGGCGGGAAGGCAGCATGCAGGCACTGTGGGATGCTCAGAAAAGCTTTCCTATTGGACGCTGGGGAGCGTTCCCGTGCAGGCTCCGTCGGTACCGACGATACCCATATGTGAAGACTACATGACTGCTTGTTCCTGGAGATTGTCTTTTGTACAAGTAAATTTACAAAAGAATGTTGGATTCCCTTCATTATAAAAACAGACCTAGGTAGATCCACAATCTGACTGGTTTGCAAGGGTGTGCATGATGGTTAGACTTTGCATACTGCTCAGGAAACAACACTTATTTGCATTATTGTTGAAACTGCGGATAATTGCAAAGCAGCTGTCTGTTCTGTTCTCTGTTCTCTATCGCAAACGCCAGGCTCTAAATACAAACTAGAACAGTCATGTGACTAAATGCTTATTAAAACAGACAGCAGAAATTAGGCTTAACCAGGGGAAAATGCTGGGTTTGAACATACTTGTGCCTTCTTTTATTATTGATGTATTTTATACTCTTAACAAAGATGCCTCAGGACGTGCATTAGGTGGAAGGAAAGGGAAAGCGTAGTTACTCACCTGTAACAGGTGTTCTCCAGGAGCAGCAGGAATCAGTCCTCACTTATGGGTGACGTCGGCGCCGACGGAGCCCTCGCGGAGCAATTTTCCCCAGCTTTCAAAGAAAGCCTTTGGGAATTGCAGCGCGCATGCGCGGTCGTCTTCCCGCCCGAAGGTGCCATCTTAGCCAGTCAGATGACATAGCTAAAAAAAGACAGCATAAAAATTTGCAAAAAGAACATAAGCAGACGATTGCAACTCCAAGGGGAGGAGGGAGGGTAGTGAGGACTGATTCCTGCTGCTCCTGGAGAACACCTGTTACAGGTGAGTAACTACGCTTTCTCCAGGACCAAGCAGGAAGTCAGTCCTCACTTATGGGACTCCCAAGCTCAAGGCTACCGGAGACCCTAAGCACAAAAACGAGCTCCCTCTAGCTCAGCAGCACAGAAGGATAGAATCTTCGCTGAATTATCACCCACCGGTAGCCCACATCCGGGATGGAGGGTAGGAGTTGCTCAGACCTCAAAGAGATTACGGAGGACTGCCTGTCCGAAAGCACTGTCCCTACGGGACTCCCTCTCGAGACAGTAATGGACCGCAAAAGTCTGGCTCGAAGACCAAGTAGCGGCCCGGCAGATGTCTGCCAGCGGAACAGAGCGGAGGTAAGCCACTGACGTGGCCTTTGCCCGAACGCAATGAGCCGTGACTCGACTTTCTAAGGCGAGTCCGGCTGCCCCATAAGCCCAAGAGATACAGTCCGCCACCCAGATGGACAGAGTACGCTTGGAGACCGGGAGCCCCAATTTATTGGGGTCAAAAGACACAAAAAGCTGAGCAGCTTTACGGTGCTCCCGCGTACGGTCAAGGTAGAAGTTCAATGCCCTTCTACAGTCCAGGGTATGGAGGACCGTCTCAGCTCGGCTGGAGTGTGGTCTGGGAAAGAAGGTTGGAAGTACCACCTCCTGATTCATGTGAAAAGGGGAGACCACTTTAGGCAAAAACTTTGGGTGAGTCCGTAGGACTACCCTATTCTTGTAGAATCGAGTGTAGGGGGGATCAGACACGAGGGCCTGCAATTCACTTACGCGCCTAGCGGAAGTGAGGGCTATCAAGAACAGTGTTTTCCAAGACAGAAAACGTAGAGAACAGGTAGCCATAGGTTCAAAAGGCGGACAGGTGATCCGCTGCAAAACCACATTCAGGTCCCAGTCAGGCGCTGGCGGGCGCAGAGGTGGTTTAAGTAGAAGGAGACCTCGGAGAAACCTCGCTACGAGAGGGTCATTGGAGAGAGGTCTGCCGTCCACTGGCACATGATGTGCTGAAAGAGCACTGAGGTGAACTTTGACGGAGTTGGACTTAAGTCCCAGATTAGAGAGGTGCAGCAAGTACTGCAAGATCACCGACACCGGGCAGGAGAAGGGATCCTGAGACTGTTGGGTACACCAGACTGCAAAGCGACGCCATTTAAGGGCGTAGCATTTGCGGGTAGAAGGCCGTCGCGAAGCTAAGACGACCTCCTCCACCTCCGCCGGCAGGAGAAGGGGAGCAAGGACTACCCTCTCAGCAGCCAGGCCATGAGGTTGAGAGACCTGAGGTTGGGGTGCAGAAGGGACCCCTGATCCTGAGTGAGGAGATCCGGTTGAACCCCCAGAGGGATTGGATCCTCCACCGCCAGTTGCAGCAGGAGCGGAAACCACGGCTGCCTGGGCCAGCGAGGGGCCACCAGGATCATGAAGGCTTTGTCTCGGAGAACCTTGAAAAGAGTCCGAGAGACCAGCGGGATGGGAGGGAAAGCGTACAGAAGGCTCCCCGACCACGAGATCAGAAAGGCGTCCGCCGCCACCCGAAGGGGGTGTGGCTGACGAGAGCAGAAGCGAGGAAGCTGCCGGTTGTGAGGACTGGCAAAGAGATCCACCGTGGGGAGACCCCACTTGAGGAAGAGCTTCTGAACTACCAAGGGATCCAGACGCCACTCGTGCGGCTGGAGGACCCTGCTGAGTTTGTCTGCAAGGCAATTTTCTTGGCCCGGGAGATAAACTGCCTTGAGGAGAATGCCGTGACTGACGGCCCAAGAGCAGAGCTTCTGTGCCTCCCGGCAGAGGAGGAAGGAGCCCGTGCCCCCTTGCTTGTTCACGTAGAACATGGCAACTTGATTGTCCGTCTGGACAAGGACGGACTGTTGGGAAGTCAGGTGGGAGAAGGCCTTGAGAGCTAGGCGGATCGCCCTGAGCTCCAGGAAGTTGATCTGCTGAGCAGACTCCCACATGGTCCAGAGGCCCTGAGTACGTGCCTCTTGGCAATGCGCTCCCCAGCCCAGGAGGGATGCATCGGTGGTCAGCACCCGGGTCGGCTGAGGTGACTGGAAAGGCATTCCGAATATCAGGTTCGGCTGCCGGAGCCACCACCGGAGAGACGAGAGCAGCGGCTCGGAGACGCGCACCAGGTCCGCCAGGCCGCCTGTGGCTTGTCGCCACTGCTGGCGGAGACACCATTGAGCAGACCGCATGTTCAGGCGGGCATTGGGGGTCACATGGACGGTGGAAGCCATATGGCCGAGCAGTCTCAGGAAGCGCCTGGCGGAGACCAGGGGCTGGCTGCGAAAGCGGTCGGCTAGGTCCATGAGCCGATGCGCCCTGTCGAGCGGTAGGTACGCTCGTGCCCGAGGAGTGTGCAGCCTTGCGCCGATGAACTCGAGATCCTGTGAGGGGAGCAAAGTGGACTTTGCGAAGTTTATGACAAAGCCCAAGTGCTGCAGCAGAGTCACCGTGCGGCGCGTGGCGTTGGCGACCTCCTGAGCGGACGCTGCTCTGATGAGCCAGTCGTCGAGGTATGGAAAGACATAGAGGCCGTGAAGCCGGAGATGGGCCGCCACGACCGCGAGACATTTTGTGAAGACTCGCGGTGCGGAGGATAGGCCAAAGGGCAGTACTCTGTACTGGTAATGATTTCCTGCCACCACAAACCTTAGGTATTGGCGGTGGCTTGGGTGGATGAGGATGTGCGTGTAGGCATCCTTTAGATCCAAGGAGCATAGCCAATCTCCCTGCTGGAGGTAGGGCAGAAGGATTCCAAGGGTAAGCATTTTGAACTTCTCCCGCACAAGGAACTTGTTGAGGTTGCGCAAGTCCAGGATGGGTCTGAGGCCCCCTGTTCTCTTTGGTATCAGAAAATACCTTGAATAAAAACCTTGACCTCTCAGGTGGTGGGGCACCGGTTCCACCGCCTGTTCCTGCAGAAGACCTGCTAACTCCTGAAGGAGCAACTCCCTGTGCAGAGGGGGGCGCGAAGGTTCTCCCGGAAAATAGGAGGGAGGGACCTGATGGAAGTGGAGAAGGTAGCCTTCTCGCACGACCTGAAGTACCCAGGCATCTGCGGTGATGCTGGACCACCTGTGGCCGAAGTGAACCAGCCGGCCTCCGGTGCTGGGAGGAACCAGCGGGGGGGAGAGGCTATGCTGAGCGAGTCAAAAACCCCCACCCTGCTGAGCAGGGGCTGGTGGTGCAGGCTTGGGGGCTTGCTGCCTACGGGACCCGTTACCCCGTCCCTTGGCCTGCTGGCCCTGTTGGGGAGCAGCAGGGGCCTGATAATGGGGGTACTGTTTGTAGGCAGCCGCCTTCCTCGGGTAAAAGGACTTTTTTCCCGAGCCCTTCTTTTTCTGGGAAGGGGCGGAGGTCTTCCTAGAAAGCCTGGTCCTGGTGAGAGTCTCAGTCTCAATTTGTGCAGCCTTTTCCGCCATGGGCTTGCCAAAGAGGTTTTCGCCTCGGCAGGGGACATCGACCAACTTGTCCTGTACCCAGGGCTCAAGATCCGACGACTGAAGCCAAGCCTGTCGGCGGGCACCGATGCCGGCTGCGGCCACTCTAGCCGAGGCCTCAAAGCCATCATAGGCTGCTCGGGACATGAACTTTGAGCATTCCCGAATGCCCGTGGACAAGGCTAGGAACCTCCGCAAGGGCTCCTCGGAGAGAGGAGACCAGCGGAGAATCCGGCTAGCTCTTTAGCCAGATCCCGGAGATACATGCCCATGTAGAGCTGGTAAGTCTGGACACGACATGCGAGCATAGAGCCCTGGAAGCACTTCTTGCCAAGGCCATCCAGGTTACGGGCCTCCCTTCCAGGAGGCACCGAGGAGTGCATCTTCTGCTCTTAAGACGATGCATGGCCGATTCCACTACCATGGAATGGTGTGGCAGCTGTGCCTTCTGAAAGCCAGGGCTCTTGCGGACCCGATAGATAGAATCGACCCGCTTGCTCAGGACCGGCGAGGAGGCCGGACTCTCCCACATGCGGAAGAGTAGTCGTTCCAGCATAGGAGGAACCGGCACAGTAAAGTGCTCCCTCGCGGGAGAGTCATACTGGAGGGCGTCGAGCTCTTCGGCTCGAGGCTCCTCCTCGGGATCCGCAGGGAAGGCCAAAGCCTTGGCCATATCCCTAACGAAGTCCGAGAACCGGGCATCCTCCGGGGGGGACTGCTTCCGAGGCTCGGACCCCGGTGAGTCCGATGGGACACACCGAGTCCGGAAAGAATCAGGTGACTCTTCCTCCTCAGACTCCCAAACCGACTCCGACGAGGACTCGGTGGGGTCGGCCCGGGCAGGGTGCGGCGCCAGCCGCCCCGACGTCGAGGGAGTCGGCGTCGGCGACCTCGGTCCCGAACGGGAGGCCGAGGGTGACCTCGACCGAGGATCGACTCGAGTTCTCATTGACTCGAGGATCGGCTCGGTCTCCGGGGTCGACTTGGACGTCGACGTCCCGGCGGTCGGGGCAGCGGCGCCAGCGAGGCCAGCGAGCAGTGCCCGCTGCTGGTCCATGAAGGCAGACAGTCTGCTCTCCAAGGCCGTCAACCTGAGTCCGAGCTCAGGTGACCCAGCAGCCCCCGACTCGGGCCCCGACGGCGTCGGGCCCGACGTCGGCTGTCGCGGAGGCGAGTCCAGAAGGACTACAGGACTTACCCGGGCAGGCATCTCCGACTCCAGGCGAGGTCGCTTCGGGAGATGTTCCTTCTCCAAGGACCCGGGGCGGCTGTCGGGGCTATGCGACCTGGCCCTCGCGGAGCCAGGAGCGTCCACCGACGCCGCCCTCGCGGGTTTTTCCTTCCGACGATGGTCCCCGGAGGGAGAACCCCGGTCGGAGGAGCTCCGGCGACGGTCCGAGCTGGAGCCCTTTGACACGGAGGCCTCCGACGAGGTCCGGGTACGGCTGGGGTCAGCGAAGATTCTCTCGCGCTGATGCCGCCGACTTCTCAACGCCTTCGAGGACAGTTTGCTGCAGGGCCCACAGATCAGTTCCTCATGATCCGGGCCCAAGCAGCGGAGGCAAAAGTCGTGTGTGTCGGTTAGTGACATATTTCGGTCACACCGACCACACCGCTTAAAGCCACTGGCAGCCATCGGGGGAAAAAGGGCCCCTGCGAGGTCAAAGGACCGGGCTGCCAGGGAAAACGAAAATGAAAGCTGACTAAGTCAGAAAAACCGAAAAAAAAACGCTAGAGGACTCGAGACCGGCGTCGCGAGTCCGGGCGGGAAAACGATCGGCGTCGAACCGAAAGAAAAAAGTATAAAAGAAAGAGGAAAATCAACTTTTTCGCGGGGACAAGACGGGGACGTCTGCAGGGCTCCGCGGAAAAAAGAAGACTGGCTAAGATGGCACCTTCGGGCGGGAAGACGACCGCGCATGCGCGCTGCAATTCCCAAAGGCTTTCTTTGAAAGCTGGGGAAAATTGCTCCGCGAGGGCTCCGTCGGCGCCGACGTCACCCATAAGTGAGGACTGACTTCCTGCTTGGTCCTGGAGAAAGGGGTAGGTTTATTGATTTAGTATTTATTTATTTATTTATTTATTTATTTAACAGTATTTCTAAACCGCCTTATCTTAATAATCAAGGTGGTATCACAGCAAGCAATCAGGTAAAGTGTGTGTGTTGTACATGCAGTGAGGATAAAACTTAGTTGTGTGAGGGATGTGTTGGGTGCTTGATTTGTTTGAGCTATATACAGGGTGGGCTATTTACAGTGGTGCTAGAATCATATTTATATATATTCAGTTGTGTGGGAGGATTGGAGTGCTGTTATCCATTCTCTTAGGTTATGTGATGTGACCATAGTGCTCTATGAACAGCATGGTTTTCAGTTGTTTTCTGAAGTCTTTGAGGTCTGGAGTTGCCCTTAGATCGTCCGGTAGATTGTTCCATATTGTTGGAGCTCACACCTTTCCAGTGGTAGTTCAGAGTTACATTTAGGTACAGTAGTATTTCCTTGTCCCAAGAGAACTTACAATCTAAGTTGGAAAACGAATGGTCTGTGCGTACCACTGAAAGGGGGAGGGGATACCAAACACACATAAGGAAGGCCAGGTTTGCTCATGACTAAAAGTTACTTATTATCTGATGGCCACTCAGTGTCCTGTGTGAAATAAGCTGCTTCCCATCCCCACTGTCCATATCCGTAGGCCCACCATCACATAAGAACATAAGAACATAAGACATGCCATACTGGGTCAGACCGAGGTCCATCAAGCCCAGTATCCTGTTTCCAACAGTGGCCAATCTAGGTCATACGTACCTAGCAATATCCCCAAAAGACACAGGGTTCCACAGTTTTTGTACTGGGTCAAGCATTGATATCCTGGGTCCCTTTTTAATAGTGGTTTATGGACCTTTCCTCCAGAAACTTGTCCAAACCTTTTTTAAACCCAGCTATACTAACAGCCCTTACTACATCCTCCGGTAACAGATTCCAGAGTTTGATTACACGTTGAGTGAAAAAATATTTTCTCTTATTTGTCTTAAATAGTTTACCCTGTAGCTTCATTACATGTCCCCATGTCTTTCTATACTCTGATAGCGTAAACAATTGATCCACGTTTATCCGTTCCACTCCATTCATTAATTTATAAACCTCTATCATATCTCCCCTCAGCCGTCTCTTCTCCAGGCTAAAGAGCCCTAACCTTCTTAGCCTCTCTTCATAGGAGTAGCCTTCCATCCCCTTCACCAATTTGGTGGCTCATTCTAGCTGTCAACCTCACCGGACAGGCCAAGGACTAAATAGACATGGGGAGGTAGGTTAAACTGCTCTGTCTTCAGCAGGTCTTCTACAAAAACAGGGCACCGACAGCTTGGGAAGTGGGGGGACGTTGGCCCCTAATCTCCTCTTAGTGCACATTTCCCATGAACAAATGCAGAACCTCAACACCCATGTCGTCACAAGCACTCATTTAAAACAAAAGTAGGCACATCCAGCTGTTTTCAAACAGTAACATTTCATCCCGTTTTCCTTGCGTACTTGATGCAAAAAAAAAAAGAAAAACGAAGATATTGCAGAATTAAGAGCACATCAAATACAGTTTCATGGTAAACGTTCTCAGGCTTATAAGCGAAACTGCCCCTTTTCTACACAAAATACATTAGTTCAAAAAATCAAAAGCAATAAAGCCTAGGCAGTTTTAGGGCAATTTTCCTGCCAGAGACTGCAATCTGCTGTGTTATATAATTTTAGCAAAGCATTCTGCTACCAAAGAGGGGGGAAAAAGGAGAGGAACAGGCTGGTTGTGGAAGAGTACAGAGTGAGAGTTTCTACTTCCAGACTTTTATTTGACACTCCAAACTGTTAGTGTTTAACTCCCACTATTATTCCCAGCAGAGCGAGCAAGGTTTCTTCCCCCTACCCTGCTTCACTCTTAACATCAGCTATTTCATGGCAGATAGAAGTGCTGCAGAGAGAATTTTCCTTTTCACTGCTTCGCATCACCCACTCCTAATTAATGTCAATCAGTGTCTCCTACATGCACCGTACATACCTTGCCGTCCTAGACTTTTTTTTCCTTAGACGTTTCTATCTATTTATAAGCTGGGGTCTTCTTTCCTTTTTGAAAAATTCTTACAAATCAGCTAGCTCAGTAGATTGCTTTAAAAAAAGAAATCTTTTGTAGGAAGATTAAGACAAAGCTAAAAAAAGAATTTGAAGTATTTCATGCAATCTGATTCAAGTGCAGAATTTAAAACTAAAATGTTAAAAAAGAAAGTGAAGGTGATCTTCCTCTTGCCCACTCCTCATGCACAGTGGCCTTTCTGTGTTCCCCACTCCCCCTCTCACTTACCTCCCTCCCCAACCAGGTCTTCATCCATTGTTGAAACATTTCTGAATGTCATGCATCAGCAAGCTGAAAGCGTGCCATGTTTGCCAAACCCTCTCTGAATGCATCACGAAGCAAGTCCTAGCCTGGTAAGGTCAGTGACTTATCCGCAGGTTATGTTAACCTTTACTGAAAATGGGCGGGTAAAAAAATCCTGAACTACTGGATCTGATAACTCAAAATTGGACAGGTCCCTTCTTCAGCTGGCAAGACAGAACCTCTGAAGAGGGCTTGAAGCGCACATGCAACATTGCCTTTGGATTATTTTCACCTTGGTGCATCTCATTTGGTGGTCCCCATCTCAAAAAGGATATAGTGCAACTAGAAAAGGTTCAGAAAAGGGTGCTAAAAATGATAAAGACGACAAACCACTTCCCGTATGAAGAAAACCTAAACAGGTTAGGGCTCTTCCACTTGGAGAAAAGATTCCCGAGCAAAGATTATGATAGAAGTTTATCAAATCATGAATGGGGTGGAAGAGTTAAACAGGAAACGGTTGTTTAATCTCTCTAATACCACAAAAAGAAGACACTCCATGAAACTAACAGGCCGCAGATTTAAAACAAATCGTAGGTGGCTGTTTTTCATGCTGTGCATAATTTAGCCGTGGAATCTGTTGCCAGAAGATGTGGTCAAAGTGACTAACATCATGGCACTTAAAAGAGGTTTGGACAAGTTCCTGGAGAAGTCCATAAAGAAATTATCAGCCGGGCAGACTTCGGTGAGCCATTGTTCTTCCTGGAAATGAGGTATGAGAAATATATCTACATTTTGGAATTCGCTATGTACGTGTGGCCCAAACTGGCCACTGTCTGAGACAGGATGCTGGACTCAATGGATCTTAGTCTGACTCAGCATGGCTCATCTTATGTTCTTAAAAGGTCATCACAATCTGTAAAAAAAATTCAAGCTTTTTCCAGAATCACTCTGACCACCAGAACTATGTGCTGCTCTAAACAGTGTCAGAAACAGCCTAGGCATCACTTCTCTTTTCTCGGTGCAGCCACTAAGAATGTAAAAGAGACGTCAACCAATAACCTGAATTTACATGACCTAGATATGACAACAAAAGGTACAAGTGCTGTACTCACTTGATTCTGCAGTGAATAATGTGGCTGCCAGATTGTGTGACAAGAGGAAGGAACATACGTGCTAGTTGTAACACAGGCATCCATGTGGCCAAGTTGTCTGACAGGCTGCAGCAGCAGAACGGACTAGTAGCAGGGTCTGGCTGGCAGGCTGATGTTCTGTAATCACTAGAAGTGGGAATGCAGGCACTGGCACCGCTAGGTTTGTGCAACAGGCTGCGCACTGGAGGCTCACAGGTAATGGTCACTATTTAGCTCATCTTGAGGTGATAGTACCAAACGAGGTGCTGGTCTCCCTGGCAGACTGTAAGATTTGTAATTAACTGGAAGTCCTAACAGGTGCTCCCCCAGGCACGTCTGACTAGCAGTTTACGCAGGGGATCTCATAGGCCGAATGTCTGTGCAAGGGCTATACTAGTATTGCTGGCCAATTAGATTACTGCAGAGTCTTCTGGTTAGGCACCAGAAAAGTGGGTGCTGGGGTAAACTGTGGGGATCTTGTACCGATTTAAAAGGTGCCATACAAAGGAGGAAGACAGAAAAGAGAGTTTGTCCCGGCAGCTGCGATGTATCCTTAGCTGAGCAGACTGAATGGGCCGAACGGTCTTTTTGAGAGCATTTGCTATGATGTCTACATTCAATGGGTTTGTCAAACTCTTTTTTTGAGCTGATAGGACAAAGCCTGATGAAATTTCCCCCTTCACCTCTGTCTCCTCCTGCTTGGTTTATAAGTCACAGGTTTTCTGCACTAAAAAGTTCTATTTGCCAACAAGCATGCTGCAGGCATTTCTATGGTGCAGTTTCACTTTTGCAATTAGTGCTGATATTCAGTGATGGCCAGCTAAAGGCGCTTGGGATACTCAGATTGACCACGTAGCCGACCTAAGCTGGATACATTTGTCTAGTTAACTTTAGACTGGATATTAAGACAGAGTTGATTCAGGCTGAATATCTGGATAATGATCAAAGTTGTCTGGTTAATGCTATCCAGGCATGACCAGCTAAACAGCGACGACCCCTGTGTTGCTATGTTTCATTACTATGAGGTGTCTACCTGTCAGGGGCTGATAGTTTTAGTTGGTTCAGCTCTCAGGAATCCTGTCTCACATCTCAAATTTTTTTTTTCAGGCAACAAAATCTCAGTTAGTTTGAACAACTCCCACTACACAGAGCATATGAAACTGCAAACAGCATGATAGGTTTACCCTAATGGAAATTCAAATCTAACTTTCTCTCCTGCAAGACTGCCCAGCAAGGTAGGGGGAGTGTAATTCACAACTTAATTACTAGCTCTTTATGACACAAGGAACTTATTGTCAGGTCGAACTGTTGTTTGCAATGGCAAGGTCACCCTTAGAAGGGATTACAATAAGACAAAACAAAGGCAAGAATCCTTTGCTACTGTACATTAAACCAATCCTCAAGAACTAGAAAAAACCTGCACTTCCACAATACTCCTCCTCCTTCCATTCCAATTCCCTGTGCCCTGTCCCCACACCTACACTCCTTGGAACCTTTTCTACCAGCTCTATATTGTGGTGCAATGCCCTGCACATTTCTGCTGGGGTAGACGTGGAGGAGAGTGCAGCCATGCCCATGATCAAAATTTAAGAATATTGCTTACAGTTTGCAAGTAGCATTATTTAGGCTACATAAAACTGCTACAGGAATGTGAATCCCAGCACCGTACCTAGCCCTGTGCGAGCGGTGCAGCCACACAAGATACAAAGAAATAGGGGTGCATTTGGGACTGCCGGCCTCTGCTCCCCCTCCCCATGCTGCCTACCCTTGCCCGGCCATCGCCGCGTTTAGTGTTGCCTTGACGGTGGCAGTGGCAGCAGCGACATCCAATTGAAAAAAATAATTCATGGGTCTTTCTGACTCTGCACTTGCATGTTGGCCTGATCCCTCCCTCCTTTGAAGTATGCTCACGTCAGAGGAGGGAGGGACCAGACCAGCCATTCAAATGTGGGTCTTTGCAACTCTGCGCTTGAATGGCTGGTCTGGTCCTTCCCTCCTCTGACGTGAGCATACATCAGAGGAGGGAGGGATCAGACCTGCATGCAGGCACGGAGTCAGAAAGACCTCCATGTGTTTTTTTTAATTGGATGTCTGCTCTGCTGTTGCCCTGCCGAGGAACCATGAAAGGCGGTGACAGGACAGGGGCAGGCAGTGGGGGGTAAGACAAGATGCTAGGCATGGAGAAAATGGCAAACCTGTGATGGGGGAAGGGGGCACACCAGATGTGCAAGTCGCGCAGGGCGCATTTATGGCTTGGTACCGCTCTGGTGAATTCACATAACTGAACTCTTTTCAATCCCTTTCTGCTACCTTCACACAACTTTATGAAGAACAAATAATGCAAGGGTTACGTTACTGCCAAATAGTCTCAAAATAGCCCCAAAATAGGCACCTACTTGCCCTTCATACACAGGCGACTAGTTATAAAATTATCCTCCACCAGGAAGACCACCTTCCAGGAAAGATACTTAAGGTGACAGGAAGCTAGCGGTTAAAAGGGTGGAGCGATGAGCTTCAAGAGGACCACACTGAGATCCCACGCTGCAACCAGTGGACGAATGGGTGGTCGAGAGAGCAGGAGACCCCCTCTGGAAGTGAGCCACGAGAGGCTGGGCAGAGAGGTGGTGGTGCATCCAAAGTTTAACTGAGGTGAACTCTGATGGAGTTAGATTTCAAACCAGCATTAGACAGTTGCAGCAGGATACGGTATATAGCACACCAGTTAATCAAATTCACACTGTACACTCATGTCGATGTATCCACTGCATGTATTCCCCCACACACACTGCCTCATGATTTGTTTGATGTGCTTTGATTTGAAGATAAAGCGGTATATTAAATCCTTTAAAATAAATAAATAAAATACTGCAGTACCAGCTGGACAGACTGCACCCCAAACCGAGAAGCAGCACCACTTGAAGGCATACACCTGCCAGATGGGAGTCCTTGCGTGAAGCCAGCAGGACCTCCTGCACCACTCTGGGCAAGTCGAAGTGGGCCAGGGCTACCTTTCAGCAGCAAGGTCATCAGGGCCAGGGACCCCAGATTGGGGTGCAAAACAGAGCCTGCCTCCTGCGAAAGCAGGTTCGGGGCATTCCCCAGGGGGACTGGGGGTGCCCAAGACAGGCTGAGGAGCAGCAGGAACCAGGGCCGCCGAGGCGTTATGAGAATCAAAGTGGCTTGGTCGAGCTGGACCTTGAAGAGGATCTTGGCAATGAGTGGTGTGGGAGGGAAGGCATTAGAAGTCCTTCCGTCTACGAAATGAGAAACGCGTCGGCCGCCACTCAGGAGGGATGTGGTGTTCTGGAGCAGAAGCAGGTTAGCTGAGCATTTGTTGGGCTGGCAAAGAGATCCAGCACAGGAAGGCCCCAATGGCAGAACAGTCGGATGGCCATCCGCAGGTTGAGCAACCACAAATGGGGCTGGAGAACCCGGCTTAGGCGGTCCACCAGATCACTGTCCTGTCTGGGAAGCTATACCGCCCTTAGGAGCATCCCACTCGTTGGCGAATGTGCAGAAGCAGAAAGCCTCCGAGCAAAGAAAGGACGAACCCATGCCTCCCTGCTTGTTGATGTAGAACATCACCACCTGATTGTCCATCTGGATTAGAACTGCTTGGTTCTGCAGGTTGTGCTGAAAGGGCTGGAGAGCTCAGGTGATCCCTTGGAGCTCCAGGAAGTTGATCTGTTGGAGGCTCTCCAACACTGACCACAGGCCCCGAGTGCAGAGGTCACCGCAATGGGCTCCCCAGCCCAACTTGGAGGCCTTTGTAGTGGAAAGGCATCCCTGTCCACAGGTTCAGTGGCTGCTGCCATCAGTCAAAGGACTCGGCAAGGTGACGGTCACCCTTGTCCTGCAGGTGTCCCGTCCCCCTTGGACCACTGGGAGCAGAGGACTCACTGGGCCAGCTGCAGGTGGAGATGTAACATTGTCCATGATGTGCACGATTTGAGGCCATGTGCCCCAGGAGGCGCAGCATCAGCCAGGCAAAGGCCGAGGTTCGGCCCTAAATCTTCCAAGTGAGGGCCACCAGGTGCCGGGCCCTGTTGAGGGGGAGGAAGACTCAGACCTGGACCATGTCCAGCAACATCCCTATGAACTCTAGGTTCTGAGTTGGTTGCAGGTGGGATTTGGGGTAGTTGATGACAAACCCCAGGTGCTCCAGAGTGAAAATGGTGCAGCGTGCGGCCCATTGCACCTCAATGGCTGTGCTGCTCCTAATCAGCCAGTTGTCTAAATAGAGAAAAACTAACATTCCCTGCAGCCGCAGGTGGGCTACGACCACCACTAGGCACTTAGTGAACTCTCTTGGCACCGAGGCCAGGCCGAAGAGCAGAATCCTGTTCTCACAGTGGCTTCCTCTGATGACAAATCGGAGGTACTGCCGGTGTCGCCGACAGATGGGAATGTGCATGACCATGTCTTTGAGATCCCAGGAGCATAGCCAATCTCCCTGGTGGAGGTAAGCAATGTTCTAATGGACAACATCTTGAACTTCTCCTTCACTAGGAACTTGTTGAGATCTCAAAGATCCAGAAAAGGCGAAAGTCACCGGTTTTCTTGGAAACCAAGAAGTACCGGGAGTAGAACCCCTCGCCCCTGAGATGGTTGTACCACACCTTATCGGACAAAAGCCTGGCAAGCTCTCCCTTGAGCAAGTCTCTATGAAGGGGGGTCATTGGGAGTTCCCCTGGAAAGAACGGAGGTGACATCTGGTCGAAATAGAGGATGTAACCCTCCTCCACCACCTGGACAACCCAGATATTGGTGATTTTATTTATGCATTTATTTATTTAACCAGTTTTCTATACCACCTTATCCTTCAATCAAAGTGGTTTACAGTATAACTAAATTAGGTGCATTCAAAAAGGTCAGGAGTGAAGGGGAGGTGATGGTGGGAGGTTATGTGCATCTATACAACTATTTACAATTATGTCAATTGTGGGCTTTGTGCGATCTAGCTTATAGCCAAGTCTATGTGCTCTGGGAGGTCCCATAGTATTCTGTGGATAGTATGGTTTTGAGCATCCTTCGGAAGTCCTTGGTGTCACTCATGGTTCTCATAACATCAGGCAGTGTGTTCCATAGCTCTGGTGCAAAGAGTGATGGTGCTCTTCTGGATGTGGCTTGATTGGCTCTCTGGTATTCTGCGGGTGGAATGATCTTGTTTTCCATGTTGCTTCTCCTAGGCCTTGTGCTGGTGTTCTTGATTACCATGTTTCGAAGGGCATTGGCTGAGATGTTGTCACTTTGTATCTTGTGCAAGTATGGATGAGCAAATAGTAAAGGTGTTGGGGATAGATGTGATGTACTCATTTCTTGCTGTATTCGTGATGATCCAGGCTGCCATATTTTGCAAGAGTTGGAGTGGGTGGATAGCCTGTTTAGGTAGACCCTTATATAATGAGTTACCATAGTCCAGTATGGGAATGATGATTGCTTGGCATACAGTGCGGAAGTGATCTTGGTGTAGGATAGGTTTGAGCCTCTTAATGAGTTTCAGTTTATAGTATGTTTTTGCAGCTGTTTTGTTAATGTGTGAGTGAAGGTTCAGATTTTTGTCTAGGGTGATGCCCAGGTATTTTACCTCCTCCTTCAGTGCTATTGTTTTGTCTTGGATGCAGATTTTTGCTGGTGGCTTGAAGGTGGTGCTTCTGGTGATAAACAAAGCTTCCATCTTGTAGTTCGCCGACAGATTGTTGTTGGTGAGCCATATAGTCATCTCTTCCAGGCATTTGGTTATGGGTGTCAGGTCTGGTGCATGTATGTTGATAGGAGTATATACCATAATATCATCTGCATAGATGTGGTAGTGCATCTTGTGTTACTTGATGATACTGCATATGGGCTATATGTAAAGGTTAAAGAGGATGGATGACAGGACAGATCCTTGAGGTATGCCTTGTGGTTCTATGTGCTCTGCATTGATTTCTTTTCACCACATTTGACCTGCTGTGTTTGGTTGCTGAGATATGATTCAAACCATTTTATTGCATTGTTGTGCAGCCCAACTTCGTAAAACCGTTGTAGCATTATGCTGTAGTTATCAAAGGCAGCCGATATATCCATAAAGATTAACAGGAATCCTTTTTTTATATTGTCAATGCCTTTTATGAGATTTATTTATTTATTTATTTAGTAAACACTTGTATTGTCATTGAGATTGTCAAATAGGGAGGTCAGCAGGGTTTCAATGTGGTGCTGTGGTTTGAATTCATGTTGATGTATGTCTAAATGTGCATTCAAGTCAATGTAGTCCTGCAGCTACTTTTGGACAGATTTTTCAATTACTTTTGCAATGAATGGCAGGCTGGAGACTGGATGGTAGGATTTAGTGTCTGCTGGATTTAGGGTGGCATTTTTTAGGACCGGTCATATGATAAGATTGCTTGAGGGGAAGCGGCATGTAGCCCTGTTGAAGGGACAGTTACACTATCTTTTGGATGTGTTTGCTTAGTTGTTTCTTAGAAGCTTTGATCCATGTCAGCGGGCATGAGTCGGCCATTGAGGTTTTTGTGTTCAGAGAGTCAACTATCCGTTTGATCTGGAGCACTGAGGGAACACAGAGGTCATCCCATGTTTTTTGGTGTTCTGTGGTTGCCGGATTGTTCCTTGTGGGTGGGGTGGTTCAGGGCAAGGGACTGGTGTTTGTCAATTATGAAGTTTGCAAACTCTTGCGGGTCTATGTGCTGGACATCCTGCTGTGCCGTATCTCTGGTGAGCTTCTGTATAATATTAAAGAGCTCTCTTGGTCTGTTCACTGCCTTCATAATGGTGTTGGTGTGGTATTGCTGTTTGCGTTTGTTTATTAAATCATTGTATTCCATCTGTCTGGCTCTGCATTGGAGCATGCTGTCCTGTGTCTTGTTCCTTCTCCATTTTTTTTTTAGTTTTCTTAGTGTCCGCTTTGTTTCTCTGATTGTGTCGGAGTACCAGGGTGTGCTGACTCTCTTGCAGGTGCATGGGTGAATTTGATTTGTGACTGAGAAGGCTGCAGCAATTGTGTCATTACAATTTTCGATGATACTGTCCAGATTGTGGCTGTCATGCTAGAGTTTTGGGACTATCTCCTGCAGGAATAGATCTTTGTGAAAGGTTCTGAATTTTCTGTTGATGGGTCCTTCATTTATCCGGCTGGCAGGGCTTTTAATTAGCAGTGTGAATGCTATTGCATGATGGTCCGACCAGGGAATAAGGGTGATTGTTACGGCTGTAGCCTGGTCCTGTTCACTTAGTTGTCTCGGTATGAAGATGAAATCTGGACTTACACCTCCTCTTCTTTTGTGTGTTCTTATGCAGTTGAATGCTGCGTATTCAGGTGGTGTAATTTGACTGAGGATGACCTGGTCCGTATCTACCAGCCAGGTTTCTGTGATGCATCGGGAAGGGTCAGAAGTCTTTTTTGAGAGCCTGGTCTTGATCAGGAACTCGAACTCCAGCTTGGCAACTTTACTGGTCATGGGCTTGCCGAAGAGATTCTCCTTTTGGCATGGGACATCGACCAGTTTGTCCTGTACCCATTGCTCCAAATTGAAGGACTATAGCCAGGCCTGGTGGCAGGCACTAATGCCTACCACAGCTACTATGGTCACCGACTCAAAGTCATCATAGGCTGTACGAGTGATGAATTTGGAGCACTCCTTGACCATCGAGGTCAAGATCAGAAATCGCTGAAGAGGCTCTTCTGCCAGCCCAGCCGAGAACCCAGTAAGCTCCCTCATCATGTCTCGTAAGTACATGTCCATATAGAGCTGGTAAGCCTGAATTCAAGCCAACAAGCATCGAGCCCTGGTAGCACTTTCTGCCCAAAGGCATCCATGGAGCGGGCCTCTCTGCTGGGGGGGGGCACCAAGGAGTGCCTCTTTTGGTTTTTAATCCGATGCATGCGCGACTCCATCACCATGGAGTTATGGGGCAGCTGTGCTTTTTGGAACCCTAGACTCCAGTGGACTCAGTACAGGGCATTGAGTTGCCTGCTCACAATTGGCACCGAGGCCAAGGACTCCCACAACGGAAGAGAAGCCGTTCCAGTATGGGGGGAATGAGCATTGTTAGTGCCTCCTTCAGAGGGGCCTCATACTGGAGGATCATGAGGTCCTCCACCTAAGGCTCCTCCTCAGACTTTGTGGTGAAGGCCAAGATGTTCGCCATATCCTAGACAAACTCCAGAAAGGAGAGGTCCTTGGGAGGAGACCTGCACTGGCCCTCCGTGTGGGGGAAGGGTCTGAGGGGATATCCTAATGTAGATGGGTGTCGGGGGACTTGTCGTTGGTCTCCCAGTCTGACTCCGAGTTGGAGGGGACCTTGAGAGCCCTGCGGGACTCGGGACTGTGCTGGGTCACCGGCCCCATGAGGCTCCCAGAGCCCCTATGGTCAGAATTGCAGATGCTGGCAAGGGAAACCCTCCACCCCAAACAGGACTGAGAATGGGGCCTTGAATCACCTCAAGGCCGGTGGCATTCGAGGATTGGTTGCATGACTTCCAGAGACACCTTCATGGTGAAGGGGGCCAATGGTCAGGACCGATGACCTGGAGGAACCGGGCATCAGTCTATGCTGCTGGGCCAAGAAGGCGGCGATGCTGCGCTCAAGGGTCACCATTCTGACCTCGAGGCCAAGGGGGGTACTGCAGCCACCTGCATGAGCACAGAGGACTTCGTGCCCGATGCCAGCTCCATCAAAGGGGTGTCCTTGACAAGGATAGGTTCAAGAGAGCAGGGTCGATCTCCTGACGCCGATGGCACTTTCCTCCACTGGAGCAGCTTGGAGGGATGCTCCCAACCATCACCCTCGGCATCAGGCCAGGGCTCCAATTCCAGTGACCATGGGACTTACCCACAGTTCCAGCGTTTTTCTCCAGATGATGCCACCAATGATGACCAGCTCTTTGGGGGACGGCCCTCAGATGAGGATCTTCTGTCTGATGCCCCGTTACTTCAGGGCTCAGAAAAGGCATGGCAGTCACGTGAGGCTGAGGCCACTGTGGTGACCTCTGATGGCGCCAGCTCTGTGAGTGACACTGGGGCCGAGACGGAGGTTTTCCCAAATATTGACTCTCACTGTGTAGCATGGTTCTTCTGTCCTTTGCTCATCATCTTCTGACAGACCCCCATGAGGAGTCATTGTGGCAATGAAGACAGAAGTCGTGTGGGTCCATGTGGGACAAGTTGTGCCCGCAGCAGTCACACTGCTTGAACCCACTGACCAAAGGACATAGCAGGGAATATGGCACCCACAATATCAAACTGAAGGGTCCCGACCAGGGAGGGCGCAAGGATTCCCTCACACCAAGATAAAGACCCTGAAGGGCATAAAGACCCGAGAAAGACGTGGTGCCATGGTGGCAGTGGATCTGGGAGGGTGAGAAGGCACTGGTACGTGTACTAGAGAAGGAAAAAATGAAAACAAACAAAATAGAAAAATCAACCTTTCCCGGGATACAGACAAATGTCCAATGGACTACGCAGAAAAAAATGAGACTGAGGTAAGATGGCACCCTTGGGTGGGAAGACAAGCACACATGCATGGTGGATCTCCAAAGGCTTTCTTTGAAAGCTGGGGAGAGGTTACTGCATGGGCTCCATAGGTGCCAATGTCACCCATATGTGAGGACTGACTTCCTACTTGTTCCCGGAGAATAACAAAATTTCTCAACCTAACAGTATATGCAGAGACTGTGAACTCTTTTGGAGCAGGATAATATTTTGATAGGAATGTTTTATAGGTCATTTAAAATCTATGGACCAGATATTCAGTGGTACTTATGTGGTTAGCAGCACTTGCTAAATACATAAGCCCCACTGACTGTGATATGCAGAGAATATCACCTCAGACAACTTTGTCAGTATCTGGATTGTGTCAGGGTGGTCAGGGAAGCAGAGTTGCGGCAGAGTGTGAATGTATCCGGGTAGTGATGATTTTCAGCATGCTGTCCAGACAGTTATCTATGTGTAGGTAGCTACTTCTGTCCTAAGTGCTATATGGATGGCCATCTGGATTGTCGGCTGAAAATCGCCCCTATCTAGCCAGCCAGGGCTGGCCCCACAGTTGGTTCAAGGTATTGTGCCCTAAGCAAACCTTAAGCCTTACACGTCCCTTGAGTGCCAAAATATATTGTTTAGCTCTGAATGCCCTGCTCTTTGCTCTTCCCTCCCCCCCTCCCCCCCCCCCAAAAAAAGAAGTTGCCACACTAAGTGACTGTGTAATGGTTGGGCCAGCCCTGCAGAGAGCACGGGGCAACCAGCACTGAATACAAATATTCAGCATTGTTAAATATCTGGATCTACTTTTTTTTTTCACCTACCATGGCTGGTGTTTAAAGAAATCCTGACTGCTGCAGACTGAATATCAGTCCATTTGTATCAGCTTGTGGACCCATCTCTCAGTCCGAATTGTGAAGACTGTGCATTCGCTTTAGGAGCAAGCTTTTTGAAAGCAGTTTTGGGGGATGATCGTGTACTCTTTCATATGGAATAAGGTACTTTGCCAATTAAAACGTTTGATATTGTGTATATAATAATAATAATTATATGTGCGTTTTTGTTGCCTCTATTTCTATGCGATACGGTAGAGAGCACTATGGCCTTATACAGAGGCATTATGATATCTGCAGTTTTATTCTCTGTTCCTTTTTGAATAAATACTAATTTGCTATTTGCTCTTTTAGACTAGCTGCACACTGAACTGAGGATTTCAATCTACTATTTTATTTATTTAACAATTTTTCTATAGCGCTTTTCTTACATTCTATGCGGTTTACATTGAATGTTAAACAAAATGAACTTTACATACAACAAGGAATTAAAAACTTGGATATAACAAGGGTATTAACAATGTTGGATACATAGTTTCTTAATGTTGGTTATGATGGTTGCTGCTATTGTATAGAAGGTAGAATGATGGGATGTGTTCATATTTCATTGAAGTGGGTGCGTTTCACACAGAGTTTCAAGTTCTGGTTCATAGTATTTTAAAAAAAGGTGTGTTTTTAAGGCTTTCCGAAAGTCCCACAGGTCAATGGTGGTTCTTATGTTTTCTGGGAGGGCGTTCCAGAGTGATGGAGCATATATTGAAAAAACTCTATGACAGGTTCTTTGTTTAGCTTTGGTTTTGGTCTTTGGTATTATTAGTAGGTTTTTATTACTATCTGCAGTAACACCAAATTCCTTCTTCTGAGTGGCAACAACTCTCTATAGAACTCGGCACCATGTACTTAGAGAAAGAATTTTCAGATACCTGTTTTCAAGCAGCCCTTTTATCCTGTTCTCACGTGCTAAGGGGCTACAGTATTTGATAACTGGCCACCGTGTGTGCAGGTCAAAGCACGTCTTGGTACACATCACACCCTCATTCAACAGAAGTGTTCTCAAAGATGGGCTTAGGACTAGTTGTTTTATATTTTCAAATACTTGTTCCTTACACATTTTCAAAGTGAAACACACACATTGTGTCACTTTTGTGTATAGATTTTATTGTTATTGTGGTCAAGAGCAGAACATACAGTATAGCAGTCTATAAAACCAAATACAGATTGGATTAGGTAATATGAACAAATGAGTGAAATAATTCTGTTCTCACAATCCCCCCAAAATGTCCCCTCCTCTCTTGATGATCCAGTGATAAGTGGATCTGTCTACTGATGCTGAAGAGAAGAAACATGTAAACGCGCATCTAATCTTCACTAACTGCAAAAAACACACCGGCATAGAGAGGACAAAACAATGCTAATATAGCTATCATGAAAGGACAAGGAAGTCTGAACAAAGATCAATAGCTAAATAAGACAGCATTAAAACAATGTTAAAACATTTATTGTAACCAGCCCCTACAGACCAGGACCCTCTTGACCCAACCCCCTCTCCTCCCCACCCATATCCTAAGCCCACCCTATCCCTTCCCCACACACTCCCCTCAACCCCTCCCCCCACCCCGAGCAACTAGAGGATAAAAGAGAACCAGGTAAGTGACATAACAGAACTAAGTAGGGTGAAGACCACCAAAGGAGATCTGAACAACAACAGTCATATATATACCGAATGCCTCTGGAGCCCAGTGCCACAAAGAAGATCAATCAGATATTGGAAGAGGTAAGATTTGAAAACTGGTGCAAAGGCTGCATGTTAAAATACGCATGGAATCTGCAGCAGTGCTGGCGGGCTGGCCTGTCCAAAATCCAGGCCGTTTTCTTTCTGGAATTCAGCTATTAAGTATGTCCAGTAAAAAGGAGCTGTAAACTTTGCAACTTGATGGGCCAAATGAAAACTGCTCCTATAGTTGGGCTTCTCCCCCCCCCCCCCACCCCACCACACCACACATTAAATTTCATCTGCCATCTAGATGCCCAGCCTCCTCGGTCTGAAATGATCCTTTTGAAATTTCTGCTTGTGTTTTAATTGCTTTGAATAATTCTTCATCATCTACAAATCTGAACACCTCAGTCACTGCTCCCTTACCAGATAATTTATGAACGAATCGAGCACTGCCCCGTGCAGATCCCTGGGCTCTCTATTGGGCACCTCTCTTCAAAGAGAAGCTAACAATTTGGTCCTAGTTTCTGTTCCCTTGCCACACCAAAGCAAGTTTCAGAGACATCCATAAATCATGTCGAAGTCAAAGAAAAATTTTCTACTTCTATGTAACCCCCAAACTAGAAAATAGACTTTAAAAAGGCCCCAAAACATTACCTTATGAATTTCGTCCTGACTAAAATTTTCCATTCTGTTTTTTTTTTCTCGATTTAAAAAAATAAGACAAAATTTGTCCCAGAATATTTTAGAAGAAATGAGCATGCTCGTGAAAAAAAGTCTACCTGTCTGAGAAAGGAGAATGAAATTAGCAGCAGAATGACACTATGCTTCCTCTGGAGCTGAAGAACATCCCACTGGAATAGTTTTAATCTAATTAGTGATGCTCTGGAACAGGAACATACATCTCTGTTAACAGATCATGCGCGGCCTTATGAAAGCCATGATGTGACCCTATACATTAAGTTTCAAGATCCTAGGACTAAAGCAAACTCCTACAAATGCAGATGATGATCGCATGGGTCCCCGCCATCTGCCCATTTGTGCCTAGCCGCTGCAGGCGGTTCATTTCATAAAGCATTTACAGCATGTAAAACACTGGGATTTATTAAGTTGTGCAGCTTAATACACGCATGTAAGTAAGTAACCATTAAGATTGCGAACATTTACATGCACACCGTGTGTAGGCATTCCTGGGGGCTTAGCTTGTGAAGAGCTGCAATATTCACACATATTTTAGAAAATATATATGTGCACACATAGACAACATGCCCTGCCCTTACTTACATCTTCTTTGGAGTAGGGGTAAATTTACAGTATGTGTGAGGACTAGTGCACTGCTGGGCTGGTTCTGGGAAGCTATTTTATAAAGATACAGAGGCGCTTATATTGCTTTTATAAAATAGGCTTAAGATAGGTGCCCTGTTATATTATTACACTGTGAAGGCAAGATCCAAAGCAATGACAAGATGGCTCGAAGAACAAAAGCTCTATAAATGTCAAAAGATCAGAAGTGCTGTACATCATGAGGAATGCAATATTCTCCTCACCAAATTCAATAAATATCTTAGACTACACCCTAACAATCAAGCAAGAAGTCAAATACCTCAGAGTTATGTTTGACCAACAACTGAGCTTCCAACCACACAAAAAGAACAATCAAAAAGCCTACCACAAATTAAGAACCATGCACAAACTCAAGCCCCTACTCAGTGATAGTGACTTCAGAACACTATGTCAAGCCACAGTAACACCCATATTGTAACATAATTTACCAGGGCCTTCCCAAGAAAACAATACTCCCTCTCCAACTGCTGCAAAGCACTGCAGCCCGAATAATTACTGGAAAAGCAAAATGTTGTCACATAACCCCCACACTACAACAGCTGCATTGGCTCCCAATCACTATACGTTCCAAATACAAGACCTTAATAATAACTTTCAGGATAACCTACAATCTATCACCTCCCGTCCTTCAAATCACGAAAATACCACAGAACAGAACAAGAAGAACATCCAACACCACCACCTTGGACATCCCTAGAAGCAAGATGAAAGCCAAGAAATCAACTTGTAAAAGAGCTTTCTCCATATACACTTCACCACTATGGAATGAGCTACCTACCTCAATACGAACCATCAAGGACTTATCGGACTACAGGAAATCGATAAAAACGTATCTCTTTATGGAATACTATAGACTCGCCCCATGACCACATTGCATAAGCCTAACTACTGCAGTCTGTAAACACAATCTAAGTTATTCTCTCCCATGGATCTATACCCTCAACCCCATAACTAACTTCATCCTGTATAAACCATTGCTGCTTTAATGTTAATAGCTATTCTTTAAAACATACCATTGAACCCCATATAATCATCCAAGTTCGACACCTTGTTCTATAAAAAAGTTTGGTTTTGGTGCTATATTATATGTAAACAGCTCTGAATTAATGATAGGACGGTATAAAAAAACATGTTAAATAAATAAATAAAACTTAACGTAAGTAAACTGCTCTCTTCAGCCCGGCTAAAAGTATAAATTTACTTTTCCATAGTGTACATGCTATTCTGTCCCCACTTGGCCATCCACAATTTGAGGCTCAAAACACATGGGTGATCTTAGGGTGCATCTCATGTGGGTGATAATTTTCCCTCTGAAAATTAGCCACGGTGTTTGCTATTCAAAATTGCCATTTGTGTTGGCACAGATGACACCCAGTTTATGATTTTCTAACACTTCCCCCTCCCTCCTCCTCTTCTCCCCCACTACTAAAGTTCTCACTTGTGACTGTTCCAAGTCTGTTTCAGGTTTTCAACACACTGTCAGTGATAAAAAGTATTTTTCATATTCCTTTTTAATTTAATTGAGCTTTTACAGACCACTTCATATCCAGTAAAGGAGTCTTCCCTAACTTCAGTTCTGCCCTGGAGGTTTTCTTTCTATGGAAAATGCTACCTGCTGAAGCCTGCCATATATCTGAATACTTGTATCCAGGACTGTACCAAACTGGAATGCGCCCTATGCGACTAACGACTCCGGTGCCCCCTCCGCCCTAAGCACATGCAGTAACCCACTCTATTTGAGCTTCCTGGAAGCTCAGTAATGTCATCAGTGCCCTTTCTGTACTTGGCCCTGTGCAGCTGCACTACTCACACAGCCCTTGGTAGGGCCCTGTTTGTATCACATCTCCCCTTCCTTCTAGAGCTCTTTCATTCTTTCCTAGCTATGGCTTATGGCACGGTTTTGGAAGTGCTTCTTGGAATGGCATATATCATATCAAAGTCTATGTTTAGATTTGCTCTCCAGAATTGCAAAGTGGGGTTTCATCAGAGAGGTAATATTACTTCTCACTTCCTAACGATGAGGTACCTTTTTGTGCGCTCATATATTGCACGTACCAACTCCTTTGTCACACTGACAGCCAACTTCAAGTCATCAAATATATGACCCCCAGGTCTCTTTCCTGTTTATATAAGTTTGCATATAAACACAGGTTCTGATATTCAGCCGCTGAACTTTAAACCCAGATATTCAGTGCTGGGATCATATCCAGCCCTGGCACTGAATATCCGGCTTGCCCGGATTGGCAAGAAGACAACCTGGCAACAGCTGCTGCCCGGGTAGCTTCCACAGTGAAAGTAAAGCCAGCCTTGCCTGTGCCTGACGTTTGCCATGTAGCCATAACTGGGCAGCAGGTCAATATCGCTGCTGCCTGGTTATGGCCGGGTGCCACTCCCAGAATGCCCCGATGCTAACCGGTTAGCATCAGGGGCAAGCATCAGCGGCACACCTGTGGATATTCAGCAGCACTAATCATGTAAATGCCTTTGATATCAGGCCCACACTTTTTATAGTAAACTGAGTTTAGCAGTGATCCCTGTGACACTGTTGACCACCTCCTCTTCATCAGAATTGTGCTCACTAGCTACTAATTTCTTTATTTTTCTATTCAGGCCACCTCTCACCCAGGTTATTATTTTTCTTCCATTGCTCAACCTGGCTAGTTTGCTCATTACTTTTCTGTGGAACAGCATTGCAGGCCTACCGAAATCTAGACAGGCTATATCTGCTGAAGCAATCTACTACTTCAGTCAGGCTTCTTTGGCAAGAATTTTCCTTTGTACCTCTGATTCTTTAACCCACTAGCCTCAAGGAACTGCACTATGCTATCCTTTGATAATGTTTCCATTATTCTGCCTAACAGTGATGTCAAACTTCCAGGTCTCTACTTTCCTCCTATGTCTTTCATTCCACATCTGCCCTTCTCCGTTCTCTTGAAATCTCTTCTATTTCAAATGCTAAATTGGACAGAACTGCAAGAGGGGCAGCGAGTACTGTATATCCTTTAGCTCCTTCGGTATTCTGGGATGTATCCATCAGGTGCCATAGCCTTGCTTCCTTTCAGCGGTGCTAGTAAAAGGCAGTGTGTTCAACACAAATGCCTCTTACGTCTTTGATTTTTGTCTTCAGTCCGTCACCCTCTCCTTCATAGTAAATACCAAGCAAAGGTATTTAAGGTTAATTGTTTTCTTATCCTCCACCAAACTTGTTCTCTCCTTTACTTCTTACTGTTCCCTTTTAGACTTCCTTTTTCATTCATTTTATCCTTCACCCTTTCTTGACTGGGCCATATGCTTCTCCCTTTTGGGCCTATGCCAGTCTAGTTGCTCTTCCTGTCCCTCTTTCTTTCTCCTGGAATTCTGTCTCCTCCTGTTGTGTATTTTCTGAATGGGTTTTTTCCCCCTTATTTTTTCTCCTAGCTCTTGTGAACCACAGTGGTCTAGTCATTCATTTCCACTTGCTCACAAGGCCAACCACAAATAATTGTCATCTTATTGATGTCCATAGTTCCTCTGCACTTCTTAGATGCCTACCTCCTGACAAGGCTTCCTTAAAAACTGCAGAATTCCTGAAGTCTAAAATCCTTCTGGTATAATTTGGTTCTTATCCAGTATGCATGCTGAACCTGGTGTGGTGATCACTGGACCCCAGAACCTCATCTCAGTGACCCTGTCTTCATCTGACAGTTCCAGGTCCAGCATCACGTTGCCACAAGCGGGCACCCCAGCTAGTTATTTGAGAAATATTTTGTGCAAGGATTCCAATATACACCTAATTCTAACTGCTCCTGCAGCTGGCAAACTCTGATCTATATCTGGTAGTTAAGTCCCTATTAATGATACTGTTTTGCATGCCGCCCTTCAGATGGCTTCTATCATGTCCACGTACAAGGAGAGAGTGAAAGATTATCAAGAAGGGAAGCCTGCAAAAAAGCACTATTTTACACAAAATAGTACAGTTGCTGCTAAAGAAGTATACTGCATCATTAATGAGTTTCTTGGCTCTCGAGATGCAACAGGACAAATTAAAACTTTTTTATCCACTACTGAGCGGGCTCAGTTCTTTTATTCAAAAATTGGAAAAAGAAGAACTCCAGGCCAGATATTTAAACTGATTAATACGGTTACCAGACCCGCTAATTGTATTAATCCCGGTGAATGGCATATTCAGTGGTACTAACATGGTTAGTGCCACTAAATATGTGTGGGTGCTGCCACTAGGTGCCCTGATACTAGTCGGATAGTTAGCCACTGCCCATTTATCCCTAAGTGGCAAAAGTTAGGAACAGTAAAGGCTGTCCTAACTTTCAACATCGAAGCTAACAGGATACTGGCTGAATGTCACCGCTGACCGGTTAGCTTCTGTGCTATCCAGCTAAACCAGATATTCAATGCCAGGGTCATATCTGCGGGTGTGCAATTCAGAGATATCCACATATGTGAAATGACATACACCCGTGCACGTACCCGGCCTTGCTATCTGCGTGGTCCATCACTAGAATGGTTACTTGGACGTTCATCTTTCAGGTTGGAGATGGAGCTATTTCAGAAAACACTTATTCGTGCCTCCCTTCACTACTGCCACTCCCCCGGACTTTTGGACGTGCTCTGGACATCCCAGATTCTTTCTATACGTCCTTCTAAAATGCCACTTTATCTGTCCATTATAACAGGAAGAACAGGTAGATATGTATTTATGTATTTATTAAAATAAGCTATACCGCTCTTCTTGGTAATATCAAAGCAGTTTACAAAATTATTACAATAAAGCACATAAGCAAAAGAAAAAAACAGACAAAAATAAGTAATCATAAATAAAAATAATTTGCAATACAAAATAAAGCAAAATTATAAAAAACAGTTTAGTATTTTGAGGAAGCAGCCATCTGCACCCCCCCCCTCCCCCGGTCCCAACACTCTGTGCATTAGTGTTTAATCATCATTGTATGCCATTGAGAAAAAGTAAGTTTTAAGAGCCATATTCAACTTCATAAAAATGGGTTCTAATCTAATATCCCCAAACCCCAGGTGCTGGAATGGGATGGGCCATGCGGGCCCTGGCCCCAGCAAACGTTTGCTCCAGATCATCTGCCCCTGCGGGCTTAACAGAGACGCGAGGGAGACACTCTCCCTTCGCGCCTCTCAAAGCCGGCACGGAGGGGCTCAGCCGGGCAGAGGGGGCCCCGCGGGACACTCCATGCTGCTGCGGCGGCAGCAGCCAGCGTTTTATTTTATTTTTTATTAAAGTTTACTTGAGCCGATTGGGGGGGGGGCTGGGACTGGAAATGGGCTGGGGGGGTTAAGACTGGAGTTGGGCTGACACGAAGAAACCAGAAGAAAGTGGCTGGAGCAATTGCAGCTGAAAAAAATGCACAAAAGGTAGAAAAATATCTCTTTATTTTGAATTTATTAATTGGAATATGTCAGCTCTGGTAAATGTGCATCATTAACGTCTGCACTTTGTTTAGTACAAGAGCAAATTAATGTATAGTTTTATTTCTACAGTGTTGTACATTCCAAGTTTGGCTTTTGGGATTCCCAGTTTAATTATGATGTCGGGGCCAACAGCGCGCAGCTGATCCGGCGTGCTCGTTTTTATCTTTTCTGGGGGCCCACAATTTTTGTTGGCGTAGGGCCTCACTCAAGGTAAATCCGGCCCTGCTCTCCCCATATGCCTTATGAGGAAGACCACTGACCATTTTGGTAGCCACCCTCTAGACAGACTCCATCTTGTTTATATCCTTTGGAAGATGCAGTCTCTACAACTGCACACAGTATTCCCAATGAGGTCACTAGAAGGTTATACAAAGGCACCATCATCACTTCCTTTTCACTGATGGTCATTCCTCTCCCTATGCATTCAAGCATCCTTTTTGGCTTTTGCAGTCACCTTTTCTGCCATGTTCACTCCACAGTCCCATACTCCACCCACTCAGTCACACCTCAACCATTCACTTGCATACATAGAACCCAAGTATTTCATTCACCCCCAAACTCACTTCAAGATACTCACTCACAGACCCCCCCCCCATTCAGTGATTCACACACACAGAGACCATTCAGTCACTCACTGATACATACTCACCCAACATACAAACACAAAGCCATGTCCACAGAGCCCTCTATGACTTATGAGAACGTACCACCCAGTGACTCTCACACACCAGGCACAGACCACCAATCACTCACTCAACTGTACAGAAACAGCTTACCCGCTCCCTCACATGCACACTCTTACCCATCACTCATTTACACACACACACCCCCACCTACTTGTACACACAGTGCCCATGCACCTACTCACTCACATGCACAAACCCCATCTATTCATTCACAGACACACCTACTCCCCATCCCCCTCCCTACATCGACTGTACCAAGCTAGAAATGCGCCCTGTGCGACTCACGAACCTGGTGCCCCTAACCACCCAGCTGCATGCAGAAACTTGCTCTTGTTGGACTTCCTTGAAGCTCAGTGATGACATCCCATACTTGAGCCCTGTGTGGTTGAACTACTCGCACAACCCTGGTACGGTCCTGCACCTATACATCCAACCCAACTCCTCCAATCTGCAATTGTGATGGCCAGTTCTACCAGTTTAAATAATTTTTTAAAAATCCCAAAATGTTGAGCATGAAAGTACCTGCCGAACACTTTATAATTTTGAAACACAAATCCAATTATGTGTCAATTATTTTTCTGTTCTTTGGATACCGCCTTTACCTCTTCCTTGCAGTGAATTCTGAGTGCAGGTCAGTTGGCATCAGAAGCGAATCTGCACGAGTGCATAATGAGCCGCTGAACTGGGGCAATATCCTGTGAACTGCCTAGAACTGTAAGACAGGCAGTATATAAAGATGGATTAAATAAATAAAATCCTGGCTGCTTCCCTGGCCCGTTTCTGATGAGGGAAAGGAAAGAGGACTTACATGGAAAGGTAAGAAGAGAAAGTGACTTGGTTTTAAACTGCTTCAACTAAGTACTATTTCCATTAAAGCTGAGGACTGATGTTTATGTTGTCAATTTATAAATTGTTTTTGAAAGTGTAAAGTGGTTGCTGCTTCCATCAATTCAGGCAATTGCAGAGTTGCCCAGATCTAAATTGCTCTCAGCTAAAGTGCCGTTGCAACCTATTAAATACCTTCTACTTTTAAAAGCATATATCTTTCTTTTCCATCTAAAAAAAATCATAAAAGATTAGTGTTCTTCTAGAATCACATTAAGCAGCGCTGTACAAAAGGTTATAGAATAATTACGCCATACGATTGCTTGTAAACATCCGAGCGTATTGTTTACAAAGGCATGCTAGGTTAATATTTGATGCAACATTTTCTTATTGAAATCCTTTAGAGCTTGCAGCGCTTACTAGTGGCTAAATCTAAGTCTCCTTTTCTCTCCCTTGCTCTACCCCTGCCTACACCTGTGTTTCGCGTGTCTTGTCGGCTCTGATTTGCAGGGATTGTCTCTTACATGTCTATGCTGTACAGCGCTGCGTACGACTGGTAGGGCGTAGGAGTTTTAAATCAGACTATGGGAGCCTTAACATTTTCATTTTTAAATTTAGCTTGTGCTTTTTCCATGGAAGTTCCCAATGAGTTAAGTTCAGGAAGAGTACGTATTTCCCTATCCCCTAAAGGCTACACTGGACCCGACGCCCGACACGACGCCGCCTCCTTGATCTGCCCAATCAGGGCATCTTTACAACTTTTAAAAAGGAGCGCCTTCAGAGGAGCCGCGAGAGAGCCCGCCACACCGGACCGGATGCCCAACACGACGCCGCCTCCTTGATCTGCCCAATCGGGGCAGCTTTACAACTTTTAAAAAGGAGCGCCTTCAGGCGCACCCGTGCCTGGCGGTCCTGCGCCTGAATCCTCGCCAGAGGGCCCTTTGGCGTGGCCCTTAGGCGGGGGCCTGTCGGCGGCTCACTAGCTAATCAAGGAAGCGGAGGTGACCGCAGCTAAAGCTTCCCATTCAGGGTCGAGCTCGCCCCGTCTCGACGTCGCCAGCCTCAACTAGAACACCATTTGATGACATTCCACCATATAAGAACCTGGTGAGTTCCTGTATCCCTAAATAGACCATCACCTAGAACCCGGTTTGCCACCATTAGCCCTTGTTTTGGAGATAGAGCCTGTATTATAAGTCTGCAATCCAGCTGTGAGATTTCACACAAAGCTGTAATTTTTGTCTGTTTTTGCCTTTCTAGTTGATCTGCATAACCAACCTGCATACATTGTATCCACTACATGATATCTTGCCTGCTGTAGTCTATCTGGCTACTCTGCATATATTGTATCTAATGCATAGTACCTTGCTTGCTATAGTCTAATTAGCTACCCTATATACATTGTATCTACTGCTTACATGGTGTCTACTGAATGATACACTAATCCTTATACATGACTCACACTGCATGCTGCTGCTTACCCACCCTGACAGGTCGACTGCACACGGATTATCGACACTTTGACTATTAGACAGGCATCCCACTCTGCCCGCAATAAAAAGCCAGGTATATTTAGCACAGCATCCCACAATGAGAACACCCATGATGGCTCATCACTATTTCACCCTCGCCAGATGCTGCATACTCATAGCTCTGATGCATAGCGCCCTTGCCCTCACCTCCCTGAATAACCCCATCCCAGTGCTACAGGGCTCATGGAGGAGGTGGCACAGGCCTTCCCAACACCACTCTTGTGCATCAGGACGCCCGTCAGGCCCACACCTAATCTACATTGCCCTCCAGCAAAACAAATTGCCCCAAGGCGATCACCTCATCCACCCCCAACATCTGAAGTACGCCCTCATAAACGCACGATCGATCTGGAAGAAATGGCCAGCCGTAGCCGACCTGTTGTCCACTCATGACCTGGACATCCTACTTATCACTGAGACTTGGCTGTCCACATCAGATGCAGTCATACTGCACCAACTTGTCCCCCCCACCTACAACATTCACCCTTGCTACAGGTCCGACAGAAGAGGTGGAGGAGTACTCATCCTAACGAAAATGGAACTACAATACCAGTTATCTGCAGCGAGCAGCACTATTAACCTGGACGCAATCACCATATCAAATAAACACAGCAATATTAGTTTGTTCTATAGGGCTCCATCACCTTCACCGGAGGACCTATCCACTATTATTGATATCGCCGGAAACCCCCCACAATCCTTGTGCCTCTGACTGGGTGATGGGAGATTTCAACCTCCCAACTCTCCAAGACACTCACTCCGAGGCCTTCATCAAAGCCCTTAAGGGGTTGGGCTATACCCAACTAGTCAACGCCCCTACACATGTGAAAGGTAATAAACTGGACCTGATATTCGCCCCATAAGATACATTGACCCAATGAACAAGCTGGATCTATCCATAAGCCCAGTACCATGGTCCGACCATAGCCTAATAAAGTTCCAGATACCTTCACATCCCTACAAACACAGATCCCAGTCTTCAAAGGAATCCACCAATCCATCCTCAAGACACTTCCGACCCTTCAACAAGGAAGAAATCATGGACAGAGCTCAGTCGCTTCTAAACCCCCCGGATCAGTGCCTTGATGACATGATCACCGCATGGAATGCAAGCCTGGACGCTATAGTCAAACCACCACACACAAAAAAAGCGGCGAGGGGAAGAATGAAAATGTCCTGGTTCTCCCCTGAACTCCGGATGTCACTTCTTCTTCTCAGAAAGCTTGAAAGACACTGGCGCTGCTCACGATCAGCCGAGACGCTCGAATTATACAATGCTCACCTGAGAAGTCATCGATTAGCAGTCACAAAACGGATGAAACAATTCCATGCAGAGAGACTACAACAGTGCTCCCTAAACAAACCACATGAGCTCTTCAGCCTAGTTAAAACCTTAGCGAAGGAGCCATCTCCCACACATCTAAGCCTCCCTGACCCGCAAGAGTATGCAGACTATCTACGTGCCAAGACATGCCAGTCCAACGCATCTTCATCACATACCCCACCCCGACCTACTCAGCCATCCACCCTAACAATTTCCTCAAAGGGCTTCAAACATATCATCACCGCATTCTCTGCCCCGACTGATAAAAGTATACAAGACATAATCACCACCATAAATACCACCACCACAGCTCCTAACGACCCTTGTCCAGCATTCTGGATAAAATCCCTGCAGTCTGAGCTTAGCCTGTTCCTCTCCAAACTCATTGGGCTGTCATTCTCAACTGGGACTTTCCCTCAAAGCTTGAAGCAAACAGCCATTAGACCGCTACTAAAAAATAGCAAGCTAGACCCAGCAAAGATGGACTCCTATAGGCCGATTTCAAGCATCCCACTGATGGCAAAAATCATTGAGAAGGTCATACAACATCAACTTCACCAACATACTGAGGACAGCGCACCCCTCGACCCCTATCAGCATGGATTCCGGGAAGCACATGGGGTTGAAACGCTGCTGACCACATTATTCAACACTCTGGCCACTGGGATGGACAACATCAAACAAGGGTTTGCTCTGATCTTCCTAGACATTGCAGCGGCCTTTGACACTGTTTGCCACGAAATACTTCTCACCCGTCTCAGAGAGAAGGGCGTCCAGGGCAATGCACTATCATGGTGTGCATCTTACCTAACAGATCGACGGCAGTATGTGCGCACAGGTTCCTCCGCCTCCTCACCTTTCCGTCAAGAAAAAGGCGTACCACAGGGTTCATCTCTATCAGCCCTACTATTCAACGTGTATATGCAGCCCATTTGTGACCTCATCCGTTCTTTCAATATCAACTGTCTAATATACGCTGATGATGTGCTACTCTACATGCCTTTCCTAATAGACCAACCAGACCTTTCATCTCTATCCGCCTGCTTCGATGCCGTCACTGATTGGCTACTGACGCAGAAATTAAAAATAAATTTTAAGAAAACTGAGGTCCTCTTCATCACAAGGAATACCACATTCATTCCTCCCACTTCACTGAAGGTGCAGGACGCGGAGCTCCTAAGCAAGTCCACTATTAGGTACCTCAGGGTTACGCTGTATCAATAGCTCAATATGAAGGCCCAAATAAGCAACATTGTCAAAGCAATATACAACAAAATAAGGGCGCTTCGTCATATGAGACAACTGCTAGAACCGGAAGACTTTCGGACAATCTTCCAAGCGTTAGCAATCCCGCATTTTGACTACGCGAATGCCATACTACACGGTCTACCTAAAAACACGCTGCACCCTCTGCAACTAGCGATGAATGCGGCCGCCAGAATCCTGCACGGGGCATCAAGGAGGGAACACATAACCCCAATACTAAAAAATCTGCACTAGCTCCCAGTCCAGTGTCGGATTTTATTCAAGGTGCTGATGCTGACCCACAAAGCCATCAAGAAATGCTCCTCCACCTCACTTGCCGATCTCATTCAGACCACCCCCCTTAACAGAGCAAGGAGATCAGCTGCTATCAATTCCCTGAAACTCCCGAGGGCAATTACAAAATGCTCACAGGCAACCAGGAACAGAGCTTTCGCGCTTTATGCACCCGCTAGTTGGAACGCCCTACCTCCTGCCATTAGGGCCATTGGTGACCTCTCCCAGTTTAGGAAGGCATTAAAACACCACCTGTTCCTTCAGTACTACACTGTACCTGATGACTTTCCACAGCCAGCCACACCCTTGGGACCAGGTAGACACCCCCCAAGCATCCAACCCGCAAATACTGAACCCAACCCACCAAACCCGGATCCCCCCGACAAGTAGGAGTACGCCCTCCAATCGACACCATAATCATAACAGAGCCAGTATGTAAATAGCAGAGCCAGTATGTAAATATTAGAGATGTTCCATATTATATGCCAGAGAGTGATCTTGTTTAGTTTACCCTGTTTAATTCCTGTACATAATCCCCTGTTTACTGTAAATCCAGTGCAGACTGACTGCACTGCACAAAAAATGTTATATGTAAACCGCACTGATCTTAAAGAGCGCTGTATAGAAGAAAGCTTAAATAAATAAATAAGGCTAGATTTACTAAAGGGAGCTGACAGATTAGCTCAGGCTAATGCTCTTTAACATGCACTGCGTAAAATGAGACCTGCGGTAAATAATGCATGCTAGCATACCATGTTGTAATGCCTTTTGGCAAATGTAGCCCTGGGTTCATACATGGGGCAATGGAGGGCTAAGGTCACGAGAAGCATCAGCAGGATTTGAACCTGGCTTCTCTGGTTCCCAGCCTGCTGCTCTAACCACTGTGTGATTGTAAACTGCTCTGGTGGTAACTTAATGAAGGGCGGTGTAGAAAATGCTGACTCAGCTAGAGCTAGGGTAGCAGCTTCTGTAGGAATGCAAAGGGTACTTGCAATTAAAGCAAAATAATAGTCCTGACAGCCACACAAATTCAAAGGACTATCAGCCCATACTTTTCCCTGCAGACAGGGTGAGAGGCTTTTGAAAGAGCCCATTTGCCAGGGGATATAGCCGTTTACTCAGATAAATGAATATTAGCAGCTGCCCTTACAGAGTCGGTCTTTGACATGCAGGGGGCCCAGGGCAGAAGTTAAGGTTATGGTTTATGGTTTATTACATTTGATATACCGCTCAGGCTGAAGCATTGTGGGGGCCCTCCCCAATCCCCTCTCTTCTCCTCTCCCTCCCCCCACCCCCAAAAGAATTCTCAAGTCTATCTAGCTAATACCGGTAGCTATTTATAAATTTTTTCCTCCAGGAACATGTCTAAACTTTTAAGTCCAGCTATGCAAGATACCTTAACTCACTTTCCAGATCTCCTGTCCATTTTCCATAAATATTGCAGTTGGCCTGAGAACATCCATCTACCTAGTGAGAAAACTGAACAAGCCACTCAGTGCTAACAGAATACCTGCCACCAAGCACACGTTCTGAACACAGATAGACCTTCACCAAGCACGGACTAAGTAACCACAAACTAAAAATAGAAATATTTAGACAAAAATGAAATTAAAACCCAAGAAGTCAGACTTTGCCTACAGGGCAACAGGAGAGAAATAGAAAGAGAAGCATTTCCCCTCTACAGTGTCCAATTGCAAAGCTAGCATGTGTAAATTCCAAAAACTGACATTCCCATCACTAAACTGAAAATAGAATTATTTTTCTACCTTTGTTTTCTGTCCATTTTATTTTGCTAATCGTGGTATTCCCAGTCTCTGGTTTCTGCTTTCCTCTCTCTTCTCCAGGGTATTCTGTCCATTTGTCATTTCTTCTCTCTCCTCTTGTCTTCATTACAACTTTCTTCCATTTATTTTTCCCTATTACCAGATTTAACTCCTTCCAGCCCTCAATCTCCCTTTTTTTTTACTGCATCTCCTACAGCTTTTCAATCCTTGCAACAGCCCTCCTATTCTCATCGTTCTTTCCTTTCCAAGCCTCTTATTCCCTAGTTTCACTAAATCTTCCTCGCCCCCCACCTCCGCCCCACCCAGCATTTCTCTGCCTCTCTATCTTTTTGGCCCCATGTCCAGCATTTGTACTCTCTCTCTCTCTAGGTCCCCATGTCCAGCATTTCTACCTCTCCCCCCTAGCACTCATGTCCAGTATTTCTCCCTCTCTCTCCCCGCCCCCTCCCCACTTAGGCCCCCATGTCTAGCATTTCTATCTTTTCTCTCTCCCTAGACTCCTGTGTCTTGCATTTCTCCCTCTCTTTAGGCCCCCTCCCCCATATCCAGCATCTCCTAATTCTCTTCTATCCAGCATATGATCCTTCCAAATTCTCTCCCATCCTGACACAGTGGCCATCACTACCTAAGATCTTAATGAACCTGTGGGCACCAGCACAAATAAAAGAAACATGCATGAAGGCTTTTGAGTATGTGCATGCCTCAAAAGCCCCACCACCCGAATTAGACAAACAAGGTGGATGATGGGGGGGGGGGAAGGGGGGGACAGCAAAGAGCAAGGTATTCAAAGCTAAAAAACAACTTTTGACAGCCAGAAGAGTGTAAAGCTTAAAGTTTGCTAAGGTGCCAACACCTTGAAACAATTCTAGGGCTGGCCTTGGTCAGAGGGTCAAGACCAGCATGACTGTGCTAAAAGGCAGTGGCTTGCGGTTTCTTTGACATAGTTTTAATGAGATACTGCCACTAAAGCAACAGGACCATCTCTGTGCTCCTTGGGGGCCCCTTGTAGCTGTGGGACCCAGGGCAACTGCCCTGTTTGCCCTCCCCTAACGCCAGCCCTGTGCCCCCATTTCCCACTGTTAGAGCAAGTTTACATGCAGAAAAATAGCTCTTATAAAATTACATAGAGGTATACATTCATAAAAAGTAGGCACACTAATCCTAACCCAAACCCGGGCCCTTCTGTTGGGGAAGGGCAGCGGTCTTTTTGGACAGCCTGGTCCTCATCATAAACTCGGTCTCAAACTCGGCAGCCTTTTCCATCATGGATTTGCCAAAGAGGTTCTCTCTTTGGCATGGAACATCGACCAATATGTCCTGAACCCACTGCTCGAGGTTGGAAGACTGTAGCCAAGCCTGGCATCTGGCCCCGATGCCCGCCACTGCTACTCGAGTCACTGACTCGAAGCAGTCATAGGCTGCTCGAGACATGAATTTGGAGCACTCACGGATGGCTTTGACCAGGTTCTTGAACCGCTGCAGGGGTTCCTCGGAGAGACCAGCTGAGAACCTGGGAACATGCACTATGGACTGGCTAGCAGACTGTCTGCAGTTAGCATGTGTATGGCTGGAACACCTTGCAGGGTGCAGCAGGTACAGACTGACTGTGCCCTCTGCTGGTGAATGTTAGATCGTGGTGGGGGGCAGCTGAGCATTCCCAGGCCTACTGCCTGTCTGCCAGTGCCCTTGTGACAAGTACAGATCTGCATCAACTGCTCTGGACGGTGCCCTTTCACCAGCAGGACTGTGGTTGCTGGTCCCAAAGCCCTTCATCATTTGCCTCTACTGCCCCCATTGGAAAGATGTAGAGTGTGGGTCTGTTGGGGGCAGATCCTGTCCACCACCTTGACCCAGAGAGAGAGATTTGATAGGTGGTGCTACATAATCCGCATGTGAGTCCAGACACCCCCTTGCTCTTATAACAAGTGACCATAGCAACCACACTGGATATGCACTATTCTGTGTGCATCATGGTCCACAAGAGCTAAATGTAACTAGGGAACAAAGATGGACACAGGATTATCCTAGGTGTGTCTGCAAGGAATACCTGTCACACACACTGGCACTGATGGGGATCTGCAGCAAAGCCTATCTCAACTAACCTGGGTACTACAGACCTGGTGCTGGGCGCCCCACCTCATCCTCAAGGTGAGCACAGAACCCGCACAATATCACGGTCTGTAGCTATTCTGTGCCAGTAACAAACACGGTCAGTTCCCCCTACCAAACTGAAGTGCTGTAGAGGTACATACCCCATCTTGTGATCAGATGTAGACTGCTGTTCTGCATATGCATTGCATCATGGGTACCGGTGGGTGTACCCTATCCTGGTAACCACAGCAGACGTTTTGTGCGCTGACCTGCAGTCTTTCTGTAGCCAGCCATTGCTGTGATAAAAGCCACTGAGCTGTAGCCCACTGGTTCATACAATGACTGCCGAGGCAGAGGTCATGGGTTCAATCCCACAGTGGTCTCATTTTATTGAGGCTGTCCAAGGCATGTCCTTTTCGTGCCTGTAACAGTCAGACACATCTCTGCATATCTATGCTGCCAGCACATACTACCCTCATCACAGTTGCCAACCATCCTTCTGTCCATCTATCTGTGTCTGTCAGCTGTGTAGCGTCCTGTCTTCATGTGCAGGCTGCTACCCCATGTCCTGCACTGGTACTCTTTTCTGCATTGCGGCTCTTCATGCTTGCCTCTCCTGTGTCTGCTCTGCATGGAACTACAACTCCTCTGTCCTCCTATCATTGCACTTATCTTGCCACCTCTACCTCCACTGGTGGACATGTATTCCCATCCTCTGCCACCCACTGTCACTGTAGCACTTTACATTGCCAACACCCTAAAACGATGACTGTACAGAACATTCAGACCACACTGTTATCATGGTCTGATCACCATATGATATCTTTCAAACTCCCGCTACTCAAGATTAGCCAAAAAAGGGAACCACAACACAAGGGAATGCGCAGATTCTGAGACTTCAATAAAGAACATAAGAACATAAGATATGCCATACTGGGTCAGACCAAGATCCATCAAGGCCAGTACCCTGTTTCCAACAGTGGCCAATCTAGGTCATACGTACCTAGCAGTTTCCCCAAAAGACACAGGTTCCACAATGCTTGTACTGGGTCAAGCAGTGATATCCTGGGTCCCTTCTTAATAATGGTTTATGGACCTTTCCTCCAGGAACTTGTCCAAACCTTTTTTAAACCCAGCTACACTAACAGCCTTTACTTCATCCTCCGGTAACAAATTCCAGAGTTTGATTACACGTTGAGTGAAAAAATATTTTCTCTTATTACTCTTAAATAGTTTACCCTGTAGCTTCATTGTATGTCCCCTAGTCTTTCTATATTCTGATAACATAAGCCCTCCTTGAACACCTCACCCCTCTAATGGAATCATCCTCAACAGATATCACAAAATTAGTTGAAGACTGGAATAATCTGATAACTACATTCACAGCACTTCCGCCAAAACGAACATCGAGGCGAAGTTTCACAGCACCGTGGTACTCAAAAGACATAAAAGAAGCAAAACGGAAACCGAGACAGCTTGAGCGCAGATGGCGTTCAACACAGGACCCAGAACATCAAAGAGAAAACTCCGCTAAACAAGATAACTACAATAAACTGATAAACAAAAGAAAATGAGAATACCATAATAACCTCATTTTCAAATCTCTCAACCGGCTTAGAGAATTAGTTAAAATTAAGTTACTCATACAATCCCCTCCTACTCCAAAAGACCCAAGCTTAAACCCACAAGACTACGCTTCCTACCTCCAGAACAAATTCCCCTGAGCTAAAGATACAATAGCACTAGATCAACTACCTACAGACACAGCCAACAGTTCACCAAACTGGACCGTGTTCACTCCAATTTCAAAAAACCAACTAGATCAAATCCTCTCCTTGATGCCACCACCACCTCACCATTAGACCCATGTCCAATAGCATGGATCAAAACAGCCAGGAAAGAGCTAACCTCCCCACTGCTCAAAATAATAAAACCCTTCCCTCTCCCAGAGGCTGATGCCAACTAACCTGAAGGTCTCATTAGTCAAGCCCATGATGAAGAACGCTACAGCTGACCCTGCCTTATGCACATCATACAGACCCATTTCTAGTATACCTCTCCTAGCAAAAATAATAGAGAAAGCCGTTCAGTTCCAGCGCCAGGAAATTGTAGATTCAAGTGCACCTCTAGATGACCAACGACATGGGTTCAGACAACATTGTGGTACCAAAACACTTCTTACCTCCCCTCCTTGATACTTTGCTTTAAGGAATTGAATTATCCAAACATGTATTCATCCTTATTTTCATAGACATCTGTAAACCATAGAAGACTCCTCACTCACCTTGTAGAAATTGGAGTAAATGGGACACCCCTAAGATGGTTCCACTCATACTTATCCGACCACATGCAACACGTTAAACTGCAAAACAAGACCTCAAAGCCATTTCAAATACACCAAGGTCTGCCTCAAGGATCAGTTCTCTCAGCCCTCTTATTTAACCTATACATCCAGCCCATCTGTCACATACTCCGGAAACACAGGATAATGTATCATATCTACGCAGATGACATTATGTTGTACACCCCATTTGCAACAAGGAATCCAGACTTTTCCACCATCCTTTCGTGTCTCAATGAAGTGACGCAGTGGATACATGAACACTCGCTCATGCTGAATTTGAGCAAAACAGAGGCACTGATGGTTAACAGAGACCCCATCTACATTCCAGGAGAGAAACTCACATTCAACAACTATGATATCCCCATCAAGTCAGAAGTTAAATACCTTGGAGTGACTCTAGGCCAGAAACGGAATTTCCAAATACATATAACGAAAACAGCCGCAGCGACATATCAAAAAAATAAGGACTCTACATAACCTCCATCCATTACTGGACTATAATGTATTCCGCACTACCAATCATTACCCCCATCTAATTTTATTGTAACTCCATACTCCAAGGTCTACTAAAATGTACACTCCTCCTACTCCAAATAGCCCAAAATTCTGTAGCTTGCTTGATATCATGGACAACTAGACAAAAACATATCATCCCAGTATTAAAGGAGCTACATTGGCTGCCCATCCAAGCACGAATACGATATAAATCAATCATGAACACTTTCAAGAATTTACACAACCTAACTGCTAGCTGCTTATGGTCCCTCATACATACACCTCATGGCAACAGACCAAGAAGATACCAAACCATGAACCTTCTTGAAGTACCAAGGCATTAAACAACTAGCATGTAAGAAACATGCCAACGCATCTTTTCCATATACGGTCCCACCTTATGGAATTCCCTTCCGAGTAAACAAATGACTTCAGATAGAAGCTTAAAACGCACATTTTTCTGGAATTTTATGGGTCAAAATGTTAATTTTTCCTCATTACCAAATGATCTAAATGCACCAAGAACTGGACCCAAATCATCCAAACTGTAAATAGTTAACAGTCCAAGGTTTAGACAGTAAATTGTTAACTGTCTTAAGGTGTAAAGAGTTACTTCTTCAAGGATTAAATAGTATGTAAAGCATAGTTACTCACCTGTAACAGGTGATCTCCAGGAACAGCAGGAATTTAGTCTTCACATATGGGTATCGGTACCGACGGAGCCTGTGCGGGAACGCTCCCCAGCGTCCAATAGGAAAGCTTTTTGGGAGCATCCCACAGTGCCTGCGTGCTGCCTTCCCGCCTTTTACATCTGTCCCTCTCCAGTTGAGTTTAAAGCTGAGACAAAGAGAGAAGGAAAGAGAGAAAGAGAGAGAGAGATAGAGAGAGATACAACTCCTAGGGGAGTTGGGTGGGTTGTGAAGACTAAATTCCTGCTGTTCCCGGAGATCACCTGTTACAGGTGAGTAACTATGCTATCTCAAGGAACAAGCAGGAATGTAGTCTTCACATATGGGGACTCCCTAGCTGCAGATGCCAGGGAGAAGGCCCCAGACGTTGTGTGCCCCTGTGAAAGGGCTCCACTTCCCCCAATGGATCTCTGGCATCCTACCAGGGATGGTGGATAGGAGTTGATTAAGTATGGAACAGGTGCTGTAGAACAGCCTAACCAAACAAGGCATCCCGGCGGGAGTCCTTGTATAAGCAGTAATGGGCTGTGAAGGTACGAACTGATGCCCAAGTAGCTGCTCGACAGATGTTGTCAATAAACACAGAATGAAGATGAGCCATAGAGGCTGCCATAGCTCTCACATTCTGAGCTGTGACATGGCCTTCAAGAGGAAAGTTTTTACTCTCATAGGCAAAAGATATACACTGTGCAATCCAACTGGACAGTGTTCTTTTGGAGACTGGAAGCCCCAAATGACTAGGATCAAAAGCAACAAAGAGTTGGGAGGACTTTCTATGTTGCTGTGTCCTTTGTAAGTAAAAGGCCAAAGCCTTTTTACAGTTCAAAGTATGAAGATTCCTTTCTGCATTTGAGGCGTGAGGCCTTAGGAAGAATACAGGAAGGTAAACCGCTTGGTTTAAATGAAAAGGTGACACCACCTTTGGCATAAAGTGTGGATGAGTCCTAAGGACTACCTTATCATGATGGAACCTTGTATAAGGAGGATCAGCCACCAATGCTTGCAATTCACTGATGCGACGTGCTGATGTGATTGCAATAAGAAAAATGACCTTCCAGGAAAGGAATTTCAAAGAGGTAGAGGCTAATGGTTCAAAGGGCAGTTTCATGAGCTGCACAAGAACCAGATTTAAGTCCCATGCCACCGGTGGTGGCTTAATGGGAGGCTTAGTTAAAAGAAGGCCTCTCATAAATCTCGCTATAAGAGGATGAGAGGAAATAGGTTGTCCATTTAGAGACTTGAAAGAAGCTGCAATAACATTCAAATGAACTCTCACAGAATTGGTCTTAAGCCCTGCATTTGATAAATGAAGGAGATACTCCAGTAATGATTCCAGGGGTCTCGCAAGAGCGTTAAGACCCTTCTGCGAGTACCATATGGTAAACCTTTTCCACTTAAATGCATAAGAGCGTCTTGTGGAAGGCTTTCTGGAAGCATAAAGGATATCCTTTACCTGCTGGGAAAGGTTAAGACCGTGAAGTTCTAGGCTTTCAGCAACCAGGCCCTGAGATGCAGAGACTGGGGACTGGGATGCCACAGCATCCCGTCCTCTTGAGAAAGGAGATTTGGAGTAGATCATAACTCCAGAGGCGGAGCTTGAGAGAGATGTAGAAGCAGAGGGTACCACATCTGCCATGGCCAACGTGGAGCTATGAGAATCATATAACCTCTGTCTCTCTGAAGCTTGAATAGGGTTTTAGGAATTAGGGGAATGGGTGGAAAGGCATACAGGAAGCCCTGACCACAATGGAGGAGGAAAGCATCCCTGGCCTGACAACCCTGAGCCGGACTTCTGGAAAGGAACCGGGGAAGTTTGGCATTCAGCGGACTTGCAAAGAGGTCTATGTCCGGGGTTCCCCAAATTTGAAACGTTTTGGCCACCTGGTCTGCATGGAGAGATCATTCGTGTGGAAGCAGAAATCAACTGAGTGTCTGCCCAAGAGTTTTGAATGTCTGGAAGATACACCGCAAGGAGATGAATCTGATGCTCTCTGGCGAGGGCCCACAGTCGCAAAGCTTCGTTGCAGAGCAACAGAGAGCCTGTTCCACCCTGCTTGTTCACATAGAACATGGCTACTTGACTGTCCATTTGAACTAGGACTGTCTTTGTAGCTGAGCGGGTGTGGAATACTCGAAGAGCAAGGAAGATTGCTCTGAGTTCCAGGAGATTGATGTGTAGATAGGCCTCCTGTGGAGTCCAGATACCCTAGGTAGAGAGGCCTTGCAGGTGGGCTCTCCAACCCACCTGTGAAGCATCTGTTGTTAGAGTGGCTTGGGGTGGGGGTTGCTGAAAAGGAGACCCTACCAAAAGGTTTTGGGGTGACTGCCACCATTGGAGGGACAAAATAAGGTGATCTGAGTTTGCTATTTTGTCTGACAGGCAACCTGACGCCTGAGTCCACTGGGTGGATAAAGTCCACTGGGCTGCCCTCATATGGAGGCGAGCTTAAGGAACCACATGCATGGTGGATGCCATGTGGCCTAGCAATTGTAACATCTCCCGAGCAGTGAGGTGAGGTTTTAGAACTGCTTGCGAAGCTAACTGCACAATGCGAAGGCAGCGGGGCTGTGGAAGATAGGCCCTTGTCTGTCTGATATCCAGCAGAGCTCCTATAAACTCTAGGGACTGAGTGGGAGCAAGGTTGGATTTTGGGAAGTTTATGACAAGTCCCAAATACTGAAGGATGCGCATTGTGCGAGAGAGAGCAACCCTGGCCTCTGGCTCTGAAGGGGCACGAATGTGCCAGTCGTCTAAGTAAGGGAAGACGAATATTCCTAGGGTGCGGAGAAATGCTGCCACCACAGCCATGCAAGCGAAGGAACTTTCGGTGAGTTGGATGGATGAGAACATGAGTGTACGCATCCTTGAGATCTAGAGAACAAAGCCAATCCTGACTCTTGAAGGTATGGCAGCAGACTTCCTAGAGAAATCATTTTGAACTTCTCTTTGAACAGGACTTTGTTCAATTCTCTGAGGTCTAAAATGGGTCTGTGTCCTCCTGTTTTCTTTGGAATAAGGAAATAGGGGGAGTAATACCCCATGTTAGGGAATGGGTACCTCTTCTATTGCCCCTTGGGCAAGAAGCACAGTGACCTCTTGACCTAACTGGTCGTTGAGAAAGGTCTGAGAATTAAACCATTGTAGGAGGGGGCATGCTGAGGAAATGAAGCTTGTACCCCTCTCTTACAATAGACAGAGTCCAATTTTCTGCTGTTATCTGACCCCATCTGGGGGCAAAATGACATAACCTTCCTGGGATGGTGGAGGGTTCCAGGCCGTTCAGGGCCAGGAAGGCAAAGTTCTCTAGATAGGAGTCAAAGCCCCTGTGGAGGCTGAATCTGCTGAGCCGATTGAGGCTTAGCTGCTTTTGTCTTTCTTGGCCTAGGTTGTTGTTGCTGCTGTCCCTTTTGGGCAGACTGACCTAAACAATGCCCCTGTTGGGTATAGGAGGGCTAAAACGTCTTCTTGTTACTGAAGAATGGTTTCTTAGAGGATTTTTCCTTGCAGGATCAGCTGTAGATTTAGACAATCTATCCAAAGTGATATTGTCAGCATCTATCTCATTAGCTTTTTCCTGCCAATTCTTGCCAAAGAGATTCTCTCCTGTGCAAGGAATATTTCCTAGTTTGTCCTGTACCCAAATTTCCAAGTCAGATGCCTGGAGCCAGGCAATCCTATGTGCACCTATGGCAATAGCAGAGGTTCTGCTTATGCAATCAAAGCAGTCAAAGGCTGCACGATTCACAAACTTGGAAACATCCTGAGTATGTTTGACAAGGGCGAGGTAATCTTGCCTCTTATCATCAGGAAGGAGAGGGCTCATAAGCTCTAAATCTCCTGTGACCTCTTTAAGGAACATTCCCATATATAAAAGATATAGGAACTGATCTTAGCAGAAAGCATGGAAGCCTGGAAGGTTCGACGTCCAAAGGCGTCAAGAGTCCTACACTCACGTCCTGGAGGATTAGATGCATGGCTTTTTGCACTCTTTATCCTTCTCATAGCTGATTTGACCACCATGGAATGGTGTGGTAACTGAGTCTTCTGAAACCCAGGACATGGAGGAACTCGATACATGGTGTCGAGTCTTTGAGAGTGAGGAGATGTGGTTAGAGGTGTTTCCCACATCGTTAACATGAGATCATGCAAGATCTCATGAATAGGAAAGGTAGGTGCCTCCTTGGGAGCTTTAGGGTATTGTAGGATTTCTAACTCCTTTGCCCTAGGCTCCTTTTCAGGAGCCACTGTGATGGAAAGACCTCGGGCCACATCTCGGATAAAATCCTGAAAGGACATATCCTCTGGTGGAGACATCCTACGCTGAGGAGAAGAGGAATCCTCAGGAAGAAGTACTCTGGTATCGGCAGTGCTTTCAGAGTCTTCAGACTTATCGGAGGATTCGAAGTACCTCTGATCTGGGTGATCGTGCAAGGCACGGTACCAGTACCGATCGAAGTCGGCATCGGAGTGGTCCGGTACTGACTTGTCGATGCCGGATGGATACACATGACTCGGTCCCGGTAGAATACCTGCCGATGTCGATGCAGTTGGTGCCGGTACCGGTTGAATTGTCTGAAGCGGTTTCAGAGGCATCGAGGCCGTGAGAAGAGCCGCCAGACTGCGCTCAATAGCCAAGAATCTCTGGTCTATCGATGCTGCCGATGCCTGGGTATCGGTACCGGATGAAGCGGCCGGTACCCCAGAGCATGGCACCAGTAGTTCTGCTGAGGTTGAAGCCTCAAGAACATCCTGGAGCCCCGTTAGTGCTTTGGAAGCCGAAGCCTCCTGCCGGGGCAATTTTGCCAGTAAAAGTCCCTCAAGGGCAACGCCAGAGGCATCTCGCTGTCTAGAAGGAGATCTACCCTTTAAGGACCGGCTAGATTTATGTTTAGTTACCTGAGATCCATGGGAGGAAGACGAAGCCCTGGAAGACATTGATGCCACGGAGGCTGCATCAGAGGGAAAAAGGGTGCTAAGTTTAGCAGCTCGGTTCTGCCGGCCCCTTTTCGACATCATCCCACAGGCAACACACTCAGAAATAGAGTGGTCAGGACCTAAACATTTGAGGCACCACTCATGGGTGTCGGTGATGGAGATGGTACTGCCACACTTAGAACACTTTTTAAAACCCGAAGTGGGTTTTTCCATTCTGAAGAAAAAGTTGGGCCTAGGGCCCAAAATGGCGCGTGGCACCTGAAGAGAAAAATTACTGGGAAGACTCCAAAAAAAGGTTTTGGGTTTTGTTTTTTGAAGAAAAGAAAGAAGAACCGGCGGTACCGGTGTAGCGTCAAGGAAAGGCAGACACGACCACAAAAAAGAAGAATGAGGGAATTTTTTCTGCGGTGACAGGATGTGCGACCTGTCAGCTCCGCGGAAAACGAAGAACTGGAGAGGGACAGTTGGGAAAGACGGGAAGGCAGCATGCAGGCGCTGTGGGATGCTCCCAAAAGCTTTCCTATTGGACGCTGGGAAGCGTTCCCGTGCAGGCTCCGTCGGTACCGACGATAACCATATGTGAAGACTACATTCCTTCTTGTTCCTGGAGATCTTATTGCTAGTGAAACCATGTTCTATGTAACTTATACTCAGTTGTGTTTGATGTAAACCACCTTGATACCACTGAAAGGCGGTATATAAGAAATGCTAAATAAATAAATTCCATGACTTGGAGCAGAGTGGGCGTGAAATGCTTCATTGAACGCTCCTTTTCATCATTTTCACTCTTCTGGGCCTCTAAACAAAGATTTTTATTTGCTGGTTCAATTGAGCTGGAAGCCCAAAAGACCATGAGGAAGCTACCAACTAGGGATGTGCATTCATGAGCACACATTTGGTTCGCCTAAAAATTTATAGTGCATGCAAGTCACCTGTATACTGTGGTGAGGAGAGCTCCCAGGAAGAGATGGAAGTGGAGGAAAACCCCGTTTTTCCCTTTAAAACAAGTGACAGTTCACTTGTGCACAGTGCTTGCAAGAAAAAAACTCAGCTCTCTGCTAAGGCCAGGCCACGCCCTAGTTCAGACAGGGAGCCAAGCTTGCTCAGTGAATGGTCACACCTGTGCAAAGGCAAGGGAGTGCCCGGCAGCAAACGGCTTTTAAAAGCACATTCAGAGCAGAGGGGGGGGGGATGCACATGAGAGAGAGGCACTTGGAAGAGACGCACACGGACACGAGAGAAGGAAGACACACACACAGGAGACGCAGCAGAGAAAGCCAGAAGGAGAAACTCTGAGAGATCCTGGAAAGGGAGAAAGGTTCCAAGGAAACTTTCAAGAGAGTGACTATCTGGGAAGGAGTGGAGAAAGACACCAGAAGGCTGAGTTCCATGGCCTGAAAGATATCAGGAGGAAAGGAATCAGTAGTTGTCTGAGAGACCTGTCCCAAGGTAAAGCCAGCACTTGCAGAGCTAAACAGCTTGCAGGAAAACAGTTTGCTACAGCTAGTGTCCAGAAGCCTGACCTAACGTCTTCATCTGCTAAGAGGTGGGTGGATAGTTTTATGCATGAAGAAAACAGAAACCCAGATAAGAGCAGAGAGACTGAGCTTTTAACACTAGAAGCATTAAGAAAACTGTTTGCAGAGAGGAAGCTTTACCCTCCCAATACCAGTGTGCCTTCTCAGGGTGATGTGCTGTGGAAACAGTTCCAAGAGTTTTTAGAAGACAGCAAGTCTGGGAAAGTTTATAAAACTGGTGAAAGAGAAAAGTACCCGGTATCCATAGAAGATATGCAGGTGGATTCTTGTATGCCAGACTCTGACTCAGAAATATCACCAATGGATTGCTCTTTTTGTCTCAAGGAGAATTAAGCATTGTGGAACAGGGTTGCAAGACTGTGAAACAATATAGCTTCTAATTCTTATGACTGCAAAGAGTTGAGAAAAGCTAAGAATGTGTTTTGCTAAATATGTGAGCTTATGAAGCACAGGAGCTGTCGTTAGGAAAACTTTGGTTTGGAAAAGAAAACAGCAGCTGTGAAACGTTTATCTTGTTATGTTGAATGACCACCAGGAGCAGTGCTCTGTACAGGTTTATTTGAATGAAAGCTGCTGCTCAGTGAAAGAAGCCTTTTTGTTACACTTTTTTTCTGTTATCCTGATTTACTCTTATGTTGGAGAAGTATCCTTTTTGCATTTGTGTTTTGAGCTTTAATGCCTTGGGAATCCTACAATAAAATAAATTTTCTTGCTGCCTTAAACCACTGGACTCACAACTACATTTGTCCGTATATAAATAAGCCAACTACAAGTCCCAGAATCCCTGGGGACAAACAAGGGAAGCTTTATTTAAAAAGGACATTATAAGGCTGTTCTATGCTTGTAAGCCTTCGGGCCCAAGCTAGGGCATCGCAATACATGTATTGCTGCAAATTCACACGTGTGCAATTACTTTGCACACTTAGGGGTATGTTTACTAAACTGTCTTAACGTGCGCCCGGCGTTAGTGTGCAGGATGCCATAAAAGGAGTGGGCGTTTCGGTCTTAAAGTAGCAAAACGGGATTATCGCGCGATAACGTGCGCTGCGCACATTATCAGGCGAGACGCCGCTAAGCACGTTAACGCGCGGTAATCTTAAGTAGGCGCGCAGACATACAAACACAGAAACAGAGGTGTAGCACAATGGTTAATACACTGACTGATGGTACAGGGGTCATGAGTTCGATCCCCCAGTGTGCCTAATCCATAAGGCTGGCTGAGGCATTAGCTTTTACGTGTAAGTATTGATTTCTGAGGCATTTTATTTGCAGTTTAATTAGTGCTGCCAGCAAACACACCCTCACGTGCCGTAACCTAAGGTGCTGCATAAGGCACCCTATAAGGCACTCCATAGGGCACATTATAAAAGTGCACTGTTCACCAAGGCACCCTATAATGTCCCCTTATGGGGCGCCTTATGGTTACAGTACACTGAGGGTGTTTTTGCTGGCAACACTAATGTACATTAAAAATAGACAATGCCTCGGACAGCCTTATCAAAGAACCCCAACATGGGTTTGAACCCATGACCTCTGGCTCCACAGGCAGTGAAGTAATCAGTGGGCTACAGCTCTATAGCTGCTAACAAACCCCTGGCTGGCTGCAGAAGGACTGCACGTCACCACACAAACTGTCTGCTGTGGTTACCAGGATAGGGTTAACCCACCCGTACCCATGATGCACTGCACATGCAAATCAGCAGTCTACAGATGGGCACAAGATGTGGTATGCACCCCCACAGCACCTCGGCCTGGTAGGGGGAACTGACCGTGTGTGGTACTGGCACAGAGTAGCTACAGACCGTCACATTGTGTGGGTACTGTGCTCACCCTGAGGGTGAGGTGGGGCGCCCAGCACCAGGTCCACAGCACCTTTCATGGCTGAAATATGCCATGCTGCAGGTCCCCATCAGTGCTACTGTGTGTGATAGGTAGTCCCTGCAGACACACCTAGGATACATCTGTGTCCTTCTGTATTTCTCAGTCATGTCTAGCCCTTATGGGCTATGATGCACCCAGAATAGTGCATATCCTGTGTTGGTGCCATGGTTACATGATGTAGGTGAAGGGGGGGTGTTTGGACCCATAGGCAGATTATGTACCACCACACAACCCACCCTCTGGGGCTCAGGGTGGGAAACAGGATCGCCCACCAACAGATCCACCTCCCTGCAATGGTGGCAGTAGAGGGGACCAGCAAGCCGAGTCCTGCTGGGGAACAGACACCCTACCCCACCATACTTAACCCACCTTAAGAAGCTCGTGCTGTGCACTTAACCATGTATATAGTTACATTAACTGGCTTGTATATAGTTATCATGTTCTCCCTGTTAAGAAACTTGTTTATTGTATACCCAAGTTATTTTTACCTGTTTATTGTAAGCACAAATCACTAAACTGAGATGTGTAGATTTAATGTTTATTGTAAACCGCACTGATCTTAAATAGCGCGGTATAAAAGAAAATGTAATAAATAAATAAATAAATACAGGGCAGGCAATGCAGAGCTGTACACATCCATAAAGCAATAGCAGACAGACAGTAGGCCTGGAAATGCTCAGCTGCCCCCCACCACTATCTGACATTCTCCAGCAGCAAGCCTCCAGCTGCTGCACCCTGCAAGGTGTTCCAGCAAGACACATACTAGCTGCAGACAGTCTGCTAGCTAGTCCATAGTGCATGTTCCTGGAGGAGATGCGTGTACCCAGAACTGGGATGTCAGCATACACACCAAGCAGATAAGTCAGTGATTGGGCCCCAAAAGAGAACCCATACATATCACATGAGAGAAATACTATCTATGGAGGAACCTAGCCATGCCGTGGTCACTGCTCAGTCAGGGTGAAAGTGACCTCCCAGCAGGACATGCTGTGGCTACCCTGTCCGTGCAGGTGGTGGCCAGGCACTACAATGTACGAGCCATTGCCCTATGCTCTGTACAGATGAATCCAGGCCAGGCCACCCTATCCAGGCTATTTCCACGGTACCTTGCTCCTCATTATGCACATTGGCAGGCCAATACTGGCAACAGTGCTAGCAGTGTGGGCTGTGGAGGGTGTTTGCAGCCACCACAACTGGATAGACAGACACACACTCCCCACATCTATGCCAGCATTGTGCAACTATAGAGGTGTTTGGCAGCCCTGGCCACCGCACCAGTCCTGGGCACAGTGCAGGCATGACTATGGTACGCAATACTGTTGGGGTCACTCCCCAGGGTGGTAAACACTGTCAGACACAAGACCTGTAGCACACTCCGCAGACATCAGAAAGGTTGCTATGATGCAGCTCACTCAGAAAATTGTACCTAACTTCGGAATTGCTATCTGCCAGTAATCACAGAAACCTTTTGATAGCTATGTACCGTATTCCCAGGTTTAGGGTGGCATTGCTAAGGTATGCAAGTGCTTGCTAGTATTGGGAGATGCACGCAGGCCCCAACATCCTGCCTCTCCAGGAGGCATTGGATAATGTAGCCTGTGGGTGCGGGTGTGTCTGCCCCTGTTGGCCACTGCTTTAAGGCTGAGGTTCCCGACTCCAGTCCTGGTGGGCCAGACACTGTTTGAGTTTTCATGCTGTCCCTCATGAATATGCATGAGATACATCTGCATACCATGGGGGCGGTGCATAGAAATGCAGCACAGGCATCTTTATTAGAGACAGCATGGAACCTGAATGGTGTTTGGCCCTCCAAGACTGCATTTTGGAGACTCTGCTCTAGGTAATGCGCATGTTTATGGTGTCTGTGCTCTGTAGGGTAATATGAAGGTGTTTTGGGCATGTTTACGCCATCTGCAATAAAGGTTCTGCAATAAAGGTTCTGTATGGTTAAATTAGACTTACCTGCTAATTGTAGTTCCTGGAGTAACTCCAGTCTAGTCCCGGAATCTCTGGGGATGTCAACCTACACCAGCAGCTTTGGAGACTGAGAAACTTCACTTCTGTGATGTCACCGGTATATAAGGACTGCAACCTCCTCCTCTCACCAGTTTACCTATTGACAAAGCAAACTCACCGGAGCAACAAGTAAGTAGGCAACATCATAACATCAAAAAACCAACTGCCCCACTGAGCCTTACAGGACCTTAAGCCCCAACTATATACAAGCCCTCAGCTACACGGGCCATGCCATCCCACCGTGAACCACACCTAACCCCTTCAGGAAAAAGGGCACTTACCAGTAATTCTTCATATGCTTCAGGCGACGGTCCACCAGCGAGACAGGGCGGGATACGGGACTAGACTGGAGTTACTCCAGAAACTACAATTAGCAGGTAAGTCTAATTTAACCTTCCTGATCGTCCCTCCAGTCTAGTCCCGGAATCTCTGGGTAAGTACCAGAGCAGTGCACATACTCAACGGGAGGGAACTGTCACACCAGCCTGAAGCACTGCCGCTCCAAAACAGGCATCCCTCCCCGCCTGAACGTCCAGACGGTAATGCTTCACAAAGGAATGCAGCGAAGACCATGTCGCCGCCTTACAGATCTCCACTGGCGGAACTAAGCCCCATTCTGCCCACGACGCCGCTTGCGCCCTGGTGGAATGAGCCCGCAGTCCATCCGGTACCATGCGGCCCCACAGGAGATATGCTGACGCAATCGCCTCCTTTAACCATCGAGCAATAGGGCCTTTAGAGGCCGCCTCCCCTTGCCGCGGCCCGGCAAACAGCACGAACAACCGATCAGGCTTACGGAAACTAGCCGTGCGAGCCACATACTGTTTTAAAGCTCGGCTCACATCGAGGCGATGAAGCTGATCTGCTATTTGTCCCTTCTTTTTGGTAACAAAAGCCGGCAAAACCACTACCTGGTTCATATGAAAACCGAGACCACCTTAGGCAGAAAAGATGGCACCGGCCGCAACACCACCTTAGAATCAAAGGAGGACAAAAACGGCTTTCGACAAGAAAACGCCTGTAGCTCGGAAACTCTCCTCGCCGAAGCAATAGCTACCAAAAACACCACCTTAAGGGTAAGATCCTTCAATGAGGCTTCTGCTAACGGCTCAAAAGGCGATCTTCCTAACGCCTCTAAGACCAAGGGCAAGTCCCACGCCGGGACCGAGCGCTTATACGGCGGCCGTAGGAGCATCACCGCCCTCAGGAACCGTTTCACATCCGAGTGACTTCCCAGAGGACTGCCCAGCACCTTGCCTCTGTAACAGGACAGAGCCGCTAACTGCACCTTCAATGAAGCTGCCGCCAAACCTTTCTGAAAACCGTCCTGTAAAAACGCTAGAACCTGCGGGACAGACGCCCTTAAGGGGACGAAGTCCCTCTCCGCACACCAGGCCTCAAAAACACGCCACACTCTAACATAAGCCAACGAAGTAGATCGACGTTTGGATTTCAGTAAGGTAGCAATCACTGCCGCCGAATAGCCCTTCGCCCTCAACCTAGCCCACTCAATAGCCAGGCCGTAAGCGAGAATCGATCCACCTGCGGCATGCAAAGGGGCCCCTGAGTCAAAAGATCTCTGCGAACTGGAAGTCGCCATGGCTCCTCCACCAGGAGCCTGACCAAGTCGGCATACCACGGTCTCCTCGGCCAATCTGGCGCAATTAGAATTACTCGGCCCCTGTGAAGCTCTATGCGCTGCAACACGCGACCGATCAAAACCCACGGAGGAAACACATACAGCAGCTGACCCTCCGGCCACACCTGAATCAGGGCATCCAGGCCTTCCACCATTCTTTCCTTTCTTCTGCTGAAGAAGCGGCTGACTTGCGCGGACCGGAAGGTCGCCATCATATCCATCACCGGAGTCCCCCAACGCTGCACCAACATCACGAAGACCTCCGGATGCAGAACCCACTCCCCTGGGTCTACCCGGACGCGACTCAGAAAATCGGCCTCCACATTGTCCACTCCTGCGACATGCGCCGCCGACAGGGCCACCAGATTCTCCTCGGCCCACTCGAACAAACTCTCTGTTTCGGCCTCCAGCGCCACGCTACTTGTGCCTCCCTGCCAATTCATGTAGGCCACTGCCTTCGCATTGTCGGAGAACACCCGAATAGCTGTTCCCTGAAGATAAGGGCGTAACTCCTGTAGCGCCCACGCTACCACTCTCAACTCCAAACTGTTGATGGACCACGTCCTCTCTACCGAGGACCACTGACCCTGTACTAGCCAACCCTGACAATGGGCCCCCCAGCCCTGCAGACTGGCATCTGTCGTTAGGGATATCCATGAAGGCGCCTCCAAAGACACTCCTCTCTCCAAGCACCCTGGACGTAGCCACCACTGCAGGGCCCGGCAGGTCCGCGCTGGACAGGCCAATCTCTGGGACAGTGGATCTCGCTGATGTGACCACCTTCTTAACAATGCGCTCTGCAGCGATCTCATGTGGGCCCGCGCCCACAGCACCAACTCCAAGGTCGCCGCCATTGTCCCCAGCACCCTCAAGTACTCCCAGGCTGTGGGACACTGCTTGCTGAGAAACTGCCACACCAGCTGCCTGAGGCCGAGCACCCTCTGCTGCGGCAGAAACACGCGACCTATGCTTGTGTCGAAACGAGCTCCCAGGTACTCCAAGACTTGCGATGGCTCCAAGTGACTCTTCGCCTCGTTTACCACCCAACTGAGGCTCTGCAGGAGCTCGATCACCTTGGCCGTCGCTGACACACTCTCCTCCCGGGACTTTGCCCTTATCAACCAATCGTCCAGATACGGGTGAACCAACACTCCCTCCTTTCGCAAGGCCGCCGCCACCACCACCATCACCTTCGTGTCACAGCAGGACAAGCTAAAGAGATAAAGTTTCTAGATGGAATAAATGACTGCTTCTTGGAGCAGCTGGTTCATGAACCGACCAGAGGGGAAGCCATACTGGACCTAGTCCTTAGTGGAACGCCAGATCTGGTGCAAGAAATAAGGGTGTTGGGACCACTTGGCAATAGTGATCATAGTATGATCATGTTTGATTTAATTAGTGGAGGACAGATAGTAAAGGCATCCACAGTACTACCTTTTAACTTTCAAAAGGGAGACTATGATAGAATGAGGAATATAGTTAGGAAAAAACTAAAAGGAGCGGTTCCAAAGGTTAAAGACTTACAGCAAGCTTGGGTGTTATTTAAAAATACTATCCTCGAAGCCCAGACCAGCTGTATTCTACGCATTAGGAAAAGTGGAAGAAAGTCCAAAAAACTGCCAGCATGGTTTAAAGGTGAGGTCAGAGAGGCTGTTGCTGCCAAAAAAGCAACCTTCAGGAAATGGAAAAAAGAGCCAAATGATGAAAACTGGAAACAGCACAAGCACTGGCAAGTTAAATGCAAAGCATTGATAAGGCAGGTAAAGCGGGAATTTGAGAAGAAACTTGCTACGGAAGCAAAAACACGAAATAAAGACTTTTTCAAGTACATTCGTAGCAAAAGGCCTGTGAGAGAGTCAATTGGACCATTAGATGATAGAGGGGTAAAAGGGGCAGTAAGAGGAAACAAGGCTATAGCAGAGAGACTGAATGAATTCTTTACTTCGGTCTTTACTGAGGAAGATGTAGGGATGTTACCCAAGACTGAAGTGGTATTTAAAGGTGATACTGCAGAGGAATTGAGAGAAATATCGCTACACCGGGAAGATATATTACAACTATTTGATAAACTGAATAGTAGCAAATCACCTGGACCGGATGGTATACATCCCAGAGTGTTGAAAGAACTGAAATATGAGATTGCAGACCTGCTATTGATAATCTGTGAACTTTCATTAAAATCATCTGTAATACCTGAAGATTGGAGGGTCGCCAACGTAACACCAATTTTTAGAAAGGGTTCCAGGGGTGACCCAGGAAATTACAGACCGGTGAGCCTGACATCAGTACCAGGGAAAATGGTAGAAACCATCATAAAGAACAAAATTACACAGCATGTAGATAGTCATGGCCTAATGGGAGACAGCCAACATGGCTTTAGACAAGGAAGATCTTGTCTTACTAATCTGATATGTTTTTTTGAAGGTGTGCATAAACAGGTAGACAATGGTGAGTCGGTTGATATAGTGTATCTGGACTTTCAGAAAGCTTTTGACAAGGTCCCCCATCAGAGACTTTTGGCGAAGCTAAAAAGTCATGGGATAGGAGGCAGTGTACTATTGTGGATCGGGAACTGGTTAAAAGATAGAAAGCAGAGGGTAGGGCTAAATGGCCAATATTCCCAATGGAAAAAGGTGAATAGTGGAGTACCCCAGGGATCTGTACGGGGTCCGCTGCTTTTTGACATATTCATAAATGACCTGGAAAAGGGAATAACTAGTGAGGTTATCAAAATTGCAGATGACACAAAACTGTTTAAAGTTGTTAAAACCCAAGAGGATTGTGGAAAACTGCAGGAGGATCTGGATAAATTGGAAGACTGGGCATCCAAATGGCAGATGAAATTTAATGTGGACAAGTGCAAAGTTATGCACCTAGGAAAGAACAACCCACACTATAGTTACACGATGCAAGGCTCCACATTAGAAACCACCACCCAGGAAAAAGATTTAGGAGTCATCGTGGATAACATGTTAAAACCCTCCGCCCAGTGTGCAGCGGCGGCCAAGAAAGCAAATAGAATGCTAGGTATCATAAGGAAAGGGATGGAGAATAAAACAAAGGATGTTATAATGCCTCTGTATCGCTCCATGGTACGACCGCACCTTGAATATTGTGTGCAATTCTGGTCACCGTATCTTAAAAAGGACATAGCGTTATTAGAAAAAGTACAGAGAAGAGCCACCAAATTGGTGAAGGGGATGGAAGGCTACTCCTATGAAGAGAGGCTTAGGGCTCTTTAGCCTGGAGAAGAGACGGCTGAGGGGAGATATGATAGAGGTCTATAAATTAATGAATGGAGTGGAACGGATAAACGTGGATCAATTGTTTACGCTATCAGAGTATAGAAAGACTAGGGGACATGTAATGAAGCTACAGGGTAAAATATTTAAGAGAAATAAGAGAAAATATTTTTTCACTCAACGTGTAATCAAACTCTGGAATCTGTTACCGGAGGATGTAGTAAGGGCTGTTAGTATAGCTGGGTTTAAAAAAGGGTTGGACAAGTTCCTGGAGGAAAGGTCCATAAACCACTATTAAAAAGGGACCCAGGATATCAATGCTTGACCCAGTACAAGCATTGTGGAACCTGTGTCTTTTGGGGATATTGCTAGGTACGTATGACCTAGATTGGCCACTGTTGGAAACAGGATACTGGGCTTGATGGACCTCGGTCTGACCCAGTATGGCATGTCTTATGTTCTATGTTCGTGAATGTCCGTGGCGCGGTGGCGAGGCCAAAGGGCAGGGCCTGAAATTGAAAATGTCCCATGGGAACCGCAAAGCGGAGGAATCTTTGATGCTTGCGGCGAATCGGAATGTGAAGATATGCCTCCGACAGGTCCAAGGATGTCAAAAACTCTCCTTTCCTTACTGCCACGATGACAGACCGAAGGGTTTCCCTGGCGAAAATGAGACACCCGGAGACAGCAATTCACCTTTTTTAGGTCCAGGATGGGCCGCCATGTCCCCTCCTTCTTTGGGACTACGAAATATATGGAGTATCGACCGCACCCTAACTGGTCTGAGGGAACCGGGAAAATGGCTTTGAGATCTAGCAATCTTTGGACTGTTTCTCGCACCGCCGCACGCATTGCGTTGGCCTTGCATGGTGATAGGACGAACTAGTCAGCCACTGGGCGTTGGAATTCCAATGCATAACCCTCTCGCACGACTTCCAACACCCACTGATCTGATGTGAGTCAGGTCGAGGCTGGATAAAACTCCCGCAGTTGACCCCCTACGGGAATCAGATCCCCCTGGACCCGCCTGGCATCATTGCGATTTCCTAAAGGTGGAGGACGAGGAGGTGGTTGCAAAACTCCTATTCGCTCCTCGAAACCCCCGAAACCCCTGGGACCATCCAGGAAAACGCCCCCGCTGACCCTGACCATATCTTGGGGCACGAAACCTGCGAAAGTCCCGCTGCTGACCGTTAGGGCCGGCACTGGGGCGCCCCTGCTTCTGCTTATCTTCCGGCAGCCTACCGCCTTTGGACTCCCCCAAATCCTTCACCAACTTCTCTAAATCCTCTCCAAACAGAAGCTTTCCGCAGAAGGGGAGCTTACTCAACCTTGCTTTGGACGAACCGTCCACTGCCCAGTTCTGCAGCCAAAGACATCGGCGCCCCGCAACTACAGACGCCATACTCTTCACCAGACCCCGAATAAGGCCATACTGAAGATCGGCCAAATACACCGCCCCGGACTCTAACCTGGACACCTCCTCGGCTTCCTCCCCCGCGGGGTCCCCCTGAAGCCACTGCACCCACTGTAAGCAGGCTCTCGCCACCCAGGCCCCACAAATAGACGCCTGTAAAGATAGCGCATTTGCTTCAAATACCTGCTTCAGGACCGTCTCCAGTTTCCGGTCCTGGGCATCCTTGAGGGCCGCGGAACCCTCTACCGGGATCGTAGTTTTCTTGGTCACCGCGGACACGGCTGCATCCACTCTAGGAGCCTTAAACAACTCCCGGTCCTGGTCCAGCATAGGGTACAGCCTCGCCATAACCCTAGATCCCTTCAGAGCGGCATCCGGCATATCCCATTCCTCCTGAATCATCTCCTTAAACACCCTATGCACCAGGAATGCCCTCTGCGTCTTGCGAACAGCCTGCAGCAACGGATCCTCAAGGGTAGAGTCCTCTGAAGCGCTATCGATCGGAATATTGAGAGCCTTAAGGGACTCCGCAATGAGTGCTGGAAGCTCCTCCCTGCGGAACACCCGCACCACTCGTGCCTGATCCTCCTGCTCTTTAATTTCGCCTTCCTCCAGTTCCTCTTCATCCAGCCCTGCCAAGTGCGCCTGCTTGGAACGGATATCCTCCGAAATAAGTGACTGCTCAAGTGGATCCATATCCACCCTAGAACGCTTTGCACTGGAGGCAGTCTCCGCGGCCCTCACAGGCGAACACGGTCTCTTCCGTCCGGGCTCAGCCCCTAAGGGCCCAGCTGCAGGTGGCCCCAGGGAGCTGGACAAAGCCTTTTGCAGGAGAGCCATGAAATCAGGTGAAAAAATTGCCGCCAAACTCCCTGATATCGATGGCTGTGGCGGGGGGGGGGAGGGGGGGTTCTGGGCTCAAAGCTGTACTGGGCCCCGGATCTGGTCTGGACAGGGGCTCAGAGATGCGCTCAGGCCCTTCCCCCAAGCCCTCTGGATCTCCCACTTCTGCCCCCGACAAGAGTTCTTTAGTCTCCTGACTGCAACCCCTGCAGACACCGTCCAGCGAGACCGAACTCCTCTTGGCCCCACACAATAAACACAACTGCCGAGAAGGCATGATGTGCCCCCCCCCAAAAAAAGAGGAAAACTGAAAACTGAAAGGAAGCCTTTAAATTCACCAACCAACGCCGGTTCGGAGAGCCGGGTTTTTTTTTGTTTTGTTTTTTTACTATTCACATTAACGGCCCGCAGACTCGGTGCCCCAGCCAAATCTGAGAGAGTTTTTGAAAAGCGAGGCTCCCCCACTACACAAACAGCCACAGTGCCCCCGGGCCTGCTACCGGCGTTTTGCCGCGCTTTGCACACGCAGTCTGGCTGGGCCTACCCAACTTGCAGTTCCCGCTCAAAAAATCGTTATCTTACCTCGCCGTTGCTGCGAACAGACTGCTGGCCTCTCCCCCGTGCTCACCTGTCACGCAGAAGCCGCTGGGAAGGGATTTCAAAACTCGGGCTGAAAAACGTGTCTGCACTCGCTGAAAACTGCCACCGACTGCTCAAGCGCTGGCAGGCAAGTCCCTCTGCACGCGCGGAGCTGAAGACAGCTATAGTTCCTGCTCCTCTCTCACCTGGAGCGGTAACTAGCTGCCGGTCCTCTCCCCGTGCCTGCCCAACCCGATGACCTCCTCGGGGGGGGTAGGGGGGTGCTACCGTCAGAAACCCAGAGGACCTCAGGGCAAATACAGCCGGCCACCTGAAGAAAACCTCCACATGCAGAGGAAGGTAGGAATCACCTCAATGGCTAATACTCTCTAAATCTCTGTTATATTTTAAAAACCCCAAACAAAAAATCCAATAACTCTTCTTAATCGTTTCTCAAGTGAGCCCTGCAACCCCTGGGCTCACAACCCCACTAGCTGCTTTGGAGACTGTTGAAACTGGTGAGAGGAGGAGGTTCCAGTCCTTATATACCGGTGACATCACAGAAGTAAAGTTTCTCAGTCTCCAAAGCTGCTGGTGTAGGTTGACAACCCCAAAGATTCCTGGACTAGACTGGAGGGACGATCAGGAATAGCACGTTTTAGTAGTGGGTAAAATATGGGCACTGGGTTGGCAGGAACCACAGCTGGGACTTGAACCTGTGACCTTCTGCCTCCAAACACACTGGTTGTGTGCACTGCACCACCGTGTTGCCACAGAGACAGTGCATTCCCCTGGTGATACCATGACTGTTTGTCCGGCAGGGCCTGTCTATTGCAGTGCATGGCACCCACCTACACAGGGCTAGGCCACGGTCTGCTCTGGGCAGCTGCCACTGCCCCCTCCACCACCAATATCCCTCCACCACCATGCTGACATGCCCTTCTGCTGGTGGTGCTGGTGGAGCGTAGTCTCAGGCCATCCAGTGTGCGGGTAGGCGGCTGCCTATGGTGTGGGTTCTGGGGTAGGGGTGCCTGCATAGCTGTCCACGCTTCCCCCCAGCACCGCATGCCAATGTTCCGTGCCCTTTGGAGTACCTGCTGGGTACTATCCCCTGTGGCACTGTGGGGAGCACACTCGTGCCCATGTTGGGCCCTCATCAGTTGCTGTCTGGCTGCTCTACTGTTTCAGCATTCCTATGGGCCAGCTAGGCATCACCCTAGTCCGCACGGTGGCCTAGCTGCACCACAGCATGTGCTGCCTGCAGCCCTCTGTGCCCCCTTTTCCAGCATCTGTCCAGTTGCCCGTTCCGACATGCCCGCCCTGCTGTTGTGGAACATCTGCACTCCATAGGAAACCTGGCCAATGGAGTCGGAAACCCTGCTCAGTGCAATTTCACTGTGGGCTCATTCACCTTGTATGGGGACGGAGCATAGACCCTTCCGAAATTCATTTCTTTTTTTTTTGGAGCTTTCTTGTGAGTGTTTTTTTATGTTTCCCATTGACATCACTATTGCCCAGCTTGGTTATGTTTTTTTTCCTTTTTCTTCTGTTCATTTGCAATGTTTATTTGCCCTTTTGTTCTGTGCACATGTATCACTTATCACTTTTTGTAGGTTTCCCTGGTTTTGCTATACATTGCTGACGGAAATGGTTTCTTTTCCCTTTAAATCGGCTCTAACGCCAGGGCTTTACTGGCGTTAGTTTTGAGCCTCGGATTTCACAGCGTTAGTGTGCGGGGAGCCTCTCCCCTCCCACTCTCTGCCCATTGACCCTCTCTCTCCGCCTCTGGGGAGCCTTCCTCGGCCCTCCGGGAGCCTTTCCCCGCCTTCAGCACTCATTTGCGCCGCTGCATGCGTTATCGCGCGCTAAGGTACCTGTGCGCCTGATAAAGCACCATTATTGCACGATAAGGTACCTTATCGCGCGATAACGTCGCAGAGCGCACATTAAGACGGTTTAGTAAACATGCCCCTTAATGTTCTGGTGTGAATACAATATGTGCCTAAAGAACATTTTTGTGAGACAAGCATGAAAAATGCCCCCCCCCCCCCCCCAAAAAAAAAATTTGGGAAATTTTTCTCTAAATGAGTGCAGGCAGAACTTTCATTTGGCCATGCACTCTTATAAAGTGACCAACCATCCCTTATTTTAAGGATTTGTCCCTGGAATCATATGGGATGCCTAAATTTCCCCTATTTTAAAACATGTGACCAACTCCTCCACACTGGACCAGCAGACATCTCCACTCCTGCTGAAATTTTCAAAGGAAAACTATTTATATGAGACTATTTCCATCAGAGACACAGAAACATATACATAACACATGCATGCACTCTTTTGTACTTCAGTCACATACAGAACACATGCATTCATCCACTCCCCAAATCAGGTACATACATGCACACTAGCACTCTTCAGACAGACAGACAGACAGAATCTGTCTCTGACTGTCTACTGGTGCTGTGCTGCTTCTGCACTCCTCTAATTCAATGCCCCCCTTTTCTTGCTTTTGTTACCAGTTCTTTTTCTCAGCCTACAATAGCCTCCTCACACTTTACCCATTCTTCTTTCATTTCTACCCTTTCTCAGCAACCCCACTTACCCCTACCAAAAAATCTACTTATTCCACTGACTTTCTCCCAGACCCTGTGCAGAAAATCAGCCCACTCTTCCTGTGACTGGAACCTACCTCTTATTCTGCACAGTGAGGGGGGAGCACTGGCGAACTGTAGAGCTAAACTCGAAAAATGATCCAGACAATTTAGACATCATTCTGACTAAGACAGCTACTTTACAAAGTTGTAGAATCTTAAAATAATTTAGATGGTTGGCAATCCTATACTATACTCCTGAGTCCTCAGCACATCTGACAAATTTGGCTCTGCTTCCTCCACAGGGCCCAGGCAACCATCAGTCAGACAAAGCCAGCCAACAGGCTACAGCAGATACAGTCAGCCAACAGGGAGCAGTAGGAGGTGGGAGCAGTAGGTAGGATACAGAAATTTTTTTATGTTTGCCAGATTCCAATGCTCCCAACAGAAAGGTGCTTTGCAATCATGAACAAAGTGTGGTCTACAGAAAAAAACACAACTGCATGTAGAGACTCTCAAATGTCTAATGACTGTAAAGTACAATTCTGAGTTGAGTTACCCAGAACTTTTTAATTATCTTAGTGGAAATGTTGCTATTTTGAAGAAAATTCACTCTGTAGAGAAGTACAAGTAGGCCTGATTTGCACCTTTGCAAGTAAAGTTGTAAACCCTACCTAGTGATTAAAATTTTGGGTTAAAATTAAAATTGTAATTATAAACATATTTTTTATTTTCCTTAACTTTGAGCCCCCCGGCTTGACTGAGTATCCCGTATTTGAACTTAGAAAAGATGGTCAGGTTAACTCTTACGACCAGTCATTACTAAACAAACACTTAGGGGCCAATTTTCAAACAAATGTGGTGATTACACTAAACAGATAACCGTGCTGAATATACAGATAATGCCATCTCAATGGCCACACTATTTGTTTACATTTTGCTGTGTTTAACTGTGAAGCAAATTTATCTATGACAAACAAAAAATACTATTTTCTATTATTAAAGAGACTTCTAAGAATACTGTATCTCCTGCATTGAACTGAAAATTCTGGAAGCTGTCATATTTTGGAAGAGCCTTATAGAAACATAGATTACATCTCTTTCCTGGTACCAGTCCCATACATTATAACTAGCAGTCTGTAGGTTACAAGGCTGGCACTACAAAGCAACTCAAACTCAATTGACGATGGAGAGGCATGGGCAGAAGTACTAAACGTTTTCTATTGAACCACAATGGGGAAAATGTTTTTCATACATCTGATCTTATGTATGGTACAATAGAACTGTACTGGAACTAAAGTGGGGGGGGGGGAAGCTAACGCTGCCATTTTTATAGAAGAGACTAAGAGCGTCATTTTGGAAGATCTATTTGTGATTTGCATGTCTGAAAACACCCGTTAGATGAATCAATTACAGCCATGTTCCAACAGCCATTTTAGAAGCCCCAAATTACATGTGTCCGGCATGATCATGGCTATGACGCACTATGATGGAGGGATGTCTGGGGTGTTCCAAAAAGAGAAACACGTGTGCACCCAATTTCAGAAAGGCACCACACACCAAAAACCCACCGACGGACACATCCATGTCTACGACTACCCCTAGGAATGAAAAGCCATCTGTAAACTGCTTGATTCAGCAACCTAAGAACTGCACAGAGAAGACGAGAATGCCCTCTCAAACCCACAATAGATTTTGCTTCTTCAAAAAAACCATCAGTAAATCGAGGAGCTTTTTTCCTAGCTGCCACACTGCTTCACATCGCCGTTTGCACAATGGCAGCCCGGGATTTGTATGTGGTGAGAGATGCCTGTGCCCTTTCTGGAATTCCATCACAGACACATCTGTGTTGCTGGGCCTGCAGCCATCCATATCAGACACATGCAAGTTTTGAAAATCACCTCAAAACTTGCACATGTCTGGGGTATAATTCTACATATCCCTATGTTTCTTATATGTAATGGAGACATTTATCTTTTAGAGTGGAAATGGAGCAATTTTGGAAAACACTTACACATGTTTGACCTTCACTGCTGTCTCTCTCATGGAATTTGGGCCATTTATTTTATTCGCATCTCCCCTCACCCGTCATGCTCTCCAGTCAGCAGGTGGAGGCAGATTTAGAGTAACCTTCGGTGATGACATCACTAGTATATATTCTGGTGCAGCAGTGAAACAGCTCACGGGCTGTTTCCAGTATGTGGTAGCTGCCTGGCAGCTCCCCTTGTGAGGTCTAAGAGCCCTGACCTCTTCTATGTGGGATTCAGGACCCTCAGAGGTCTCCCCCCTCTGAAGGCAAAGGGATTCAGCATCACTATTCTTCATTTTCACCTGTTCATTCTTCTGGGAGCCCAGCCTTATCCCCTATGGGAGAAAACTGCAAAGACGAAGAGGATTCCCTGTCTCCAAAGAGCGAGTCAGCAGAGGAGGGGGAGATTTCCTTGGCAGAAGGAGATCAGTCAGTGATTTGCCTTTTTCATAGGGATTACCTGGCTACCCTTATACCTCAGAAGGCCCAGCTGGCTCTTCAACAAAACACAAGGATGGGGTTTTGACTGGCTCCTCGAGAACATACCAGAATTGGAGTCAGATACCCTCCTTGTCAGAAGGAGGATCACCGTCTTTGAAGACCACTGGGCCCTTGTAACTTTTGACAAAAGGGTACTAATGATAGTCTGCTTCAGATACCAATTATGTCTATTCAAATTCCCTCCAAATTCTCTCCTGAGACATATTCTTGTCTTCCAGCACCATGAGTTACTTCTGCAAGAAATCTCCACCCTTTGCATGGCAAACACCATCAAGTTCATGCCACTGGAGCAGGAAGAGCAGGAGTTTTCTTTGGCACTTTCTGGTGCCAAAGGAAAGAGGGGAATTCCATCCTATCCTAAATCTGAGAAATCTGACCACATTTCTTGTATGTGAAAAGTTCAGAATGATTTCACTCAGACTGGCTATGTTTTCTAGACCTATATGCACATTCAGATATATCCCAATCACAGGGAGTATCTCGGATTTGGCTTAGGGAAACACCACTTCCAATATCATATTCTGCCCTCAGGTTTTCACCAAATGTCTAGGCAGTGCTTCCTACACCATGCCATAGCTGCCATGACCAATCTGCAGCAGTAGGCTGGAGCAGCGCCCTCTTGCCAGAGCCCATCGTAGCCTGAAGCCCTACTGCTGCCTCTCACTGCTTTTTGGCTCCCTCGGCCTACTGTCTGCTGCCATTTCCATGGTATTCATAGTCCCCACCCTCCAGCAAAATTTAGACAGCAGGAGTTAGGTGGCTGCTCACAAAATAGAAATTACACTTACCTGGTAATTGTAGTTCCTGGAGGGTCCAGTTTAGTCCTCCACATCCGGGTACTGCACCTCCTCCTGCAGCCTGGAGACTGGACCAATCAAAATCTTCCTCTGGTTGTAGGTATTCTGACGGAGCTCCTATCAGCCCCCAGTGAACTAGTAACAAAGCAGACTCAGAGAAGCAACACATGAGAATATCATAAATACATAAGAGAAAGATAAAATACCCCTTTTTTGAAATCAGCGACCCCCTCCCCAAACGAGGAAGCCAGAACTCTGCCCACGCCCCGCTCGAAAGGCGAAGCAAAAATGCAAAAATGTCTGAATCCGATCCCGAAGAAGACAAGAATTCCCGAGCCGGAAAACAAATGCAGTTCCGTACCATTCGGAGAGCGCGCGCCGTATCAAACAACAAGGAATCCTGACACCTGGGTGGGAAGGAGGACTAAACTGGACCCTCCAGGAACTACAATTACCAGGTAAGTGTAATTTCTATTTCCTGAGCGGTCCTCCAGTTTAGTCCTCCACATCCGGGATGTAACAGAGCAGTCAACACCGGGCGGGCATCTTCGAACCGGCGCGCAGTACTGCCAAACCAAAGCAAGAATCCTGAGCGGCCAGCACATCCAACCGATAATGCTTACTGAAGGTATGCAGAGACGACCAGGTAGCCGCTCTACAAATTTCGACGGGCGGAACAAGGCTATGCTCCGCCCAAGAGGTTGCCTGAGCCCTTGTAGAGTGCGCCCGTAGGCCCACCGGTACCGGTCGACCCTGGAGAATATAAGCCGAAGCAATCGCTTCCTTAATCCAGCGAGCGATGGAAGCCTTCGCTGCCGCCTCACCCCGCCGAGCTCCACCAAAAAGTACGAACAGCCGGTCGGACTTGCGAAACGATTCCGACACCTTGAGGTAGCGACGAAGGACTCGCCGGACATCCAGGAAATGTAGGTCAGCGTCCGAGGTACCTGCCGATCCTGAAGAAAGAACCGGCAGAAAAACGGCCTGATTCAGGTGAAAAGGCGAAACCACCTTAGGCAAAAAGGATGGAACCGGTCGAAGAACCACGCGATCTCGAGAAATAGATAAGAACGGTTCTCTACACGAGAGCGCCTGCAATTCCGAAATGCGCCTCGCCGAACAGATGGCCACCAGAAAAACCGTCTTCAAGGTCAAATCTTTAAGAGACGCCTGCCGAAGCGGCTCGAAAGGTTCGCGCACTAAGGCCTGTAACACCAGGTTCAAGTCCCAGGACGGCATGGAAACTCTGCGCGACGGCCGCAATCTGAAAACCGCTTGAAGAAAACGGCGCACGTCGGGATGGGACCCCAGGGAAAGTCCCAAAACTTTACCCCTGTAGCAAGCCAGCGCCGCTAACTGAACCTTCAAAGAGCTGGCCGCCAAACCTTTGTCAAAACCGTCCTGCAGAAAGCTGAGAATTACCGGTACCGAGGCGGTTGCAGCTCGCACGCCACGCCTGGAGCACCAGTCCTCAAAAATTCTCCACACCCGGACATACGCGCGAGCGAGGTGGAGGACTTTCGCGCCCGAAGGAGAGTAGCTACAACCGATGCGGAGTAACCCTTCTTACTCAGCCGAGCCCTTTCAATGGCCAAACCGTAAGCGAGAATCGATCCACCTGAGGCATCCGGAGGGGTCCCTGAAGCAGCAGATCCGGTAACGGTGGCAGTTTCCAAGGCAGCCCGTCGCGTAACCTCACCAGATCCGCGTACCACGGCCTCCTGGGCCAATCTGGAGCCACTAGCAGAACGCGCCCTCGATGCGCTGAACGACACGACCGATCAACGCTCACGGGGGAAAGACATAAAGAAGTTGACACTCCGGCCACGGTAGAATGAGCGCGTCGATGCCTTCGGACATGCGCTCCCTCCGTCGACTGTAAAAATGCGCCGTCTTGGCCGTTTGAAAGGTCGCCATGAGATCCATGACCGGAGGCCCCCATCTGCGTACTATTTGCGCATATATCTGCGGATGCAGTTCCCACTCCCCGGGATCCACCCGCACTCTGCTGAGATAATCCGCCATGACATTGTCCTTTCCTGCTATATGCGCCGCCGACAGCGCCGGCAGCCGAGATTGAACCCAGGCGAACAGAGCCGCTGCCTCTGTCTCCATGGCCACACTGCCGGCGCCGCCCTGGCGGTTGATGTAAGCCACCGTCGCCGAGTTGTTCGACAGAACTCGTACAGCACGCCCCTGTAGCAGCGTCTCGAACGCTAACAGCGCCAGTCTCACCGCGCGCAGCTCTAAGCGGTTGATCGACCACGACGCCTCGAGGGGAGACCACGTCCCCTGCGCAAAGCGGCCCTCGCAATGCGCCCCCAGCCCAATAGGCTGGCATCCGTCAAGAGCGGAACCCAGGGAGGCTGTTCCAACGGCATTCCCAACCGCAGGTTCTTCGAGCACAGCCACCACCGAAGGGACCGTCGCACGGACAACGGGCAAGGTAACCTCTTGTTCAACGAGTGTAACTGATTCGACCAACGACGTAACAGGGCGCTCTGAAGCGGGCGCATGTGAAAACGCGCCCAAGGAACCACCTCCAGCGTCGCTGCCATAGTGCCTAACAGCCGGAGATACCACCAGGCGGACGGCGAAGGGATCTTTAGGAAGGAGCGCACGAGGCTGCGCAAGGCTTGAACACGGCGTTCCGGTAAACAGACCACGCCTTGTGCCGAACACCGAGGTATTTGAGGGACTGAGTGGGCACTAGATGGCTCTTCTTTTCGTTGACCACCCATCCGAGGGTCCGTAGCAAGGCTACCACCCTGTCCGTAACCGTCACACTCTCTTCGAGGGATTTCGCCCGAATCAACCAGTCGTCGAGATAAGGGTGGACGAGGATCCCGTCCCGTCGCAAGGCCGCCGCGACCACCACCATGACTTTCGTGAAGGTGCGAGGAGCGGTAGCCAGACCGAAGGGCAGGGCCCGAAACTGGTAGTGACCCCAAGGGAAGGCGAAACGCAAGAATTTTTGATGAGCTTCCCGGATGGGAATGTGCAAATAGGCCTCGGAGAGATCGAGAGACGTGAGAAATTCCCCGCGACGCACCGCCACTATGACGGAGCGTAAGGTCTCCATCCGGAAGTGCGGAACCCGCAGAAAACGATTGACGCCCTTGAGATCCAGAATCGGACGGAGAGAACCGTCCTTTTTGGGGACCACAAAATAAATGGAGTAGCGACGACCGACGCCGTGCTCTGAAGGCGGTACGGGAACCACCGCCCCCAGCGCCAGGAGACGGTGCAGCGTCCACCGAAGGTCGCGCGATTTCTGCTCGCCTTTGCTGGGAGACAGGACAAACGAATCTGGAATCGGAGAAGCGAACTCCAGAGCATAACCGTCGCGGATGATTTCGAGCACCCACTGATCTGAGGTTATTTGGGCCCAGGAAGGAAGAAAACCTACCTCTTTTCCCTAGCCTTTAACCTCCCTACTTCTCCCCCTCTCTATAATCTCACTCCTCCCCTCCCACTTTCTCCTGCCCTTTCTGTTCTTCCTCTTTCTTTTTATGAAATGTAACTTCTTTTCCTTTTACCGGCCTTGCGCCCTATTTTAAAGGTTTTTATATGTTGTAAACCGCTCTGATTTTATTGTGAAGGGCGGTCTATCAAGTTTTATTAAACATAAACATAAACAAGAAAATCGCGGAGACGACCCCCAATGACTAGGCATCCCTCCGGAGCCCGCCTCACTTCATTGCTGCTTTCGAGTAAAAGACGAGGCGGAGGAGGAGGACGCTGCCGAAAATCCACGTCCTGCCCCCCGAAAACCTCTGAAACCCTGGGAACGGGAGCCAACTCGACCTCGTTGAGAACCCCACAGACGGGAGGAACGAAACCTCCGAAAATCCCGAAACTGACCGCGCACGGCCGGTAAACCTTTAGACACCTTAGGCCAATCTTCCGGCAGCCTACCACCCTTAGACTCGCCGAGATCTTTAACCAACTTATCCAAATCGTCCCCGAACAAGAGTTTACCCTTAAAGGGGAGTTTACTGAGACGAGATTTAGAAGATCCGTCGGCCGCCCAATTCCGCAGCCAAATAGATCTACGCGCCGCCACCAAGGAAGCCATACTATTCGCGAGAGTGCGGATGAGATCATAATGTACATCCGCCAAATACGCCGAACCCGACTCCAAGCGAGTAACTTCCAGCAACCCCTGCTGGTCCAAGCCAGCAAGCTGCTGCAGGCGCTGCGCCCAACGCAGGCAAGCCCTAGCCACCCAAGCACCACAAATAGAGGCCTGTAAGGATAAGGCATTGGTCTCGAACGCCTTCTTCAACAAACCATCCACCTTCTTGTCCTGCGCGTCTTTCAGAGCAGCACTGCCCTCAACAGGGATAGTGGTTTTCTTGGTGACCGCCGAAACAGCGGCATCAACCCGTGGAGATCGAAATTTGTCCTTGTCCTTGTCCGCTAGGGGGTACAGACGGTTCATAGTTCGAATACCCTTCAACCCGGACTCAGGTTGATCCCATTCGGACTGAATCATTTGTTCCACCACTCGATGAAGCGGAAACACCACTTGGGAGTCACGCACCGCCTGAATGAGAGGATCCTCCAAGCCGTCCTCGTCCACCGGACGAGGGGCCGACAGATTAAGCGTATGAAGAGATTCCGTAATTAAGGGCACTAACTCTTCCTTACGAAACACCCGAACTATGCGGGCTTGGTCCTCCGGCTCGGGGATCTCACCGTCCTCTAGGTCGTCCACTCCCGCTTCCTGATCCATCTCTGCATCGGGATCCTGCCAACTCAAATCATCGTGGTCGAGATCCAAAGACCGCAACCGCTTGGCGGAAGGCGGAAGTGGTTGCCGGGGCTCCTTACCTTTAAAAGAAGGTAGGGGCGATGGCCAGGCCTCAGGCAACTTGCCTGAGCGTCCCAAGCGGAAAGCTTGGTGCATAAGTAGCACAAAATCCGGAGAAAAATCCGTGAATGTAGATTCGGCAGCCTCAAGCGGGAGTGGATCGACTTGCCCCTTAGGAGGGACCGCAGAAAGAGAGGGAAGAGACCCCGGAGAAGGAGCGCGGTCCGCAGGGACATGCGGACTGTCCGAGTCAGAAAGTTCCTTATGTTCCATTTGAATCTCTAAATCCGAGGACACTGAAGCGCAGCCCCTACAAATACCAGACTCCGCTACAGCCCCCCTACGCGATCCACAGATCACACACTGCGGTCGCGAAGCCATACAGCCAAAATAGGCACTTTAGAGAGCAGTGACACTTGAGGATCAGCAAGTGAATTAAATAAATAAATAAAATGTTTTTTTTTTTTTTTTAAAGAAATAGGAGGGATGGGGGGATAGTCTCAAACAAAAACGCTATGCAAAAAACATTGAAAAACGCAAGGGAAACCCGTGCCGTGCTGTTTAAAATGCGCGGGAAAAGAAAACAGACTCAGAAAATGGCCGCCGGCACATTTTCGTCGGCGACAAAAACGGCGCGAAAAGAGCCCGAGGAAAACAATAAATAAATAAGTCAAAGCCCCTGAAGGAAAAAGAAAGGTCCCCCGAAGGAAACACTCACCACAGTGTCCACAGATCGCCGGCAGACGGCTCACCGCCCGAACCTAGAGCGGGAGCACGCTTGCGAGCTGAGCTGTCAATCAGCAGCCAAAGCGCTGGATCGGAAGGAGAGAAGCAGCAGAAGAATGCAGACTGCCCGGGAGGAACAGAGTGCTGGCTAAAGGCAGATCTCCCCTCCGTACAGTCCAGGAGGAGAGATCAAAACCCCCGACTGCAACCAACCCCTGCCTGAGAGGGAGAAGGTCAGTATAGCCCGGGTCCTGCTCTGCCCTGCTGTTTTCCTGTGCAGAAGGAATTAAAGAGACAGCTACCTAAAAAAAATAATTAAAGTATAGGAGATAAGGGGAAAAGAAAAATCCTAACAAAAAACTCCCTAGTGTTGCTTCCAAGCGTCCCTAAGTGCGCCACACCAGGCACACACGTCCTCCAGCTGCAAGGAGACTGGACACACTGGGGGCTGATGGGAGCTCCGTCAGAATACCTACAACCAGAGGAAGATTTTGATTGGTCCAGTCTCCAGGCTGCAGGAGGAGGTGCACTACCCGGATGTGGAGGACTAAACTGGAGGACCGCTCAGGAACTCTCATTGCCGGTGGACGAGTACTAAGCAGACCCTGACTTCTCCTGCCGCATTGCTCTACTGCTCTGTAGAAGGAGAGGAGAGATATTGAACTGTTGCAAGGAAGGGGAGAGGTGGGAAGCTGGACTGTGGAAGGGAAGAGGAGAGAAGAGATGCTGAAATGTTGGGGGGGGGGGGAGAAATGGACTATGCTGGACTATGAAGCTAGGGAAGTGGAGGAGGAAAGTGTATACTGTGGTGGGGGAGAGAAGGGGGGATAGTGGGCTGTGGGGAGGAGAAGGGAAAGGGAAATGGAAAAAGGGAGATGCTAGACTTCAGACTGTAAGGGGGAGGGAAAATGATGCAAGACTGTTGAGGGGACAGGAAATGGAAAAGGAAGGTGAGATGATTCGCTGTGGGGGAGAGGAGGGGAAGGCTAGAGGGATATACAGGATTGTGGGGGGGGGAGAGGAGAGATGATGGGGTGTGTGGAAAGGTAAGAGGAAAGGGAAGGAAGAGATATGCTGGACTGCTGGAGGGAGGGAAAAGTAAGAGGGGGAGATGCTGAACTGCACATGTTGAGGAGGGGGTAGATGCTGGACTGTGAGGAAGGGGAGAGAGAGGGGAGAGAAACTGGGCATGCTAGTACCATGTGGGAGAGGCCATGGGGAGCTTAGGAAGGAGAGAAGTGAGAAGAGAATGCAAAGCTGTGGAGGTGGCTAAAGGAGGAAGTCAGAAATTGGGGGGGGGAGAGACAGAAGAAAGGGAATGAAGAGTCTAACTGACAAGGAAGGAGATGGGGCTGGTGACAGTATTGGAGACAGAAAAAGTAGATGGAGGCTGGGGAAAGAGTTAGTACAGAGGATGGAAATGGATGGAGGAGAGGGAATGCGTAAAAGAAGGGAATAGGAGGCTAGAGAAGAAATGAATGTGAGGGGAGAGTGGGAGGGGGGTTAGGGAAGGAGAGGATGGGCTGGAAAGGAGATGAGAAAAGAAGATGGAAAGTTGATGGGTGAAAGGTTTCTATGTTTCTATAAAGGAAAAAAGGGATTCAGTAGTTGATATGGGAGGGCAGACTAGATAGGCCATATGGTCTTTTTCCACAGACATGTTTCTCTCTTTGTACTTTGTATGTTGCAGATTGCACCTACATGGCCTTTCTAAAATGTGCCTTCACAAATATTACAAAAAAAAAAAAAAGAGGGCATCACCTACCTAAAATGTTTGAGGCACAAGGCCGTCTCAGCCGCCTACTCAGAAGAGACTGTGGGTGGCCTAGCTACAAGCTTCTACTCCTGAGAGCTTTGCTGCACTCAAGTTGCCTCTGCTAAAGTTGCTCAACCTCCTGGAAGGTAAGATCCCATTTCCTTATTTTGCTATGAATCCAAAGCTGATTTCAGAAACTGAAGGAGATGCTCTCTTTATAAAACAGCAAATGGTTGCTCTATGATGCTTATTATCTGTTTGGCTGCTGACAAAAGCTTTTTACTGTTTGCTGCATTTATGCTGCTGAGCCCTGAATGAAGTCCCTGACACCTTAACTTGGCTAGATGGGACAGTCCTCCCATCATTACAGTCTCCTATAGTTATCTAATGTTGAATAAAGTAATATTCTTGCCATGTTTATCTGCGTGGACATGTTGAATGGGTATTTGTTCATTCAGAACTTCTGATATCTTTTGTTACATCACAGTCAATAATGACCAAAAGAAATCCAATAAGCATGAGATAATTGTGTGCTAAGATGGCCGTCCCAGAGCTTTGGGGAAATTACAAGGGAGGTAAGATAGCAGTCATTTTTAAAATTCTTAATGGGCGATTGCTATCGGTTATAGAAAGTGTAATTTTCCTAGTGAAAAAGGTGCTGGTACTCATATGCAGGGTTCTTTCATCAATACATGCAGGGGCGGCCCAAGGGGGGTGCGGAGCCATGTGCGGAGACTCAGTGCGGGGCCTCATTTGCATAAGGAACCTCATTTGCATAATGTTATCATACACTAACTTTTAGTAAACATGCCTCTTAATGAGTGTATGGATAAAGAAAGACTAAAATATTTCTACATTACTATAATCCAGTGACAACTGCCAGGCACATTAGGAACTACTACAAACACTGCCCATTTAGAAACCATAGCAAACCCGCCGTATCATAACAGCACTACCAGGACTCACAAAGCACAAGACCCTACCTATCAAAAGGCAACACTACAAATATTAAACCAATACATTTCAGAGAACAACAATACATGACCTACTGGGGAAAGAGAACAAGTGGCAATGTCAAATAGGAATTACATAAACAGAATACCTCAGCTCAGTTACACGTGCAGAACATAGACCGTCACCAAACAAGAAATCAAAATGTAGAAACAGAAAGACAATAATTAAACTGGGAACCCCAAAAGCCCAACAACACTGTAGAAATAAAACTATAAATTAATTTCCTCTTGTACTAAACAAAGCGCAGACGTTAATGATGCACATTTCCCAGAGCTGGCATATTTCAGTTAATAAATTCAATAAAGAGATATTTTTCTACCTTTTGTGCATTTTTTTCAGTTGCAATTGCTCCAGCCACTTTCTTCTGGTTTCTTCGTGTCTTCTGCTAACTCTCCATTGTCTGCTGTCCATTTGTCCTTTCTTTACTCTTCTAGTTTTTTTCCATTCTCTCTCTACATCTGCTTTAACATACTAATCTTTCTCCTTTTGCTCTTTCCTCATTCCTATTTCATCCACTCAAATTTTACCCCGCCATCCTCAATCCCCACTTACTCTCCCAATATCCGGCCAATTGTAGATTTGTCTTCCCTCCCACACAAAATATTTTTTCCCTCTCCATTTCACTCTCCCAGCTCTATCCCATTCTAATCCTCCCCCAACATCAGCTTCCTTCTAGTTCCAGCCCCACCCAGCATCCGCTCCCTTCTAGTCCCCGCATCAGCCCATTTCCAGTCCTAGCTCCCCCATCCGAGTCCCTCCATCAGCTCATTTCCAATCCCAGCCCCCCATCAGCCCATTTCTAGTCCTTTCCTAGCCCCACCATCAGCCCATGTCAAATCCTAGCTCCCCTCCACTCAGCCCATTTCCAATCCAAGCCCCCCATGAGCCTACTTCCAGTTCTAGCCCCTCCATGAATCCATTTCAATCCAAGCCCCCCCAACAGCCCATTTCCAGTCCTATCCTAGCCCTCCATCAGCCCATTTCCTGTCCTAGCCCCCTCCCCTTACAGCCCATTTCCATTCCAAGCCCCCTCCCCATCAGCTATTTGTAGTTCAAGCCCTTCTTCCACACAGCCCATTTCCATTCCAAGCCCCATCCCCATCAGCTATTTGCAGTTCAAGCCCTCCTTCCACTCAGCCCATTTCCAGTCCTAGCCACCCCCCAGCCCATTACCAGTCCTAGCCCCCCATAGCCCATTACCAGTCCTAAGCCCCCCATAGCCCATTACCAGTCCTAAGCCCCCCATCAGCCCACTTCCAGTCCTAAGCCCCCCCAACACCCCATCTTCTGTCTTAGCCCCCCCATAGAGCCCATTACCAGTCCTAACCCCCATCAGCCCATTTCCAGTCTTAGCCTCCCCACCGCCCATTCCACTCCGAACCCCCCCTTAGCTCCTTTCCCGTCCTAGCCCCCCAGAGCCCCTTTCCAGTCCTAGCCCCCCATATCCCAATACTACTCCTTACCCCCCCTCAGCCCATTTCCAGTCTTAGCACCCCCATAGCCCATTACCTGTCCTAACCCCACATCAGCACATTTCCAGTCCTAGCCCCCCCATAGCCCATTACCAGTCCTACCCCCCCATCAGCCCAATTCCAGTCCTAGCCCCCCATAGCCCATTACATCCTAACCCCCCATCAGCCCATTTCCAGTCCTAACCCCCCCATCAGCCCACTTCCAGTCTTAGCCCCCCCATAGTCCATTAGTAGTCCTAACCCCCCCATAGCCCATTACCAGTCCTAACCCCCTCCCCCCATCAACCCACTTCCAGGCTTAGCCCCCCCATAGCCCATTACCAGTCCTAACCCCCCCAAAGCCCATTACCAGTCCTAACCCCCTCCCCCCATCAGCCCTGATTAAAGAAAACCAAACCGGCTGCTGCTGCCGCTACCGCCGTGGCAGCGGCAGAATCAAATGTCCTGCCGCGGGGCCCCGCCTGCCCCTGTGTAGCAATGTGGTGCCTGCCTGTTCCTTGCTGTTACTGTGCCTACAATGGGGACAGCACATGTGCATACAGTGAGCTGTACCTGACAGGGGGGGGGAGGGGTGGCCTCTTACACTGGTGTAGCTGTGGCACATTTGCTGTTATATTTGGGGGGCTGGTGCGGCGACTGACGGGCCCATTCTATGCAGCACTATGTATGCACTGTGCGTGTGACCATGGATGTGGGCTCAGCACTACATGTGGCCAGGGTGCGTGTGGGAGCCCTGAGTGGGATTGTGGCCTGTCATAGTGTGTGTGAGCAATGTGTATGCAGTGGCCTGAGTGGTATGCACGTTAGGTTTTGCAGCATTTGTCTGGGTCAGCCAGACATGTGTGGGAACTGCCGCCTTGGTAGCCACTGTGAGGTGTGGGTGGACAGCTATCACATACTCAGTGTGTGTGGTGGGCTGGTTCGGGGGATGGGTGGAGCGATGCTGGGCATGTGGTTGCACCATGGGTGGGGGTCATGGGAATGTGTCTGCGGCACTGCGGTACCTGTGGAAGTGCTGACCACAGGTAGTTGGGGGTTTTGACTAGGTGCAGTTGGTACGGCTGTGGCAGTCCACGCAGGTAGATGGGACCCAGATGGTCTGCAAGTTCCTGCTCCAGGGGTGTCAGGGTTGGGGCAAAGGGGGCAACCCCTCCGGTGCCCATGGCATGCTGCCGCTCCGCCACCATGTGTGCAAAGACACCACACTTAATGTCATTGAATCTTTTCCTCAGGCTATCCAGGTCCCTAGATGGTCCCCCTGCCTGGGCTACGGCCTCCTCCCACACATGTATGCATGTGCCGACAGTGGTGCTGGTGCTCAGCCAGCCATAGAGCACCTCATACCGCTCCAACACATTGGCCAGCAGGATGCTGTTTTCCTGCTGGCTGAATCAAACAGCCTTCCTCCGTTCCTCGGCTGGCACCGGTATACCCCTACGTTTGGCACTGGGTGGCCCCTGGGTGGGCTGCGTCACACCCGATGGGCCTGCAGCACCCACCACAGGCCCACCTCTCCTTGCCGGCTCTGGGTCCCGCAGAACATGTGTCCCCCCCTCCTCCCCTCCTGCCATGTCCTGTCGCTCCATCTTCCTGCCATCTGTGCCCTCTCCCTCCCTGTCACACATCCTCATCCTCCCGTTCCTTGCCTAATCTCCCCTCCCCTGCCCCTTGGCTGCTCTGCTCCACCTCACGCCTGCTCCTCACCTCCCCTCCCCTCCTCTCCCTGCTCAACTCACCTCCTGTTTCTCTCGCCTGCTCCTCACCTCCCCTCCTCTCTCTCTCTCAACTGCTCCGCAACACACCTCTCCTCACCTGCTATAGTCCTGACCTCACACTCGCCTGCTCTACACCTCGCCTTCTGTCCCTGTCGCCTACACAAAACCCTCAGCGTGTACCACGTGTGCATGTGTATTTATGTGTTTTTTTACATCTGCGCGTCCTTACGCGTGTTGCGCATGCGTAGCAGCATGAGCATGGTGGTTGCGTGCGTTGCATATGCGCAGGGGAGATGCGGGTGTTGCGTGCGTGGGGCCACCACGGTGCGCATGTGCTGTGCGTGTGTGTGAGCATGAGATGTGCACATGTGCTGTGTGCTGTTATGCGCATGCGGCCGGCCTCACGTCACATGCGCGTAGCAGCACTCATCACATGGGTCCCACGCACGCACCTTCCGCAGCTCCCCTGTACATATGCAACGCATGCAGCGCCCATGCTCGCGGTGCTGCACATGCGCAATGCGCGCAAGGATGCACAGACGTAAAAAAACAACCATAAGTACACACGCACACGTGGTACACACTGAGGGGTTTGTGTAGGCGAGGGAGACAAGGCGTGCGGTGTTGGTTATTGGTGAGGCAAGGAGAGTGTCAGAGGCAGGTTTGGTGTGGAGAGTGGCTCGGTTGGTGAGGTGAGTGGCTGGTTTTGTGTGAGTCAGAGGAGGTGAGGGGGGTTGAGTGTATAGCGGGCTTTGTGGTTGCTGCATGTGTACTGGGAGGTATGCAGGGCTTGCGGTTGCCTGATGGGGGAGATGGTGTCCATGGGGCTGAGGCACAGGGCATGGGTGCAGTCCCACTGCAACACAGACCTGCAGCTGTGGGGGCAGGCCAGGCAGGGCATGTGCCGGCACGGCATAGGAGGCATGCGGAGTTGCAGGCTCGCCAGCCTTGCCTCTACAGGCCCAGGGCCCAGCTCCAAGACATGCGTGAGGACCAGGTCATCTCCCTCTACCGCCTGAGCACAGGGGCTATTAAGGGAGCTCTATGAGGAAGACCTGCCCTCGAGTCCCTGACTGGTCGGTCACATGCCATACCAGGTTTGGTCAAGCTCCTTGGTGCCCTACATTTCTTTGCCTCTGGCTGTTTCCAGTCATCTGTGGCCGCAGTAGGTGGCATGAGCCGCCCCACCTTCTCACGCTGTCTCCACCAGGTACTGCGTGACATGATCAGCCAGATGGGGAATTACATTGCCATTTCCAACACTAGGCAACAGTGGGGGACCCTGAACCAGGCCTTTGAGGCATTTGCCGGGATACCACACATGATGGGAGCTATTTATTGCACACATGTTGCCCTGGTCCCGCCCAGAGACAGGGAGGCAGTGTTCCGCAACCGCAAACACTACCATTCCCTGAATGTTCAGGTGTATGTGATGCAGATATGCATATTCTGAATGTGGCCCTAGGTTTGCAGGGTCCACCCATGACTCGTATATCCTGCATCACTCAACACTATTCAGACAATTTGAGGCAGGACAGTATGAGGACTGTATACTGCTGGGTGAGTATTTCACATCTCTGACATGCACATGGTGATCCTCTGACTTACCGTATGTGTACATGTCTGTCTTTGGAGTGTATCCCTAGTTGTGTGTGTGTCTCATCTGTCTGTGTGTGATCTAACATTGGGGGGGGGGGGGGACCCTCCAGCATCTCCTTGCTACGGTGCTGTGTGTTGATGGTAGGATGCACGCTAGCATTTGTGTCGTGGTTACAGATTATGTTGATTGCAATCCGTACACCTACCCCTTGTTTTGTGTGTCAGACCTTCAAACGCTGCTGCATAGTTGTGGTGTCCCATCATGTGATGTCATATGTTTGTGAGGAAGAACTAACCAAGCAGGTACACAAGGACTGACGACAGTTATATAGGTGAAGAACCTTATTTATTGTGCCCCGATGCGTTTCGGCTAAAAAAGCCTTCTTCAGGGGGTCTTTAAAAAGAGCACACCTCAAAAAGATAACAACAAACAATTATAAACATGTAAATACATAAATTAATTGGTTGAACATACCTTTAATTAAGACATTGATCATAATTGTCAAAGAAACAATAATCATAAATATCAAAAAACCAAATATAAAACATATAGAAGATGTAGATCCATTAGTTAAAATTATAATATCATTAAACAATCATAAAAATGATAAATAATAATACATGTTTATAATTGTTTGTTATTATCTTTTTGAGGTGTGCTCTTTTTAAAGACTCCCTGAAGAAGGCTTTTTAGCCGAAACGCGTCGAGGCACAATAAATAAGATTCTTCACCTATATAACTGTCGTCACTCTTTGTGTACCTGCTTGGTTAGTTCCTTATCTGGTGTGCAGGTACCTGTTGCTCTCTTTTGGTATCCTTTGCTCCTTTATGTCATATGTTTGTGTCAGAATTGTTTGTGCTTTTGGTTTGCATGTACATACGTTTCACCATGTGTGTGGACATCAGCTCCTGCTTTAACGTTTCACATTTCTTTCTGCAAGTGATGCAGGATATGGGTGTCGCCCCTGTTTGCTGACCCCTGTGCGTCAACCACGGACACGTGCAGAGATGAGGTACAATGAGGCCCATGCCTCCAGCCGCTCCGTCATAGAGCGAACCTTTGGCGTTTTGAAAAGTCGTTTCAGGACCGGTGGAGCCTTACAATACACACCCCAGACTGTGGCAGAGATCATTATAGCCTGTTGCATCCTGCACAACATTGCTCTCAGGCACGATCTCCATGTCCAAATTAATGAGGATCTAGAAGATGATCTCACGTGCCTTCCTGTACATGGCTGTGGTGACACACGTGAAGGCACAGCAGTCAGGCGGCGGGTGATTGAGGAGGTCTTCTCATGTAAGTACTGCATATGTTTGAACATACATTTCTTTACATATTTGTTTACTACTACTACTGGTGAACATTTGTATCGCAATAGCAGTAAGACGCAACACTGCACTGACATATGAGAGACAATGCCTGGCCATCAGATCTTACAATCTAGTCAGGACTCAAACACAGAAGATGTGAGCAGGGCACCACAGCGGGTGGAGGTGGATTATGTGCGTTAGGATTAGTAGGCTTGGGGGAGGTGGTAAGGTGTCACACATGTTTTGTTGCTGATTGGGAAAGGGGCTGCTGTACAGCCACAGGTCGTTAGTTCCAGCCTTTGGATGCAGCAAGGTGAAAGGCATGTAGTCTGGGGTCAGCAGTAGGTGAGCGGCCCATAGATGGAACCAGTTGACTAGACGTGTGTGGTTCACATTTTGTAATATGAGGCGCTTGATTTGATTGTATGTTCTGCTGAGTAGGGACTGTGTGCTACTTGTTTCGGTATAGCGCTACATATGACAGGTAGCACCATATACATGCTCAGTAGTAGTTGTATTAGTGGTATTTGAGATCATCAAGGAAAGGTACTGCAAAGCCACAGTGTGACTGCATGTATAGGTCAGCAGGCGAGCCTTGACATGGATGCGGAGACGGATAGGGAGTCTGTGAGGTGTCATGACAGGGGGCGTATTATTGCCATTATGCATCTGGCGGTAGATTGGCCATGCAGTGCAGTGTTGCATATTTCCATGCAGACACCGATGATTCAAATGAGGATCAGCAAGATGTAGATTACAGTAGGCAAGCCGGGAGCTGATTAAGAGGGGGAGGGAGTTGGCGTTTTAGTTGTGTGTTCAGGAGAGACTGTGGAAATATAGCTGATGTCATCTAGAAACAAACCCCAAGCCTTAGCTACAAGCTGGGTATATGTGGAGAGGAGGAAAGCGGAGTCCAAAACAACCACTACATTGAGGACCCTGCAGAAAGGAAGCTGAGGCCACCCACACACAGACGCTGTACTGGGAGGGTAGGGTTTATGTGGACATCTGGGATATCCGTTCTTTGCCATTGTAAATTTCACGCAGTGGGATGACATGCAGCCAGCAATGTCAGGTGGCAAGCAGACATCGGTGTGTGGTTTGGAAGAAATAGCTCAGGCGTGGAGAGATATATTTGCAGCTCATTAGCACACAGCTGGTAATGTAAGTCAAGGAATGAGATATCCACACCAAGGAACTGGATATCAGGAGAGGGAAAGGAAGAAGCCCCTGGATATATCCCTGTGGTACAGGAACTGGCAAGCAGGGTAGCAGAGGACATGGAGCCACCAGAACACACACTTAAGGGGCAATGCGAGAGATATGGGGGGTGCAGGATAGTACAGAGGCCTTAGAGACGAGCAGGTACACAGTAGGGAGGAGACAGTTGTGTTCAGCAGTTTTGGGGGCAGCAGTGAGGTCAGGATGGGGATGGACAGAGTAGGGGCCCTTGTATTTTGCCACACACACTTCAGTGAGAACTTTGGCATGAATTGAGTCGGTACAGTGTGATGGAGAACAGCCAGTCTTTAAAGGATCTTGGGGGTATGAGAGCTGAGAATGTGAAGGTGCTGTGTGTATTGTGCAGCTCCAACATGACATGTGCGTTTCTCTTGTGTTTCTCAATCCACAGGACATCCTTGGTGACCCTCCTGGTGCTGTGGTGCAGTGCCAGCTGACTGTATGTCATTCAACATGCAGTAGTCTGGGGTAGGTGGACCTACAGGTAACTTGTCTGTGAGAACAATCAGGGGGAGCACATGTCTGAGGTAATCTGTCATAGTGCACATATGTTGTTGTTCAGCTCTTTGGGCTGCCCCCCAAACCCCATATGTTGCTATTGGCACACATATCCACATGTGTGCCTGGCCAGTTTGTCGTCTCCAGCATTGTCTCTGGGACACATCCAACAGAACTGCATGTGTCTGCAGGTCCTAGGTGTCCTGGTGGTGGGCTGCACATACATCCTTCCTTGACATTGTAGCATCGGCCAACAGCAGTATATCATTGCATTTGACAAGCCTTTATCTCCACTAAAGCGTAGTTACTCACCTGTAACAGGTGTTCTCCAGGAGCAGCAGGAATCAGTCCTCACTTATGGGTGACGTCGGCGCCGACGGAGCCCTCGCGGAGCAATTTTCCCCAGCTTTCAAAGAAAGCCTTTGGGAATTGCAGCGCGCATGCGCGGTCCTCTTCCCGCCCAAGGGTGCCATCTTAGCCAGTCAGATGACATAGCTAAAAAAGACAGCACAAAAAAAAAAATTTGCAAACAAACATAAGCAGACGATTGCAACTCCAAGGGGAGGAGGGAGGGTAGTGAGGACTGATTCCTGCTGCTCCTGGAGAACACCTGTTACAGGTGAGTAACTACGCTTTCTCCAGGACCAAGCAGGAAGTCAGTCCTCACTTATGGGACTCCCAAGCTCAAGGCTACCGGAGACCCTAAGCACAAAAATGAGCTCCCTCTAGCTCAGCAGCACAGAAGGAAAGAATCTTCGCTGAATTATCACCCACCGGTAGCCCACATCCGGGATGGAGGGTAGGAGTTGCTCAGACCTCAAAGAGATTACGGAGGACTGCCTGTCCGAAAGCACTGTCCCTGCGGGACTCCCTCTCGAGACAGTAATGGACCGCAAAAGTCTGGCTCGAAGACCAAGTAGCGGCCCGGCAGATGTCTGCCAGCGGAACAGAGCGGAGGTAAGCCACTGACGTAGCCTTTGCCCGAACGCAATGAGCCGTGACTCGAATTTCTAAGGAGAGTCCGGCTGCCCCATAAGCCCAAGAGATACAGTCCGCAACCCAGATGGACAGAGTACGCTTGGAGACCGGGAGCCCCAATTTATTGGGGTCAAAAGACACAAAAAGCTGAGCAGCTTTACGGTGCCCCCGCGTACGGTCAAGGTAGAAGTTCAATGCCCTTCTACAGTCCAGGGTATGGAGGACCGTTTCAGCTCGGCTGGAGTGTGGTCTGGGAAAGAAGGTTGGAAGTACCACCTCCTGATTGATGTGAAAAGGGAGACCACTTTTGGAAGAAATTTTGGGTGAGTCCGTAGGACTACCCTATTTTTGTAGAACCGAGTGTAAGGGGGATCAGACACGAGGGCCTGCAATTCACTTACGCGTCTAGCGGAAGTGAGGGCTATCAAGAACAGTGTTTTCCAAGACAGAAAACGGAGAGAACAGGTAGCCATAGGTTCAAAAGGCGGACAGGTGATCCGCTGCAAAACCACATTCAGGTCCCAGTCAGGCGCTGGCGGGCGCAGAGGTGGTTTAAGTAGAAGGAGACCTCGGAGGAACCTCGCTACGAGAGGGTCGCTGGAGAGAGGTCTACCGTCCACTGGCACATGATGGGCCGAAAGAGCACTGAGGTGAACTTTGACGGAGTTGGACTTAAGTCCCAGATTAGAGAGGTGTAGCAAGTACTGCAAGATCACCGACACCGGGCAGGAGAAGGGATCCTGAGACTGTTGGGTACACCAGACGGCGAAGCGACGCCATTTAAGGGCGTCGCATTTGCGGGTAGAAGGCCGTCGCGAAGCCAAGACGACCTCCTCCACCTCTGCCGGCAGGAGAAGGGGAGCAAGGACTACCCTCTCAGCAGCCAGGCCATGAGGTTGAGAGACCTGAGGTTGGGGTGTAGTAGAGACCCCTGATCCTGAGTGAGGAGATCCGGTTGTACCCCCAGAGGGAATGGATCCTCCACCGCTAATTGCAGCAGGAGCGGAAACCACGGCTGTCTGGGCCAACGAGGGGCCACCAGGATCATGAAGGCTTTGTCTCGGAGAACCTTGAAAAGAGTCCGAGAGACGAGCGGGATGGGAGGGAAAGCGTACAGAAGGCTCCCCGACCATGAAATTAGAAACGCGTCCGCCGCAACCCGAAGGGGGTGTGGCTGACGAGAGCAGAAGCGAGGAAGCTGCCGGTTGTGAGGACTGGCAAAGAGATCCACCGTGGGGAGGCCCCACTTTAGGAAGAGCTTCTGAACTACCAAGGGATCCAGCCGCCACTCGTGCGGCTGGAGGATCCTGCTGAGTTTGTCCGCCAGGCAATTCTCTTGGCCCGGGAGATAAACTGCCTTGAGGAGAATGCCGTGACTGACGGCCCAAGAGCAGAGCTTCTGTGCCTCCCGGCAGAGGAGGAAGGAGCCCGTGCCCCCCTGCTTGTTCACGTAGAACATGGCAACTTGATTGTCCGTCTGGACAAGGACGGACTGGTGGGAAGTCAGGTGGGAGAAGGCCTTGAGAGCCAGGCGGATCGCCCTGAGCTCCAGGAAGTTGATCTGCTGAGCAGACTCCCACGTGGTCCAGAGGCCCTGAGTACGTGCCCCTTGGCAATGTGCTCCCCAGCCCAGGAGGGATGCATCCGTGGTCAGCACCCGGGTCGGCGGGGTGACTGGAAAGGCATTCCGAATATCAGGTTCGGCTGCTGAAGCCACCACCGGAGAGACGAGAACAGCGGCTCGGAGACGCGCACTAGGTCTGCTAGGCCGCCTGTGGCTTGTCGCCACTGCTGGCGGAGACACCATTGAGCAGGCCGCATATTCAGGCGGGCATTGGGGGTCACATGGACGGTGGAAGCCATATGGCCGAGTAGTCTCAGGAAGCGCCTGGTGGAGACCAGGGGATGGCTGCGAAAACGGTCGGCTAGGTCCATGAGCCGTTGAGCCCTGCCGAGCGGTAGGTACGCTCGTGCCCGAGGAGTGTGCAGCCTTGCGCCGATGAACTCGAGATCCTGTGAGGGGAGCAAAGTGGACTTTGCGAAATTTATAACAAAGCCCAAGTATTGCAGAAGAGTCACCGTGCGGTGTGTGGCGCTGGTGACCTCCGGAGCGGACGCCGCTCTGATGAGCCAGTCGTCGAGGTACGGAAATACATAGAGGCCGTGAAGCCGGAGATGGGCCGCCACCACCGCGAGACATTTTGTGAAGACTCGCGGAGCGGAGGACAGGCCAAAGGGCAGTACTCTGTACTGGTAATGATGTCCTGCCACCACAAACCTTAGGTATTGGCGGTGGCTTGGGTGGATGAGGATGTGCGTGTAGGCATCCTTTAGATCCAAGGAGCATAGCCAATCTCCCTGCTGGAGGTAGGGCAGAAGGATTCCAAGGGTAAGCATCTTGAACTTCTCCCGCACGAGGAACTTGTTGAGGTTGCGCAAGTCCAGGATGGGTCTGAGGCCTCCTGTTCTCTTTGGTATTAGAAAATACCGGGAATAAAACCCTTGACCTCTCAGGTGGTGTGGCACCGGTTCCACCGCCTGATCCTGCAGAAGACCTGCTAACTCCTGAAGGAGTAATTCCCTGTGCAGAGGGGGTCGTGGAGGTTCTCCCGGAAAATAGGAGGGAGGGACCTGGTGGAAGTGGAGAAGATAGCCTTCTCGCACGACTTGAAGCACCCAGGCATCTGCGGTGATGCTGGACCACCTGTGGGCGAAGTGAACCAGCCGGCCTCCGGTGCTGGGAGGAACCAGCGGGGGGGGAGAGGCTATGCTTATTGAGTCAAAAACCCCCACCCTGCGGAGCAGGGGCTGGTGGTGCAGGCTTGGGGGCTTGCTGCCTACGGGACCCGTTACCCCGTCCCTTGGCCTGCTGGCCCTGTTGGGGAGCTGCAGGGGCCTGATAATGGGGGTATTGTTTGTAGGCAGTCGCCTTCCTCGGGTAAAAGGACTTTTTTCCCGAGCCCTTCTTTTTCTGGGAAGGGGCAGAGGTCTTCCTAGAAAGCCTGGTCCTGGTGAGAGTCTCAGTCTCAATTTGTGCAGCCTTCTCAGCCATGGGCTTGCCAAAGAGGTTTTCGCCTCGGCAGGGGACATCGACCAACTTGTCCTGCACCCAGGGCTCAAGGTCAGACGACTGAAGCCAAGCCTGTCGGCGGGCACCGATGCCGGATGCGGCCACTCGAGCCGATGCTTCAAAGCCATCATAGGCTGCTCGGGACATGAACTTTGAGCATTCCCGAATGCCAGTGGACAAGGCCAGGAACCTCCGCAAGGGTTCCTCGGACAAACCAGCGGAGAATCCGGCTAGTTCTTTAGCCAGATCTCGGAGATACATGCCCATGTATAGCTGGTAGGTCTGGACACGACATGCGAGCATAGAGCCCTGGAAACACTTCTTACCAAGGCCATCCAGGTTACGGGCCTCCCTGCCAGGAGGCACCGAGGAGTGCATCTTCTGGCTCTTAAGACGATGCATGGCCGATTCCACTACCATGGAATGGTGTGGTAGCTGTGCCTTTTGAAAGCCAGGGCTCTTGCGGACTCGATAGATAGAATCGACCCGCTTGCTCAGGACCGGCGAGGAGGCCGGACTCTCCCACATGCGGAAGAGTAGTCGTTCCAGCATAGGAGGAACCGGTACAGTAAAGTGTTCCCTTGCGGGAGAGTCATACTGGAGGGCGTCGAGCTCTTCGGCTCGAGGCTCCTCCTCGGGGTCCGCAGGGAAGGCCAAAGCCTTGGCCATATCCCTGACGAAGTCCGAGAACCGGGCATCCTCCGGGGGGGACTGCTTCCGAGGCTCGGACTCCGGTGAGTCCGAGGGGACACACCGAGTCCGGAAAGAATCAGGCGACTCTTCCTTTTCAGACTCCCAGACCGACTCCGACGAGGACTCGGTGGGGTCGGCCCGGGCAGGGCGCGGCGCCTGCCGCCCCGACGCCGAGGGAGTCGGCGTCGGCGACCTCGGTCCCGAACGGGAGGCCGAGGGTGACCTCGACCGAGGATCGACTCGAGTTCGCATCGACTCGAGGATCGGCTCGGTCTCCGGGGTCGACTTGGACGTCGACGTCCCGGCGGTCGGGGCAGCGGCGCCAGCGAGGCCAGCGAGCAGTGCCCGCTGCTGGTCCATGAAGGCAGACAGTCTGCTCTCCAAGGCCGTCAACCTGAGTCCGAGCTCAGGTGACCCAGCAGCCCCCGACTCGGGCCCCGACGGCGTCGGGCCCGACGTCGGCTGTCGCGGAGGCGAGTCCAGAAGGACCACAGGACTTACCCGAGCAGGCATCTCCGACTCCAGGCGAGGTCGCTTCGTGAGGTGCTCCTTCTCCAAGGACCCGGGGCGGCTGTCGGGGCTATGCGACCTGGCCCTCGCGGAACCAGGAGCGTCCACCGACGCCGCTCTCGCGGGTTTCACCTTCCGACGATGGTCCCCGGAGGGAGAACCCCTGTCGGAGGAACTCCGGCGACGGTCCGAGCTGGAGCCTTTGGACGCGGAGGCCTCCGACGAGGTCCGGGTATGGCTGGGGTCAGCGAAGATCCTATCACGCTGATGCCGCCGACTTCTCAACGCTTTGGAGGACATTTTGCCGCAGGGCCCACAGATCAATTCCTCATGATCCGGGCCCAGGCAGCGGAGGCAAAAGTCGTGTGTGTCAGTTAGTGACATATTTCGGTCACACTGACCACACCGCTTAAAACCACTGGCAGCCATCGGGGGAAAAAGGGCCCCTGCGAGGTCAAAGGACCGGGCTGCCAGGGAAAAATCGAAAACGAAAGCTGACTAAGTCAGAAAAACCGAAAAAAGGAAGAGGACTCGTGACCGGCGTCGCGAGTCCGGGCGGGAAAAAGACCGGCGTCGAACCGAAGGAAAAAGATTAAAATAATGAAGAATATATCGACTTTTTCGCGGGGACAAGACGGGGACGTCTGTAGGGCTCCGCGGAAAAAAGAAGACTGGCTAAGATGGCACCCTTGGGCGGGAAGAGGACTGCGCATGCGCGCTGCAATTCCCAAAGGCTTTCTTTGAAAGCTGGGGAAAATTGCTCCGCGAGGGCTCCGTCGGCGCCGACGTCACCCATAAGTGAGGACTGACTTCCTGCTTGGTCCTGGAGAATCTCCAATTGTGCACATACAGGCCGTATTCTACTGGTGGCACGCTCACCTTAGCATAGTGTGTGTGTGTATGTTTGGGTTGGCTGTGTGATGATACAGTCTGCAGGCATTTTGCATTATCATGTGGTGTGAGGGGTCTGTACACCTGTGGAGCGGTGGTCACTGTGCTATCTCTACCTTACTGCTGTTGACCTTGTCAACATGAGATCATGTAAAATCTCATGGATAGGCAGGGTAGCTGCCTCCTTAAGAGCTTTGGGATATTGTAGAATCTCCAACTCCTTAGCTCTGGGCTCTGTCTCAGGAGTCACAGTAATGGACAACCCATGAGCCACCTCCCTGATGAAATCTTGAAAGGAGATATCTTCTGGAGGAGACATCCTACGTTTAGGAGAGGAAGGCTCCTCCGGGAGAAGTATCCCGGTACTGGCAGAGCTATCAGAATCCTCGGAGTCCTCCGAAGATTCGAAGTATCGTCTGTCCGGATGCTCTTGAAGAGCCCGATACCCGTACCGACCGAAGTCGGTACCGGGGGTAATCGGTACCGGTGTATCAGTACCAGAAGGCATCGCATGACAGGGTGTCGGCAAAGCCGATACCAATGTCGATGCTATCGGTACCGGTACCGACACCAGTACCAGCATCAGTGCCGATACCAGTGGAATTGTCTGACGCGGTTCCGAGGGCGTCGATGCCACAAGGAGAGCTGCCAGACTGTGTTCAATAGCCAGGAATCTCTGGTCTATCGACACTGCCGATGCCTGGGTGTCGGTACCGGAAACAGCCGGTACCCCAGAGCATGGCACCAGTAGTTCTGCCGAGGTTGAGGCCTCAAGAACATCCTGGATCCCCGATAATGCTTTGGAAGCCGAAGCCTCCCGCGAGGGCAACTTTGCCGGTATGGAACCCTCAAAGGCAACGCCAGAGGCATCTCAATGCTTGGAAGGAGATCTACCCTTTGAGGACCGGCTGGACTTATGTTTAGTTACCTGAGATCCATGGGAGGAAGACGAAGCCCTGGAAGACGTCGATGCCACCGAAGCTGCATCAGAGGGAAAAAGGGCACTGAGCTTGGCAGTTCGGTTCTGTCGACCCCTTTTGGACATCATGGCACAAGCCATGCACTCGGCGATGGAGTGGTCAGGACCTAAACATTTAAGACACCACTCATGGGTGTCGGTGACGGACATGGTACCGCCACACTTGGTGCATTTCCTCCATGGTGGAGGAAAAAGTTTTGAGCCTGAGGCCCAAAATGGCGCATGCACCTGGAAAGAAAAGTTTGGAAAAAAAATACTATTTTTTTTTTTAAAGAAAAAAAGAAGAACTGGCGGTACTGGTGTAGCATCGAGGAAGGCAGACGCGACCACAAAAAAGAATAAGGAAAAATAATTTTCTGCAGTGACAGGAATACAACCTGCTGGCTCCGCGGAAAACGAAGAACTGGAGTTGGGAAAGGCGGGAAGGCAGCACACAGGCGCTGTGGGATGCTCCCAAAAGCTTTCCTATTGGACGCTGGGGAGCGTTCCCACGCAGGCTCCGTCGGTACCGACGATACCCATATGTGCGGACTACATTCCTGCTTGTTCCTGGAGATATTAAAATCTTAAACACAACATAAAGATACTTAAAGACTGATTTACTATTTTTATAAAGTAAAAACAAAAACTGCCTTATTTAATAGGTAAATCTATGCAAACGTCTACAGAGCTCTGAGGGCTGCGAGCAGCTCTTTCTCTGCTGCAGAGCTGACCCAGCAGCTCCCTGGCTTCCTGCCATCAGCCTGGGCTCTTACTCCTTCTAGAAGAGGTGCGGTTAACAAGCCACTTATAAACAACACTTCAGATTGCAGCAAAACTCCTCCAGGGCTCCAAAAAAGATTAAACTAGAAAAGAAAATCCAGTGAACAGTAAGTTTCTCTCACCTTTTTACAAAGCCATCCAGAGTTTTACCAAACTGTAGTGGCTGATTTAATCTATGCTTTATGTCAAATTACAATTATTTAAAAGTGCTCTGTCAGGGAAAACAAAATGCTTTTCTGGCAGTGCCTCTCAGAGCTCCAAAAACACATTTGGAATGCAAACACACATTGCCCGTGCGGAAAAACTGTCTGACCTACTAGAAGGCAGGGGAACAGGAAAACACATCGTATACACAGAGGTCAGATGTTTTACATAATGAAACAGAGATTTTTAAAGAAAGTGGGGTTTTTTTAAAATAAAACAATGATAACAATTTGGAGGGTAGGAAAAGAATGCTGAACTCTGACCAACAAGTCTGTGTTGCCTTACATAATATTCTTTCAAATTCAACAAGAAAACAATCTTAGTGAAAGCAGCAGCCTGTTGCTGTGGCTACAGTCCCCACTGAGGAAGACAAATACAGAAGTGAGCAGAGCAGAAATTTTACACATCAAAACTAGTCAAGAACCACCCTGCACCCAAAATAAAACAAAATATGCCATGCCGTAAGTCTGTCTCTCCTAATTGCCCTGAACACGATTGTAGCAATGTAGTGTAGATCATACTGCCCCTAGCAGATCAGAAGCCACAAAAAAGATCTAAATGGACACAAAAAAGAGTTAAGGAGAGGTGAAACTGGTAAGTGCTGCACAGGACGGAGGACGCCTAACAAAATGGTTCACAGCAGGAATAAGTTATTACCACAGACATATACATAATCTGTAATGCTGAACAAGAAACCGTCACGTGTCTGGTCGCGGGGTGCTGTTGTCGGTAGGTCTGCACACAGAAAGGCACCACAAGGCAGAGTATCTCATTCACTGACAACTGTAAACCAGTGCTCATCAAACTTATACTGCATCATCCCATTTTAGCAACTGCAAATTCACGTGACCCCCGATGATGATGAAATCAACATAGCAGGTCTCCAGCCTCTTTCCCCTCCCTCCACTCATCTCAAGCAGGAAGACAGCAGCAGCAACAGTAGTGACCGCAGCAGCAGCAGTCAGCACAGAGTAGCTTGTGTCAGTGTGCAGTGTGTGCTTACAGACCCCAGTACGCCACATGGGTTTCCAGTCCAACAGGAAGCTTCCCCAGGAGAGGGCAATGGCCTATGAATATTCATTGGCTCACAGGCCATATGCTGACTGCTGACTTGGCATAAGTCATAGTGAAAGTCCAGAGAGATGGGGAAATGACCATTTTTCTGTGACCCTATCCACTAATGATGTGACTCCATTTGGGGTCCCAGCCCCAGGTTTGGGAACCACTGTGTAAACACTATAATCATGGTTCCTGATCTGTACTCCATAGACCCCTGAGGGCACATGAGACCATTACAGAGGTCCCCACAGGATACAGGAAAGAGAAAATACGAGACTGGTGAAGACTGGCTGGAAGAATGAGAGAAAATGGAGGGAAATGACTGGGGGCAGGGAAAAAGAGAACAAACCTGGTAGAGACTTGTTGGAGGGAGAGTGAGAGAGATTGGTAGAGACAGGAAGACAAAATGAGATGGAAGGCTAGTGGGAACAAGCTTGGCACGGAGGGGGAGAGGGCCCAAGAATAGTTGTGGGGATGTATACTTTTGGGGGGTTAACAAGAGGTCTACACAACCACATTTTGAGGAAGTCTGCAGTATAACATTGTCATTCTAGAAAAACACTGAGATCAGTTTCCTGACAGAATTAGGGAGAATGAAGAGGGCTCAATGCAAGTCCACCAAACATTGCGGTAAAGGAGAAATGCACCAAGAACAGCATACTAAAAGAAGCCAAGCAACTATTCTCTACTATATGTGGAGAAGAGAAACGCAACAACAGACCAAGATACAGAAATTAACCCAACTGCATTAGGCGCCACAATTACTCGACAAGTATCCTATGCAATTTATACCCCTATGAATTCCAGGAGGCGGCTCTCTTTAGAACAAATCTAGTGTTGCATTAGCAGTGAATCTGAAAGACCAAGATCCTTTCCACCATATGTTGGCATAGGGGAGAGATTCATTCCTGTCAAGCCATGCACAGAAGTAAACCATTTGAAGACATTAACCTCACCAATAAACTAGGAAAAAACATGCACAACCAAAACGCAAGCCAAAAATAAGTCGATTTCAGCTTATCTGAGAACTGCTATGTAGTCCAGGTTCATTCCTATCACAGTATTCACAAAATGAATCCATTGGGAGACGTTACCCCACTACTAATCAACTCTCCCCTTGACAAACATTTCTTCTCACATTCTTATTTCTTAAAAGAAATTTCAGGATATTAGATATAGAAAGACAAGGCAAATTTAACAATGCTACAGTTTCTTCTTTTCCAAACCACTTCTCCATGTCCCTTTTGCCATTTCTCTCAAACCTCTCCGGAAAAAAAATATCCTCATGGAGTTCGGCTTTATCCAAGTACAATTTTAAAAAAAACATGGTTTTAGGATCATAAATGCAGCTTTGAAACGGCAATGCCTGTTAGCCTAGAATTCAGGGATGGCTCGTACAGTTCTCTAACTCAGAAGCCCCACTAGGCTGTGTTTCTCCTACACCTGTTCAGTATTGTGGAACTGTAAAGGCAGCTTCACCCTGACCCCCACATTAGCTCTGCACTTGATGGGTAGGGTACTGATAGAACTTTGTAATTGCAACAGAGAGAGGGAGAGAACAGAAGTAACCCAGGTTGCTCAATTTTAGCCATTCCATTATTCAAAACCACCCTACTCAATCCCAGTCCACAGTCAGCAACTTATGACATAGGTCTTTCATCATTGACTGCCAGTCTTATACCATATTAAAGACAATTTTTTTATTTTAGTTTCTCATGCCCTAAGTGTAGGCATTCCTGCTGATGCCTTATGTTCCTTTATGTTCTTTCCATTCAGCAGACCAGATTCATATTTATCGAGGTTACTAGACACTCAGGATTTCGTTGCATCAAGCCCCTTCCACTAGATTTAAGACTCATGTTTAAAAGCTAAGTTAAAGGACTGATTCTTCTCTCAAGCCTAGGGAGACTGTAGCCTTCATGGAAGACATAAGGCTTTGTCTTTTGGGGAAACTGCTAGGTATGTATGACCTAGATTGGCCACTGTTGGAAACAGGATACTGGGCTTGATGGACCTTGGTCTGACCCAGTATGGCATATCTTATGTTCTTATAAGGCATCTGAGTTTAACAGGCTATATGGCTCAAGATCTGTCATGTTTTAAGTGTATGGTCTTGTTGTTTATTTTATATATGTATTTTATATTCATAGACCACGTTGGTGTCTTATTTTCCATAAAGCAGTATAGATTAAAAGTATATTAAATTAAACTAATAACCACAGGCACTTGTAGAAATTTAGCACCCATTCATTCAAGTAACAGAAAAAACATTAATGCAATCTTTTTTTTCTCTGATCAAAGATATGGAGAAAGGGCTCCCCATTTCTACTTTTCACTCTTTGCAGCCTCAGTTCAATACATGGTAAAATATATGTGTATGTGCTGGGTTTGAGATTGTGTGTGTATATAATTTTTAAATGGTTGAGCTTGGCTGCATCAAACTATGGGGCTGAAGCAGAAACGCTGCCCTATACTCTAGAGTAGGATTTTGTAGGTGGTTTTCCCATGCTAGTCTTGCTCTCCAATGAAGAAAGTTAGCTACATAGACTGGAAAATTGCTAGCAAAACCAGTGCGCTAAAGCAAAGCGCAGTGGGCATGCTAATCACATGCAAAATAATGAATTTTAAATGCTCCCGATGTAAAACGTTGCACTAAAACTTAGCAATTTTTTACTTTTCTTTTAACGCTGTATCTTTATGCCTGCTTCAAGCAACAGCCAAAAAATCCCCCATCGCAGCCTCTTCCAATTGACCCCTGCCATCCAGAAAAATTACCTGGTGGCACAGTGGCTTTCCACAACCTCCCCTAGATCCAACAAAATCACCCAGTGGCCTTCTGGTCCCCCCTTCCAACAAGAATACCTAGTGGCCCAGTGATCCCTACCCCCACCCTCCTGAACCAAGAAATGGTCTGGTGACCTAGCTCCCACTCCGTGGTACTTTAAAAGTTGGGGGTGGGAGCAATGCCCACATGCTCCCACTCCCATGTCGCCATCTTGAAAAATGTCAGCGCCAGGCCTCACACAGTGCAATATTGCCTTATTTGACAGAGTGAGCCCCCTCAGGGTTCATTCTGGGACAACTGACTCAGAATTGTGTGGCCCAGGATATACCCTGGGGAGATCACTCTGCCATATAAGGGATTTTTGCCTTATATGGCAATCTGACTCAGCCCAGTGCATCCCAGAATGCACTGTGTGGAGCCAAGCACCACTACCTTTCAAGATGGTGGTACAAGGGCAGGAAGCGTGTGGCTAACTCCTACCCCCCAACATTTTAAGGCACCACATGGGAGTGGCAGGGTTTACTGCGAAGGTTTGGGGGGTATGAACTAGGCCATTTTCTTGGTTTGGAGGGTAGGGAATAGGGACTACTAGGCCACCAGGTAATTTTGTTGGATTGGGTGGTATCGAGGGGTCACTGGGCGATTTTTGTGGATCTTGGAGAGGAATTGGGGGGCGCTGGGCCACTTGGTGATTTTATTGGATGGAGGGGCTGCGATCGGGGAGATTCTGGTCATCTGAGGTGAAGTGTCAAACAGTATTAAAATGTTCAAATCTGTAATGTTTTCTTTCTTCACACCTGTGATGAATGCTGAATAGCAACTGTGGGAAGGGTGCGGAAAGGGGGAAGCAGATAAGCTCTCTCTGAGGGGCCTTGAACAGTTTGAATCCCAGTCCAAAAACCACAAGAGCAGCTGGCTTTGCTAAACATCTAAAGCCAAAACACAGAATCTGGGGGAAGCAAAACCAAATCATCACAGGTTTCCCCAGCTTTGGATTATTTTCTTTATTTGGCAATAGTCCATTTCCTGGTTTGAAGACAAGCATTTAGCTGCCAAGGACTTACTCGTTAAGGCAACCTCTAACACACAGAAGCTGTTCCCTGTATACCCGCCCCATCACCTTCATCTCCTTCCTTTCACTAAGGATAGAGCCTGCACTCGGCACATCAACTGGAAGAAGCTAATGTGGCAGATTTGCTATATTGAACATTGTTCTTCACATTTATGGAGCTCGAGTTGGGAGACATCATCGTTTAGGTCATGGGATTAAGGGCTTTTACTTCCTTTGGGTCCTGAGCACTATTGTAAAGGCATGTTCAAGCTGTAGAAATAGTACCATGGTTGAGTGCATCCTAGAAAAAGAACAGAAGCAGCTAATGAAAAGCTACATATGAAAATTGGAGGAAATAGGACACAGCAAGACTTCAGTGCATCAGCCTGCAGGGGTTCTCACTGATGCCTTTCTCAGGAGTTAAAGGTGAATTACGTTCAGATACAGTGAAACACAGAAACATGATGGCAAAAAAAGACCCACCCTTCCATATCAACTACTCTAGTGCGTTTTTTTCCTTTAGAGAATTTCTGTATTTGTCCCATGCTTTCTTGAATTTAGATACTGTCCTTGTACCTGAGGCAATGGAGAGTTAAGTGACTTGCTCAAGATCACAAGGGGCAACAGTGGGATTCAGTCCTGGTTGCCCTGGTTCTCAGCACACTGCTCTAACCATTAGGCTACTCCTTCGCTCTTTGTAAATCAAGCTGAAGTGATTTAATGGTTATTAGCTATAACCCCTTCATGTCAAGTAATGAATAAACTTAGAGACTGGTGTTGCTTGCAACTAATTATAAAACCAGTATAAAATAGTAAAGTTATAAAATAAATCAGGTTGTTTCACTTACAGTATGTTTCATTTTACTGGGTGAGGGGGCAGACCTGCCTGCATCTGGCCCCCATCTGCCTTTTCTACGGATAGGGCCATTGCAAGGAGTTGGCAAAAAGAGGGTCAACCTCACCCTTTCCGAAGTCTGTAAGCCCAAAAGGGAAAATGGGACACTCAAAGCAACTTGTGGTCGCGATGTCATTTCCTACATGCTCGCGATGTCATTTCCTACAATGCTGATCAAAACATGAAAAGTAGTGCCCATATGTCAAGTCGGTTCCCCTGTCACCTTTTCCCTCTCTCTTGCTACCAGTGCTCAGTCCTTCCCCCCTTCCTGCTACTCACGCCTCCCAATCCCACCGCTCTCTCTCTCCCTCCCTGGATGTTCATCTGGTCTTGTTTATGACACCAACCCACTTTAAGTTTTGCAGTACCTGTAAACTCCTGTGCTTCTTCACCATCATCAGCCATGCATTGGCTGCGGAAAGGTACACCACACAGAACACTTCCTCCCAGTCTCTGGGCATCTGAGTGAGGGCATGAGAAAGAGGTCACGAGCCCTAGTCACTAGCACGTCACAACTCAGTATGCAGTCAAAACCCGGAGTTTGAAAGCAACTGCCTTAGAATCTTCAGGACGTAAAATGTTTCCAGTGAACTAACCACATACTTGCTTTTCTATGTCATCGTTAGCTGTTTTCCTTACACATAACCACTTTCATGTGCCAATAAAATCATTAAGAATGTAAGCCTTATAGTTAATATTTGTTGTGCCATTAGCTCATCTTTATAGCAGAAGCTGAACTACATGTGGCTGCAGCTTTTTATGGGTTTTTTATCAGTTTTGTAACCTTCGAAAAGATATGAGAGACATCGAGCTGACTGATGTATATATACATCAGCTCAAGCAAGCAACTTGCAATAAGAACTAAGTTGTTAAAAAAGTCATTTTATTGAGACACCATGTTCCAAACAGCTGTATTGTGAGGATACTGCCTAGCACAAATGAAAAGTTTGTAGTTTTTTTTATTTTTTCTTTCTTTTTTATACCATGCTCTTTAGAAACAGTGTGGTTTACATGTATACTAACAGGTACTTTTTATTCCCTTGTCCCTGAAGGGCTCACAATCTAAGTGTACCTGAGGCAATGGAGGGTTAAGTGGCTTGCCCAAGGCCACAAGGAGTGGCCATGGGACTAGAGACCCCGGTCCCTCTGGCCTGTTGCTTGTCCCCATGTGGGAATTGAACCCCCAGCCTTCTGGCCTGAGGTAACCTGTCCCAACCACTGAGCCACTCCTCCCTCTTCCTATGTTATTGGTCTTATCCACAAAAGGCATAAGAACCAGAAAAGGCCAGAAGAGACAAAAGTAATAAACATGAAGAATGAAAATGGTTTATCTAAGGGGTCACGTTATCTTGTAAATGCATGAGTTATTCTGCCCATTCTCACAATATCTAACGACCTTCTTCCTCTGAGCACACTCCACCTTCTAATTTGGCTTTTGACAGCTTACCAGAGAATAAAAAAATGCTTAGTTTGCTTTGTACTTCTTATACTGACCATGTCATAAGTAGTGCTTAGAAGGATAATCACAAAGGGGAGGTCGTCTGAATTGTATAGAGCTTAAAGAGAATAAATATGAAAATACATCTTTTGCTGTGCCAACTTTACTGAAATCCTTGGGTAAGAACAATAGAATAAAACACCTGCAAATATAAAAAAAAATCCTTCACAGCTCAGCACCAAGAAACAACAACTGCATAAAGTGGCATTTTAGAAAGGATGTCCAGGTGCAACCTGGGACTTCCGGGGCAAAACCTCTCAGAAAATGCTGGAGACTTAAGTTTTGGTCTGATTTTAGAAACTTGGAAATCCCCATATTGGACAGGTGTAGAAATAACTTCTTGGATGTCCCAACCGGCGTTTCTCCAAAGGGGAACGTCCATGTTGGGTGACACTGCAGACACTCAGTGGCAGTTTATTAATCTGTTTGGGATCTGGATTGAACATGCAGGTTTCTTTGGCCAGGAAGTACCGACTGTAGCAATGACAGTGAACTGTGCTCTCTCTCTGGAAGCACTGCAGCCATGAAACTAGCATTCAGGAAAGAGAAGGGAGGAAGAAAGGGAGGAGATGTGGTGCTACACGTAAAAAAATAAAATTAAAGCCACAGAACTGTAGGGCTTACGAGGGAAGGAGGAGGCACTGTGGGTTAGTCTGGAAAGAAGGAATGAAAAATCTATTTACAGTGATGTGATATGCAGACCTTTCTCACAGGCATAAGAAATAGACAGAGATTTAACTGAAAACATTCATGTTCTCCTACTGTTGGTAGATTTCAGTTGCCAGATGTTCATTGAGATATCCCTGCTGCAATTTCATCCACAATAAGGAGATACTAAATACTCTACAGGGAGAACTGTTCCAGCAATTGGTAATGGAAACCACGTGGGAGGGGGCGATAGTGGACTTGGTGCTTACAAAAGGGAAGAATGTTTCTAATGTTGTAGTGGATGATCATCTCGCATTCAGATTTCATCGGACAGTAAGCTTCAATATTAGGATATGAGTGGAGATGGGTCATTCAAAAGCAAGAGTCCTAGACTTGCACAGATGAGGGAATGCCCCAAGGCACAGGGACATCACGGGGAAGCAGAACAACAATGGCAAAACTGAAAGGAGATATTTTAAGGGTAAGAGATCCTTTTTGTTAGAAAGATAAAACTAAGAGGAAATGGAGGCCATTATGGTTTTCAAAAGAAGTAGCTGAAAAGGTAAAGAAAAAGAAGCTAGCCTTTATAAACTACAACAGAAAGTAGAAAGAGGACAAACAACATATCTGGAGAAGCTAAGAGATGCTGGTAAAGTAGTCAGGAAAGCAAAGCTGCAATTGGAATTAAAGTTGCCAAACCAGGGGACAAGACTATTGTTAGGTACTGTATGTTAGAGACAGGAGGAAATGCAAAGGTGCCAAGGGAGAAATATGAAACTGATGATGATAAAGTGGAACTGCTTAATAAATATTTCTATTTTGTGTTCAGAGATGAAGGGTCAGGAATCAGCGCTGTTCCTAGGCCTGTGCGAGTGGTGCAGCCGCAGAGGGCGCAAAAAAATAGGGGTGCATTTAGGGTTGCCGACCACCAGCCTCGGCTCCCCCCCCCCCATGCTGCCTGCCGCCACTTTTCCTGTTCCATTGGCAGCGGCAGAAAACCTCCAATTAAAAAAACAAACAAACGAGGGTTTTTGCAACTCAGTGCTTGCATAGCTGGTCTGGACCCTCCCTTCTCCGACATGAGCATGCATCAGAGGAAGAAGGGATCAGACCAGCCATGCAAGCAAAGAGTTGGAAAGACACAGTTTTATTTAAATTGGAGGTCCACTGCCACCACCACCAGGGGAACATGAAAAGTGGTGGTAAGGCAAGGGCAGGCCGGGCAGGCAGTACAGGGGGAAGCTGACTGGACAAGAGGAGGTGTGGTAAGATGGGAAGATGCTGGACATGGGGAGGATAGGGGCAGAAGGGCTATGCTGGGCATTGGGGGATGGGACAAATGACAAAAGTCTGATATCATTGAGGGGGGAGGCCAGGTTTGCAAGTCGCAGAGGGTGCGTTTAGGATTTCATATGGCCCTGTTGGGAATGGTACTTCTTAAAACAAACACAAATAGGAATGGAAGTGAGGTAAAACTCAAACTATTTTCAGAAGACTGTGTTCATGAGGAGCTAGCTAAACTATAGATTGGCAAGGCAATGGGACTGTAAAGGACTCATCCGAGGATATTGAAAGAACTTAGGGACGTACTGGTGGCTCCACTGGCTGACCTTTACAATGCTTCTTCAGAGTCGCGAATAATCCCAGGGGATTAGAGATGGGCAAATGCGGTTCCTGTCTACAAAAGTGGAAGCAAGGAAGAAGCTGGTTAGTTGGACCTATGTGGTGAGAAAAGTAATGGAAACACAGCTAAAACAGAAGATAGTGAGGTTTCGAGAATCCAAAAGATTACAAGAGCCAAGAAAGCATAGCTTGCTAAGAGGTTGGTCTTGTCAGACAAATCTGATTTCTTTGACTGGGCAGTCAAAGAATTAGACTGGGGACAGTGGAATAGAGAAATCTTACATATCTGATCATTTTCTTTGCTTGACTCCTGCTAGACCATTTCAGACATATGGGTTATGCTACTTTGTCAGCAGGTAAAGACAAAGTTGAACAACTCTCTGTGATATCAATAGGTATATCTGCCGGTGCAACATTGAGAGAAGTCAGAAGGTCACTTCCCAAGAAGTAAGCAAGACTGAAAAACTCAGACACAAAAAATGTTATTTTTTATTTTGTTTATTTATTTGAGAGAATTTCGCCTTCATTATCACTCTGTTAGACCAGTCCAGACATATGGGATGTACTCAAGCAGTCAGGACCTAGAGTGGGAAGGAAGACGCTGCTCAGGACAGAAATGCCCTGTCAAGGTGGAGAGAGAAAGGATGCCTGGGGCATACTGCAAGGTAGGGGGTATACACAAAAGAAGCATCTGAAAATGCAGAGGGTATAGAAGGAAGGATAACCTGACAAAAGGACTGAGATGCAGGAAAGGGTAAGGGAATGCAAGACCTTAAAAGAGAGAATTCTTCAGTCACCTGTTAGCAAACAAGGATTTTTTAAAGAAGTTATATTAAACATGCATGCAGTACCTATTATTCATAACTGGAAAATACATTTGTAGTACCTTGTGGGAAACCCAGGGACAGGACATTTATATCAAAGGCTTGACAAACAGTAAACACAAATTAATGTTTCATATTAATTAATACATTTTTAATAAGGCACCTATAAGACAATGCACAGCCTCTATAGCAGCGATGGCGAACCTATGGCACGCGTGCCAGCTGTGGCACGCGAAGGCCTTGCAGCTGGCACGCGTGAAGGTCCGCAAAAAAAGAAAAAGCTGGCTCTGACTGCTGCCGCCGACGCGGCCAGGGCAGAATGCAGCGTCCCGCGGGGCCCCCTCCGCCCGCTAAGCCCCTCTGCAAGGGCTTTCAGATTCGCGAGGGAGAGCGTCTCCCTCGCGTCTCTGTTAAGCCCGCAGGGGCTAATGGGAAATTTCCCATCAGCCCCTTTAGACGCGAGGGACTGATGGGAAATTTCCCATTAGCCCCTGCGGGCTTAACAGAGACGCGTGGGAGATGCTCTCCCTTGCGAATCTGAAAGCCCTTGCAGCGGGGCTTAGCGGGTGGAGGGGGCCCCGTGGGACATTGCAATCTGCCGCGGCAGCAGCCAGAGCCTGCTTTTTTTTTTTTTAAAAAATTTGCCAGGGGGGGTTAGGACTGCTAATGGGCAGGGAGGAGGAGGGGGGTTAGGAATGCTAATGGGCAGGGAGGAGGAGGGGGTTAGGACTGCTAATGGGCAGGGAGGGGGGGGTTAGGACTGCTAATGGGCAGGGAGGAGGAGGGTGGGGGTTAGGACTGCTAATGGGCAGGGAGGGAGGGAGGGGGGGGTTAGGACTGCTAATGGGCAGGGAGGAGGAGGGTGGGGGTGAGGACTGCTAATGGGCAGGGAGGGAGGGGGGGTTAGGACTGCTAATGGGCAGGGAGGAGGAGGGTGGGGTTAGGACTGCTAATGGGCAGGGAGGGGGGGTTAGGACTGCTAATGGGCAGGGAGGGAGGGAGGGGGGTTAGGACTGCTAATGGGCAGGGAGGGAGGGAGGGGGGGTTAGGACTGCTAATGGGCAGGGAGGGAGGGGGGGTTAGGACTGCTAATGGGCAGGGAGGGAGGGAGGGAGGGAGGGGGGGTTAGGACTGCTAATGGGCAGGGAGGGAGGGAGGGAGGGGGGGGGTTAGGACTGCTAATGGGCAGGGAGGGAGGGAGGGAGGGGGGGTTAGGACTGCTAATGGGCAGGGAGGGGGGGGGGGTTAGGACTGCTAATGGGCAGGGAGGGAGGGAGGGGGGGGTTAGGACTGCTAATGGGCAGGGAGGGAGGGGGGGTTAGGACTGCTAATGGGCAGGGAGGGAGGGGGGGTTAGGACTGCTAATGGGCAGGGGGGGGGCGGGCAGGCGGGCGGGGGGGGTAGGACTGCTAATGGGCTGGGGGGGTAGGACTGCTAATGGGCTGGGGGGGTAGGACTGCTAATGGGCTGTGGGCTGATGGGGGCTGTCTGGAAATGGGGTGATGGGGGTTAGGACTGGTAATGGGTTATAGGGGGGGCTTAAACTGAAAATGGGTGATGGGGGTTTAGGACTGGAAGTGGGTTGATGGGGGGGGCTAGGACTGGTATTGGGTTGGGGGTTGCTAGGACTGGAAATGGGCTGATGGGGGGCTAGGACTGGAAATGGGCTGATGCAGGGACTAGAAGGGAATGGATGCTGGGTGAGGCTGGAACTAGAAGGGAGCTGATGTTGGGGGAGGATTAGAATGGGATGGGGCTGGGAGAGTAAAATGGAGAGGGGAAAAATATTTTGTGTGGGAGGGATAAAAAATCTACAATTGGCCGGGTATTGGGAGAGTAAGTGGGGATTGAGGATGGAGGGGTAAAATTTGAGTGGATGAAATAGGAATGAACAAAGAGCAAAAGGAGAAAGATTAGTATGTTAAAGCGGATGTAGAGAGAGAGAATGGAAAAAAAAACTAGAAGAGAGAAGAAAGGACAAATGGACAGCAGATGATGGAGAGTTAGCAGAAGACATGAAGAAACCAGAAGAAAGTGGCTGGAGCAATTGCAACTGTGTAACTGAGCTGAGGTATTCTGTTTATGTAATTCCTTTTTGACATTGCCACTTGTTCTCTTTCCCCAGTAGGTCATGTATTGTTATTGTCTGAAATGTATTGGTTTAATATTTGCAGTGTTGCCTTTTGATAGGTATGGTGTGGTGCTTTGTGAGTCCTGGTAGTGCTGTTAGGATACGGCGGGTTTGCTATTGGTTCTAAATGGGCAGTGTTTGTAGTAGTTCCTAATGTGCCTGGCGGTTGGCACTGGATTATAGTAATGTAGAAATCTTTTAGTCTGTCTTTATCCATACACTCATTAAGAGACATGTTTACTAAAAGTTAGTGTATGTTAGCATTATGCAAATATTTATGCAAATTGACGTGCTGGCACTTTGAGGAAATTCTTTGGTTTTGTGCGGCAGTTTGGGCACTCGGGCTCAAAAAGGTTAGCCATCACTGCTCTATAGTGTCAAACACTGCAGACTGATCTAACAAGACCAACAGACTGTTGCAGCCTTGGTCTGTTTGCACATGCATTCCAAGTTAGATGCAAGGCATTGATAAGGCAGGCAAAGAGAGAATTTTAAAAATAGCTTGCCATGAAGAAAAAAATGCATAATAAAAACTTTTTCGAGTGTATTCATAGCAAGAAACCTGTGAGAGAGTCAGTTGGACCGTTAGATGACAGAGAGATAAAAGGGGCACTAAGGGAAGACAAGGCCATAGTGGAGAGACCATGAGAATTGAAAACAATCTTGATAAACCAGAAAGAAGTATTGCAACTATTTGATAAACTGAAGAGTAGCAAATCACTTGGACTGGATGGCATACATCTGAGCATGTTGAAAGAACTGAAAGATGAGATTGCAGACCTATTATTAGTAATCTCTGATCTATCATTAAAATCATCTATAGTACCTGTAGACTGAAGAATGGCCAATATAATGCCAATTTTTAAAAAGGGTTCCAGGAATGATCCAGGAAACTACAGACCGGTGAGCCTGACGTCACTACCGGGCAAAATTATAGAAACCATTATAAGTACTGACTACCAATGTTCCCTCTAATTTTCTGTAGGCTGTGTGCACATAAAATATCAGCTGTGTGCAGCTTTTGAAGGAAGGTTAAATTTTTGTGCGCCACATAATGACACTCGGAGTTATATACTTTAAAATTTGACTACACGTCAGAATACAGTATGTACACCACATTGATTTTAATCAAATTAAATGAAAATAGACGATTACTAAATGAAGCGGGAAATTTCTAGTAATTACAATCATAACTTTTAAATTTTAAGACGTCTGTGTTGTTTTCTATCAGAATCAGAGCTGTAATTTTTGTGCGCTCTGTTGTAAAGTATGTGCGCTCGCTCGGCGAGGTGTGTGCGCGCGCACATGCGCACAGCTTAGAGGGAACAGTGCTGACTACGTAGATAGTCATGGTTTAATGGGAGAAAGCCAACAAAGACTTAGCCAAGGAGTCTTGTCTTACTAATCTGTTATATTTTTTTAAGGTGTGAATAAACAGGTACAGAAAGGTGGGTTGGTCGATGTAGTGTACCTGGATTTTTAGAAAGGCTTTGACAAGGTCCCTCATGAGAGTCATGAGCTAGGAGGCAGTGTACTGTTGTGGATCAGGAACTGGTTAAAAGATAGAAAGCAGAAGGTAGGGCCAAATGGCCAATTTTCCCAATGCAGAAAGGTGAATAGTGGAGTACCTCAGGGATCTGGGCTAGGCCAACTGCTTTTTAACATTTTCAAAAATGACTTGGAAATGGGAACAACAAGTCAGATGATCAGATTTGCAGATGACATAAAATTATTCAAAGTTCTTAAAACCCATGAGGATTGCAAGAAGACCTTGATAAACTGGAAGACTGGGCATCCAAATTTATTTATTTAGCTGTATTTATATCCCGCTTTTCACCGGGTCAAAGCGGTCAATTGGGAGATACATTTAACACGAGGGGATATGACACACATACGCTAATACTTACAGGGAACATGGGCAGATGTCAGATGAAATTTAATGTGGACAAGTGCAAAGTTATGCACCTAGGAAAGAACAACCCAAACTATGGTTACACGATGCAAGGTTCCACATTAGGAACCACCAGCCAGGAAAAAGATTTAGGCGGCATTGTGGATAACATGTTGAAACCCTCCGCCGAGGGTGCAGTGGCGGCCAAGAAAGCAAATAGAATGCTAGGTATCATAAGGAAAGGAATGAAGAATAAAACAAAGGATATTATAATGCCTTTGTATCCTTCCGTGGTGCGACCGCACCTTGAATATTGTGTGCAATACTGGTCGCCGTATCTTAAAAAGGATATAGCGTTATTAGAAAAGGTACAGAGAAGAGTCACCAAAATGGTAAAGGGGATGGAAGGATACTCCTATGAAGAGAGGCTAAAAAGATTAGGGCTCTTCAACCTGGAAAAGAGAGGCTGAGGGAAGATATGATAGAGGTTTATAAATTAATGAATGGAGTGGAATGGGTAACAGTAGATCGATTGTTTACACCATCAATATACTGTAGAAAGAATAGGGGACATGCAATGAAGCCACAGACTAATAAGACTAATAAGAGAAAATATTTTTTTCACTCAATGTGTATTCAAACTCTGGAATTTGTTACCGGAGGATGTAGTAAAAACTGTTAGTGTAGCCGGGTTTAAAAAAAGGTTTGGCCAAGTTCCTGGAAGATAGGTCCATAAACCATTCTTAAAGGGGACCCAGGATATCCACTGCTTGCCCCAATACAAGCATTGTGGAACCTGTGTCTTTTGGGGAAACTGCCAGGTACTTGTGACCTAGATTGATCACTGTTGGAAACAGGATACTGGGTTTGATGGACCTTGGTCTGACCCAGTATGGCATATCTTATGTTCTTATGATCAGATATATACTAGATCAGGGGTCTGCAACCTTTAAGACATAAAGAGCCACTTGGACCCGTTTCCGAAGGGAAAAAAAAAACTGGGAGCCGCAAAACCATTGCGACATTTAAAACAAATCTAACACTGCATATATTGTTTCTTACCTTAATGCTATATACGACCCCCTACTTTTCCTGTTAAAATATAGGTGTTTGGCCTATACTCGCCGTATAAGACTACCCCTCTTCCGTCGCACACCAAAAAAAATACGCCAGAAAATATAACAAGAAGTAACAATATTTGATTTCAAAATTATGATGATTTTGTAGTCAAATCACTAATATGAAATAAAATTATTTTTTCTACCTTTGTTGTCTGACCAATTTATTCTTTGATCATGCTGGTCCCGATCTGAGGCTTCTGCTTTCCTGTCTTCTCTTAGCTCTCTTTCTGTGGTCTATGGTCCATCTGCCAGTTCTTATCTCTTCTTTCGTTTTCTTCACTTCTTTCCATCAGCCTATTTCCAGTCCCAGTAACCCTCCCCAATATCAGCCCCTTTCCAGTCCTCACTCCCAGTACCTTCCAATGTCAACTTGCATTCCCATGATTGCCACTGGTGTCCATTTCCTTCCAGTCCCCCTCCTTCCCCACTGACCAGTCCCTTCTAGTACAAATACCATGGCAGCCCCTCTCAGATCCAGTTCCATTCTCCCATCCCCTCATATCAGCCCATTTGTAGCCTTAGCCCCCAGTTATCTTCCAGGGCCAGCAGCTCTATCCTCCCCTCCCCACAATCAGCCCATGCCCAGTCAAAGCCCCCCAATCAGCTCGCTTCCAGTGCTAATCCCCCCTCAACCCCATTACCAGTGCTAGCCTCCCCTAATCAGCCCAATACCAGTCCTACCCCCCATCAGCTCATTACCAGTCCTAGCCTTCCCTAATCAGCTCATTTCCAGTGCTCGTCCCCTCAACCCCATTACCAGTGCTCCATCCCTCCATGTCAGCCCCCTCCCTCCCTCCCTCCATCCATATCAGCTCCCTCCCTCCATGTCAGCCCGCCTCCCCAATCCCTCCATGTCAGCCCCCTCCATGTCAGCCCCCCTCCCTCCATGTCAGCCCCCTCCATCCCTCCATGTCAGCCCCCCTCCCTCCATCCATATCAGCTCCCTCCCTCCATGTCAGCCCCCCTCCCTCCATCCATCCATCCATATCAGCTCCCTCCCTCCATGTCAGCCCCCTCCATCCCGCCCAGTCAGCCCCCCGCCCGCCACCCATTCATATCTGCTCCCTCCCTCCATGTCAGCCCCCCTCCCTCCATGTCAGCCCCCTCCATCCCTCCATGTCAGCCCCCCTCCCTCCCCCTCCATCCATTCATATCAGCTCCCTCCCTCCATGTCAGCCCCCTCCATCCCTCCATGTCAGCCCCCCTCCCTCCATCCATTCATATCTGCTCCCTCCCTCCATGTCAGCCCCCTCCATCCCTCCATGTCAGCCCCCCTCGATCCATCCCTCCATGTCAGCCCCCCTCCCTCCATGTCAGCCCCCTCCATCCCTCCATGTCAGCCCCCCTCCCTCCATTCATTCATATCTGCTCCCTCCCTCCATGTCAGCCCCCGCCATACCACCATGTCAGCCCCCCAACCTCCATGTCAGCCCCCCTCCCTCCATGTCAGCCCCCTCCATCCCTCCATGTCAGACCCCCTCCCTCCATCCATTCATAACTGCTCCCTCCCACCATGTCAGCCCCCCTCCCTCCATGTCAGCCCCCTCCATCCCTCCATGTCAGCCCCCCTCCCTCCATCCATATCAGCTCCCTCCCTCCATGTCAGCCCCCCTCCCTCCATCCATCCATCCATGTCAGCCCCCTCCCTCCATGTCAGCCCCCTCCATCCCTCCATGTCAGCCCCCCTCCCTCCCTCCATCCATCCATGCATTTCAGCTCCCTCCCTCCATGTCAGCCCCATCCCTCCATGTCAGCCCCCTCCATCCCTCCATGTCAGCCCCCTCCCACCATTCATTCATATCTGCTCCCTCCCTCCATGTCAGCCCCCTCCATCCCTCCATGTCAGCCCCCCTCCCTCCATGTCAGCCCCCTCCATCCCTCCATGTCAGACCCCCTCCCTCCATCCATTCATATCTGCTCCCTCCCTCCATGTCAGCCCCCCTCCCTCCATGTCAGCCCCCTCCATCCCTCCATGTCAGCCCCCCTCCCTCCATCCATTAATATCAGCTCCCTCCCTTCATGTCAGCCCCCCTCCCTCCATGTCAGCCCCCTCCATCCCTCCATGTCAACCCCCCTCCCTCCATCCATTCATATCTGCTCCCTCCCTCCATGTCAGCCCACCCCCCTCCATCCATCCATCCATCCATTCATTCATATCTGCTCCCTCCCTCCATGTCAGCTCCCTCCCTTCTTCTGCAGCCGCGGCTCGCTGCCTCTTACGGAACCGCGGCTGTGCTTTTAAATCATCTCGGAGCCCTTCCTGTCTTGACGGGCTCCGTGCAGCATTGTCCCGCCTCCAAAACTTCCTTTAGAGGCGGGACAATGCTGCACGGAGCCCGTCAAGACAGGAAGGGCTCCGAGATGATTTTAAAAGCACAGCCGCGGTTCCCTAAGAGACAGGGAACCGCGGCTGCAGAAGAAGGGAGGGAGCTCATAACGCGACGTTTAAAGCGGGCAGTGTGCTCCGGAGCCGCGGCAAAGGTGAGAAAGAGCCGCATGCGGCTCCGGAGCCGCGGGTTGCCGACCCCTGTACTAGATATTTGTTTTTATTCCTTCCTTCTTAAGGTATTTTGAACGTGGATTCAGAATGCAACACAAGGCAGAAATGTCTTCCTCTGCCTTCCTGACTCACTGCTCAAAGATGCTCCAAAATTAAACCTGCAATAGTCAAGGAAATCACGTGACTTAAAATACCTGAAGGCACACCTGTAATCTACCAAAAAAATGTGCAGCACTTAGCTAAGAACAAGACTACCCGAACAAGAGAATGTGCATATTCTTTCTTATGGGGCATGTTTACTATGCTGCGTTAGCTGTTACCATGGAGATAATGCGGGAAAAGAGCACCGTGCTAACAGCTGACACTGACCAAATACAGAAAGCACAGAGACTTCCTGCATTATCTGAAGGCTGCACATTAGTCATGCAAGTGGGCATGGTGTGAATGGAGAGTGGGTGTGTTTGTAATGTGCGGTTTCAAAGAGTCTCGATAGCACATGGTAACTGCATGTTTTGCGGACATCATGGGTGTAGCTAATACAATCCTCTGCTTTTTCACTGCATTAGCTGCCAGGGAAATACTGTGCATACCCCTGATAGAAAATTCATGACTGCTGCAGCTAACATGGTACTATCTGCACTAATATACCACGTTAGCTTCAAAAGCCTATTGTGGCTTAATAAATATGCCCTTATGTGCTTATGGTAGGTAGGTTGTGGAATGCGGTAAAAGAGGAACAGGGAGAAATCTATATGAAGTTTCCTGATCAAAATGCCAGGCCCATCTTTTTATTGTTGTTGCTATTTGTTTTTAAGAGATACCATCGACTGTCACAGCAGTTACACACGATCAATTAAAAGTAAACAAAAAAAACAGATATATCCCCAACTACTTTAATTCAAAAGCACCGCATTTTTAAAGTCACAGTGCTTACCACAAGTTTATCTTGCTAAATCATCTATCACTACAGAACGATGACAAGTTCAAGCAGAATGGCTGCCAGTGAAAAGAAGTGCATGGCTGTCGTAGAAAACAATATCCTCTAAAAATGAACAGAAATTTCAAGGCTGTTGTAAGTTTGCAAGGAAATCATATACTGTTGTTGAACACAAGAGATTTTTCTATTGTATTCAAGCAGCACAGAGCTACACAATAGAAGAGAATATTCATGTAGGCAGTGCCTTTGAGTCATTCTACATTACTTTTTTGGGAGGGGAGGGGGCCCAGTAGTTTCCTCCCACTTCCTTTGGGCTTCCAGCTCTATTGGATCCACAGCTGGGATGAGATGCCACAAGTCTTCATTCACAACTTCCCTGGGATTTTTTTTCTGTCTGTTATATTCAGCTTAATTTATGCTAAATCATCAAAGAGAAAGTCCTTGCCCAAAATCCCCCCCCCCCCCCGTCACAGTTCCTAAATCTAAATTTTAGGTGTCGATATTGTGTAACGATAGATACCCTCCTCCTCGGTCCCCCCCCCCCCCCCAGTGGCAGACAATGCATCAACATCCCTTTTTAAGAAGGCAAACTGCGAGTTATGCTTAGTGTACAAAGCTCTTTCTCCATCCAGTCAAGAATGCACCCTCCCCAAAAGGATAGTAAAACCTACAGCAAATAGGGGAAAAAGAAAAGCATCTTCACAGGTCACAAAAAGAGAACATGAATGCATCGGAATTTGCACATCTGCATGTTTTTTTAAATGCGTTTGTTTTGTTTTTCACCTTGAAACTGCAGGCAGAAGAAACAAAAGTATTATTTGTAGAGTTAACCAATTTGCCAGGAATTTTTCTCTTTTTTAGTAACTTTGGGGACATTTTCAAAACATTTTAGCCGGTTAGCTTGCTAAGCGGCTAAAACATGGCCACCGGGATATTCAACAGCACTAACCAGTTAGTGCTGCTGAATATCCCCCACCGATGCCTGGTTAAAACCAGGGTGGTCTATGGGCGGTGACAGCTGCTAACTAGATAGCTTTGGCGGGTAAACGGCTCTCCTAACTTTAGCCATGTAGGACTGAATATACGGAGAGTGGCATCAGTGGCCGGGCAGCCCAGATACTCAGCGGCTGAACTGGTATGTTCCACCACTGAATATGCGCTTTTACTTAAAGAAGTAGCGGTGGTTAGCTGCTTTATTTTGCCTAGCTGTCGCCAGTGAATATACTCCCCTTTATTTTTATTTAGCTCACACCTTTCCAGTCTTAGCTTAAGGCAAGTTACATTTACAATAGGTATTTTCCTGTCTGTACCTGAGGCAAGGGCACAAGGAGCGTTGTTCTCCTCTATATACTGCTCTTGCTTGGATTCAAGGCTCTGTTTTATCTTCTCTTGTATCACACTTTTAATGTATACTGTGGTGGATCCTCATATACTCTATCGCACTACTGGCTGGCGCACCTCAGAGTTCTGTCTTGGAACGTCTTCTATTCTCTCTATATATTTGTTCCCTCGTTGTCCTGATCTCCTCCCAGGGTTTTCAGTACCATCTTTTAGCTGATGATTCCCACATCGACCTCTCTGCGCTACAAATATCTCCTGGGGTCAGGCCTGAATCTCATATCCAACAGACAGCTAAAAAGTTGTTTCTTTCTCTATATCATCAGCAAAATTGGTCCCTTCCTTTCTGAACACACTACCAAAACCCTTGTCCACTTTCTCATCACCTCTTGCTTAGGCTATTGCAACCTGCTCCTCACTGGTCTCACCGTGAACCAACTCTCTCCCCTTCAGTCTATTCCAAACTCAGCTGCACAGCTAGTCTTGCACCAGGGTCCCTAGACTAACACATAGGGCCTCTTCTCAAGTCACCTCATTGGCTCCCTGTTCATTTCCACATACTGTTAAAACTTGTTTTACTGATTACAAATGCATTCATTCTCTAGGTTCTCATTATCTCTCCTTATAGGCCTCCCCACGACTCCCCTCTGAAGCAAATCTCTTTTATCTATGCCCTCTCCTCCACTCCACCACCAACTCCAGACTCTCTGTTCCTTCCACCCTGCTACGCCGCATACCTGGAATAGACTGCTCAGTTAGTACATCACGCTCTGTCTCTAGTCCTATTCAAATCTAGGCTAAAATTCCACATTTGCAAGGCTGCTTTTGGATCCTGATTCCTTATTCTCCTGCTTAATACCCATGAATATTTTAATCATTCCCTATAAATGTATTTCCTAGTTCCTGTTTGCCTGTCTTGAATAGATCGTAAGCTCTGTTGAGAAGGGACCGTCTCTTACGTGTATGTGTCCAGCAATGCATATGTCTAGTAGCACTATAGAAATGATTAGTGGCAACCGTAGTAGTTGACAGTGGGACTTGAACCCCAATTTCCCCTAGCTCCCACTCCTCCACTCCCAGTCCAGTACAGCTCATTAACACCTCAGTGGAAGAGTTAGTTTAATGATTAGCTAACGCAGTGGTTCCCAAAACTGTCCTGAGAGAGATATGCATTCACGTCTTTCACTGCATGCAAATCCACCTCCTTCATATTCATTGTGGGTATCCTGAAAACCAACTGGCTGGGGAGCCCCCCCCCCCCCCGGCAGGTTTGGGAACCATCAAACTAATGTCTATTTCCCATTATAATGAGGATGGGGCCAGCAGCACTTCGTAGGTAGCACCAGGTTCCCTGGAATATTTAGAATCCTTATGGTCAAAGAGTTGAGGGGATTAAATTAAAAAGGGGCAATAGTGGATAAATATTTCTCTAAAACCATACAAGGGGTCAAGTGGTTTTGAAAGCCATCAGGAAGATAATTTTATAAACTGTTTCCATGTCTAAAAAAGCCTCTGTAGTAGAGGAGTAGCCTGATGGTTAGAGGAGCAGCCTGGTGGCCAAAGAAAATGGAAATTACACTAACCTGGTAATTGTAGTTCCTGGAGGGTCCAGTTTAGTCCTCCAACATCGGGTAGTGCCCCTCCTCCTGCAGCCTGGAGACTGGACCAATCAAGTCTTCTGTAGTATATATGCAGACGGAGCTCCCAGAAGCCCCCAGTGTACTAGTAACAAAGCATACTTAACGAAGCAACACATTAGATTAATATACAAAATGACATAATGAAAATGACATAATTAAAGAACAATTTGTTTCCCCCCCACAAAAATATCCAACTTTCTCCCCAAACGAGGAAGTCAGAACACTGTATTGCACTGGAACCAACGCCCCAGAAATCAAAATACAGCTCCGTATCAGAAATCTCAGGAGCTGACTGAACACCTGAGAAAGGAAGAGCCATAGCCAAAAACGCGGCTGCAAAAAAGGTTCGAACGGCAAGAGGAACCGTCTTATGATCCACCGTTCGGAAAGCGCGCCGCATTTTTATAACAGATAGTCGGGAGGGAAGGAGGACTAAACTGGACCCTCCAGGAACTACAATTACCAGGTTAGTGTAATTTCCATTTCCTGTTCGGTAATCCAGTTTAGTCCTCCAACATCGGGATGTAACAGAGCAGTTAAGACCGGGCGGGACCTTGCCATCCGGCGCGCAGAACCGCCGAACAAAAGAGGAATCCCGAGCCGCTGACACATCTAAACGATAGTGTGTACTGAAAGCATGCAGAGACGACCAGGTGGCCGCCTTACAGATATCTGCTGGCGGAACTAGGCTATACTCCGCCCAAGCGGTAGCCCGAGCCCTAGTGGAATGATCCAGTAGCCCCTCCGGAACAGACCGCTGCTGCAACAGATACGTAGACGCGAACGCTTCCTTGAGCCATCTTGCAACGGAGGCCTTAGCCGCCGCTTCCCCTTTACGTGCACCACCGAAGAGCACGAATAACCAGTCAGTCTTCCGAAAAGATTCGGTAGCCTTCAAATAACGACGAAGTGCACGACCCACATCGAGACGGTGAAGACTTTTGTCCGCCGACCCGACAGAGTGGGAAGAAAGAACTGGAAGAAACACTGCCTGATTCACATGAATAGGGGAAACCACCTTCGGCAAAAAGGAAGGGACCGGGGAAAAAGACAAAAAAGACAAAAAAGGTTCTCGGCAGGACAACGCATGTAGATCTGAAATACGCCGTGCCGAACAGATGGCTACAAGAAAAACCGTCTTCAGCGTAAAATCTTTCAGAAACGCCCTACTCAGGGGTTCAAAAGGTTCACGAACCAGGGCCCGCATCACTAGATTCAAGTCCCCCGGAGGAACGAAAATCCTGCGGGAGGGCCGCAAATGAAAAACAGTCGTAAGAAAACGACGTACGTCCGGATAAGAACCGTGGAGACGGCCTAAAACTTTGCCTCGATAACAAGAGATAGCCGCCAACCGGACTTTCAGGGAACTAGCCGCAAGGCCCTTATCAAAAGCAACCTGAAGAAACTTAAAACGACGGAAACGGAAACCGTCGCCGCCCGGACTCCACGCCGGGAGCACCAGTCTTCAAAGATCCCCCAAATCCGAACGTAAGTAAGAGAAGTGGACGTTTTCCCCGCCCGCAGTAGGGTAGAAATCACCGCGGGGGGAGTAACCCTTCTTTTTCAGCCGAGCCCTCTCCATGGCCAAACCGTAAGCGAGAATCGACCCACTTGGGGCATCCGCAAGGGTCCCTGAAAAAGAAGATTCGGCAGCGTGGATAGGAGCCAAGGAATGCCGTCGCTCAGCCGGACCAGATCGGCATACCAGGGCCACCCAGGCCAGTCCGGGGCCACCAGTAACACTCGACTCCGATGGCCCTCGATGCGCTGAACGACCCAGCCAATCAGAACCCACGGAGGAAAGACATAAAGAAGGCCGGACGTTGGCCACGGCTGAATGAGAGCGTCGAGCCCCTCGGACATACGCTCCCTTTGCCTGCTGAAGAAGCGTCCTGTCTCGGCCGATTGAAATGTCGCCATGAGATCCATGAAGGGCGGCCCCCCCCCCCCCCGACGAACTATTTGCGCGTAAACTTGCGGGTTTAGCTCCCACTCTCCGGGGTCCACCCGCACTCTGCAGAGAAAATCGGCCTGAACATTGTCTGCGCCTGCAATAGGCGCTGCCGAGATGGCCGGAAGACGAGACTGCACCCAATTGACCAAGGCCATCGCTTCTGATTCCAGGGCCATGCTGCCGGTGCCCCCTTGGCGATTGATGTAAGCTACGGTGGTCGCAATGTCCGAGAGGACTCGCACCGGCCGGTCGAGAACTAGGGCTTTGAGGCCAAGAGGGCTAGCCGCACCGCCCGCAATTCGAGGAGGTTGATCGACCAAGAAGTCTCCAGGGGAGACCATTCCCCTTGAGCGAAGCGGGTCTCGCAGTGAGCCCCCCAGCCGGTTAAGCTGGCATCCGTTGTGAACGGAACCCAAAGTGGAGGCTCCAGGGAATCCCCCGTGCCAGGTTCTCGGAGGAGAGCCACCACCGGAGTGATCGGCGAACCGCCCTTGGGCAAGTCAATCTCCTGTTCAACGAGTCGAATTGGTTGGACCAACGGCGCAGCAGAGCACTCTGCAGCGGGCGCATGTGGAAGCGCGCCCAGGGCACCACCTCCAAGGTTGCTGCCATCGTACCGAGGAGCTGTAGCTATCACCATGCAGACGGAGCGGGCATCCCCCTGAAGAGTCGGACAAGAGACCGAATGCGGCGCTCCGGCAGGCACACCAAGCCCCGTGCTGTGTCGAGGCTCACTCCCAGATACTCGAGATCCTGAGTCGGGCACAGACAACTCTTGCATTCTTTCACCACCCAGCCGAGGGACCGCAGCAGAGCCACCACCCTGCTCGTGACGTGCACACACTCCCGACTGGACTTTGCCCGAATCCACCAGTCGTCGAGATACGGATGGACCAGGATGCCCTCTGTGCACAAGGCCGCCGCGACCACTACCATCACGTTTGTGAAGGTACGGGGGGCCGTGGCGAGACCAAACGGCATGGCCGGAAATTGGAAGTGGCCCCACGGAAGAGCGAAGTGGAGAAACCGTTGATGAGACGGCCGGATGGGAATGTGTAATGTGGTCTGCAGCGGCTGTGGAAGATCCTGCAGCAGGGGCTCTGAGGAGGGGGGAGATAAGGTGCTGAGGGACCCAGCTAGCAACGCAGTGGGTATGGGGAAAGCCTCCGGGATGCAGCGTGCAGGTGTAACACAAGCAAGCTATTAATGTACCCTTCGGCTGATTACATTTCACATATAATACAGCCAGAGAAAAAAGCATTGTAGAGACTTAAACCACCTTTCCTCTTCTTGTGTGGGGTTTCATTTATTTATTTATTTATTTATTTATTTATTTTTATTTTTTTTTTGCATTTAAAACAAAAAGCAAGGAAGGCTCAGGGAAACCCAAGACTGTTTAAGAAAAGGATTTTGAAACTCCACGTGCCTCCACAGCATGATTAAGTGTGTGGAAACTGCTGTTTAGAGCTGTTTCCTCTAAAAAGAAACACTGAAGAGAAAAACAAAACAGCCGCTGGCACCGAAAAACTGTCAGGTATTCGCAGAACTGAGAAGGGAACTGTCAGTCATTCACTGTGCTGGCATAGAGAAACTTTCAAGGTCAGGGTAAGGCAATTACAGTGACTGAAAGTAGGGAAATTAGAGTGGGATCCCTCCGCAGCCATTCAGACCTCCATGGTAGGGGCTGAAAGGTGTTTCTGGGGAGGGATGTAGAAGCTCAATCCAGCCATAGGAAAATTACAGTGAGCATGCTTAATTAGGCCGAGCCCAAAACAGTCAGGATCCAAAACACTGACTTAAAACCTCAACCAAATGGTATATTGAATAAGACAGGTACAATAATCAGTAGGACGTACAAAGTAACCCGGCTGCAGTTTGTGGACTAAAAAGTCAAAGTAGGCACTTCCAAACTCAGGGGCAGCCGGTCCGGATACAGCTGAAAGCATCCCAGAGCAGCTGAGGCAAGGAAGAAAAAACAAAAACAGAGTACTCACAGTTTTCTTACAGAAAATGATACCTGAACTTCCTGGAGGTATTCAAACTCTCGTGGTAAAGACTCAGTGCAGCGTAAAGCCAATGGAGAGCTCCCCCGAAGCCAAGCTCCGGAGTTCCCAAGTTCCTCAGGGGAAGCAAGATGCTGGGGGAAGAGCAGAGCTGATGCCTGAGGTCCCTGTGTTTCTTCTGACAGCCTATGCAGCGTAAACCTGAATAAGGCACAGGGAGAACTAAAAAGAAATAACTGCGTCCCGCAGGAACAGGCATTTAACAATATTCCCCATAATAGGTAATGCCTCAGCCAGCCTTCTTTGTTGGGCACAGTGGGGAATGGAAGCCATGAGCCCTGCACCCTTCGTCAGTGACTCAGCATTGTACTGTGGCTCTGAATTGCATACTGTTCTCTATCCATGCCTTCTGTACTTTTTATCCATTATGTTCATACAGAGGCAGAGAAAAAAGTAACCTCTGCACAACTGACATCTAGCAAGTGTTGTGGAAAGAAGAAAAAAACTGAAACAATATAGCTTTTAGAAGCCAGCAGAGAAGTAATCTGGCTTCCCGCCAAAAACCGAGGCTCATTAGCTATTCAAAATGGCCACCAGCAAAAATAAAACACCAAAAGAGTGAATTAAAACCCCCAAAAGCTAAGGAATTAACTTAAAAAGTCAAAGAAGAAGGTGGGATGGTTGCAGGCATGAGAGAAATGCCTAAAATCGCTGAAAAATCAAGAAAAATCAATTGAGTTACCACAGAGCTGCAAACAGCAGAGGGAGAAGACATTCCAGTTCTGAAGAAACTGCAGCACAGCTCTTGCAGATGCCAGAGTCAGTCATTGTACCTCTGCGGGACCCACAAATCACCCATTGAGGTTTGGCAGCCATGCTAAGGCAACCTGCTTCCAGGGGGAAAGAAGGAAACAGGAACAGGGAAGCCCACAGCAAAGGGACTAACCATATTCAAATCAGTACAGCTTTAAATTTAAAACTTTTTTTTTTGTTGTTTTTTTTTTTTTTTTTACAGAAAACAAAATACTCCCCAGAATCCTAGGGGTGCCCTGAGCAAAATCGCCAGCAAAAGAAACCCCAAAAATGCCAGGGGAACCCGTGCACAAGTGTTAAAAAGTGCCCTTAAAAAGCACACTTTAGAAATCCAAAATGGCCGCCGCACCTTTCCACCCACAATAAAAAAAGGCACGAAAATACAAAGGTAACCAAATAATATGGAAAAGAAAGAAAACGACCCTCTAATACAGGGCAAGCGAAAAAAATCAGGAAAAAGTGCAATTCGGAAGCCAGGGGAGCCGACAGAGCCTCTGACAATGCAAAAAACACAACAGAGCTGAAAAGATAAAGCAAGGAAAATTCCTACCAGCTCAGTGAACAGCAAGGAACTCAGCCAACTTCTCCAAGTGACAGGCAATGCTGTAGCAGGTATGGCTCTTCCCCGAACAGTCTTGGGGAGAGCTCAACCCAGGTTTCAGATATTCCCAGGCAGGAAGGCAGGAGCCCAATGCAGGTCTGGCTTCCCCCAGGATGTCCCCTGTGGCAGTGCTCCTTTTTTTTTTTTTTTTTTTTTTTTAAAGATACAGCTACCTAGCAAAGAAATGGTAAATAAAGGACCCAAAATAAAACCCCAAAACAACTAACTAACTAGTGTTGCTCCTTCAAGTGTCACTTAGTGTGCCCACAAAGGGCACAGAAGTCTGCAAGCTGCAAGGAGACTGGACACACTGGGGGCTTCTGGGAGCTCCGTCTGCATATATACTACAGAAGACTTGATTGGTCCAGTCTCCAGGCTGCAGGAGGAGGGGCACTACCCGATGTTGGAGGACTAAACTGGATTACCGAACAGGAACTAGCATTTGAATCTCATTGATACTCCTTGTGGTCATAGGCAAGTCACTTAACCTTCCCTTGCCTCAGGTACAAACTTAGGGTTCAAGGAAATACCTACTGTACCCTAAATGTAACTTGCTCGAGCAGCTCCTGAAAAAGGAATGATCTAAATCCAAAATCCCTTCCCTTGTTAAATTAGCTCACACCTATAAGCAAGTATAACGTGCTTGTAGAGTAAGCCTGCTCATGGTTAGAGTTTGGGCACAACATGGGTTTAAAGGTCGGCACTCACAATCTAGTTGCTATTTCTGCAGGATCTGAGCAAATATGTTAGGCGCTTACGTACCTTTATAAAATAGGCTCCACACCTACAAGCCCGGTTATAAAATGACCCTCGAAACTTAAAGCTTGGACTACAAGAAATGGTCTCCAAGGTGATCTCATTTTAGCAGCCTCTGAGAAAAGGTTCCCAAGCATTTGTGTATGGACCTATACCTAGAAGCTTGATAGCACAATAACGCCAGAAAGGACAACTGTAATCAAAAGAAACAGTAATTATACTGTTGAGATAATCAACCTTCTAATGATCATCGTAAGCTAACAAGACTCTCTAAACGACAGGACCACAGAGCAATAGGAATACTAATGTCTCAATTTTTTTTGGGGGGGGAGAGAGTCTACTAGATTAAGTGGGTAATTTTAAAAGTATCTCCTCATGTAAATGACAGCATTTGAACTTACAGATCACATACAGGTGTAATGGAAATTTTAGAAAGTCGCTATTTACATGTGGAAATTCCAAGGATGCAGCAATTTCAAGCGGGGTGTGGCTTATGGGAAGGCAAAACTTTACACATGAACTCCCTATCTTACAAATGGAATACATGTATATTCAAAAACGTTTCACCTTGGAGGTTTTGCACTAGCTCAGAAGCAGGCAAAGATTTATACCAGGAATTTGGCTTCACTAGTTAACTGTTGGCACTTATGCCTATAGGTTTGCAAAATGGTCCCACTGTACGTATAAGTGCCAACACTACGAAATGGAAGCTGCCAAGTTGATGCCGCTCTTTTTTTGATTATATAGATTTGGAAATCTGCTGCAGCTGCTGTATGTGCTGACCAATACATGGGCATTCCTGCATATTCTTTACTAGCAGTCTTTGGTAAAATACTGCATGAAGTTTTAACGTCCCAACTGGGATATTCCCATGACAACCTCAATGTTATATGCAAAATGAGCCATAAGAGTGTGATATCTAGTCCAATTATGATGATGTGACAAAAGGTATGAAAGCAGACACAAATGTCTTGAGTCTGTTATTTTTCTTGGTGCAACCATGCACTCGGTCATGTCTAAATGCTCTGGTTAGACATGACAACCATCAGCCACAAAGAGGGGTTTATCTAGGTTTATTTCCTAGAAGAATGTCTGGTATTTCTTTGCTTTGGGTCCAGAACTGGTTCATTCTGCCTCCTCTTAGCTAAAGGTTTCATTTTCCCTCAACTGTCTTTTCCTTATCGATATGGAAGGCCACCCTGGTGCTCAAATGAATGCAGATACCAAGCTGCTCTAGACTTGAAACCGCAGCAAAAGAAAAACAATTAGCAAAGTCCAAGAAGACGAGTAAAAAAAAAATCCTAACAACTAGACTCACCCAAAGGCAATGGATCACGCTACCAAATGGGAGCCTGACTTTCTCTTTGGGAAGGAGGGAATGATGCAGAGGCAGCCTTTACAGCCCCTCAAGGGGAAAGCATCCCGCCTTCGCCCAAGGCTGGCCCCTACTGGTCAGACTTAGAGTGTATGTGTACCAGGATCCAGAAATAAACCATTTGCCATGGCTTCATATTTCCCTTTCTTCTATACTGCTGATCTTTTTCATCCTCTGCAGTTTCCAATAAATATATGGAATAGGAAAATCATAAGAATAAAAGCTAATATAAACAATAAATACAATCATAGGCAATAAACGAAAAACAATGAAATATTTCTAATTATACACAGATATAAAGCATAGTTACTCACCTGTAACAGATGATCTCCGGGAAAAGCCGGAATTTAGTCTTCACATATGGGTATCGTCGGTACCGACGGAGCCTGCGCGGGAACGCTCCACAGCGTCCAATAGGAAAGCTTTAGGGAGCATCCCACAGCGCCTGTGTGCTGCCTTCCCGCCTTTTCCCAACTGTCCCTCTCCAGTTGAGTTTAAAGCTGAGACAAAGAGAGAGGGAAAGACAAAAAGAAAGAGAGATAGAGAGAGATACAACTCTTAGGGGAGGTGGGTGGGTTGTGAAGACTAAATTCCTGCTGTTCCCGGAGATCACCTGTTACAGGTGAGTAACTATGCTATCTCCAGGAACAAGCAGGAATGTAGTCTTCACATATGGGGACTCCCTAGCTGAAGATGTCAGGGAGATGGCCCCAGAAGGTTGTGTGCCCTTGTAAAAAGGGCTCCACTTCCCCCTATGGATCTCTGGCATCCTACCAGGGATGGTGGGTAGGAGTTGATTAAGTGTGGAACAGGTGTTGAAGAACAGTCTGACCAAACAAGGCTTCCCGGCAGAAGTCCTTGTCTAAGCAGTAATGGGCTGTGAAGGTATTAACCGAAGCCCAAGTAGCTGATTGACAGATGTCGTCAATAGACACAGAGTGAAGATGAGCCATATAGGCTGCCATGGCTCTCATATTGTGAACTGTGATATGGCCTTCAAGAGGAAGGTTTTTACTCTCATAGGCAAAAGATATACACTGTGCAATCCAGCTGGACAGTGTTCTTTTGGAGACTGGAAGTCCCAAATGACTAGGATCAAAAGCAACAAAGAGTTGAGAGGACTTTCTATGTTGCAGTGTCCTTTTTAAGTAAAAGACCAAAGCTCTTTCACAGTCCAAAGTATGAAGATTCCTTTCTGCATTTGAGGCGTGAGGACTTGGAAAGATTACAAGAAGGTAAACCACTTGGTTTAAATGAAAAGGCGACACCACCTTTGGCATAAAGTGTGGCTGAGTCCTAAGGACTACCTTATCATGATGGAACCTTGTATAAGGAAGATCAGCCACTGACGCTTGAAATTCACTGATGCGACGTGCTGATGTGATTGCAATAAGAAAGATGACCTTCCAGGAAAGGAATTTCAAAGAGGTAGTGGCTAATGGTTCAAAAGGCGGTTTCATGAGCTGCCCAAGAACCAGATTTAAGTCCCATGCCACCGGTGGTGGCTTAATGGGAGGCTTAGTTAAAAGAAGGCCTCTCATAAATCTCGCTATGAGAGAATGAGAGGAAATAGGTTGTCCATTTAGAGACTCGAAAGAAGCTGCAATAGCACTCAAATGAACTCTCACTGAATTGGTCTTAAGTCCTGCATTTGATAAATGAAGGAGATACTCCAGTAATGATTCCAGAGGTATTGCAAGAGGGTTAACACCCTTCTGCAAGCACCGTATGGTAAACCTTTTCCACTTAAATGCATAAGAGCGTCTTGTGGAAGGCTTCCTGGAAGCATAAAGGATATCTTTACCTTCTGAGAAAGGTTAAGACCGTGGAGTTCTAGGCTTTCAGCAACCAGGCTCTGAGATGCAGAGACTGGGGATTGGGATGCCACAGTATCCCATCCTCCTGAGAAAGGAGATTTGGAGCAGATCCTAACTCCAGAGGCGGAGCTTGAGAGAGATGTAGGAGCAGAGGGTACCACATTTGCCGTGGCCAACGTGCAGCTATGAGAATCATATGACCTCTGTCACTCTGAAGCTTGAACAAGGTTTTGGGAATTAGGGGAATGGGTGGAAAGGCATACAGGAAGTTCTGACCAAAATGGAGGAGGAAAGTATCCCTAGCCTGACAACCCTGAGCCGGAATTCTGGATCAGAACCGGGGAAGTTTGGCATTCAGCGGACTTGCAAAAAGGTCTATGTCCGGGATTCCCCAAATTTGAAAAATTTTTCCCACCTGGTCTGCATGGAGAGACCATTCGTGCGGAAGCAGAACTCGACTGAGTCTGTCTGCCCAAGAGTTTTTAATGCCTGGAAGATACACCGCAAGGAGATGAATCTGATGCTCTCTGGCGAGGGGCCCATAGTCGCAAAGCTTCATTGCAGAGTGACAGAGAGTCTGTTCCGCCCTACCTGTTCACATAGAACATAGCTACTTGATTGTCCGTTTGAATTAGGACTGTCTTGTCTGTCTTGACTGTCTGAGCTGGGTGTGGAATACTCGAAGGGCAAGGAAATTTGCTCTGAGTTCTAGGAGATTGATGTGTAGATAGGCCTCCTGTGGAGTACAGGTACCCTGGGTAGAGAGGCCTTGCAGGTGGGCTCCCCAACCCACCTGTGAAGCATCTGTTGTTAGAGTGGCCGGGGTGGGGGTTGCTGAAAAGGAGACCCTACCAAAAGGTTTTGGGGTGATTGCCACCATTGGAGGGACAAAACAAGGCGATCTGAGTTTGCTATTTTGTCTGACAGGCAACCTGACGCCTGAGTCCACTGAGTGGATAAAGTCCCCTGGGCTGTCCTCATATGAAGGCGAGCATAAGGAACCACATGCACGGTGGATGCCATGTGGCCTAGCAACTGTAACATTTCCCGAGCAGTGAGGTGAGGTTTTGGCACTGCTTGGGAAGCTAACTGCACAATGCTAAGATGACCTTCCAGGAAAGGAATTTCAAAGAGGTAGTGGCTAATGGTTCAAAGGGCGGTTTCATGAGCTGCCCAAGAACCAGATAAAGTCCCCTGGGCTGCCCTCATATGAAGGCGAGCATAAGGAACCACATGCACGGTGGATGCCATGTGGCCTAGCAACTGTAACATTTCCCGAGCAGTGAGGTGAGGTTTTGGCACTGCTTGGGAAGCTAACTGCACAATGCTAAGATGACCTCACTGCTCTGCACTATCAGCACTATTATTTAACATTTACCTACAACCAGTCAGTAGCATCTTTAAACGTCATGGCGTCTATTACCATATTTACGCCGATGATATAATGTTCTACCTCCCATTTATTTATTTATTTATTTATTTAGTATACATTTTGTATACCGCTACTTCCAGCGATCAGCAGCGGTTTGATTACAGATTGGAAATTGTCAAATCATGACAGGAAATTTTTTGAGGAATAAACACATTGATTAGAGAGGAAAGCACAGCACACAGAGAACTATTTTACAGGGAACATTTAAAATCCCGCACCCTCCACTACAACAAATAACAGAATGTTTTAAAGAACTAACAACATGGCTCAAGGATCAGAACTTACACATTAATTTCTCAAAAACTGATGTACTATATATTACTAAAAATCAAACATACTCACCCCCAAGCACCATTACCCTAGATAACCATGAGATCAACATAAAAAAAGAAATAAAATACCTAGGTGTGATACTTGACAATAAACTTAATATGGATTCACACATAAAATATCTAACAAAAAACATACACTACAAACTTAAGACTTTGAAACAATTAAGACCATTGATTCACTTACAAGACCTCATAACTATCATTCAAGCTATCATAACCCCACACTTTGATTTCGCAAATATAATCCTTAATGGCATCACAAAGCAAAACATTAAAAAGATACAACTAACTCAGAACATAGCAGCAAGGATAATAATGAATATAAGTTCAATAGAACATATCACTCCGATCCTGGCTGAACTTCATTGGCTACCTATTTACAGCAGAATAAAATACAAGATTCTACTAACCACATTTAAACTAATAAATAACTTAGCACCATCGGTACTCAATACACTCATCAACACAGACATAGATAAACGGTCACAAAGGAGCAGAAACACAAACACTATATCAGTACCAAAAGATTACACAAAAGCTAGAAAACAAACCAACAAGAGAGCCTTCTCACATTCAGCACCTATCCTCTGGAATAACCTTCCTGACAACATTCGCCTACTGTCGGACATAAAGGAATTTAGAAAAAAATTGAAAACCTATTTATTCTCTTTACACTACAACAAAAGAGCAGAATCTAATCAGATTACACAAAGAGACACAGGCTAACAACCATACTACTACACTACATAACACTTAACAAATAACAAATAATAACATAACCACACCACTCATACATACAGATAACTGTGATCTGTCACATTTAAAATAATTTATGCATCACAATTGATCTATGATATAATTTGTAAATACCTACAATGTAAATATGTTCTAATAGTTTACTGTTCAAACCTTATATTGTTACTTGTAAATAGTTCCACCTGTTCTATGTAAAATGACTAGGTATGCTATTTCACATACCATATAACTTACTGTTCAATTGTAAACCGCACTTGATACTTGGGAAAGAGCGGTATAGAAATAATTGTTAAATAAATAAATAAATAAATAAATGACCTTCCAGGAAAGGAATTTCAAAGAGGTAGTGGCTAATGGTTCAAAGGGCGGTTTCATGAGCTGCCCAAGAACCAGATTTAAGTCCCATGCCACCGGTGGTGGCTTAATGGGAGGCTTAGTCAAAAGAAGGCCTCTCATAAATCTCGCTATGAGAGGATGAGAGGAAATGGGTTGTCTATTTAGAGGCTTGAAAGAAGCTGCAATAGCACTCAAATGGACTCTTACTGAATTGGACTTAAGCCCTGCATTTGATAAATGAAGGAGATACTCCAGTAATGATTCCAGAGGTATCGCAAGAGGGTTAAGACCCTTCTGTGAGCACCATATGGTAAACCTTTTCCACTTAAATCCATAAGAGCGTCTTGTGGAAGGCTTCCTGGAAGCATAAAGGATATCCTTTACCTGCTGGGAAAGGTTAAGACCATGGAGTTCTAGGCTTTCAGCAACCAGGCCCTGAGATGCAGAGACTGGGGATTGGGATGCCACAGCATCCCGTCCTCTTGAGAAAGGAGATCTGGAGTAGATCCTAACTCCAAAGGCGGAGCTTGAGAAAGATGTAGGAGCAGAGGGTACCACATTTGCCGTGGCCAACGTGGAGCTATCAGGATCATATGACCTTTGTCTCTCTGAAGCTTGAACAGGGTTTTGGTCAATTAGGGGACTGGGTGGAAAGGCATACAGGAAGTCCTGACCCCAATGGAGGAGGAAAGCATCACTGGCCTGAGCCCCCTGAGCCGGGGTTCTGGAACAGAACCGGGGACATTTGGCATTCAGCGGACTTGCAAAGAGGTCTATGTCCAGGGTTCCCCAAATTTCAAAACTTTTTGCCACCCGGTCTGCATGGAGAGACCATTCGTGTGGAAGCAGAACTCGACTGAGTCTGTCTACCCAAGTGTTTTGAATGCCTGGAAGATACACCGCAAGCAGATGAATCTGATGCTCTCTGGCGAGGGCACATAGTCGCAAAGTTCGTTGCAGAGCAACAGAGAGCCTGTTCCGCCCTGCTTGTTCACATAGAACAAGGCTACTTGATTGTCCGTTTGAACTAGGACTGTCTTGTAGCTGAGCTGGGTGTGGAATACTCGAAGCGCAAGGAAGATTGCTCTGAGTTCCAGGAGACTGATATGGAGAAAGGCCTCCTGTGGAGTCCAGGTACCCTGGGTAGAGAGGTTTGCAGGTGGGCTCCCCAACCCACCTGTGAAGCATCTGTTGTTAGAGTGGCTTGCGGTGGGGGTTGCTGAAAAGGAGACCCCACCAGAAGGTTTTGGGGTGACTGCCACCTTTGGAGGGACAAAATAAGGCGATCTGAGGTTGCTATTTTGTCTAATAGGCAACCTGACGTCCGAGTCCACTGAGTGGATAAAGTCCACTGGGCTGCCCTCATATGAAGGCGAGCATAAGGAACCACATGCACGGTGGATACCATGTGGCCTAGCAACTGTAACATTTCCCGAGCAGTGAGGTGAGGTTTTAGCACTGCTTGGGAAGCTAACTGTACAATGCGAAGGCAGCGGGGCTGTGGATGGAAAGCCTTTGTCTGTCTGGTATCCAGCAGAGCTCCTATAAACTCTAGGGATTGAGTGGGAGCAAGGTTGGACTTTGGGAAGTTTATGACAAGTCCCAAATACTGAAGGATGCGCATTGTGCGAGAGAGAGAGCAGCCCTGGCCTCTGGATCTGAAGGGGCTCGAATGAACCAGTCATCTAAGTAAGGGAAGACGAATATTCCCAGGGTGCAGAGAAATACTGCAACCACACCCATGCATTTTGTGAACACCCTTGGTGCAGAGGCCAGGCCAAAAGGAAAAACCCTGTATTGGTAGTACTTCCCTTGAAAAAGAAAGCGAAGGAACCTTCGGTGAGTTGGATAGATGAGAACATGAGTGTACGCATCCTTGAGATCTAGAGAACAAAGCCAATCCTGACTCTGAAGGTATGGCAGCAGAGTTCCTAGAGAAATCATTTTGAACTTCTCTTTGAACAGGAATTTGTTCAATTCTCTGAAGTCTAAAATGGGTCTGTGTCCTCCTGTTTTCTTTGGAATAAGGAAATAGGGGGAGTAAAACCCTGTACCGCGTTGGGGAATGGGTACCTCTTCTATTGCCCCTTGGGCAAGAAGCACAGTGACCTCTTGACCTAACTGGTCGTTGAGAAAGGTCTGAGAATTGAACTGTCTTACTATTGTAGGAGGGGGCATGCTGAGGAAATGAAGCTTGTACCCCTCTCTTACAATAGACAGAGTCCAATTTTCTGCTGTTATCTGACCCCATCTGGGGGCAAAATGACATAACCTTCCTGGGATGGTGGAGGGTTCTGGGCCATTCAGGGCCAGGAAGACAAAGTTCTCTAGATAGGAGTCAAAGTCCCTGTGGAGGCTGAGCCGGTTGAGGCTTAGCTGCTTTTGTCTTCCTTTGCCTAGGTTGTTGCTACTGTCCCTTTTGGGCAGACTGACCTAAACGATGTCCCTGCTGGGTATAGGAGGGATAAAACGTTTTCTTCTTGCTGAAGAATGGTTTCTTACAGGATCTTTTCCTCGCAGGATCAGCTGTAGATTTAGACAATCTATCCAAAGTGATATTGTCAGCATCTATCTCATTAGCTTTTTCCTGCCAATTCTTGCCAAAGAGATTCTCTCCTGTGCAGGGAATATTTCCTAGTTTGTCCTGTACCCAAATTTCTAAGTCAGATGCCTGAAGCCAGGCAATCCTACATGCACCTATGGCAATGGCAGAGGTTCTGCTTATGCATTCAAAGCAGTCAAAGGCTGCATGATTCACAAACTTGGAAACATCCTAAGCATGTTTGACAAGAGTGAGATAATCTTGCTTTTTATCATCAGGAAGGAGAGGGCTCATAAGCTCTAAATCTCCTGTGACCTCTTTAAGGAACATTCCCATATACAAGATATAGGAACTGATCCTAGCAAAAAGCATGGAAGCCTGGAAGGATCGACGTCCGAAGGCATCAAGAGTCCTACACTCACGTCCTGGAGGATTAGATGCATGCCTTTTTGCACTCTTTATCCGTCCCATGGCTGATTCCACCACCATGGAATGCTATGGTAGTTGAGTCTTCTGAAACCCAGGACAAGGAGGAATTCGATACATGGTGTCGAGTCTTCGAGAGTGAAGAGATGTGGTTAGAGGTGTTTCCCACATCCTTAACATAAGATCATGCAAGATCTCATGAATAGGCAAGGTAGCTGCCTCCTTGGGAGCTTTAGGGTATTGTAGGATTTCTAATTCCTTTGCCCTAGGCTCTTTTTCAGGAGCCACTGTGATGGAAAGACCTCGGGCCACATCTTGGATAAAATCCTGAAAGGACATATCCTCTGGTGGTGACCCTATGCTGAGGAGAAGAGGAATCCTCAGGAAGAAGTACTCTGGTATTGGCAGAGCTTTCAGAGTCTTCAGACTCATCGGAGGACTCAAAGTATCTCCGATCCGGGTGATCGTGCAAGGCACGGTACCGGTACCGATCGAAGTCGGCATCGGAGTAGTCCGGTACCGACTTGTCGATACTGGATGGATACGCATGACTCTGTCCCGGTAGAATACCTGCCGATGTCGATGCAGTCGGTGTCGGTACCGGAGTCAGTGCCGGTCCTGGTTGAATTGTCTGAAGCATTTTCAGGGGCATCGAGGCCGTAAGAAGAGCCGCCAGACTGCGTTCAATAGCCAAGAATCTCTGGTCTATTGACACTGCCGATGCTTGGGTATCGGTGCCGGATGAAGCGGCCGGAACCCCAGAGCATGGCACCAGTATTTCTGCCGAGGTTGAAGCCTCGAGAACATCCTGGAGACCCGTTAGTGCTTTGGAAGCCAAAGCCTCCCGCCGGGGCAATTTTGCCGGTGAAAGTCCCTCAAGGGCAATGCCAGAGGCATCTCGATGTTTAGTGCTCTAAGAGACTGTAACACAACGTCTATGTCTATGTCCCAACTATTTGTCAAAATCATTAATGTTGGCCACCTGGTGATGGACCCCATCCCCAGAAGTTGATTATTGTCCACCCCCCCCCCCCCCACTCAATGTTGCACCGCTTTGACCCGGAGAGAAGCGGGATATAAATACAGTTAAATAAATAAATAAATAGAAGGAGATCTACCCTTTGAGGACCGGCTAGATTTATGTTTATTTTATTTTATTTATTTATTTATTTATTTCTCTTCTATACTGTGCTATTCGGCATCAGCGTGGTTTACATGGAACAAAAACTCTCAAAACACGATAACAGGTCTGAGTTTACAATTAACAGGACAGCAAACTTGGATAACAATGGGGTAACTATTTACTGTCGTCAGCACTCCCTAGTGACCTGTGCCTGTAAGGGTAGGCTGAGCATTTTTATTGTTTCAAGGAGGAAAGGGCTCTTTAAGGCCAAGTGCAGGTTGGTCTTTGTAGTCCAGCTCCTTGTGTGAACAAATTGTATAAGCCAAATAGAGGGTATTAAGGCTTTTATTTCCCCTTTAACGCAAAGGCTCAGTAAGGCCCAGAAATAAAGAAAGTCCTTTCTTTCAGGGTTTCACCAAACATAAGCAAGAAGAAAAACTGTTACAAGTTTCACAGTTGATTGGAGAGATTAACTGAAAGATTCTCTTACTTCAGAGCAACTTAAATAACCAAAACAGTTCTCTGGCATTTAGCACAAAACATGAGCATTCTCAAAGCAAAAAGGTCTGTTCAATTCACAGTTCTGCTAATGACTCAAGGCTACTAGCAATACACAAGGTACAATCCATAAATTCATCTGGAGGCATGGGAATAGGGTTCTCTAGGTCTATTTCCATGGACTCTGGGTCACTGGCCTCTCCCTCTGAATTGGATGTCTCCTTTGCTGCTATACTTTCCCAGACTCTGTCTCTGTTTGCTTGTTTCCAATAGGGCTGTTCTAAGGCTCCCAAACGAACATGGCCTGTTCTTCTGCCCTTAAATACGGGTTTGTAAAGCTCTGATTTGTTTCCTTTTCTCCCCCACTGAGCATCTGTTTCACCAGAGCTTCTAGGAGATAAACTTTCTTTTATAAATGAAGTGGCACCATACCTGGGCTTCCTCCTGTAGCCGGTATAACTGGAGCTTTCTCTCTGAGGCACCTCTCTCTGGAAACAGGCTTTCTCTTCTGAGGCACCTCTCTCTGGAAACAGGCTTTCTCTTGAAACCTTCTGAGCAGTGCTTTACCTTTCTGTAGTTCAGGAAAACCTGGTGAGGAATTCGGATTTCCTTGCTTCTGGGTAAAGGTAGCTCTGCTATCAGAACCTTTCCTTCTCGTACCTCTTAATCCTGATTCAGACTCCTCCGGTGAGCGTAGGCCTCTCTCAAAGCATGGCTTTCTCCTCCCAAGCTCTTTGCCTCTGTGGTCCTCTGCTACCGAGTCTCTCTCCAGACTGACTCTCCTCGAGCTGTCTTTCTTTCTGACTTTCTCTGCTCTTTTTCCAGCACTTACTATTCTGGGCGTACTGCTTGGTCCAGCTACACTGCTTGGGCTGGAGGTGTCACTCCTTCCATCTGAAGTGCTTCTCCTGGCAGTCCCTCTCTGGACTGCTTTCCTCCAGACTGCTTCCCTCTGGACCAGTTCCTCCTGCTGGCCTGTTTTCCTCTGGACCAGTTCCTCCTGCTGGCCTGCTTTCCTCTGGACCAGTTCCTCCTGCTGGCCTGCTTTCCTCTGGACCAGTTCCTCCTGCTGGCCTGCTTTCCTCTGAACTGCCTTTCTCTTATAAAGGCATTCTACCTTTGGGTTTCCCGGGCTTGTCGTCAGGTGCAGCTGATTAGCTCTTACATAATCAGTGGCTGGGTGTGTTAACTCAGCCTCAGTAGTTTTGCTCCTGCTCCCTCTAGCTGGGCTGCAAGGTAACTGCACCCTCTGCACATCAACAGCTCTGTTAAAGACAGGGTTTTTTTCTAAGTCTGCACTCTCAGTAGCTTCAGCTTCATGACATTACACACAGGTGTCTTAGGATAAAATATACAAAGTGGGTAGCTATTTACATACGGGTAACATTAATAATATGTGACATAGATCTCAGTAATCCAGGATATCTTGATAAGTGTGTTAGTCTGGCTGACTAGGTATGCTGGTGTAGTTACATTCGATTGAGTGAATTGATTCCTTGTTATCAGAGAAGTATTTGAGGAAGAGGTGGTGTTTGAGGGCCTTCCTAAACTGGGTTATTTTTATTTTATTTATTTATTTACATTCTCTTATATACCGCGCTATTCTGCATCAGTGCAGTTTACATTGAACAAACTTAGGTTAGGTTAGTGATGGCCCGGATGTTTGGTGGTAAAGCGTTCCAGCATAGTTACCTGAGATCCATGGGAGAAAGACGAAGCTCTGGAAGACGTCGATGCCACGGAGGCTGCATCGGAGGGAAAAAGGGTGCTAAGTTTAGCAGCTCGGTTTTCCCGGCCCCTTTTCGACATCATCCCACAGGCAACACACTCTGAAATAGAGTGGTCAGGACCTAAACATTTGAGGCACCACTCATGGGTGTCGGTGACGGAGATGGTACCGCCACACTTAGAACACTTTTTAAAACCCGAAGCAGGTTTTTCCATCCTGAGGGAAAAAGTTGGGCCTAGTGCCCAAAATGGCGTGTGGCACCTGAGGATAAATTACTGGAAAAGACTCCAGAAAGTAAGGAGTTTTGTTTTTTTTTGAAAGTAAAAAAGGAAAGAAGAACCGGCGGTACCAGTGTAGCGTCGAGGGAAGGCAGACGCGGCCACAAAAAAGAAGAATAATAAGGGAATTTTTTCTGCGGTGACAGGATGTGCGACCTGTCGGCTCCGCAGAAAATGAAGAACTGGAGAGGGACAGTTGGGAAAGGTGGGAAGGCAGCACGCAGGCGCTGTGGGATGCTCCCAAAAGCTTTCCTATTGGACGCTGGGTAGCGTTCCCGCGCAGGCTCCATCGGCACCCATATGTGAAGACTACATTCCTGCTTGTTCCTGGAGATAATGCATAACTGAGGGAAAACAATTAAAGTCATATAAAATGTTAAAATCTTAAGAAGGGGAAACCTGTCTAAAATAGAAAGTTTTCACATAATTTTGGAAATCTAAAAAATCAGAAGATACTTTAAAGTCAGCCGGTCAATGGGCCAGAAATGGACAGGATTCTATTTAATAACCTGGTCCCTTGAATCTGAAGTAGTGCTGCACAGGAAAGGAAGATGTGGATTTAAATAGTCGCCTATCCAAATCTGGATGCAAGGCGGCATACAAATTCAGATGCAGTAGACCGAACAAGGTGAGAGGAGGTGGTTAACAAACTGAGGAGAATCCAAGGTGGTTGCTCACAGCCACGCATATGCATGAAAAAGATTTGCTTGCAATGGAGGCAGCGCATGCAAATACATCTTATGCATATTCATTGTGCATATCTTAACTGGCTAGGGAATATACCAGGACAGGGTTGAGAACCACTGAAACAGACATGGCTGCAGATTTTTACCTTGTAAAGAATGTGACAAAAAGCCTTGCAGAGTAAATAGCTACAAGTATCTATGCTGACTCTGCATTTGATATTACATTGACTTCCATAAGTACCAACATCCATGTAGCATTCAAAGAAAAACATTCAGGTGAAGACCTGATATCCTAAGTGGCAACTTTTTTCAAGCATGTACAACAGAGATAACAATCCCCAATATATCCTACAGCAAACAGAGACCGGTACACGTTTTCCCACAGAATCCCATCCCTAGAAATCAGCTGCACTTTAGTGCACCCTCTTATGACATTCCAAGAAATGGAGAGCTAGAGTCAAGCAGAACGTTCTCTAATGTTACAGAAATTCCAAGTGTTACATAGAAACAGAGAATATAGTGGCAAGTAGTGGCTGCAAGCCTCATGCATTCTGCCCCTTTTCCTCCTTGTTGCAATACTACAGACATCAGTTGATCTCTTAGTTTCCTTGCTTTGCTGAATTGCAATACTAGGAAACCTCATCTGGAGAGCTGTGTCCAATAGAGAAGGTTGCTTCTCAAAAGGCTATAATTTTAGGAACAAAGGTGCTCATAAGCACATAATATAAGATTTACCAGACTGCATCAGACCAACACTTTATCAAGCTCAGCTGCTTATCCTCCAGTCCACTTTAATAGTGGTTTAGGGACTACACCTCCGGGAATTTGTCCAAACCTTTATTAAACCCAACTACACTAACAGCTTTTATTACATCCTCTGGCAACAAATTCTAGAGCTTAATTCATGAGCCGAGTGAAAAAATATTTTCTCCGATTAGTCTTAAATGTACTACTTTATTTAACAAATTTTGATATACCGTTTTTTTACAAGTCAAAACGGTTTACATGGAACTGAGTTGATACAATGAACAAATTATAATGAAAATCAATAACCATTTACAATAAACATGAAAAAATATTTTAAATGTGAACATAGAACAAAGAACCTTTTGTACATGTCAATATATTCATATCAATACAGATTTAAATAACTATGTACAGTGTGGAGAAGAGTTGGGAGGGGGTGTGGGGGGCTTCATGGGGGTGGAGTGGGTGTTGATATGACTGTTTGTATGAGGTTGTTCTGTTCTGTGGCTGTTGGGTATCTGTTGGAGAAATGTTCCAAGAAGAAGTGAATCTTTATTTGAAAAAGTCTGCAGTTTATTTGATACTTCGAACTGAGGGGGGTAGTGAATTCCAGAGGATGGGGGCATACATTGAGAAAGCTCTTATTCTTGTTGTTTGTTGCATTTTTGAGACTGTAGTGGGAGACTGAGGAGGTTTTGGGTGGTCTTTCTTCTTGGTCTGTAAGAGTTCAGGGTGTGAATTAGTGCTTGGAGGTGCTCTGAGGATTGTTTGTCCAGAGTTTTGTGAATGAGGGTTAGAACTTTGAATTGTATTCTGGAGCTGATGGGAAGCCAGTGGAGGTGCTTGAGGATGGGGGTGATGTGGGTTTGTTGTGAGACTTGGAAGATAAATCAAGCAACAGTATTTTGGGTGAACTGTAGTGGGAGGAGTGTGTACTTAGGGAAACCTTGATAAATGGAATTGCAGTAGTCAAATAGGGGCGTGATGGTGGCTTGGCAGACTGAGCGGAATGTGTTGGTGGATAGGAAGGGCCGTAGTTTTGCAGAGTTTTGAGTTTATAATATACCGCCTTGGTGATACCTTGAATATGGGCCCTGAATGTCAGCTGGTGGACCAGTATGATCGCAAGGTATTTTATCTGGATGCCGACTCAGATATCGTTGTTGCCGAGTCTGATGGTGGCAGGGGGGGATGAAGTTGGACATGGAGGAGCTCTGTTTTATCGAGGTTCATGGAGAGATTATAAAGATGGAGCCAGTTGGTTACTTCTCTAAGGCAACTTCAGAGCGTGGAGTAATCAGGAGCAGAAGTGGAGAATGATGCAAAGATCATTATGTCGTCAGCATATATCAAGAACTCTACTTGGGATTGTTGGAGGATGGCACACAGTGGTTGAATGTATATGTTGAACAGTAGGGAGGAGAGGGATGATCCCTGTGGCACTCCCTGTTTTAGGGTGAATGGAGCTGAGGTTTGTATTTGTATCTTTATTCTCTGGTCTGGGTTGGAGAGATAGGAATGGAACCAATTGAGGGTGGTGCTGTGGACTTTGATGTGGTGGAGTTGGTTGAGGAAGAGTTGGTGGAATACAGTGTCAAAGGGGGTGGTGATGTCAAGAAAGAGCAGGATGAAGCCTTGGATGACTGTTTCAATGCCTGTGATGAGTGAGTTTAGGATGGAGGTCATGAGGGTTTCTGTGCTGTAGTTGGATCGGAATCCATGTTGATGCATATTTAGATGTGCATAGTGGTCTATATGATCTTGGAGTTGGGTTTATACAGTTTTTTCAATTATTTTGGAGATAAATGGTATACTAGTTATAGGTCTGTAGGAGGAGGGTGAGTGTGAGTGATTTGATGAGGTCGAGCTTCATTGTGTATCCCCTTAGTCTATGTACTTTTTGAAGGAAAAAACAACCAATTCACATTTGCTTGTTCCATTTCACTCATTATTTTAAAACGCTCTATTGTATCTCCCCTCAGTTATCTGTTCTCCAAACTGAAGAGCCCTAGTCTCTTCCATTCCCTTTATCATTTTCACCACCCTTCTCTGTTCCTTTTCTAATTCTGCTATATCTTTTTTTACATTTGACTACCAAAACTGCCCCTCACTTGGTTTGCAGCTAGTTGTGCTGTGAGGGCTTGTGTGCATCAGTGATGCTGAGAGCTAAGCTGTCAGTAACTTAGCTACTGGCAGGGTCTCCCAAAATAGACAGGTCTCAGCTAAGGTGCCAGACTAAGACAAACCACCCATCTGGGCAGCAGCAGAATTGGATGGTGTTATAAGCGGAGCATCATATTTCAGTGACAAATGCATCAACACTGGAATTAACTGCGCAGAAGAAAGACTTGGCAAATCTACTTCTGTATCTTGCCATGAAAACCCAATGGCTAGTCACAAAACAAAATGCACTATAGTGCTGGAAGATGAGACCCCCCCAGGTTGGAAGGCACTCAAATGGCTACGGGGGAAGAGCTGAAGACTTCTCAGAGTAAAGTCAGCATTTATGATATGGTTGGATCTACTGATGTAGCTGCACATGCAAAGAGTCAGAAATTGCAAAGATATCTTACATACATGGAATGTACGAAGCATCTTTATCTTTATATTTATATTTTATACACCGCTCAGGCCAAGGCATTAGGACGGTTTACAATAAAACATTAATGCTGCAAAAGGAAAAAGAAAGGAATGCCATTTAAGTGACAGGATAGAAGGAGCAGATACAGCAACAGCCAGCAGAGAGAGTAGAGTGAGAGAAAAGCTAAAGAGGATTGGCATATGGGATATCATAGGCCTGTTGGAACAAATATGTTTTGAGGTGCGTCTTGAACTTCTGATAGAAGGCTTCAAGGCGAAGTGAAGACGGCAGTGCATTCCAGAGTGCAGGACTAAGAAAGAAAAATGCAGCATGACAGGTGAGTTCTAAGTGAGCCTGAGATGGGGATGGGAGAGAAAGCTGGTTAGCATGGAGGGACCGGAGTTGACGGTAGGGCATGTGCAATGATATGAGATTGGCCAGATATTGAGGTGTTGAGGTATAGATGACTTTAAGAGTCAGAATCAAGAACTTGTATTGAATTCTGTAGCGGAGGGGAAGCATGAACCAAGGGAAGTTGGAGGTAATCGAGAATGAAATGGAATGTGTACAACTCGATCTGTTGGGTGTCAGTGAACTGAAATGGACTGGCTTTGGGCACTTTGCATCTAATGATCACATGGTTGACTATGCTGGAAATGAAATACAAAGAAGAAATGGTGTTGCATTTATAATTAAGAAGAAACTTGCAAGAACTGTAATGAAATACAATGCAGTCAGTGAATGCTTAATTTCTATACACCTATGAGGAAAGTCCATCAACACAACTATTATTCAGGTATATGCCCCAACAACAGCTGCAGAAAAGGAAGACGTTGATGAGTTCTATGAACAAATACAAGCTGAAATTGAAAGAATATGCAAACAGTATATCCTGATAGTCATGGGTGACTGGAACACAAAAGTTGGCAACAAAGAAGGTGGCAAAGTGGTTGGAAAATACGGACTTAGCAACAGAAACGAAGCTGGAAAGAGACTGATAGAATTCTGCAAGACCAATGATCTGTTCATCTCAAACGTCTTCTTCCAGCAACACAAGCACAAACTGTACACGTGGACTTCACCCAATGGATTGTACAGAAATGAAACTGACTACATCTGTGGAAGACAACGATGGAAAAGCTCGATAACATCAACAAAGACAAAACCTGGAACTGACTGTGGTACAGATCACCAACTACTAGTATGAAAACTCAAGCTAAAGTTGAAAAAGAACAAGTCACTCATGAATGCAGCAAAATGTGACCTTGAGAATATATCACTGGGATTTAAAGACTGCTTGAAAAATTGATTTGCTGCTTTAGAAACAGATGACAGAGTTCCAGAAGAGTTATGGAATGACATCAAGAAGGTTGTGTTGGGAAAAAGCAAGAAGTCTCTACATAAGGTGAAAAAGCAAAGACAGCCAAAAAGGATGACTGCAGAAACTCTGAAAATTGTCCAGAAACGAAGAGAAGCTAAAGTCAGAGGAGAAAGAGAGGCAATCGCAGAACTCAGAGATTTCCAATGTGAGGCAAGACAAGACAAGAAAAAGTACTACAATAACACATGCAAGGAAATAGAATCAGAAGCTATTAGAAGAACAAGATCAGCTTTTCTAAAGAAAATATTCCAGCCTCGAATTGGAATGCTACAAGATGCTCCACAATACATGTTGAATGATGCTACGAAGATCAAGAGAAGGTGAAAAGAATATACAGAGTCATTGTACCATAAAGATCAAGTGGACCATTGGTGATGAAAGAAGAAGTCAAAGCAGCATTGAAAGCCTTATCAAAGAATAAAGCACCAGGCATTGATGGCATTCCCAATGAAGCATTACAGCAATTGGATGAAGCTGTTTCCATACTTACAAGACTCTGCCAGGAAATTTGGAAGAAATGTCATGGCCAACTGACTGGAAAAGATCTGGTTTTTTTACCAATACTGAAGAAAGGTGACCAGACTGTCTGATCCCACATGCCAGCAAGAGTCTACTCAAGGTCATTCAGCAGAGACTACAACCATACTTGGAATGAGAACTGCTTGAAGTGCAAGCAGGGTTCAGGAAAAGGCAAGAACGAGAGACATTATCGCGGATGTGAGATGGATCCTTGAAAAGACAAAAGAATACCAAAAGGATATCCATATGTGTTTTATTGACTACAGCAAGGCTTTTGACTGTGTAAACCATGAGAAACTTTGGGCCACATTAAGCAGCATGGGTATACCAGAACATCTGATCATTCTCTTCTTCAACATTTACATTGATCAAGAAGCAACAGTTCGAACGGAACTAGGAGAAACAAAATGACTTAAAATCTGAAAAGGTGTATGACAAGGCTGCATACTTTCCCCCTATCTCTTTAATTTATATGCAGAACAAATCATCAGAGAAGCAGGATTGTATGAAGACAACCGAGGTGTGAAGATTGGTAGAAGACTCATCAACAACCTTCACTATGCTGATGATACCACATTACTGGCTGAAGGTGAACACGATTTGAAACATTTGCTTCTCGAGATCAAGGAATATAGTCTTAAAATGGGTCTGCAACTTAGCGTTAAAGGAAAACATCCTGATAACTGGCAAAATCAATAAGTTCAGCATTGATGGAGAAGAAATTGAAATAGTTGATGGCTTTAACTTACTTGGATCAACAATCAATAAAGAAAGAACTAGCAGTCAAGAAATCCGACGATGTATTGCTCTTAATTAGTTATGAAGGACCTAGACAAGATCCTCAAGAGCAGAGATGTTTCTCTTCATACAAAGATTTGACTTGTCCAGGCCATGATATTTTCAATATCATCATATGGATGCGAAAGTTGGACACAGGAAGAAAATCGATGCCTTTGAATTATGGTGCTGGCGACGAATACTGTGCATACCATTAACTGCCTGAAGAACAAAAAAGTCACTACTAGAGGAGATCAAATCTAAGCTTCCCTTAGGACAGCAGTTCTCAACATTTTTTGTACTGCGACCCCTTTTACCATTGGTCAACTTGTGACGACCCCAATGATAAAATCAAATGTGTCTCTCTTCCTTTACAGTTAACGCATTGTTGCTGTAATCATTTGTTGAATTATTAATATATTATAGGCCTTTACAATATGTTTTTATTTATAAAATTTACTTATTTAAACCACAATAATTAATCAAAATAACAAGTAACAATATTTGATTTTGAAATTATTATAATTTTGTAGTCAATGGTTTTAGTATGCTTTATTCAAAAAGACTAAGGGCAATGGTGTGAGCTTTCTTGGCTTTGGCAATTCTGAAAGCCACCATATATGAAGCTTCAACAGCGGCTATGTTTTGCTGGTGGAACTTTCTGCCAATATCAAGTCTGCTTTTCTTGATTCCATCAGCTTTGTTCTTAAAATACCAAATATCCTTGCTTACAAAGGTGGGATGCTTACTGTGAAAATGCTGTTTCAGTTTGTTTGGCGTCATGGATTCCGCTGATAGAACTTCGTTACAAATAACGCATTGTGGTTTCTCAATCCCTGCTGAAAATATGGAGGTGAAACCATACCTTAAAAAGTCATCGCAATATTTTCTTTTCTTGGTATTCTTCTGTCATTCATTTTCAATGGAGTCACTGGTGTTATATAATATTACATAGAAAATTTAATTTTATTAGGACCCATGTCCGCCATTACAAAACCGGAAATGATCTAAATAACGTCTCAAGGTGATTCGTTTCTGGCAAATAGGTGAAAGTAAGTAAGGATAGCCTAAGTAATATATAAATTGATTAAATTCAAAGTATTTGGCATTTTAGGCTTTGCGATCAAATTAGAATAATAAATTATAAAAGAAATAATAATTCCCGGGATTTGTCAGGCGACCCCTGGTAAATACTGAGGCGACCCCCGTGGGGGTCCCGACCCACAGATTGAGAACCACTGCCTTAGAAGCTCAGATGACAAGACTTCAACTTTTATACTTTGGACTTATCATGCGAAGAGAGAGATCATTGAAGAAAGACATAATGCTTGGCAAGGTAGAAGGTCACCATAAAAGAGGAAGGCTAACAATGAGATGGATCGATACAATAACAGCAGATATGGATACCCCTCTATCAACAATGAGCCACTTGGCTGAAGACCGAACAAAGTTTAATCAACTAGCCAGAAGGTCGCCAGGAGTTGACACCTACTCGACAGCACTTAACAACAACCAAAACTGCACGCAAGACTCAGCGTACAGTCACTCCAAGAGCAATACAGAGGCAATATTCTTGGTTTATTTATTATTTATTTATTTAACGGCTTTTTTTAGACCACTTTATCCTTCGGTCAAAGCGGTTTACATTGAAACAGAACATTTACAATAAACAGGGAAGTCAAACTTTGGATAACAATGATACATGTTGCTGGAGGTAAACTATGTACATTTATATATTCAGGGATGTGATCACAGGGAGTTTTATTCTCCATTCCTTTCCTTATGATTCCTAGCATTCTATTAGCTATCTTGATCCCCACAGCACACTGAGTAGATAAACTTATTATCCACGGTGTTGTCTACATCCTTTTCCTGGGTGGTGATTCCTAATGTGGAACCTTGCATATTTTGGGTTGTTCTTCCACGACGACAACTACACTGGCTCCCAATGGTGGCAAGAGCTAAATACAAAACAATCATGATCATCTTCAAAATCATTCACCATCTCTCAGCAGACGTACTCCAAAACGTTATAACAAGGGACATCAGCAATAGACAAAGAAGAACCAATAACGACAACATGATCGGCACACCTGCAGACTATCACAAAAACAAACAAACATCAAAAAGAGCACCATCACTATTGGCATCCACACTATGGACCTCCCTCCCAACGAGCCTGAGGGCGTTAAATGACCTCACAGACTTCCGCAAAGACCTCAAAACATTGTTATTTATAGAAACCTATGAGCATTCAGGCAACATCCCCTACCCAAACAGAAATACTACTACCTCCGCCAACTAAACACACACCCATCCTATCCACACAAACAAGTCTACCAAACCACGTTATTAAATACCTTCATGTTAAATGTTACCTCAATTGTACTGTCTAAATGCTGTTACGTAACTGTACTGTCTAAATGTTTACACGTACCCTAATGTTAAATGTAACCCTCCAATTGTTATGTGACGTGACCACCTTGTTTGAAGGAAAAGGTGGCATACAAATCTATCTAAATAAATAAATAAATAAAATAAGTGTGTAACTTCATACTTGTCCATGGTTTTTTTCCATGTTATTTATTTTTTTTTCTTTTATTTATCTATTTATAATTTTTACAAGAAATCCAAGCATAACAAAACTTGAATGGTAATAAGGATACAGAGAACAAAGGTTAGAACATACATCCAGCCCAATAGGAAATATAAACATAGCAAGAAAATAGTAACATTTCTGATCCTTCTATAGCCCACAAATAAAGAAGAGAAGCCACCTAGAATAAAAATGAAAAACAATAAATGAAGGAAATCCAGCAGAAGGGTAACAGCCAGGAAATAGACTATGCAGTAGAACCTATACTGCATCAGAGGGGCGGCGGGCATTTATGAAAGCAAGCAGCTGAGATGGATCGTAAAAAACATATGTAGCAGAATTCAATTTAACCAAGCATTTAGAAGGAAACTTGAGAAAAAACTGGCCCCCCAGTGACAATATACCTGGACGTAAAAGCAAAAACTCTCGCCTACGCTTCTGGGTCGCCCTGGAAAAGTCAGGAAAAACCCGAATAGCCAATCCAAGAAATACAACATCTCGTTTACGAAAGAACATTTTAAGAAACCAGTCCCTATCAGAGTTTAATGCAAAAGTTACAATTAAAGTAGCTGGGGTAACAGTATCAATTAAGGAGGTTTCCAACATAGCAGATAAATCTAATGAATTAGCCACATCCACTCCAGGTATATTTCCACCTCCCTCCACTTTTTTCTTAACAAACAGATAATATGCCTTAACCAGGGGTGGATGTGACTCAACAGGAACCCCCAATATTTCAGTCGTATACTTTTTAAACATTTCCTTCGAACCAACAGAATGAGCCTTAGGAAAATTAACTAAAGGTAGATTAGAATAGCGAGACTGATTTTCCAGCATTTCTACTCTTAAACGAATCGCTGAGAGATCCTTCTGGTAACCCAGCCCCAAGTTATCAACCTGAGTTATTTTCTGCTGCAACTCCGAAACAGAACTCTGTACTGCGGTGATCTCGACTGTATGTTGCTGTAGAAGGCCGATATGGTCCTGTATCTGGGCAGACAAACTAGAGATCTGAGGAACCAAAAGTTCACCCAACTTTACAATTGCAGACCAAATTGTCTCCAAAGTGAACTCCACAGGTTTCTCAAAGGGAAAAGACATTGGAACATATGCACCAGCCGCTGCAGCTTCCATTGGCCGTTGCTCCCCCTCTGAATCAGCAGGAGACCCCGAGGCCACCAAAGATGACGCTATGGACATGGGAGAACTAATCGTGGCACTCCTGCCGCTCCCTGATGCCGGCGTCCCTCCGCTCTCCACTCCCCTTCCAATTACCAGGGGAAGGCTCGCCGTCAACACCGGGCTCATATCCAGCAGAGGCACTTTAGGGGGCCGCCACTGCTCTGGGGAGGAGATATCTGGTCCGGATCCTCCCACTGAACTCAACTCAGCTGAGAGGTTCCTAGGGCCGCCAACCGCCGGTTGTCCTGACCGCTGCCGCGGGACCAAAAAAGCATCAAGCGGGCCAACCGCCGCAGGTAAAGGGGTCGAGGTCGTTGGGGCAGAGGAGGGCTTCTTAGCCCCTTTCACTTTCCTTTTCCCCATAAACTAGAAACGCAGCCACACAGCGCTCCCTTCAAACCCTCCATGTTATTTTTTATTACGGAATCAAGCACAACTATATACAGCAAACAAATACAGCCACAATCCTTGGTTTCCTCGAAGTTTCCTCCCCTCCCCCCTCTCTCCCTTCCCCCAATATGTTTACACATTCCCAAACGGCGTGACTTTTTCCTTTTTACCTCTCTCCTCAGTCATGCCATCATTATCCTTCCCCATCCCAAAGTGCTCATTACACCTCTATCCGGCCTTATTTACACTGGCCCACAGTTACATACATAATACAATTATACATATTACAATGATAAAGGGTACACACCAACCATACCGGCCCTCCCTCCCATGCAACTCTCCCTACTCCGCCCCCAGGTAATTGTGAACAGAGTTTTCCACCTGGTGGTTGCACCTCTTCACCCCCCTCTTTCATCCCTCGGGGATCCAATTCTCTCCCCCTCCTCCCCATCTGGAGCCCTCCACTTGAGGTATGGCCCCCAGGTGCTCTGAAAACTCAGCAAACTATTTTGGTGCCTTGCTGCGAGGCGGTACATCACACAGAACTGCTCCACTCTCCCCTGAACTCCTCCAATGTAGGTATACATGAGGAGCGCCACTTATGCGCTATCAATTGCCTGGTCGCAGTGCATACTACTCCACACCAGCCCTTTCCCTCTTTTTTTCATCCCCACATTAAGCAATGCAAGGCAGGGCCCCAGCTGGACCTCCTTCCCACAAACCATTTGTAACCATTTCGTGACTCTGTGCCATAGGGGTCCTAATATGGGACACTCCCACCAAATATATAAAAAGGATCCCACCGCCCCACAGCCCCTCCAACACTCTGCCCTTCCTCCTTGCCATTTCTGTAATCTCTGGGGCGTCAGGTACCACCAGTACAGCATTTTATAATTATGTTCCAGAATGTTGCTGGATATCACACCTTTAAACAGCCCTTTACAGACTCGTTCCCAGCGGTCTCCATCCCAATTTTTATGAAGGTCCACCTCCCACGCCCTACGATGGGCCCACCCATCACCTCTCTCCATATCCATTGCCTTATATAATCGGGAAATGAGACCCTTGACCTCTCTCCTCTCAAAATGCTCATCTATCTCTGCTCCCTGGGGTCCATTACCCCGCTGTGCAACCACCTTACAATAATGCAGGGCTTGAGTGTATCTAAATCGATCAGTATCCGGTAACTGATACTCCTCTTGCAACTCTACAAACTGCACCCATTCACCATTCACTTTAAATTGCCCCACCTCCCGCAACTCCACCTTCATCCAACGCTTAAAGCCTGGGTCCATCAAACCAAGTTGGAACTCTAAATTCCCCACTAATGGTATAAAAACTTAGATCCCCCTGAAGTACCATACCATTCCCCCTGCCATTTCCGCCAATACCGCAGTGTAAGCATTACAATACTTGTCCATGTTAAATTTCATCTGCCATTTGGATGCCCAAACTCCCAATTTCTCAAGGTCCTTTTGCAATTTTTCTCTATCCTCTTATGATTTAACAATCTTGAATAATTTTCTATCGCCTTCAAATTTGATCACCTCACTCCTGTTCCCATTTCTAAGTCATTTATAAATATGTTAAAAAGCAGTGGACCCAGTACAGATCCCAGAGGTACTCCACTATTCACCTTTCTCAATTGAGAAAACAGAAAATAGAGAGTAGGGCTAAATGGTCAATCTGTTAACCAGTTCCCAATCCACATTAAGACCCTGCTCCTAACCCATGAAGGATCTTGTCAAAGGCTTTCTAAAAATTCAGATAAACTATATCAACCAGCTCACCTTTATCTACCTGTTTATTCACTCCTTCTAAGAAATGTAGCAAGATTGGCAAGACAAGACTTCTCTTGGCTAAATCCATGTCCATTAAAAGTAGACTATCTATGGGGGTTATTTTAGAAGCCCTATTCATGCTCTGGATGCCTGAAAATGGGCACACAGACTTTCTAAGCATGAAAATGTCCCTGGAGCCATTTTTGAAAACGGTCCTAAGGATATACCGGTGCGAGGACATCCAAGGCTGATTTCAGTTTGGCACACTGATGCAAACCCCCACATGCAAAATAGCTTGCATTCAGCATAGGATAGATGTCCCTGACCCCAGTTTTTCTAGCAGGGACATCTATGTGGCCACCGCTGTAGTCATCAATTTGGGGACATCCATGTTTCCAAAATCAGGTTGACACTTAAACATCCCTGACGGTTTCTTGGTCATTTTGTTCTGGATGTCCTTTCTAAAATGTCACTTCACACGTTCAGCAATCTTATTCTTTATAATGGTTTCTACCATTTTGACCAGCACTGACATCAGGTTCACCAGTCTGTAGGTTTCTAGATCATCCCTGGAACCCTTTTAAAAAATTGCCATTACATTGGTCAGTCTCCAATTTCTACATCAGGCATGTCCAACTTCGAACAGGTCGTGATCTACTTTTTCCGGCCAAAAGTGCCGGTGATCTACCACCATAAAAACTAAGTTTCAAATTAGTTTCAAATTAAATTTTAACCCAATAAGGTTGGAGGATCTACCCCCCCCCCCCCGGCCCATTTTTAATGAACCTTCTGTCATTTACTTTGATGTGATCAGCTGTTAAGCAAATTAAGCAAAAACAAAGCAGAGAGACGAAGATCCAGTAAGAATTGCAAGGGGAAATGGAAAGTACATTTTTTTCTTAAAGTTTTATTGAGTAATACATTTCTTTAACTGTCTTAATAATTTTCTTTAACTTTTATTGAATAATTTGTGTTAAATTTAGGTTGAGTATTGATCCAGGCTGATCTTGCACAATCTTTAATATTTCGCTCTTGCTCATTAGTGAGACATCTGAGCCTGCATTTCATCCATCAGCTTTTTGAAGTTGGGTGAATATTGCGTGACAGCCAGTCTCAGGGAATCCTGGAGATGTTCTTCTGTCATGCTGGAACGTTGTGTACTCTGTCATTTTCAGATGGGAAAATGCAGATTCACACAAATAAGTTGAACCAAAACAGGAGTGTACAGCTTCACTGCATCTTCTCAAGTTGGGAAATTTGTCTCTAGGCACTAGCTTCCAAAACTATTCTTGCTAAGCACGGGTCTTGAGAAAAATGTCATTTTTAAGGGTTAATATTTAATTTTCAAGAGATGGCTTGTTCAATGAGTAATTTTTACTGACAGCAGCTGCAGTTTCTTTAATGTCCACATCTACTTTGAATGGATATGACAAGTACTCCACAACTGTTCCATTTTTTGGAAGTCACAGAATCTATTTTCGAATTCCTGGATAACAGAACAGATTTCTGTCACATACTTCTCGTTCTGAAAAACAAAATTTGGATATTGTCCCAGATGGTCCTGCATATTAGGAAAATGATCAAAAGTGTTGTTCGCAAGGTCAGTCATCGTTAGCTCAAATTTGCTCTTGTAGGATGAAACTGTACTCATCATCTCGCCAATGCATTTGTTTTTACCTTGTAGTTCAAGGTTCATATCACTTAGTTCGCCTGTAAAGTCAGCGAGAAATGCCAGATCACATAACCACTCCTCATCTTCCAATTCTGCTTTGTCATCTCCCCTCTCCTTCAAAAAACTTCTTATTTCATTCAGCAAATCACGAAATCTTTGTGGAAATTTGTGCCTACTTAGCCACCTTACATCTGTGTGCAAAATGATTTCCGCTGCCCCTTCATCAAGAGTAAGATTGAAAAGCCGTCTTTGAAGTGATCTTCCATGAAATGAATTTACAATTTTGAAAGTGATGTCCATGACAGTCTTTGTATTGAGTCTCTTGCTTGCCAAAACTTGCTGGTGAATGATGCAGTGGTAAGAAAGGAAATCTGGGAAGTCGTCATGCTGTCTACAGAGGGCTATGAAACTGTTAACCTCACCTGTCATTGCTCTTGCTCCATCAGTAGTGATGGAAACAAGTCTATGCAATGGAAGATTACACTTCATCACAAATGAATGAAAAGAACTGAATATTTCCTGACCGGTAGTTCTCCCTTTTAAAGAAATCATTCCAAGTAGTTCTTCTTTAACACTGAAGTCTTCAAAAACCATCCGGATAAAGACTAGTAACTGGGCTATGTCTCTTATGTCTGTAGATTCATCCAGATGGGAGTGAGAAAGCAACACAATTTAAAACATCCTCCAACAATTGTTCAGTTGTGTCTCCACACATCTTTTCTATTCACCGCACGACGGTGTTTCTTGACAATTCTACATCTTGAATAACAGCTATGATCTCTTTCTTATTTTTAAATCCTTCAAAAACATTGTCAGCTGCTTCAAGAAAACAATCTTTTACAAATTCCCCTTCAGTGAAAGGTTTGTATTTCTTTGCGATCAGGTTGCTGACCTTGAAAGATGCTATGGTTGCATTGACCGAATGTGACCTTGGCTTTGCCATCAACTGTTGCTGAGTAGCCAATTTCGATTTAAGTTCTTTGAGCTTCAGTTTACGAATTTCACTGCTGGGTGGAAAATCAGCATCAAACTTATTGCTATGCAGAGCCTTATAATGACGTTCCAGATTACCCTTTTTGGGCAAGGTTACTGGGGCATTATCAATTAGACAACAACACTTGTCTTTCACCATGCTGAAGAAGTAGTCCATTTCCCATTCATCATGAAAGTGGTAGGTTTTGCTCTTCTTTGGAAAACTCATCTTCGCTATACTGGGATGGCTGGATGTAAGAAGGCCAAATCTGCTAAGTTAGTATAAACACTGGCTGAATTTGGTCCAAAACTGCCACTGTCCCAAAGTATTCAAGATCAACAGGAACTGAAGATCTCTGGATGATGTGCAATATAAGGACTGGATATGTCAAAACCACACATGCAGTTCTAAAAAGTAAAAATAAGAATTCATCATACTGGCACCAATAATCAAATACCACCAAACAATCATCAAAAAAACTCAAACACCTGTCCAGCAAACCAGATAAAATTAAATACCGCCAAACAAGTTCAAATACCACCACACGCGATTTAATAAATTTTGCACACAGTGTAGAATCAACGCAAAGGCAAGGCGAAATAAAATTGCAGTGTAGAATTAACGCAAAGGTGAGGCAAAATAAAATTGCAGAGGCAAGCAAAAGTCACAGTGGTTTGAACCAATTCGAAGGCAAGGCATAGGCAAGTTAGAACAAAATTGGAAAAGCCCACCAAAATCACCAAATTCTTGACACTTTGCTGTGTCTGCCCAAAAATGTTTAATGAAAGTGAACTACAAAGCGACCAACAACCAGCAAACGACACAACTAATATGGTAAGAGTATTCAGGTAAAGCCCGGGCGAATGGATATCGCCCGATATATAACACACTTCTAAGGGGTGTTGGGGCGGGGGCAGGAATGGGTGATTCTGAGAGGCAGAAAACCAGGTATGACACTGGGCCTGTGGTGTTGCGGGGCGTGGGCGACGGCCCCCTGGGGTACCCACAAACTATTGGCACGAAAACAACAAGCGCCCCCAATACACTCGCAGGCAAGATTCCCGCAGGCAGCAAAAAAAGACAGGCAAAGGATCAGCAGCGGCGACAACCCCTCGGCAGATGACCTGCCGGCACGAGTTCTCTCCTAGCGACGGGGCGAGCTGCTGGAGAGATAGAGCCAAGTGGGGCTGGCGATCTACCTCTGACCCCTCCGTGATCTACAGGTGGATCGCGATCTACCTGTTGGACATGCCTGTTCTAGATGATTTTAATAATAGCTGACAAATTATTAATAGTAGATCTGCAATTTCATTTTTTAGTTCTTTCAGCACCCTGGGAAGTATACCATCCAGTCCAGATGATTTGCTACTCTTTAGTTTGTCAAACATTTTCCAGGTTCACCGATATTTGTTTCAATTCCTCCGATTCATTACCTTTACATATCATTTTTGGCATGGATGTCTCCCCTACATCTAGCCTAATCTTTCCTTAGTGCCCCTTTTACCCCTCTATCATCTAATGGTCATACTGACTTCCTTGCAGGCTTTTTACTTTGACTGTATCTGGAAAAGGTTTTATTATGGGTTTTTGCTTCCACAGAAAGCCTTTTCGAATTCTCTTTGTGCCTGCCATATCAATGTTTTGTATCTAACTTGCCAATGCTTATGCTGTTTCCTGTTTTCTTCATTTGAATTAGTTTTCCATTTTTTGAAAGATGTTCTTTTGGCTAAAACAGGCTCTCTCGCCTCACCTTTCCACTATGCCAGCAGTCATTTAGTCTTTCTGCCACCTTTTTTAAAGCATGGAATACAAACGGGATCATTCTGAACCACAAATAGCTATTCGTGCCGGCTGCAGCCCCTGACTAACATCCCTGCCGGTTGTGCAGGGAACTTAGTCGGGGACAGGGAAGAGGTGGCCCAGAGGCCGAGAGTGTGCAGGCAGTGTGCGTCCAGAGTTGGCAAAATGGTCGGGGAATAGCTTCCCTGGAAGTGTTTTTTTTTCGTGACCAGGGGCACAGAAGGGACTGGGAGGGCCAGGGTCTATTCCCCGCAGCCTGACCCTGGCCTTAGGAGGCCAGATGGGGGTCGGGCTGCAGGGAATAAACTTTAGTTTCTGGCAGCGGGCATCGCGGCTTTTAAATGGAGCCGCGGTGCCATGGCGCTGTGGCTCCATTTAAAAGCCTGACTGAGCTATCCGAGCAATGCCTGTATATGCAGGCCGGGACTGAATCGCAGTCCCGGCCTACACGTACAGGCTTGATCACGATTTTGATCCCGCGGGGCTAGATGTGCCCCGCGGGATCAGAATCGCGCTCCCCTTTGTACATCCAGCTCAGACTGGACGTACAAAGGGGTTATACATGCAGGTCAGAATCAGGCCGATATTGTCTGAGTTTCTAAGATAGTATTTTTAAAGACTGTCCAGGTCTGATGTAAACTCTTAACTTTTGCAGCTGCTCTTTTTAGTTTTTCCTAACAGTTTTCCTCATTTTAGCATAGTCTCCCTTTTGAAAGTTAAATGCTTGTATAGATCTCTTTGCTCTCCTCCCTCCGTGTATTAAATACAATTTGATCATGTTATGATTGCCAAATGGCCCTAACATTGTCATCTCCTGCACCAGATCCTGTGTTTCCACCAAGGAGTAGGTCCAAATAGCTCCTCCTCATGTCAATTCTTGAAACAGCTGCTCTATGAAGCAGTCATTTATTTTATCTAGAAACTTCATCTCCTTAGCTTTTCCTGACATGAAACTGATCAAGTCAATACTTTCCATACCTTATAACTATTGTTCTCTGTAAACCTTATAACTATTGTTCCATACCTTATAACTATTGTTCTATCGCACTTGAACCATGGGAAAGAGCGGTATAGAAATGCTTGTTAAATAAATAAATAAATAAATACATACTAGGGTAATTTAAATCATCCATTATTACTGTGTAAACAATTTTGTTAGCTTCTCTCATTTCTGTCACCATTTCATCATTTGTCTGTTCATTCTGGCCAGGCAGATGGTAGTACACCTCCACTACTATCCCTTTCCCCTTCACACTTGGAATATCCATATTCTATAGTGCATTTTGCTTCCTGTAAAACGTTTATCCCATTTGACTCAAGACCCTCTATAACAGCACAACCCCTCTATTAGTTTCAGCCATCCTGTCAGTGTGATATAGTTTGTAACTTGGTATCACCATGTCACATTGGCTATCCTCCTTCCACCAGGTCTCCGAGATGCCAGTTATATCTATCTCTTCATTCAATGTTATATGTTCCAATTCTCTCATCTTAATTTTAGAGTTCTAGTATCTGTATACAGGCATTTCAAAATGTTTTTTGATCATATTGATAACCTGCTTAACAGTTGACAGTGTAATTTAAAATATGTCAACTCTGTCTGCTTTTACTTAGTTGCCTAGACTATTTTTATCTTTATTGCAACCTGTCTATCGGTGTGCCTAATTTTCCAGTTTTAGTAGTATCCTTCAAAAGTACATTATGCCGAACCATGCCCTCTTAGGCAACTATCGACTTTCCCTAAATATCTAGTTTAAAAGTTGCTCTCTACTTTTTAAAGGTTAGTGCCAACAGCCTGGTTCCACCCTAGTTAAAGTGGAGTCCATCTTTCTGGAAAAGATCCCCTCTTCCCCAAAACATTGCCCACCTTCCTAGCAAATCTAAAACCCTCTTCCCTGCACTACTGCCTCATCCATGCATTGAGGCTTTGGAGTGCTGCCTGCCTCATAGGTCCTGAACATGGAACACTTCTGAAAATGCTATCCTGGGGGTCCTGGATTTGAACGTTTTATCTAAAAGCCTAAATTTGGCTTATAGAACCTCCCTTCCACACTTTCCTATGTCATTGGTACCTGCAAATACCAAGACAGCTGACTCCTCCCCAGCACTGTCTAGATACTATCTAGGTGATGCGTGAAGTCTGCTACCATTGCACCAGGCAGGCAAGTGACCAAGCAAACCTCATGCCCGACTGCCAATTAGCTCTCTACATGCCAAATGATCAAATCAACAAGAATGACCATCCTAACCCTTCTCTTCTGGGCAGAAGCCTCTGGAAACATATCCTTGGTGCGAGAAGATACTGCATTGCCTGGCTACAGGGTCACTTATTACCACACTAAAGTGAGATAGTGAAGTTACTCACCTGTAACCAGTGTTCTCCGGGGACAACAGGAATCAGTCCTCACATATGGGTGACGTCAACACTGACGGAGCCCTCGTGGAAGCATCTCCCCAGCTTTCAAAGAAAGCCTTTGGGAGATGCCACCATGCATGCATGGTGCCCTTCCCGCCCAAGGGTACCATCTTGCTCAGTCAGATGACATAGCTCAAAGATGGCAAAAAAAGGTAAAGAAGCAACTCCAAGGGGAGGAGGGAGGGTTGTGAGGACTAATTCCTGCTGTCCCTAGAGAACACCTGTTAAAGGTGAGTAACTATGCTTTTTCAGGAACAAGCAGGAAGTCAGTCCTCACATATGGGACTCCTTAGCTACAGGCTACCGCAAGCCCATAGGGAAAAACCAAGGTCGCCCTCAAGGGGAGCCATGAGCAGCAGCAATTGAGTCCGCAGATGCAGACTACAGTAGGACCCGTGTGTCTGATGGGAACCAGCACTCTGGTAGCTTGAACACAGAAGGGTCGGAGGGTAGGAGCTGCCTAGACCCTGAAAAGATTACGGAGCATGACCTGGCCAAGGCGCTGTCCCGCTGGGACTCCCTCTCCAGGCAGTAATAAGCTGCAAAAGTATAGATTGAAGACCAGGTGGTGGCCCGACAGATGTCCAACATCAGGACAGATCACAGGTTTGCCACAGAGACCACCATGGCCCTGACACTGTGTGCTGTGAACCGACTATCCAGCATGAGCCCAGCCTGCTCATAGGCTAGGGTGATGCAGTCTGCCACCCAGGTGGACAATGTCCATTTGGTCACCGCTTCCCCCAGCCGTCTGGGGTCATAGGAAACAAAAAGCTGAGCAGCTTTCCAATGGCCCTGGGTATGCTGAATGTAGAAAGACAGGGCCTTCTTAAAGTCCAAGGTGTGAAGGATGGTCTCCGCCCTACTGGAGTGAGGCCTCCTGGTTGAGATGGAATGGAGATACCACCTTCGGAAGGAATTTGGGGTGTGTGCATAGTGTGATCCTCCCCCCTTGTTGATACCATGTAGGCAAGTAGGGTTTAAGGAGGTTAAGTTCCTTCCTGAACCAATGTTCCACTATTTCCTGAAGCAGTGCTTGTAGGGAAATGTAGTTTCTTTAAGAGTTCAATGAAGGGTAGTGTGACTCAAGTGTTTAAAGCAAAGGGATTTATTTCCCCTCCCGGGGAGGATTTCACAAGGAATAAAGGTAACACATATCTTGCACTTTGGCAGAAAAAGGACAAAATAAGATATCCAACTTAAATAGCTTCAGTCAGCGTTAAACATTTTTCTTCCAGCAGATTAAACACCACAGTACTGTTTCCTACGGCTCTGTTCCCTTCTCACAGTAAGCCTGTATTTTCTTCACAGCACAATTTTAACATAGAGATATTATCTCCTCAGCCAGTGAAATCGTACAGTCCATTTCTTCCATAGGAGTATTTACACAGGATGGCTCTGTTTCCATAAATTCTACCTCCGGGGTAGGAATTGTTTGCCATGCTCCCTCTGGAGCCGCACCCTTTTCTCCAACCCTCGGCTTTATGGTAAACTCGGGGTTTAAGTACTGTTTGAAACAAGCACTCCCATTATAGTCCTTTCCACCATAGTCCCAACCTTCCAAGTCAATAAACTCACAATTATTATGATTCCAGCCCTTAGGCTTACCTTGGAACCTGGCTGTGGAAGGTTTTCTCCGTGGCTTATAGATAGCTGTCGGTTCCCAACCTGACTTGTGCAAAACAGAGTTCAACTGCCTTCCTGGCTTTTCCTTCTGTTTATAATCCAGAGAGTATTTCAGCTGCCTTGGTCTGCTCCTGCTGTATCATTGACTCAGAGCCTCTGACCTTTCCTCAGCTAGACTCAGTCCACCTCCTTACTGGAAACTGGCTTTCCTTCCTCCAAGGGGACTCTGCTCGTCTCTCCTCTTGTTCACTCTCTTTCACTCTGGCTTTCCTCCTCTCTCTCTTCTCTCCCTACTGGGACCTCTTTATGAGTCAGCTTTCTCGGGTAGGGCCTGACTCCGCCTCCTAGCAGGTGTTCTGAATTACTTTGTAACTCTCTGTTAAACTGGTAGCAGGGGCGTGTTTCTCTCTCTCGGGCTTGGTTTCCCTGACAACCAGTAGCCATGTGCTTTTGTTTATATTGCAGCCCTGCACTTTTTACCTGGTTTTTGGGAGTTTCCACAGGGCTAGAAGGACTCACTATGTCACAATAGCACAACTCTGTTCTTATAGAATCTGGTATACGGCGCCTCTGCCACTAGGGCTTGGAGCTCGCTGACCCTGCGAGCAGAGGTGAGTGCCACCAGAAACACAACCTTCCACGAGAGGTACCTCAGGTGGCAGGCAGCCAGAGGCTCAAATTATGGGTTAGTGAGCTGCACCAGCCCTACGTTGAGGTCCCATTCTGTCGCCAGAGGGTGGACAGGGGGTTTGGACAGCAGGAGTCCTCTCAAGAAGCGGGTCACCAGAGGCTAGATCGAGAGGGGCTTGCCTTCAATGGGGTGGTGATGCGCCGCCAGGGCACTGAGGTGCACTCTAACGGAGTTTGATTTAAGACCAGATTGCGAGATGTGAAGAAGTTACTGCAGCACCAGCTGCACCGGGCAGGAGAACGGGTCCACCCATTCCTCTGCACAACAAATCGAGAATCTGCGCTATTTGAAGGCATAAACTATCCTGGTGGAGGTCTTATGGAAGGCCAGCAGGATCTCCTCCACTTCTCCTGAGAGGTTCAAAGGGGCTAAGGTTATCCTTTCAGCAGCCACGCCATCAGTGATAGGGACCCCAGGTTGGGGTGCAGGAGAGAGCCTTCCTACTGAGACAAGAGCCCCGAAGAGCTCCCCAGAGGGATCAGAGTTTCCACTGACAAATGGAGGAGTAGCAGGAACCACAGCTGCCTGGGCCACCGTGGGGCCACCAGAATCAGTGATGCCTTGTCGTGAAGAGCCTTGAAGAGAGTTCAGCAATCAGCAGCATGTGTGGAAAGGCATACATGAGGCCTTCCGACCAAGGAATGAGAAATGCATCTGCCGCTACCCGGGACGGGTGGGGCTGACAGGAGCAGAAGCGGGGCAACTGGTAGTTGTCCAGGCTGGCAAAGAGGTCCACCCATGGGGTCCCCCAGAGACAGAAGAGCTGGGTGGCTACTCTGTGGTCCAACTGCCACTCGTGTGGCTGGAGGACCCTGCTCAGTTTGTCTGCCAGAACACTGTCCTGGCCTGGTAGGTATTGTGATAAGGAAGCTTATCATAGCTCAGGAAGGGGCTATAGGTGAAGTGTCTCTGAACAAGCAACCTGTCAGTGCTGGTAGAAATGAGAAAACAGAATTTTGCCAAAAAAGACTACCAGTCCCAGAATGCACCAGGTTTCCAACAGCCATGAGAGGAGCTGAAGTGAGAAAACGTGTGTTCAATCAAAAGGGCTATGAGGTAATCCCCAAGCACTCATTGCAAAGGGCAGGGCTTGATTCAGCACAGCTGCGCTGTGCTAGGATGGAACACTCATCTCAAAGGGCAAGGCCTGATTCAGCACAGCTGCGCTGTGTTAGGGAGGAGCACTCATCTAAGCAGAATAAGAGTAGAGTTTATTCTACAGATGACCATCTTCATGATCACCTTGGATATCCAGAGAAGGATCATCAGTTTCATCTGAAGGATCATCAGAAGCAGAAGCCAAACCGGACGGACAGAGAGGGAAAGAGACCCTTTGGAAGAAGGAAGAGAAAAGCCTTTGAGAGGTCTAGAAGAGTCCAAAGCAGTACGTATACTGGGAGACATTTCAAGGGCCAGCATACACCATTGGACTGGGGAAAGCCAGAGGAATGGTGCTAAAGAGCTAGGAATCTCCAGACGCTACCTGTGAGGGAGACGGCTGCACGTGGAAGGGACCCTAAGACCCGTGCCAGAAGGTATGTGAAGAGAGATCCAGTGTCCAGGGATCTGGATTGGAAGGCTGGACATAAGAACTGGACTACATACTGGCCAGGCTATATAGAGAGGAACTCTAGCAGCAATGGAAGCTCAGGTATGAACACTGATCTATGCCCTAGCTATAACCTTGAAAGACAGCAGGGAAACAAGTATTCTCCTGAAAATGCTCCATTGAGAGATTCATCTGTGCCAATCCATGATATTGAACCCATGCTTGTTGAACAAGGGGGAATAATAGCAGATGAGGATCCTATTTATATGGACTGTTCTCTGTCTAAACTCCGTTGGTAACTTTCTGTTATAAAGTACAGTAACCATCACAAAGAAATACAAATGTGTTCTTTAATCTACTCAGAAAAGCTCCTGAAGCAGGATTTGACCCACACAGTGGAAGGCAAGCCAGCTAAGGGGTTTCAGCTGGTGACTGCTAGCAATTAAGCCTTACCTAATTGCTTGTGAGCTAGGAGAGAATCACTTCTGTATCTATGTGGGAAGTAATCAGAGGTTAACCTGAAAAGAACAGTTTGTTTCTTGCTTTGTGGCTTTTCATTTGTTGTTTTCCTGATTTTGACTTTGTTTTTCCAAGTTAACACTGAAAGCAAGTTACCTAATTTATGTGCTACCAAGCATATCTGTGTTGGGAGAAATAACCCCATAAATAAATATCTTATTGGCTTTACCCAAGAGCACAACTAAATTAGTGTCAGCAGCTGTGTCTGGTGTGAATGAACTACATTGCCCACAATACCTTGCAAATCATATAGAACTATGCACTTGCCAAGAGTGTGAAGATTCTCACCCAGGCAGCCGTCTGACAAATGGCGTAGTTTTTCGGATTGCTTTTGCACAAAAGGGGATTTACTTGCTGAGGATTACAACTACAGTTCAAGTTTAAAGCTGGAAAAAAAAGATTTTCCCTCAACTACACTTTGGAGGAAAAGGGGTTGTTCCAGGAAGCTGTCCCAGGAGGAAAAGACCCTGTGCAGAGCTGGATTCATCACTAGCACAAGGTAATAAGTACCTGGGAATGTCTAGTGGTGGATGGGAGTAAGCACAGGGTAATTGGAAAACAAAAGTGTAGAAAAAACACCTGTTTGGAAGGTGGTGCACTGTGTTTTTTTTTTCTTTGTATTTCTTGCAGGAATCAAGATGGATTCAAGGGAACTAGCTGAGTGGATGGCAGCCCAGTTCAGCAGGCAGCAGGAGCTAGCACAGCAGGCTCAGGACACTGCTATGAGAGCCTTAATGGACCAGCAGAGGCCAGTGCTTGATCTGGTGCAAGCCCTAGTTGAGCTGAAGAACCAAAGTGGAACAGATGCAAGTCCAGCTGTAAATACTGGTACACCACATGTGGACAGTGTGGGACTCAATCAAGGGATTGGGGCATTTAGTTTTGGGAAGCTAACTCCAGATGATAATGTTGATGATTTTCTAGAGTCTTTTGAAAGAGTGGCACAGGCATTAGCATGGCCAGAGACCCAGTGGGCAGTAAGGCGGGCAGCCTCATTAACTGGAGAGGCGCTTGCAGCGTATAGAGCAATGCCAGCAGCCCAGGCTTTGATTTATAAGGATGTAAAGGCTGCTATTAGGGATCGCCTAGGGTTGTCTATTTCAGAGTATAGGCGAATGTTTAGAGCTACTACATTGAAAGTGGGTGAAACACCCAGGGCTCTGAGTCAGAGAATCAGAGGTTTAGCTGTAAAATGGTTGGAGCCTGAGCAAAAGACGGTAGAAATGTTATTAGACATTATAATGCTTGAACAATTTATGTCTGGGGTGCCTAAAGATTTGCACACTTTCCTTATACAGCAAAATTGCCAAAATCTTGGAGAGGCAACCATGCTAGCAGAGAGATTCTTGGGAGCCACGCAGGCTTGCCATAGAATGGGTGGCCCTCTGAAGATGGGTGATGAGGCAAGATGTGCTGTATCAGAAAAGAAAATAGTTAAAAGTATTTCTGAAAATAAATGTACTGTGCCAAACCAGATGACACAGGGGAGTGAAAAGAAATGTTTCAAGTGTGGAAAATGGGGACACTTAGAAAAAGGATGCCAGTCACACACTAGCTTAATGGGTGTGGAGTTAGAACAGCCCAAGGAAGGATTTCTTTTGATGGTTGATGTGCAAGGAATTACCATAAATGCTTTGTTAGACTCTGGGGCAAACCAGAGTATGATGTCAGAAAGGCTTTGGCAGAGAATAGAGGCCCAAGAAGGATTTGTGCCTAGAACCCCTGAAAGCCAAGTTCACATCGGATGCATTCATGGTGCTGCAACATCACATCCCACCTATAGGCTAAAGGTTAAGTGCCTGGGGGAACAAGAGGAAGTCCTGGTAGCAGTGGTGCCTAGGCTACCCTTTGATTTGGTTCTAGGAAAGGACTGGCCAAGATTTAAGCAGGGTCTAGTGGAAGGACTAGGAAAGAAGGAGGGAGAAGGTTTAATGGTAATAGCTCCCGGGCCTTTCTTTGGAAGTCCTCAGTCCCTAGCTAAAAAGATGGTTCAGCTTCCAGAAGGCCAAACTATGGGTAATAAGAGGGGCCTTGTATCCACCCGTTCGCAGGCTAAGATAGAGAGCCAGCAGAAGGAGGAGGGGGAGCAGGCAGAGTTATTAGGAGACTTACCCTCTCATGATGATTTAATAACCCCATCATCTGGTAAAGTAAGAAAGTTGAAAGCACAAAAGCGGCGTGAGAGACTTTGCAGAGCACAGGGTAGGGCTGAGATGTTAGCGGGTCAAAGTTTGCCCTGGGTGCCAGTTGAGTTAGTGGCAAAGTTTCCTAACTTTCCACAAGAGCAGCGAGCTGATCAAGCTCTCACCCGGGCTTTTAAGTATGCTCAGGAGGTCAGGGAGGAGTTGCCCAGATTCAGACTAGATAATGACATATTATATAGAGAGAGTCAGGACCCCAGGAATGGGACCATAGGTAAACAATTGGTGGTACCCACAACTTTCAAAGGGCTAGTACTTAGATTAGCACATGATCATCCAGTTGAAGGTCATAAAGGGATGCAAGGAACGCTGGATCAAATACTTAAGCATTTTTACTGGCCAGGTATTTTCAAGGAAACTGCCCAGTTTTGTGCTGCGTGTCCAGCGTGTCAGCGAGTTACAGCAGCTCACCCACCGGTGGTGCCATTGATTCCCATGCCAATTATTACAGACCCAATTGGTCGCATTGCCATGGATATTGTAGGCCCATTAGTCAAAACGCCCCGAGGTTTCCAATACATCCTAGTTATGGTAGATCAGGCAACAAGGTTTCCCTGGGCCATACCATTGAGGAATGTTTCTGCAAAAACAATAGCTTTAGAGCTAGTAAAATTGTTTTGTGAAGTGGGATTCCCAAGAGAGGTGTTGACTGACCGAGGGTCCAATTTTGTATCCAAATATTTGGCCCAGGTCTGGGATGCCTTTGGCATTCATCACGTAAAAACCTCAGCCTACCATCCACAATCAAACGGTTTGGTGGAGAGATTCAACCGAACTCTAAAACAAATGTTGAGAAGGGGGTTAGCAGGAGAGGTAAAAGAATGGGATATGTTATTGCCTTTTGCCTTGTATGCCTGCAGGGAAAGAATTCAGGTGTCCCTAGGTGTAACCCCATATGAATTGATGTATGGTAGGGCTCCACGGGGTTTGTTAGACATTTTGAGGGAGCAATGGATTGATCCTGAACCAGGAAGTCAGGAGGTGCCACTGTTTCTACGTGACTTGAGAGCACCTTTGAAAAGGACGTCGCAGGTTGCTGAGAGGAACCTGCAGGACAGTCAAGTGCGCCAGAAAGGGTGGTATGATAGGAAGGCCAAAAGCCGCCAATTAAGCATTGGTGAAACGGTTTTGGTTCAAGTAGCAGGTACAGCTCCAAAATTTGAAGTACAGTGGAAAGGGCCATGGAAGGTTGTTAAACAAGTGAGCCCAGTATCTTATGTGGTAGAAAATGCAAGAGGGCGTAGGCAGACCTACCATATTAATGTACTTAAGTCTTGGAAGGAGAGGCCTGTAAATAATAATGTCCCTGAAGCCAGTCAGGAAGTAAGTGAGCTTCAAAATGATAACACTCTCGTGGGTATTACGAACTGTAGGAAAGAAGTTTCACCAGTTAAACCAGTCCGTAATAACTTAAGCAGGGGGGTATGTGATAAGGAAGCTTATCATAGCTCAGGAAGGGGCTATAGAAAAGGTGAAGTGTCTCTGAACAAGCAACCTGTCAGTGCTGGTAGAAATGAGAAAACAGAATTTTGCCAAAAAAGACTACCAGTCCCAGAATGCACCAGGTTTCCAACAGCCATGAGAGGAGCTGAAGTGAGAAAACGTGTGTTCAATCAAAAGGGCTATGAGGTAATCCCCAAGCACTCATTGCAAAGGGCAGGGCTTGATTCAGCACAGCTGCGCTGTGCTAGGATGGAACACTCATCTCAAAGGGCAAGGCCTGATTCAGCACAGCTGCGCTGTGTTAGGGAGGAGCACTCATCTAAGCAGAATAAGAGTAGAGTTTATTCTACAGATGACCATCTTCATGATCACCTTGGATATCCAGAGAAGGATCATCAGTTTCATCTGAAGGATCATCAGAAGCAGAAGCCAAACCGGACGGACGGACAGAGAGGGAAAGAGACCCTTTGGAAGAAGGAAGAGAAAAGCCTTTGAGAGGTCTAGAAGAGTCCAAAGCAGTACGTATACTGGGAGACATTTCAAGGGCCAGCATACACCATTGGACTGGGGAAAGCCAGAGGAATGGTGCTAAAGAGCTAGGAATCTCCAGACGCTACCTGTGAGGGAGACGGCTGCACGTGGAAGGGACCCTAAGACCCGTGCCAGAAGGTATGTGAAGAGAGATCCAGTGTCCAGGGATCTGGATTGGAAGGCTGGACATAAGAACTGGACTACATACTGGCCAGGCTATATAGAGAGGAACTCTAGCAGCAATGGAAGCTCAGGTAGGAACACTGATCTATGCCCTAGCTATAACCTTGAAAGACAGCAGGGAAACAAGTATTCTCCTGAAAATGCTCCATTGAGAGATTCATCTGTGCCAATCCATGATATTGAACCCATGCTTGTTGAACAAGGGGGAATAATAGCAGATGAGGATCCTATTTATATGGACTGTTCTCTGTCTAAACTCCGTTGGTAACTTTCTGTTATAAAGTACAGTAACCATCACAAAGAAATACAAATTTGTTCTTTAATCTACTCAGAAAAGCTCCTGAAGCAGGATTTGACCCACACAGTGGAAGGCAAGCCAGCTAAGGGGTTTCAGCTGGTGACTGCTAGCAATTAAGCCTTACCTAATTGCTTGTGAGCTAGGAGAGAATCACTTCTGTATCTATGTGGGAAGTAATCAGAAGTTAACCTGAAAAGAACAGTTTGTTTCTTGCTTTGTGGCTTTTCATTTGTTGTTTTCCTGATTTTGACTTTGTTTTTCCAAGTTAACACTGAAAGCAAGTTACCTAATTTATGTGCTAGCAAGCATATCTGTGTTGGGAGAAATAACCCCATAAATAAATATCTTATTGGCTTTACCCAAGAGCACAGCTAAATTAGTGTCAGCAGCTGTGTCTGGTGTGAATGAACTACATTGCCCACAATAACTTGCAAATCATATAGAACTATGCACTTGCCAAGAGTGTGAAGATTCTCACCCAGGCAGCCGTCTGACAGTATACAGCCCTTAGGAGTATTCCTGATGGACTGCCTAGGAGCAGAGTGTTGTCGCTTCGCGGCAGAGGGTGTGAGACCCCGTGCCCCCCTTATGTTCACCTAGAACACTGCCACCTGATTGTCTGTTTGGATCAGCATCGGCTGGTGCCTCAAGTGATGGCAGAACGCTCGGAGGGCTAGATATATTGCCCGAAGCTCCAGGAAGTTGATCTGCTGGTTTGCCTTGGCTTGTGACCAGCTGCCCTGGGTATGAAGTTCTTTGCAGTGGGTTCTCCATCCCAGCAGGGAGAAGTCCGTTGTGAGGACTCTTAGAGGGCTTGAGTTTTGGAATGGCATCCCTGCCTGAAGGTGTTGGGGGTTTTGCCAGCAAGTCAGAGAATCTGCCAGCTAGTGAGTCACTGAGACTGTGTCCACTGGCCCTGAAGGCACCACTGAGTGGCCCTCATGTGCAGAGGGGTGTCTTGGGTGACATGGACCATAGAGGCCATGTGCCCAAGTAGGCGCAGTAGAAGCCGAGCTGACACCAAGGAATGATGTGCAGATCTGCAGCTAATGCCCTGAGACAGTCAACCCGATCTAGGGGAAGGAAGGCCTTTGCCTGAAGAGTGTCCAGCCTTGCCTCTATGAACTCCAGACATTGTGCTGGGAAGAGATGGGATTTGGGTAGTTTATCATGAACACCAGATGTTGCAGGACCTGGATTGTACGTGCTTGCTGCACCTCTATGGCTGTGCCTCCTTTTATAAGCCAGTCTTCCAGGTAGGGGAAGACAAATACCCCCTGGAGACAGAAAGTGGCCATTACTGCCAGGCATTTGGTGAAGAACCTGGGGGCGGACAGGTGGCTGAAGCGCAGATACTGCCTGTGGCTAGGGTGAATGAGGAGCATAGCCAGTCTCCCTGCTGGAGGTAAGGCAGCAATGTTCCAAGGGAGAGCATCTTGAATTTCTCCCTCACCAGGAACCTGTTCAGGTTTCGCAGGTCCAGGATTGGCATTAGGCCCCCTGTTCATTTTGGCACAAGGAAATACTTGGAGTAGAACCTTTTTCCCCTGAGATATTGGGGTTCTGGTTCTACCGCCTAATCCTTGAGAAGGCCTGTGAGTTCCTTCAGTAGAAGGTCCCAGTGGAGGGGAGACCTGGGGGCTCTCCCGGGAAGAAAGGAGGAGGTGTCTGTGCCAGATGGAGGAGGTAGCCCTCCTTGACCACCTGAAGTGCCCAGGAGTCAGTGGTGATGGATGGCCACCTATGGGCATGATGAATCAAACATCCACCTGGGTGCTGCTGTCCTCCTTGGGATAGAGAGGCTATGCACAAGGAGTCAAAAACTCCTCCTGGCTGAGCCGGAGCTGACACCTGGGGCTTGGGAGCTGTCTGCTTACGAGGGCCTTGCCCATGTCCCTTGGCCTGCTGACTCTGCTGGGAAGCCGGGGAAGCCTGAAAATGTGGGTAATTTTTGTAAGCAGCCCCTTTCCTCGGTTAAAAGTGCTTTTTACTTGGGCCCTTCCATCGAGGAGGGGCAGAGGTATTCTTGGAGAGCCTGATCCTCGTCTCCAATTCGGTGGCCTTTTACATCATGGGTTTGCCAAAGAGGTTCTCCCCTTAGCATGGGACATCAACCAATTTGTCCTGAACCCATTGCTCAAGGTCAGAAGACTGTAACCAAACAGGTGTCAGGCACTGATGCCCGCCACGGCTACTCTAGTCACCGAATCAAAGCCGTCATAGGGTGCTCGAGTCATGAATTCAGAGCACTCACGGACAGCCTTGGACAGGTTCCTGAACTGCTGCAGGGGTTCCTGAACCGCTGCAGGAGTTCCTCGGAAAGCCCAGCCGAGAACCCGGCGAGTTCCTTCGTCAGGTCTCTCAGGTACATGCCCATGTACAGCTGGTAGGCCTGGATCCAGCCGATGAGCATCGAGTCCTGGTAGCACTTTCTGCCAAGAGTATTCAAGGTGCGGGCCTCCCTACATGGGGACAGCGAGGAGTACATCTTCTGGCTCTTGAGCCGCCGCATGGCCAACTCCACCACCATGGAGTTATGCAGTAGCTGTGACTTTTGGAAACCCGGGCTCCAGCAGACCTGATACATTGAGTCGAGCCGCTTGCTCAGAACTAGCACCGATGACAGTGTCTCCCACATATGGAGCATTAGCTGTTCCAGGATGGGTAAGATGGGAACTGTGAGCGATTCCCTTGGTGGGGCCTCGTACTGGAGAATTTCTAATTCTTCTGTCCGAGGGTCCTCCTCAGATTCCATCGGGAATGCGAGGGCTTTTGACATATCCCACATGAGGTTGAGGAATGCCATATCCTCGGGTGGGGACCAACGCTGGGGCTCAGAGGGTGGCGATTCATCTGTTTCCCAGCCTGACTCAGAGCCAAACAACACCTCGAGTCAATGAGCCGCCAGTACTGAAGGAGAATGAGGTGCCTGATGCGCCGACCTAGAGATGCTCGGGGGTGAGTCACGTCTCAAATGGGAGGCCGACCAATGCGGCTCCAAGCAGGCAAATTGTTCCAGCTCTGGCTGGACATCCTCCAGGGAGGTTCTTGAGGTGAAGGGTCCCATTGTCAGCACCGATGACCCAGACGCTCTGGGCATCAAGCCCCACTTAGCCTCGAGGAAGGCAGCCAGGCTGCGTTCCAAGGCCGCCATCCTGGCTTCAATGCAGTAGGCTCCACAGCGGCTGGTTCAGGCCTCGACTGAATTGAGCCTGCAGCCGGCTCTCTCGATAGGGAATCACCAATGGTGAACGCATCAAAGGACTGAGCCTGATCCCCTGATGCAGTGGGAGTCCAGGGCAGCTTAGAGGACCACCCGACCATTGTCCTCAGCGTCAGGTCGAGGATTCCAAGGCCATGTACCCCTGGCTCCGAGATCGGACTTCAACTTAGACAATGACTTCGACCCATGGAGGAGGTCCTCCAAGGATGACGGCTCGGATCGAGCACATGCGCATGATGCCGAGTCGTTGGACGCAGTCTCAGAGGACAGCAATTCCATACTCGATGCCGGCCCCGTGGCAGAGGCCTTCAAGCCACACAGTTCCTCCCGTTGCTTTTCTCGATTCCTCCAGCTCTTGCTCAACATCTGCAGGCAGAGCAGTCAAGTGGGGTTGTCGTGATCCGCACCAAGGCACTTGATACAGCAACTGTGGCAGTCCGTTATGGATATGGTATGGGGGCATTTGCCACATTGCTTAAAACTACTGACCAAAGACATGGCGGGGAAGATGGCACTTGCGAGATCAAACTCAGATGTCTCGGTCAGGGAGAGCATGAGAAAAGACATGCACACTGAAAAGAAAAAGGCCCCGAGAAAAGAGCCGAGCCCAGGTGTAGCGGACGGAATCAGAGCTGTGCTGCCGTGCAAGAGGGAGTTCGCCAGTGGAAGTGTGTTGCAGAGGACCCTCAGGCAGCTGCTTATTTAGCTACCAACGAACATCAGCAGGGGTCCTGTGGGGTTATAAAACTCCTCCCCACGGCCCTTGGGCCGTGGCCCGAAGGGGCGTGCCCAAATGGGCAGGACACGCTGCTTTGGCGCCCCTTCGGTGACCGACAGTGTCTTGGAAGATTGGCTACTGGCGGTATCTGGATTATGAGGTATTGAGTTTTTATTCTGTTTTGTGAAGCTAGCTGGCAGTCTACCGAGATTATGGGGAAATGGAAAGTGAAGAAGACAGCAGCTGCTGAGTCGGGCTCCATGGCCACTGGGGAGTTTAAGGTTGTGGGTTCACTTGATAAACATTTCTTGACTTTACCGGAGATCTGCTCTCCCACTGAAGGGTCGTCCCTCAGCTCCATTGAACAGTTCCCTCCTCCACCTCCAATCCCTCAACTTTCATCTATGGACTATGGATTGAATATGGCATTTCCGTTGTCTTATTCTCCAGGCTCGATGCCGAACCCTGTCACTTTGTCCACTGGTATTAAGGGTTTAAATCCTCCGGAGGAGGAAATTACTCTTAAAAGATTTATGGTCTGCTATTGCAAATATTTTTGTTAAACTTTCTACTTCTGTGGAGCCTCTGTGTACTTTTATGCAGGAATCTATTCAGAAATTTACTGAGGTAGATAGTAAGTTGGTTGAGGTAACAAATGTGTTTACATTGAATAGTCAATTTCTAACCATACAGCAGACTAGTTCTGCAGCTATAAAAGATTCTTTGGAAAATAATGCAAGGGCCTTCAACCTTCATTTTTTAAATTTTCCCTTGACATCTTTACTTTCTCCTCAGATCCTTCTTGATAAATATTTTAATGAACGTTTGTTATTTCCTAAAAAAGTTGTTATTCAAAGTTGTTACTATATACCAGCGGGAAAGCATCAGATGGATAAGACTGTAGATGGGGTAGATGTGTTATCTGTATATGTTAACGTAGACTTAACTAATTTCTTGGAAGATTCTACTGATATGATTGCTAAAAGGGCCACTTTGTTGGTCTTTTTTTCTTTTATTTCAGATTAAATTTGGGTACTGAAGGCTTATTTTAAGAATAAGAATAAACTTTTCTGTGGGTATAAACTGTATATATTTCTCAATGTCCCTAAGTATACCCAGGCCCGTAGAAGAGGTTTTCTAGTCCTGAAGTCTCGGGTAGTTGAGTTGGGAGCTACTTTTTTTTACTTAGATAGCCATGTAAATGTATTATATCATTTCAAGGGCATACTTATATATTTTTTGTGTTTCTCATTTAGAAAGGTTTCTTTTGGCTAGGAAGAAGTACGAATGGGTTTTTTTTTTGTTTATCTGCTGATTTCTGATGGAGGGGGGGTTTTGTCTTAACCTCTGGATTTTTTTCTTTCTTTTTTTTGCTTGGTGTATCTGAGGGTTTTTACAGCTCATCGTTATGTGGACTAATGTAAGTATGGTGAATATTGAATTACTTGTCATGCTCATATGCTTTGGATTATTGCATGTCTTTAAATGTTTGTGATTGTAATATAACTTACATTTTTCAATAAGCATATTGATGATAAAAAAAAAAAAAGGACCTGAGAAAAACACGACATCGAGGCAAGGGTGGACTTGGGTGGCGAGAAGGTGATCCGGAACCGACCGGTAAAAAGCTGTGCAAAAACACTAAGAGAAAAAGGATAGAAAAAAAATCAACTTTTACTGGGGATAACAGACAGGATGTCTACAGGGCTAAGCAGAAAAAAAGAAGACTGAAGTAAGATAGCATCCCTGAGCAGGATGATGGGGAGGGAATCTGCGCAGGCTCCATCGATGCCGAAGTCACCCATATGTGAGGGCTGACTTCCTGCTTGTTCCCAGAAAAAAATTATGTGTGCATTTTACACAGAGCACGTTCAAAAGGATAGTAGAAGAGGAGACCAGGGACAGACTATAGGACATGCTTACTGAAGGACAGCACATGCTAACTTTCATTAATGCGCGTTAACGTTTTGTAAACATGCCCCATGTGTACATAAGAACATAAGATATGCCATACTGGGTCAGACCGAGGTCCATCAAGCCCAGTATCCTGTTTCCAACAGTGGCCAATCTAGGTCATACGTACCTAGCAATATCCCCAAAAGACACAGGTTCCACAGTGCTTGTACTGGGTCAAGCATTGATATCCTGGGTCCCTTTTTAATAGTGGTTTATGGACCTTTCCTCCAGGAACTTGTCCAAACCTTTTTTAAACCCAGCTATACTAACAGCCTTTACTACATCCTCCGGTAGCAGATTCCAGAGTTTGATTACACGTTGAGTGAAAAAATATTTTCTCTTATTTGTCTTAAATAGTTTACCCTGTAGCTTCATTACATGTCCCCTAGTCTTTCTATACTCTGATAGCGTAAACAATTGATCCACGTTTATCCGTTCCACTCCATTCATTAATTTATAGACCTCTATCATATCTCCCCTCAGCCGTCTCTTCTCCAGGCTAAAGAGCCCTAACCTTCTTAGCCTCTCTTCATAGGAGTAGCCTTCCATCCCCTTCACCAATTTGGTGGCTCTTCTCTGTACTTTTTCTAATAACACTATGTCCTTTTTAAGATACGGTGACCAGAATTGCACACAATATTCAAGGTGCGGTCGTACCATGGAGCGATACAGAGGCATTATAACATCCTTTGTTTTATTCTCCATCCCTTTCCTTATGATACCTAGCATTCTATTTGCTTTCTTGGCCGCCGCTGCACACTGGGCGGAGGGTTTTAACATGTTATCCACGATGACTCCTAAATCTTTTTCCTGGGTGGTGGTTTCTAATGTGGAGCCTTGCATCGTGTAACTATAGTGTGGGTTGTTCTTTCCTAGGTGCATAACTTTGCACTTGTCCACATTCAATTTCATCTGCCATTTGGATGCCCAGTCTTCCAATTTATCCAGATCCTCCTGCAGTTTTCCACAATCCTCTTGGGTTTTAACAACTTTAAACAGTTTTGTGTCATCTGCAAATTTGATAACATCACTAGTTATTCCCTTTTCCAGGTCATTTATGAATATGTCAAAAAGCAGCGGACCCAGTACAGATCCCTGGGGTACTCCACTATTCACCTTTTTCCATTGGGAATATTGGCCATTTAGCCCTACCCTCTGCTTTCTATCTTTTAACCAGTTCCCGATCCACAATAGTACACTGCCTCCTATCCCATGACTACCTGTTTATGCACACCTTCAAAAAAACATATCAGATTAGTAAAACAAGATCTTCCTTGTCTAAAGCCATGTTGGCTGTCTCCCATTAGGCCATGACTATCTACATGCTGTGTAATTTTGTTCTTTATGATGGTTTCTACCATTTTCCCTGGTACTGACGTCAGGCTCACCGGTCTGTAATTTCCTGGGTCACCCCTGGAACCCTTTTTAAAAATTGGTGTTACATTGGCGACCCTCCAATCTTCAGGTATTACAGATGATTTTAATGAAAGTTCACAGATTACCAATAGCAGGTCTGCAATCTCATATTTCAGTTCTTTCAACACTCTGGGATGTATACCATCCGGTCCAGGTGATTTGCTACTATTCAGTTTATCAAATAGTTGTAATATATCTTCCCGGTGTAGCGATATTTCTCTCAATTCCTCTGCAGTATCACTTTTAAATACCACTTCAGTCTTGGGTAACATCTCTACATCTTCCTCAGTAAAGACCGAAGCAAAGAATTCATTCAGTCTCTCTGCTATAGCCTTGTTTCCTCTTACTGCCCCTTTTACCCCTCTATCATCTAATGGTCCAATTGACTCTCTCACAGGCCTTTTGCTACGAATGTACTTGAAAAAGTCTTTATTTCGTGTTTTTGCTTCCGTAGCAAGTTTCTTCTCAAATTCCCGCTTTGCCTGCCTTATGAATGCTTTGCATTTAACTTGCCAGTGCTTGTGCTATTTCCAGTTTTCATCATTTGGCTCTTTTTTCCATTTCCTGAAGGTTGCTTTTTTGGCAGCAACAGCCTCTCTGACCTCACCTTTAAACCATGCTGGCAGTTTTTTGGACTTTCTTCCACTTTTACTAATGCGTGGAATACAGCTGGTCTGGGCTTCGAGGATAGTAAATAACACCCAAGCTTGCTGTAAGTCTTTAACCTTTGGAACCGCTCCTTTTAGTTTTTTCCTAACTATATTCCTCATTCTATCATAGTCTCCCTTTTGAAAGTTAAAAGGTAGTACTGTGGATGCCTTTACTATCTGTCCTCCACTAATTAAATCAAACATGATCATACTATGATCACTATTGCCAAGTGGTCCCAACACCCTTATTTCTTGCACCAGATCTGGCGTTCCACTAAGGACTAGGTCCAGTATGGCTTCCCCTCTGGTCGGTTCATGAACCAGCTGCTCCAAGAAGCAGTCATTTATTCCATCTAGAAACTTTATCTCTTTAGCTTGTCCTGCTGTGACACTGACCCAGTCGATACCGGGGTAATTGAAATCACCCATTATTACTACTCTGTTGTGACTTTTGCTAGCTTCCTTGATTTCTTTGAGCATTTCATCATCCATTTGTTCATTCTGGCCAGGCGGTCGATAGTATACTCCAACTGCCATCACCTTCCCCTTCATAAATGGAATTTCAATCCATAGAGATTCTACAGCAAATTTTGTTCCCTTTAACAACTTTAATCCTTTCTGACTCAATGCCCTCTCTAACATAGAGCGCAACCCCTCCACCAATTTGATCAGCTCTATCATTACGATATAGTGTGTATCCAGGTATCACAGTGTCCCACTGGTTATCCTCCTTCCACCATGTCTCTGAGAGTGCAATCATATCTAACCTCTCATTTAGTGCTATATATTCTACCTCTCCCATTTTATTGTTTAGACTTCTAGCATTGGCATACAAGCATTTTAGAGACTGTATTTTATTCATATTAATCTGGCTATTGGTAGGCAGGGGTAATTTGGAATCTTTATGCTCTGTCTGCTCCTTACTCAAGGGCATTTGGGCTACTATACTCCCTTTTGGAACCTCACTGCTTTTGGTAGTATCCTTCAAGGATACCTTTGTCCGAACCATGCACTCCTGGGTGACTGTCGGCTTTCCCCTAATTTCTAGTTTAAAAGCTTCTCTATCTCTATTTTAAAGGTTAATGCCAGCAGTCTGGTCCCATCCTGATGAAGGTGAAGCCCATCCCTTCGGAAGAGCCCCCCTTTCCCCAGAATGTTCCCCAGTTCCTAACAAATCCAAACCCCCCATCCTTGCACCATTGTCTCATCCACGCATTGAGACTCCGGAGCTCTGCCTGTCTTTTGGGTCCTGCACGTGGAACAGGAAGCATTTCGGAGAACACTATCCTGGAAGTTCTGGATTTCAACTTCTTACCTAAAAGCTTAAATTTAGCCTCCAGAACTTCCCTACCACATTTTCCTATGTCATTGGTACCAACATGTACCAAGACAGCAGACTCCTCCCCAGCACTATCTATGATCCTATCTAGGCGGTGCGTGAGGTCCGCTACCGTTCACACCAGGCAGGCATGTTACCAGGCGATCCTCATGTCCACCAGCCACCCAGCTATCTACATTCCTAATGATTGAATCACCAACTATAACAGCTGTCCTGACCCTCCCCTCATGGGGACATGGCCCTGGAGGAACGTCCTCAGTGCGAGAGGGTTTTACATCACCTGGAGGACAGGTCCTAGTTACAGGATCACTTCCTGCCACACCAGGGTGATGCTCTCCTGTCACGTGACCTCTCTCCTCCATGGCAACAGGGATGCTGCCAGACTGGAGGTGGGACTTCAGGACTATATCCCTGTAGGTCTCGTCCATGTACTTCTCTGTCTTTCTTATGTCTTCCAGGTCTGCTACTCTAGCCTCTAGAGAACGGACTCGTTCCCTGAGAGCAAAGAGTTCTTTGCACTTAGTGCATATGTAAGACCTCTCACCAACTGGGAGAAAATCATACATGTGACACTCAATGCAAAAGACCGGAGAACCCCCATCTCGTTGCTGGACTTCTGTCTGCATCTTAGTTTAAAGCTTGTGTTTAGGTCTTTTAAATTCTGTATATAATAAGGATTGGTGTGGATGCTTATACCAATAAAAGTGTATCTAATACCCCTAATACACCTTGTGTACCTGAAGCTTAAGTAATTAATCTCAGGTCCTCTGTGTATGACTGATTTGGATAACGAGCTGCACCTGAGAGCAGCCCCTTTCCTCTAAGATGTGCAAGTACCTATAAAACTACAATTACCCCAGGGGTGGGTGGGAGCTGGGGAGGGAGGGAGGGAGGGAGATAAGTCCTATTAAAGAGGGCAGTTACAAGGTACCCTGTCCTGAACCCTCAGCAGGGGGGAAGGGGGTACCACACAAAGCCAAGTTAGTTGAGAGAGGCAAGATAAGTTATAGCTGAGAAGGCTGAACTAGCAAACCACTAAGACAAACAATAAATAATTAAATAAACAGTTAGACAAACAATAAATAATTAATAAACAGCTAGAACTCACAGCAAGGTGTCACAGGAGACAAATATCCACTTCTCTAGCAGAGCACTGTAAAAAGCACTGCTCTTCTCTGATCAGAGAAAAGCAGACTAAAACAGACTATGCACACGTGGAGGAAACAGGAAGATGGTTACACAATACCTCAGCCGGGGGGGGGGGTGGGGAGGAGTCACTCAGGCAGGCTATGACAGGAAAAAAAGTTTAACACACAGCAGGTTCTGGGGAGAGAGATTTAATTTAAAATGAACAGTTAACCTGGCTACCACACAAAGCCCAGTTAGTTGAGAGAGGCAAGGTAAGTTAAAGCTGAGAAGGCTGAACTAGCACACCACTAAGACAAACAATAAATAATTAAATAAACAGTTAGACAAACAATAAATAATTAATGAACAGCTAGAACTCACAGCAAGGTGTCACAGGAGACAAATATCCACTTCTCTAGCAGAGCACTGTAAAAAGCACTGCTCTTCTCTGATCAGAATTTTATCACTTGCTGACCACAATGCATAGATCTGTAGCAGTGGCTGAAGGACAGGCATAGGGCCCTTTACACCAAAAGCTCCTACACTGTAGCACCAGGTAGCTGGTGGCTGAAATCAGGGTGTAGACCAAAGCTTGGTAGGTTAAAATCTCTACTTATCCAACTCACTGTCACATAAACAGATAGAAGACCAACTAACATATTTTGACTGCCCAGTTATTTCCATCTGTAATGCTAAAGTAATATCAGGTTCTATCCACAAAAGTGTGATCGCATATAAGATATTACTCCTTATCCATGTCAGTTTCCACAACCTCAGCTAGATTATTCCAGGCATCTAGCAACCTCTCTGTAAAGTATTATCTCATGTTTCCTCTGACGCCTTTCTCCAACCATAAGAACATAACATATGCCATACTGGGTCAGACCAAGGTCCATCAAGCCCAGTATCCTGTTTCCAACAGTGGCCAATTTAGGTCATATGTACCTAGCAGTTTCCCCAAAAGACACAGGTTTCACATTGCTTGTATTGGGTCAAGCAGTGATATCCTGGGTCCCTTTCTAATAATGGTTTATGGATCTTTCCTCCAGGAATTTGTCCAGAAATCTTTTAAACCCAGCTACACTAACAGCCTTTACTACATCCTCCGGTAACAAATTCCAGAGTTTGATTACACATTGAGTGAAAAAATATTTTCTTTTATTAGTCTTAAATAGTTTACCCTGTAGCTTCATTGCATGTCGCCTAGTCTTTCTATATTCTGATAACATAAACAATCAATCTACGTTTACCCGTTCCATTCCGTTCATTAATTTATAGAATTCTATCAAATCTCTCCTCAGCCGTCTCTTTTCCGGATTAAAGAGCCCTAACCTTTTTAGCCTTTCTTCATAGGGGTATCCTTCCATCCCCTTTACCATTTTCGTGGCTCTTCTCTGAACCTTTTCTAATAACGCTATATCCTTTCTAAGATACGGCGACCAGAATTGCACACAATATTCAAGGTGCGGTCTCACCATGGAACGGTATAGAGGCATTATAATATCCTTTGTTTTATCTTCCATTCCTTTCCTTATGATACCTAGCATTCTATTTGCTCTTTTGGCCACCGCTGCACACTGGGCCGAGGGTTTTAACATGTTATCCACACTGACACCTAAATCTTTTTCCTGTGTGGTGGTTCCTAATGAGGAACCATGCATCGTGTAAGCATAATTTGGGTTGTTCTTCCCTAGGTGTATAACTTTGCACTTGTCCACATTAAATTTCATCTGCTATTTTGATGCCCAGTCTTCCAATTTATCAAGATCCTCTTGCAATTTTCCACAATCCTCTTGGGTTTTAACAACTTTAAATAGTTTTGTGTCATCTGCAGATTTGATAACCTCACTCGTTATTCTCTTTTCCAGGTCATTTGAATATGAATATGTCAAAAAGCAGTGGACCCAGCACAGATCCCTGGGGTACACCACTATTCACCTTTCTCCATTGGGAAAATTGGCCATTTAGCCATACCCTCTGCTTTCTATCTATTAACCAGTTCCTGATCCACAATAGTACACTGCCTCCTATCCCATGACTCTTTAGTTTTGCCAAAAGTCTCTGATGAGGGACCTTGTCAAAGGCTTTCATAAAGTCCAAATACACTATATCAAACGACTCACCTTTGTCTACCTGTGTACACCTTCAAAAAAACATAACAGATTAGTAAGACAAGATCTTCCTTGTCTAAAGCCATGTAGCCTGTCTCCCATTAAGCCATGACTATCTACATGTTCAGCAATTTTGTGCTTTATGATGGTTTCTACCATTTTTCCCAGTACTGCTGTCAGGCTCACCGGTCTGTAGTTTCCCGGATCATCCCTGGAACCCTTTTTAAAAATTGGGGTTACGTTCGCCATCCTCCAATCTTCAGGTATTACAGATGATTTTAATGATAGTTCACAGATTACTAATAGCAGGTCTGCAATCTCATATTTCAGTTCTTTCAACACCCTTGAATGTATATCATCCGGCCCAGGTGATTTGCTACTATTCAGTTTATCAAATAGCTGTAATACATCTTCCCGATGTATTGATATTTCCTTCAATTCTTCCACACCTTTAAATAACACTTCAGTCATGGGTAACATCCCTACATCTTCTTCAGTAAAGACCGAAGCAAAGAATTCATTCAGTCTCTCCGCTATCGCCTTGTCGCCTCTTAGTGCTCCTTTAACCCCTTTATCATCTAATGGACCAACTGACTCTCTCAAAGGTTTTTTGCTACGAGTGTACTTGAAAAAGTCTTTATTATGCGTTTTTGCTTCCACAGAAAGCTTCTTCTCAAATTCTCCCTTTGCCTGCCTTATCAATGCCTTGCATTTAACTTGCCAGTGCTTGTGCTGTTTCCAGGTTTTGTCATTTGGCTCTTTTTTCCATTTCCTGAAAGATGCCTTTTTGGCAACAACAGCCTCTCTGACCTCACCTTTAAACCATGCTGGCAGTTTTTGGACTTCCTTCCACTTTTCTTAAAGCGTGGAATACAGCTGGTCTGGGCTTCCAAGATAGTATTTTTCAACAACACCCAAGCTTGATGTAAGTCTTTAACCTTTGCAACTGCTCCTTTTAGTTTTTTCTTAACTATTTTCCTCATTTTATCATAGTCTCCCTATCTACCTTTCGAAAGTTAAAAGGTAGTACTGTGGATTTCCTTACTATCCCTCCTCCACTAATTAAATCAAAGGCGATCATGCTATGATCACTATTGCCAAGTGGCCCCAACACCCTTATCTCTTACACCAGATTTGGTGTTCCACTAAAGACTAGGTCCAATATGGCTTCCCCTCTGGTCAGTTCATGAACCAGCTGCTCCAAGAAGCAGTCACTTATTTCATCTAGGAACTTTATCTCCCTAGCATGTCCTGCCATGAAACTGACCCAGTTGATACCGGGGTAATTGAAATCACCCATTATTACTACTGTGTTGTAACTTTTGTTAGCTTCCTTGATTTCTTTGAGCATTTCATCATCCATTTGTTCATTCTGGCCAGGCGGTCAATAGTACACCCCCACTGCCATCGCCTTCCCCTTTTTACATGGAATTTCAATCCATAGAGCTTCTACAGCAAATTTTGTTTCCTGCAAAACTTTTTATTTAAACGTATTTCTATACCACCTTATCCTGCAATCAAGGCGGTCTGAACAGCAAACAATCAATAAGCTACAGTGTATAGTGTGCACATGCAGTGAATAGTGTATGCGTGTGAGTGTGTCTGGACATTGATTCTTGTGGTGCTATTTACAGCGTGCGCTATTTACAATGCTATGGGTATCAGTTCCTTGCTTAATTACAATTATAGTGACATGTGGGGGGAACTGAGGTGTCTGTTGCATGGTTTAAGTTAAAATTTAATCCTTTCTGACTCAATGCCCTCTCTAACATAGAGCACAACCCCTCCACCAATTTGACCAGCTCTATCATTACGACATAGTTTGTACCCAGGTATCATAGTGTCCCACTGGTTGTCCTCTTTCCACCATGTCTCAGATTCCAAATCATATCTAACCTCTTATTTAGTGCTATATATTCTAACTCTCCCATCTTATTTTTTAGACTTCTAGCATTTGTATACAAGCATTTTAGAGACTGCATTTTATTCATATTAATTTGGCTATTGGTAGGCATGGCTAATTTGGGATCTTTAAGCTCTGTCTGTTCCATACTCGAGGGCATTTGGGCTACTTTAATCTTTTTTGGAACCTCCCTGTTTTTGATAGTATCCTAAAAGGATACATTCTTCTGAACCATGCGCTCTTGTGCGACTGTCGGCTTTCCCCTATTATCTAGTTTACAAGCTGCTATATTTCCTTTTTAAAGGTTAATGCCAGCAGCCTTGTTCCATCCCGGTTAAGGTGAAGCCTATCCCTTCGGAAGAGCCCCTCCTTTCCCCAGAATGTTCCCCAATTCCTAACAAATCCAAAACCCTCATCCTTGCACCATCGTCTCATCCACGCATTGAGACTCCGGAGCTCTGCCTGCCTTTTGGGTCCTGCGCGTGGAACAGGAAGCATTTCGGAGAACGCTACCCTGGAAGCTCTGGATTTAAACTTCCTACCTAAAAGCCTAAATTTAGCCTCCAGAACCTCCCTACCACATTTTCCTATGTCATTGGTACCGACATGTACCAAGACAGCAAACTCCTCCCCAGCACTATCTAAGACCTTATCTAGGTGGTGCGTGAGGTCCACTACCTTCGCACCAGGCAGGCATGTTACCAGGTGATCCTCACATCCACCAGACACCCAACTATCTACATGCCTAATGATCGAATCACCAACTATAACGGCTGTCCTAACCCTTCCCTCATGGGCACATGGCCCTGGAGAAACTTCCTCGGTGCGAGAGGGTTTTACATCACCTGGAGGACAGGTCCCAGTTACAGGATCACTTCCTGCCACACCAGGGCGATGCTCTCCTATCACGTGACCTCTCTCCTCCATGGCAACAGGGATGCTACCAGACTGGAGGTGGGACTTCAGGACTATATCCCTGTAGGTCTCGTCTATGTACCTCTCTGTCTTTCTTATGTCTTCCAAGTCTGCTACTCTAGCCTCTAGAGAACGGACTCGTTCCCTGAGAGCAAAGAGCTCCTTGCACCTAGTTCACACGTAAGACCTCTCACCAACTGGGAGAAAATCATACATGTGACACTCAATGCAAAAGACTGAAAAGCCCTCATCTTGCTGCTGGACTGCTGTCTGCATATTAGTTTTAAGCTTGTGTTTAGATCTTTAAGTTCTTTACTTACTAAGGGTTGCTATGGATACTTATACTAATAAAATTGTACCTAATACGTTTAATATACCTTGTTCACATGAAGCTTAATTAATCTCAGGTCCTTAGTGTATGACTGATTTGGATAACGAGCTACACCTGAGAGCACCTTCTTTCCTTTAAGATGTGTAAGTACCTATAAAGCTACGATTAACCCAGGGGTGGGTGGGTGTTGGGGAGGGAGGGAGGAAAATAACACTTATTAAAAGTTGGCTGCTACACAGTACCCTGTCCTGCTAGGCTCTGACTTGTTATGAAATTTAAACTAGAAGCTCTCTGCTGGGTTCTAAATTTAACCAGAAAGCACTCTTTTGTGTTTTAAATTTAAACTAAAAGTACTTTGTTGATACTAGGCCCTGAGTGAGTATTAAATTTAAACTACAAGCTCTCTGCTGGGTATGAAATCTAACAAGAAAGCTCTCTTCAGTGTTTTAAATTTAAACTTAAACTGCTGCTACTAGGCCCTGACTGATTTAACAAATACACTGTGTTCACAGATTAATCAGCTTTAATCTAAAGAAGTCCCTTCAGAAAAATTCCCAGAAGTATATACTCACAATTGCAGATCTCTCTCCAGAAGTAGCAGTCCCCTTTTCTAGTCCTTCAAGACTCCAACTTTGTATCATATCCCCTTGTCCCTGAAATCCATTTTCTATAGAAAAATTTCCTTTCCTGTCCTTTATGAAAGCCTGTCTAGCATTTGACTGCTTCTGTCATATGCCCTTTCCATTCTTTAGCATTTATACATCCTTTCTTTGTAGGATTTGTGTTCCAGGCCCTGCATCATTTTCGTAACTCTTCTTTGAAACACTTCTATCATCCTCATGTCCTTAGAAAGGTTTGGCCTTTAGAAATGAACACAGTGTTTGAGATCTCACTGATGTCCTATACAAGAGTAATATTTCCTCCTTTCTTCTGCCGATCATATCTCCAGGAGTAATCGTCTTCGATGACCACAAAGTATCAGTCAGTGTAAGAAAGCAGCAGGAAAAGCTTACAGTATGCTCAGGTGCAAAAGTAGACAATATATACATCGAGAAAGGAACAGCAGAGGAGCAAGACCTCCGCACATAGCACAGGAAACACAAGGGTGAAGGTCGGATACACAGGTGCAAAAGGATTTTATTTCAGAAACCCCAAACCTTCCGACAATATATACATCTACATACACTAATACTACAGCCATGCCATCTTGACAGCGCCCGATTTCATGTTGTCTAGAGAGATAATCAGGGCCAGGCCTGGTTAGTACTTGGATGGGAGACCACCTTGGAATGCCAAGTGCTATAGGCTTACTGTGTAGGAGAAAGGCCTGGCAATTTACTTCCAGCCGTACCTTGCCAAGAAAATCTGATAGTCACAACATGGTCAACTATCCACAGGGTTGCCAGGAGTTCACATCGACTTGATGGCACTCAACAACATACACACTAATATATATGCTTGTGTAAAACAAGCACTTCTTACATATAAGAACATAAGATATGCCATACTGGGTCAGACCAAGGTCCATCAAGCCCAGCATTCTGTTTCCAACAGTGGCCAATCTAGGTCATACGTACCTAGCAGTTTCCCCAAGGGACACAGGTTCCACAATGCTGGTTCAAGCATTGATATCCTGGGTCCCTTCTTAATAATGGTTTATGGACCTTTCCTCCAGGAACTTGTCCAAACCTTTTTTAAACCCAGCTACACTAACAGCCTTTACTACATCCTCCGGCAACAAATTCCAGAGTTTGATTACACGTTGAGTGAAAAATATTTTCTTTTATTAGTCTTAAATAGTTTACCCTGTAGCTTCATTGCATGTCCCCTAGTCTTTCCATATTCTGATAAGGTAAACAATCGATCTACGTTTACCCGTTCCACTCCGTTCATTAATTTATAGACTTCTATCATATCTCCCCTCAGCCGTCTCTTCTCCAGGCTAAAGAGCCCCAACCTTTTTAGCCTTTCTTCATAGGAGTAGCTTTCCATCCCCTTTACCATTTTGGTGGCTCTTCTCTGAACCTTTTCTAAAATCGCTATATCCTTTTTAAGATACGGCGACCAGAATTGCACACAATATTCAAGGTGCGGTCTCACCATGGAACGATATAGAGGCATTATAATATCTTTTGTTTTATTTTCCATTCCTTTCCTTATCATACCTAGCATTCTATTTGCTCTCTTGGCCGCCGCTGCACACTGGGCCGAGGGTTTTAACAAGGTATCCACAATGACGCCTAAATCTTTTTCCTGGGTGGTGGTTCCTAATGTGGAACCTTGCATCGTGTAACCATAGTTTGGGTTGTTCTTCCCTAGGTGCATAACCTTGCACTTCTCCACATTAAATTTCATCTGCCATTTTGATGCCCAGTCTTCCAATTTATCAAGATCCTCTTGCAATTTTCCACAATCCTCCTGGGTTTTAACAACTTTAAATAGTTTTGTGTCATCTGCAAATTTGATAACCTCACTTGTTATCCACTTTCCAGGTCATTTATGAATATGTCAAAAAGCAGCGGACCCAGCACAGATCCCTGGGGTACACCACTATTCACCTTTCTCCATTGGGAAAATTGGCCATTTAGCCCTACCCTCTGCTTTCTATCTTTTAACCAGTTCCTGATCCACAGTAGTACACTGCCTCCTATCCCATGACTCTTTAGTTTTGCCAAAAGTCTCTCATGAGGGACCTTGTCAAAGGCTTTCTGAAAGTCCAGATACACAATATCAACAGACTCACCTTTGTCCACCTGTTTATTCACTCCTTCAAAAAAACATAACAGATTAGTAAGACAAGATCTTCCTTGTCTAAAGCCATGTTGGCTGTCTCCCATTAGGTCATGACTACCTACATGCTGAGTAATTTTATTCTTTATGATGGTTTCTACTATTTTTCCCGGTACTGATGTCAGGCTCACTGGTCTGTAGTTTCCCGGATCACCCCTCGAACCCTTTTTAAAAATTGGTGTTACATTGGCGATCCTCCAATCCTCAGGTATTAGAGATGATTTTAATGATAGTTCACAGATTACTGATAGCAGGTCTGCAATCTCAAATTTCAGTTCTTTCAACACCCTTGGATGTATACCATCCGGCCCAGGTGATTTGCTACTCTTCAGTTTATCTAATAGTTGTAAGACATCTTCCCGATGTATCGATATTTCCTTCAATTCTTTCACACCTTTAAATACCACTTCAGTCATGGGTAACATCCCTACATCTTCCTCAGTAAAGACCGAAGCAAAGAATTCATTCAGTCTCTCCGCTATCGCCTTGTCGCCTCTTAGTGCTCCTTTAACCCCTTTATCATCTAATGGACCAACTGACTCTCTCACAGGTTTTTTGCTACGAATGTACTTGAAAAGGTCTTTATTTCGCGTTTTTGCTTCCGCAGCAAGCTTCTTCTCAAATTCTCTCTTTGCCTGCCTTATCAATGCCTTGCATTTGACTTGCCAGTGCTTGTGCTGTTTCCAGGTTTCATCATTTGGCTCTTTTTTCCATTTCCTGAAAGATGCTTTTTTGGCAACAACAGCCTCTCTGACCTCACCTTTAAACCATGCTGGCAGTTTTTTTGGACTTCCTTCCACTTTTCTTAAAGCGTGGAATACAGCTGGTCTGGACTTCCAAGATAGTATTTTTCAACAACACCCAAGCTTGATGTACGTCTTTAACCTTTGCAAACTGCTCCTCTTAGTTTTTTCTTAACTGTTTTCCTCATTTTATCATAGTCTCCCTTTCGAAAGTTAAAGGGTAGTACTGTGGATTTCCTTACTATCCCTCCTCCACTAATTAAATCAAAGGTGATCATGCTATGATCACTATTGCCAAGTGGCCCCAACACCCTTATCTCTTGCACTACATCTGGTGTTCCACTAAGGACTAGGTCTAATATTGCTTCCCCTCTGGTTGGTTCATGAACCAGCTGCTCCAAGAAGCAGTCATTTATTTCATCTAGGAACTTTATCTCCCTAGCATGTCCTGTTGTGACACTGACCCAGTCGATGCCGGGGTAATTGAAATCACCCATTATTATTACTGCACTGTAACGTTTGCTAGCTTCCTTGATTTCTTTGAGCATTTCATCATCCATTTGCTCATTCTGGCCAGGCGGACGATAGTACACCCCCACTGCCATCGCCTTCCCCTTTTTACATGGAATTTCAATCCATAGAGATTCTACAGCAAATTTTGTTTCTTGCAAAACTTTAATCCTTTCTGACTCAATGCCCTCTCTAACATAGAGCGCAACCCCTCCACCAATTTGGTCAGCTCTATCATTACGATATAGTTTGTACCCAGGTATCACAGTGTCCCACTGGTTGTCCTCCTTCCACCATGTCTCTGATATTCCAATCATATCTAACCTCTCGTTTAGTGCTATATATTCTATCTCTCCCATCTTGTTTTGTAGACTTCTAGCATTTGCATACAAGCATTGTAGAGACTGTATTTTATTCATATTAATTTGGCTATTGGTAGACATGGGTAATTTGGGATCTTTAAGTTCTGTCTGCTCCATACTCGAGGGCATTTGGGCTACTTTACTCTTTTTTGGAACCTCTCTGCTTTTTGTAGTATCCTTCAAGGATACATTCTTCCGAACCATGCGCTCTTGGGCGACTGTCGGCTTTCCCCTATTATCTAGTTTAAAAGCTGCTCTATCTCCTTTTTAAAGGTTAATGCCAGCAGCCTGGTTCCATCCCGGTTAAGGTGAAGCCCATCCCTTCGGAAGAGCCCCTCCTTTCCCCAGAATGTTCCCCAGTTCCTAACAAATCCGAACCCCTCATCTCTGCACCATTGTCTCATCCACGCATTGAGACTCCGGAGCTCTGCCTGCCTTTTGGGTCCTGCGCGTGGAACGGGAAGCATTTCGGAGAACGCTACCCTGGAAGTTCTGGATTTCAACTTCCTACCTAAAAGCCTAAATTTAGCTTCCAGAACCTCCCTACCACATTTTCCTATGTCATTGGTACCGACATGTACCAAGACAGCAGACTCCTCCCCAGCACTATCTAAGACCTTATCTAGGTTGCGTGTGAGGTCCGCTACCTTCGCACCAGGCAGGCATGTTACCAGGCGATCCTCACGTCCACCAGCCACCCAGCTATCTACATGCCTAATGATCGAATCACCAACTATAACTGCTGTCCTAACCCCTCCCTCATGGGCACTTGGCCCTGGAGAAACCTCCTCGGTGCGAGAGGGGTTTACATCACCTGGAGGACAGGTCCTAGTTACAGGATCACTTCCTGCCACACCAGGGTGATGCTCTCCTGTCACGTGACCCCTCTCCTCCATGGCAACAGGGATGCTGCCAGACTGGAGGTGGGACTTCAGGACTATATCCCTGTAGGTCTCGTCTATGTATCTCTCTGTCTGTCTTATGTTTTCCAAGTCTGCTACTCTAGCCTCTAGAAAACGGACTCGTTCCCTGAGAGCAGAGAGCTCCTTGCACCTAGTGCACACGTAAGACCTCTCACCAGCTGGGAGAAAATCATACATGTGACACTCAATGCAAAAGACTGGAAAGCCCACATCCCGCTGCTGGACTGCTGTCTGCATCTTAGTTTTAAGTTTGTGTTTAGATCTTTAAGTTCTTTATGTACTAAAGGGTGCTATGGATATTTATACCACTAAAACTGTACCTAAGAAGTTTAATATACCTTGTTCACCTGAAGCTTAATTAATCTCAGGTCCTTAGTGTATGACTGATTTGGGTAATGAGCTTCACCTGAGAGCACCTCCTGTGTTTTAAGTTGTGCAAGTACCTATAAAGCTGTGATTATCCCAGGGGAGGGTGGGTGTGGGGAGGGAGGGAGGGATATAACACTTATTAAAAAAGGGCTGCTACACAGTACCTTGTCCTGTGCCGCTGAGGTAAGCTATATTCTGATTTGATTTAAATTATAGCTCTTTGCTGCTACTAGGCTCTAACCTATTAAGAAATTTAAACTACAAGCTCTCTGCTGGATTCTTAATTTAACCAGAAAGCTTTCTTCTGTGTTTTAATTTGAAACTAAAAGTACTTTGCTGATGCTAGGCCCTGAGTGACTATGAAATTTAAACTACAGCTGTCTACTGGGTATGAAAGGTAACCAGAAAGTTCTCTTCTGTGTTTTAAATTGAATCTTAAACTGTTGCTACTAGGCCCTGACTGATTTAACTTTTTCGGGCATACATGCACATAGAAAGAGGCTATTGCAACACAGAGAAGAGCCTCTAGATTAGTGATCCAGACACTACCGCCTCTTCTTTTTTAGTGAGCCACACAGAAACAGCTTCTGGATAAGGATTCCAAAAACCTAGACTACACTTATGTACATACTTTTAATTGGGGCTCATTAAAGATGCAAATTGAGAAAGAATTATGTTCATTTCAGCTGCAATTCCATCAGCTCTGCAGTAATATAATAATGCGGCTCCAGTGCACTGAAAGGACTACTTCTGCTTTGTAATTTAGATAAGCTAATTGAAAGGTGGAAGGGAGTGATTCATTCTCACTTCAAACTGAAACTGTAACAGGTTTTTCCCCCTCATTGGACAAAGGCGGACATGCAGAGTGATTCACCATAATAGCATGAAAAAGCGGAGAACAAACCAAAAACTTGCACTTGTAAGGTTCAAACTTCAAAGGAAAAAAAAAAGGTCAAGTACTTATCAGCAAGATACTTATCTGGGAGCATGCAAATTCCGCACAACCACTCGACGGGTGCAGGTTAGCAAATGTTGCTTAAACAGAATGGGGGCTGAAACCACAGTAATCTTTTGAGTCAATGAAAACTGTGGAACTGCTAGTGAAAAAAATGTTTGATCTTGGCTCTGTAAGACAATGCATGCTTTTTATTATTATTTTTTTTTAATTGCCATCAAGTCAATGCTGACTCCTGGCGAGCCAGCAGCCCCGGGGTTTTCCTGGCAAGGTATGACCAGAAGTAGATTGCGAGGCCTTTTCTTCTCAGACAATGGAGGTTTAAGTAATTTGCCCAAGGCCACAAGGAGTGTCAGTAGGAACTGAACCCCAATCTCTTGGGTGCTAAGCTGTTGCTCTAACCACTAGGCTACCCTTCCACCCAGTGGAGCTACTAAGCCCAGTCATAACCTCAGCATCAACTACAATAAAACCAAAATCCTACACATTATAAGACATAACAAGTTCAAACCCTCAGCCACTATCAAAGTTTATGATATAGACCTCAATGTCAAGACTGAGGTCAAATATTTAGGAGTCATCCTCGACCAGGGTCTGCAGCTACAAGCTCAAATAAAACAAACCACAGAGCAGTCTACCACAAACAGGATTCTAAAGAACTTACGCCCTCTCTTAGACCCATGTGACTTTCGTACAGTCTGCCAGGCCATCACAACCCCCATCCTAGATTATTGCAACTCCATCTAAACACTAACAAATGCAAGGCCAAATAGTACGTATATCCTGTGATCCGGACCCCCCCCCCCCTCAAGCTCTCTAAAGAATCAGGAGTTCAGTGTGCGTGCTAGATGCCATTGTATCAATATTTTGCTCCCTCACTGCAAGGAATGCCTCCCGTTTCTTGACATTTCTTTTAGATTCTATGCATTCCAAAATTATCAATTGGAGGAAGCAGCTCCTCAATTCCCAAAACGTGGGTACCACAGATTCCTGCCACCGGCGGAGAAGGGGCTGTTTACTTACCACATATGCCTTTTGTACCAACAGCTGAGTCCAACATCCCCTAGGGCGGGAGGGGGCAAGCATGTCAAATATCACTAAGGCTTCTGTCCACTCTACCCTTTGACCAACAAGTGGGCTGACATAATTCTGCATCTGATGCCAATACCTCTGAATAGCCCCACACAACCACCACATGTTTCCTTGCATTGCCAATGGTGCAGAGCACAAGGGACAACTACCACCCTGTGTCAAATGACACCACAGTGCACGTCTTGGAGAGAAATGGGCACGACATACTGCCCAGAATTGCAGCTCTCGCAGCTTTGCCAACTGAATCCGTTCCCAAAAGTGTTTGAGCCAACTGGGGGACCCAATTCCTCCACCCACTTCTGCTTGACCCATGAAAAGTCCAGGGAGGCCAGCCATTCCCCCAATTTACCTGAATATCTGGAGACAGATAAACCCTCCGACTCTCCCAGTTTGAAAAATGGCAAAATCCGAGCAGCCATCTCCACCTCCAGGAATTCTCTTGTGAGAGATCCCACATAGCAACCTTTTAGGCCCAAAAGGTTTGCAAGAGCCCAACGCATCCACAACATGACCTAGATTCTGGATCCCTTGTGCTGCCCACTCTCGAAATGCCAGTTTCTGTTCCAGGCAAAAATTGCAGATTTTCCCTAAGGGGCAACCAGCTTGACACTGTCTGTATCACCTGTCACTGAGAACAAAAAAGGCGCCACATGTTCCCCTTATGGGCTGAATCAATAGGCTTCTCGCAAAGTGTTGTGGTAAGATCCACATGCTGCACTTCCCCCGCCTGAAGCATCCACAGCCGGATCCAAAACTCCGTTGAAGTCACTACTTATCACCAGCGGGTCTTCGGGGAGCTGTTCCAAGTCCGAAGCTAGACTCGCATATAAAGAGGCATCAGGCTATTAGGAGCATAGATATTACATAGGATGACCGGTTTGCCTTCCAAGTCTCCCCGCAGAATATGATATTGACCGGATTCATCCAACAACTCAGCAATATGTGTAAAACGGAGACTCTGATGAATTAGGATAATCACTCCTCCTTCTTCCCCTGAGCCAGGACACCAAACACCTGTTTCACCCAATCTCTATATAGCTTTGCATGTTCAGATGCATTCTGATGAGTCTGTGGGCCCAGTCTATCTGAAGATCCAGGTTTTCATGGGTTATTCCAGCCTGTTGCAGCAGCATTTGAGATAATTTTGCACAACAGCCTTACAATCATTGAAGGAGTTCTCCTCTGCAATGCCACAGAACCGCAAGTTGCTGTGTCGGGACCTGTTCTTTAGGTCCTCGAAATTATCCTCCAGCTCCTCTCTAAGTTTATCCAGTGTCCGTACTTTATTTTCTAGGGTCTCCATGGCCCCCGTCTGTTCTTCAATACAATCCTCCACTTCCTCAACCCATTTGCCCAAGTCTCCCAGTTCTGAGCGTAGGCTTTCTTTGCCCGCCACCACTTCAACACACATCTGGGATAAATCCAGCTTCAGCTCCTTAAGCCAGGCGCGCACTTCCTCCTGGAAGGCCCTATCAGATCTATCCCCGCTGCAGGAGTTTTTTTTCTCTGCACTGTCTGCATCCAGCGTTTTAGGGCTAGAGTTTCCTACCAGGTGTCTCCCCGATGCCGCCATTTTGTCTTGCTGTTTGCATGGCAGTGGGGCACCCGTATAGGCAAAACCTTTTAAATCTGTTGTTTTTTCTGCTTTTGCTGCCATTTTAAAAATATCTGCTCATTTCCACTGTTGGACAATCAACCCAGAGAGAGGGAGAAGCCAGATTTACAAACTTATTTCGCCATGGGCCAACAGGAGCAAAAGCTCAAGCGGCCATCTTGTTTGGTGACATCACCGACTCCCCCAGCTATACTCTCATTTGATTTAAATTAAAAGCTCTCTGGGACTACTGACTGAGGTTTAAATTTAAGTTAAAAGCTCTCTGGGGCTACTGAGCCCTTGGTGAATTAGCAATATACTGGATTCTAATATGCAGATTTATCAGCTTTAACCCAAAGAATTACCTTTTCCCCCAAGATTTAGAGAATTTTTCATAAGTAAAGAAATACTTATAAGTGCAGAAATCTTTCCAGCAGTAGTCCTTCAAGACTTATTTCCTCCAAGACCTTTGTCTGTCCCCATATCGTTTATAACCATTTTGGTAACCACTCTCCACACCAACTCTACCCTATTTATATTCTTTATAAGGTGTGGTCACCAAAATTGCATACAAAGCAATTCTATGCCTTAGCAAGTTCCAGTGCATGAAGGCTTGCTGGCATACGAAACCAACCGGCACCCAGATGTGACAAAACAAAACATTTCCATAGACTTTATTCTGTGTTCTTCACACACAGTTATCCACTATGTGAGAGGAGAGCAATGAAAGGACACAAGCCACACACCTATTTACAAGCATCCAGGCTGGTATAAGGGTACTGGGCACCCTAGGCCTTACCCACCCCTCCCACCTCCAAATTTTGAAAATTAAACTCAACCATTATGATGAGCCAATACACCCCTCCCACAACAATCCTAAAAAAAGCCATAATTAGACATTGGACTTTTAAACTCTGCTTTGTATGTATGTGTGTGTCACTCTCCCTGCAGGTAAAAGAATGTGCTGAAGGCTCTTTGAGTTTGTGGGGCTGTCGGGATCTATTATTTTACTTTGACTGCTGCTGCTGCTCTTTACTACCCCGCAGAAGCTGCTTCCCTAGGTGACTTGCAAAGATCTGCAGTCTTCAACCTCCAACTGTTACAGTCTCAAAAATCTCACAATCAACTTCCACTCCTGCCAGTAAGTCTAGGAGCACTAAACAGAACAGCCTTACCTGAGACACACAAGTGATGGCTCCATCATGCCATCACTTTCCCTGCAGTCATACCACAAGAGAGGGCATTTTATCTTCATACATGAAACCTGTTATATTCAACCCTACATCCGTCATACATAGTGCTCTTTAGGCTAGGAGGCTCTATATACCTCCCACTGTCATTGAATGGGAAGGCCTATCAGTACTATAGAGATAAGCATATCATGTACATACAAATAGACATATCCGTCACTGTCACAGCCCTCTTTTTGCTCCTCTAAAACCTGCTATTAATCACCAAAAAGCATGACATAAAGCATAGTTACTCACCTTTAACAGGTGATCTCCGGGAACAGCAGGAATAAGTCTTCACATATGGGTACCATCAACACCGACGGAGCCTGCGCGGGAACACTCCCCAGCGTCCAAAAGGAAAGCTTTTGGGAGCATCCCACCACGCATGTGTGCTGCCTTCCCGCCCAACTACCTCTCTCACTTCAGTTGAGTTGAAAGCTGAGACCAAAGGAGAGAAGTAGAAGAAATATAGAAAGAGAGAGAAAGACAACTCCTAGGGGAGGTGGGTGGGTTGTGAAGACTTATTCCTGCTGTTCCCGGAGATCACCTGTTACAGGTGAGTAACTACGCTATCTCCAGGAACAAGCAGGAATGTAGTCTTCACATATGGGGACTCCCCAGCTAAAAATGCCTAGGGATGACCCCAGCATCTTGCGGATCTATGTAAGATGGGCCATGCTTCCTCCCAGGGACCTCAGGCATCCAAGAGTGGATGGTGGGAAGGAGCTGATCTAGGCATGGAAGAGATGCTGTAGAACAGCCTGACCTAACAAGGCATCCCGACGGGAATCCTTGTCTAAACAATAGTGGGCAGTGAAAGTATGCACAGAAGCCCAAGTTGCTGCTTTGCAGATCTCATCAATAGTAACCGAACAAAGATTAGCTGTTGAGGCTGTCATGGCTCTAACATTATGAGCCGTGACATCGCCTTCAAGAGGGATTCCTTTACTCTGATAGGTAAAGGAAATACAGTCTGCAATCCACTTAGAGAGAGAGTTCTCTTAGTGACTGGAAGTCCTAAATGACTAGAGTCAAAAGCCAGAAAAAGCGGAGAAGACTTTCTAAATGGCTGAATTCTGTGAAGATAAAAAGCCAGAGCCTGTTTACAATCTAAGGTATGAAGATTTCTTTCCGCGCTGGAGGCATGAGGCCTAGGAAAGAAGACTGGGAGATAAACCGACTGGTTTAAATGAAAAGGTGATATCACCTTTGGCATAAAATGATGATGAGTCCTCAAGACTACTTTGTCATGATGAAACCTCGTATAAGGCGGGTCAGCCACTAAAGCCTGCAGTTCACTAATGCGTCTTGCAGAAGTGATAGCAATTAGGAAAATGACTTTCCATGAAAGAAACTTTAGCTACGAAGTAGCTAAAAGTTCAAAGGGTGGCTTCATGAGTTGACCCAGAACAAGATTAAGATAGAAACATAGAAACATGACGACAGAAAAAGACCACAAGGCCCATCTAGTCTGTCCTTCCATAACAACAACTACAACAGTCCACTTTTTACCTTTAGAGATCCTCTGTGTTGGTCCCATGCTTTTTTGAATTCAGTTACTGTCCTCATCTCCACCACCTCCACTGGGAGACTATTCCACGGATCCACTACTCTTTCCGTAAAGAAATATTTCCGCATATCACTCCTGAATCTATCTCCCTTCACCCTCATCCCATGTCCCCTCGTAACAGAACTTGCTTTCAATTGAAAGAGGCTCTCTCCCTGAACATTTATGCCACGGAGGTATTTAAACATCTCAATCATATCACCTCTATCCCGCCTTTCCTCTAAGGTGTAATTATTAAGATCCTTAAGTCTGTCCTCATATGCTTTATAATGAAGCCCATTAATCATTTTAGTAGCAACCCTCTGCACCGACTCCATCCTGTTCACATCCTTTTGAAGGTGCGGTCTCCAGAATTGCACACCATACTCCAAATGAGGTCGCACCAAAGACTTATACAGAGGCATTATCACCTCCTTTTTTCTGCTAGCCATTCCTCTCCGTATGCACCCAAGCATCCTTCTAGCTTTTGCCGTCGCCTTTTCTAACTGTTTAGCTACTTTAAGATCATCAGACACAACCACGCCTAGGTCCCGCTCTTCTTTAGTGGACAAAAGTACTTCACCTCCTATACTGTATTGCTCCCTTGGATTGCTGCAGCCCAAATGCATGACCTTACATTTTTTAACATTAAATCCCAGCTGCCAAATTCTAGACCATTCTTCAAGCTTAGCTAGATCCCTCCTCATGTTATCTACACCTTCCTGGGTGTCTACTCTATTGCAGATTTTGGTATCATCCGCAAAGAGGCAAACCTTACCCGACAGCCCTTCCGCTATATCACTAACAAAGATGTTAAAAAGAATCGGACCAAGGACAGATCCCTGGGGCACACCACTGGTAACATCCTTCTCCTCAGAGTGAGCTCCATTTACTTGTACTCTTTGTTGCCTCCCACCCAACCAATTTCTAACCCAAGCAGTAACTTTAGGGTCCATCCCTAGGGTGCTCAGTTTGTTTATAAGTCGCCTGTGAGGAACGGTGTCAAAGGCTTTACTGAAATCTAAATACACCACATCTAGAGCTCTCCCTCGGTCCAACTCCCTGGTCACCAAGTCAAAGAAATCAATCAGATTTGTCTGACAAGACCTGCCTCTGGTGAATCCATGCTGCCTCGGATCCTCCTCTGGTGAATCCATGCTGCCTCGGATCCCATGCCACCGGAGGTGGTTTGATGGAAGGTTTTGTTAAAAGCAGACCCCTCATAAATCTTGAAACAAGAGGATGAGAGGAAATTGGTTGTCCATCGAAGGGTTTATGAGAAGGGACTCTACTGGTACCAACAGGGGATTAAGTCCCCTCTGGGAACACCAGACTGAGAACCTCTTCCACTTAAAAGCGTAAGAACGCCTTGTGGAAGGTTTTCTGGAAGCTAGAAGAATATCCTTCACTTGTTGTGAAAGGCCTAGATCTTGAAATTCTATGCCTTGAGCAGCCAGGCCTTGAGATGAAGGGACTGGGGATTGGGGTGCAGCAGGGATCCGTTGTTCTGGGACAGAAGATCCAGAGCGCTCCCCAACTCCAGAGGAGTGGCTCGAGAGAGACCTAAGAGAAGAGGATACCATGTTTGCCTTGGCCAACAGGGAGCTATGAGTATCATGCGACCTCTGTCTCTCTGGAGTTTGAATAAGGTTTTGGGAATTAGGGAAATTGGTGGGAAGGCATAGAGAAAATCCTGGCCCCAATGGAGCAGGAATGCATCCCTCGCCTGACAATTTTGAACTGGAAGTCTGGAACAGTACCAGGGAAGTTTGGCATTCTGTGGACCTGCAAAGAGGTCTATGTCTGGTGTTCCCCAGACTTGAAACACTCGAGCAAGTTGATATGAGTGGAGAGACCACTTGTGTGGCAACAGGACTCGGCTGAGCCTGTCCGCCCAAACGTTTTGAATGTCTGGAAGGTATACTGCCAACAAATGAATGTGATGCTCTCTGGCAAAGGCCCACAGTTGCAAAGCTTTGTTGCATAATTGCAGAGAGCCTGTTCCGCCTTGTTTGTTTAGGTAAAACATGGCCACTTGATTGTCGGTTTGCACCAGAACTGTTTTGTTTAAGAGATGGAAGCAAAAGACTCGAATAGCACTGGAAATGGCCCTTAGTTCTAGGAGGTTTATTTGAAGAGAAGCCTCCTGTGGGGTCCAGAGACCCTGGGTACACAGATCACCCAAGTGGGCTCCCCAACCCAACTTGGATGCATCCATCGTCAGTACAGCCTGAGGTAGGGGTTGCTGAAAAGGAGAGCCTACTGTAAGGTTTTCCAGAGATTGCCACCAATGCAGAGATGCAATCAGGCGTGGTAACTCTGATCTTGTCTGACAGGCATCCTGAGGCCTGGGACCATTGGGAAACTAAGGTCCACTGGGCCGCTCGCATGTAAAGGCGTGCATAAGGAATCACATGGACTGTAGATGTCATCTGTCCTAGAAGTCGAAGCATCTGTCGGCAGTGAGGGAGGTTTGTAGCACTGCTTGCGATGCTAGTTCGATGATGCGCAGACAGCGAGGCTGAGGCAGGAAAGCCTTTGACTGCTGCGTGTTCAAGCGAGCCCCTATAAACCCGAGGGATTGAGATGGGGTGAGCTGGGACTTTGGAAGGTTTATGATCCATCCCAAGTACTGTAGTATTTGCATTGCTTGGGAAAGAGCATGACTTGCCTCTAGAGCCGACGGTGCTCGAATGAGCCAATCGTCTAAGTAAGGGAAGACAAAAATTCCTAGAGTCCTCATAAATGCTGCTACTACTGCCATGCATTTTGTGAAGACCCTTGGAGCAGAGGCCAGTCCAAAAGTAAGGACACTGTATTGAAAATGTCTTCCCTTGACTAGGAATCTAAGGAATTTTCTGTGATCTGCATGAATAAGTATATGCATGTAAGCATCCATTAAATCTAGAGAACATAGCCAGTCTTGCTCGTGAAGGTATGGAAGAAGTGTGCTGAGGGAGATCATCTTGAACCTTTCTCGGACTAAATATTTTTTCAGTTCTCTGAGGTCCAGGATTGGCCTTAGTCCCCCTGACGTTTTTGGAATGAGAAAATAGGGGGAATAGAATCCTGTGCCCTGCTGGGACATTGGAACCTCTTCTATAGCCCCTTGAGCCAGAAGAGTGGTGACCTCTTGCCACAACAGGTCTGAGACCGGTGGTTGAGATTTGAACTCTTTTATTAGCGTGGATGGGGGCAAGCTGAGGAAATGAAGCTTGTATCCCAGACTCACGATAGATAGAGTCCAATTTTCTGATGTGATTTGTTGCCATCTTTTGGCAAAATGGCAAATATGGCCTGGAATATTTAAAGGTTCTGGGCTTAGAACAGGAAGAATGGCTAAGTTCTCTAGACAACAGTCAAAGACCCTGAGGAGGCTGGGTCTACTGAGCCTTCTGAGCTTGTGTCTTTGTCTAGTTTGTTGTTGCCCTTCTGGGGAACATGTGTTTGCTGGGTGGAAGATGGATAGAATTCTTTTTTTTAGAGAAAAAAGGTTTTATGAAAAACTTTTTCTTGGCTGGGTTAGCTGTAGATTTTGACAATCTGTCTAAAGTTGTATTATCAGTGTCAATTTCATTAGCTTTGAGCTGCCAATCCTTGCCAAAGAGATTTTCTCCTGTGCAAGGAATGTTTCCCAGCTTATCTTGCACCCATTCCTCCCAGTCTGAAGCTTGGAGCCAGGCAATACGACGTGCTCCTATGGATATAGCAGAAGTCCTGTTAATACATTCAAAACAGTCAAAGGTAGCATGATTCATAAACTTAGAGACATTTTGAGCCTGTTAGACCAAAGTCAAATGATCTGTCCATTTATCCTCTTGAAGAAAAGGGTTCAAAAGTTCCAAGTCTTTTGTAACCTGTTCAAGAAACATTCCCATGTATAATATATAGGAACTGATTCTTGCTGATAGTATGGAGGACTGAAAGCATCAACGACCAAAGGCATCCAGTGTTCTAGACTCACGACCTGGTGGATTGGAAGAGTGTCTTTTAGCACTCTTAATCCGCCTCATGGCAGACTCTACCACCATAGAATGATGTGGTAACTGAGTCTTCTGAAACCCTGGACAAGGTGGTACTCGATACATAGTGTCAAGACATCTAGAATGTGGAGATACTGTTAAAGGAACTTCCCACATTCTTAACATTAGATCATGTAAGATCTGGTGTATAGGAAGCATAGCTGTCTCCTTTGAAGCCAAAGGATATTGAAGAATTCTCAATTCTTCTGCCCTAGGCTCCTTTTCTGGTAGTACTGTAATGGCAAGACCCTTTGCCATATCACGTACAAAATCATGAAAAGACATATCCTCAGGAGGAGACATTCTGCATTGAGGAGAAGGAGTTGAATCTTATAAAAGCTCAGCTCTGGTACCGGTGGAATCATCTGAGTCATTGGAATCAGAAGACTCAAAAGGAGGAAGCACCGGGTTCTCCCGAAGCAGATGGCGTCGGTACTGCTCGATGTCAGTACCGAAACGAGTCAATATCTGATCCCCCATGCTGGAGAGAGATTCCAAGCTCAGCATCGGGGGAAGCATGCCTGTTGAAACAGGTACCTAGGGAACTGGCACTGATACCGGCATCGGTACCGGTGCCTGCTGAACCGTCTGCAGCGACTTTAGCGGTACCGAAGTAGCTAAAAGAGTCGCTAGACTGCGTTTGATTGCGAGGAGTCTTTTGTCCATCGCTACTGCTGATGCCGGGGTGTCGGTACCAGTGGAAGCATGGCCTCGGGAACATCCTGGAGCCCCGATAAAGCTTTGGAGCCGGAAGACTCCCGCCGGGGCTGTTTTGCCGGTGAAATGTCCTCGAGGGCAATGCCAGTGGCATCTCGATGTTTAGAGGTTGATCTAGCCTTCGAGGACCGGCTAGTCTTAGAAGACTTGTGTTTAGTTACATGAGATCCCTGGGAAGAAGTAGAAGCCCTGGTAGACATCGACGCTACAGACATCATGTCTGAAGCAAAAAGGGCACCGAGTTGATTTGCTCGATTCTGAAGACTTCTTTTAGTCAACTTCCTGCAGGAGAGACACTCCGCAGGGCAATGGTCAGGACCTAAACATTTAAGACACCAGTCATGGGTGTCGGTAATAGAAATTGTACCGCCACATTTTGAACATTTTTTAAAACCAGTGGCTGGTTTTTCCATGGTAAGGGAAAAGAGGGCCTAATGCCCAAGATGGCGCCAAGCACCAGAGCAGGGAAAAAGACCCCTAAGAAAAAGCACTAAAATTGAATTATTTTAGAAAAAAAGAAAGAAAAGCACCAGTGGTAACGGTAGGCGTTGACGGAAGGCAGACACAATCACAAAAAATATAAAAATAAGAGAAGATTTTCTGCGGTGACAGGGGACACGTCCTGTCGGCTCCGCGGAAAACAAAGAACTGAAGTGAGAGAGGTAGTTGAGCGGGAAGGCAGCACGCATGCGTGGTGGGATGCTCCCAAAAGCTTTCCTTTTGGACGCTGGGGAGCGTTCCTACACAGGCTCCATTGGTGTCGACGGTACCCGTATGTGAAGACTACATTCCTGCTTGTTCCTGGAGATGCATCATCCCTACCTACGTAGCACAAAGTGATTTGGGCTTTCTGAATACTCATAATGCAGTGACAATCTACCTCTTCATGTTATGTTTTTACCTTTATTTTTGAAAATCTGTTTTCATTTTCATGGACATTAATCATTTTCAGCCTGTTCTGAGCCTAATAAATGAAACAAGCGGTGAAAAGCATGGAGAACATGGCTCATGGAAATTCTTTCCAATGTGTGTGCGTGCATGTGTGAGTGTGTGTGGGCATGCGTGTATGCATCTATGTGTATCTGTGTTGTCTACATGTGCATGTGTCTCCCTGACCTCGAAGAACTGGTGAGGGGTGATCTGAACAAGCATTATCCAGGTAGCAAACTACATGGTTCAATCATTAGGTGCCAATGTACCTAGCAACCATTAATAAAGCTATAGGGTTCAGTAGTGTTTGCAATAAAGAAAACATTTTATGATGCAAAAACTGGAACTGCTTCTATCACAGAAATGCATTGGGCCATTTTTGGGGGGGAGGAGCTCATCTGGGCCATTTTCAAACTCTATATGCCTTTTCACTGTTTTTTCCCCCATACCAAATTTGGTTCTGTTGCATTAAATTTTCAATATTATTTTGCTCACAGAGAGAAAGACATAATCCCATATGTATAACTCTGTTGAGTTTAAAAGAACAAAAATGATGGTTTAAAGTGGCTTTTCAAGACATTTTTCTATACCACGTGACCAACATCCTGTTTCAACTGGTGCTCAAAGCAGGAAGAACGTAAGCGAATAATTCTGCAGGATGGGCGGACCTACAGCCCTGACCAAGAGCAGCGCAAGACTTGTGGGGCTTGGTGAGGTCAAGCTTTCTTTTATAGCTATCAGAACTAACATCAGAGTGAAAGTGACAGAATCTATGAACGTTTAAAACATATTTCATTTAAAAAAAGGTCATAAAGTGCTTAACAAAACACTGTTGTTTCAACTGAATTTTATATATTGCTTTTGTCCAAGTCAAACACAAAAAATATTTCAGGCAGCATTCACTATCACACAGAAAATGACTGTTTTTTGGAAAGGTGAAAGCAGACATTTGAGGCCATATCAATGGAATGAAACAATTTTTGTAATCTCATGGGAGAAAAGTATCCATAAAAGGGCCTGATTTACTACACTGTGTATTAAGGCAGACTCTTGAGGGTGCTGGTTACATGCCTTGTTAGCATGTTTTAAAGGAATGATGCACAATATTTGCTACTTAATTCAAGATAAATGGCAAAATAGTGCATTACTTTCTCATAGTTTACTGTAATGTGCACTATGTAATAAGGAGATATCATTGCATCGGTCAGATGGGGGGAGTTCCTCACCACCCAATATCTTGCCAAGGCATATTTTCACATTACCACATGGAAGCAGTATCAGTATCTTTCCGCTTTTATGTTCTGGGCTGCCATTTCAAGTTCTGGACCCTTCCTTTTGGCCTAATAACACCCATAATTCTCTTTCCAAGTCCATGTTGCTGCTAGTGCAGTTTCTGTGCAGGCAGGAATCTGGGATCACCCATTCCTGGACTTTCTGGAGAAGTCCAAAGACAGCGCAGTCCTGTGGTTTCCTAGTTGGGAAGGCTGGGGTGGTGATCCCCCATCCCAAGAACAACCTGCTTCTGTCCCAGGACTTGGAATACCTAAGAGCTTGGTTCCATACTCAAGACATCTTGTTCTTAGGCAGCTCCATAGCCTGGGACTACTGCTAGATCCTCGGTTCGCTGGTATCACCCTTGAAGCTGGTTCCTTGCGCCAGGGCGTACGTGCACATGCTGTAGTGGTATCTGATAACCCTCTGGTCTCCCTGTTCCCAGCTGTTCAACCAGGCCCTTCCTCTCTCTCTCTGGAGATCAAGAAGCAGTTGAAGTAATGGCTGCAGTTTCACCATCTGATGGCCTGGATGCTGTTGTAAACTCCAGATTGGGTTATTATCCCCTTGAATGCCAGACTCAAGAGGCCTCCTAGATGTTCATCTGCCTACAGGCAAGAACAATCTGCCTGGCTCTGGAGAAATTCGAACCTCTCCTTGCGAGTCTGAGGGTTCTTGGACAATACCAAGGTGGTGGTGCATGCCATTAGATGTGGCGGATCTCGCAGAGCTGGAAACAAGGCATTGGTAGTATAGGAGTTAACATTGTTGCCTTCTAGGCAGCTGGCCCAGGTTTCACAACCAACAGAGCCTTTGTTTAGAGTGATTTGAGGTTGCAGAGCTCTGTGTTGGATGGAGGAGCATCTGATTGCCATGTCTGTGGCATCAACAAATTTATGAGTTGACACTACATAGTTTCAGACAAGTGGAAGCTCAGCCCTCGGGTGTGCAAACTCAAAGCATGAAGCTGCAGCCATCAATGTTCAACTTGATGGCCACTCAAGGGAATGCTGCTGGGGGGAACTTTCTCAGCAAGGGACATTTCTGTGGATAGTGAGTTTGCATGTCCTTCAGGAATGGCCTTAGGGAGGGATGCTGTATGTCTCCCTCCCTGGACCCTGGTGAGCTATCTGCTGTGCAGCTTCCAGGCTCATTCAGGCCTGGTGATTCTAGTGGCCCTGCACTGGCTTTGTAGGCTGTGGTACAGGGTCTCTTGAACCAGGTGGTTGCGCCCCCCCCCCCTTGCTACCTAAAAAGAAGGGCCTCCTGCAGCAGGGGCTCCTGGAGAATCCCAGTCCCATCTCTCTCATGGCCCTTGAGAAGCATAGTCTCTTCAAGAGGAATGTTCTGGAGCAGTGGTGGACACCTTGTTTACTACTAGCGCACCATGTTTACTACTTCCTTACCTTTATTGAGTAGTTGTGCAGTTTGGCTAGGACCAGGGCTTGCCCCTGAACTCTAAAGATTTGATTGGCAGCAGCCCTGTTGGACTGCAGTGGTTGTACCCAAGGGATTTCACTGGTGATACTCCCCGATGCCCCCCGCTTCCTCGGGAGAGTTAAACAGTCCCATCCACCTGTGTGCCTCATTTTTTTTCTCTGTGAATTCTCTTTCTAGTGCAGAAGGCACTGAAAAGGCCTCCCTTTGTGCCCAAATTTGAAGGCCTCCTTCAAGGTCTTAGCTTTTAGGGTAGTTTCTTGGGAGTTATAGGATCCATCTGGCAGATGTCAGAGCTGCAGACCTTCTTTTGCAGGGATCCTTCTTGGTCATTTTCATTACTTCTCCTCTCCTTAGGAACTATGCATTCCTTTCTCCCAAGGGTGCTATCCTTCTTTCATTTTAAGCAGGCTAAAGTTCTGCTTTTCTTCTTGGAAGAGGATCTTCAGTAGGATTCCTTGCTGTATCTGAAGGATGTGTGAAGGATGTGATCAGATACATGACACATGATAATTCCTTCCACTGCTTGCCTCATTCTTTGCCCTTGATGGGCCAAGGAGAAGACTGGCAGCAGCAGTCTACTTCTCTCCATGAGATTAAGGAGACCCTTGGCTCAGTGTACATTCTGGCCAGTAGGCATGTGCCAGTATAGGTCAGAGCTCACTCCTCTAGGGTGTGGGCCTCCTCCTGGGTGGAGCCTGCCTTGGTGTCTCCAGAGGACAACTATAAGGCAGCTAGCTGGCCTTCGCTGAGCAATTTTGTGAAGCACTACAGGTTGCTTGCGGGGGTTGGTATAGATGGCGCCTTTGGCAAGGTAGTTCTGTCCTGGATGTCATCTTTCTCCCACCCTGGTCCTGATTACTTGGGTGCATCCCACACATCTGGATGGGTCTAACATTATGATAAGGAGGGAGAAATTTTACCTTGGTAATTCACTCTCTTTGAATCCAGGACCCACCTTAGAAAACGTTTCTGCAGGTTTGGGAATCTAGCTGCTGTAAAATACCTAGTCAGTACCAAGGTCTGATGCCAATTTTGTTGTGATAAGATAGATATCTTGAACTAGTATTTGGCTATCACAAAGTGGTTTCGTTGATTAATAATGACATGCATTTTTGAGATTTTCTGAGTTTTTCAGCCTTGCTTATTGCTTGGAAAGTGTCATACTGGCTTCTTTCAGTGCTGCACCAGTGGATATACTGAGTGATGACATCACTGAAAATTGCTCATGTGCCTCCATCTGCTGGCAAGGAAGCATAACCTATATGTCTGAACCAGTCTAGCAGGATTCAAGAAAAGAAAATATCAGGGTAAAATTTCTCCCTATGCTTGAAGACTTGAGAGTGGCAATTTTTAAAAAGGGTTTTCTGGTAATCTGCCATGCAACTACCAGAGACGGAAAACAGTCTGTAAGCTGTTTCAGAAGCTACTGCTCAAAGCTGACTGAGAACGGGCCCTGGAGAACTCTCAGGTTTGAGCCTGCAGCCACCTCACTATGCATCCCTTCAACTGTGGCCATGCAGCATCTATGATGGCCACCATTCCTGCCAGCAGGAAAATTGTGGGAGACACTGATGATACAGCAAAATAGGCTTCTCCATTGCACTCAGGGAAAAACCCCCAGCTATACAGCCCACTCAACAAGGGCCACAAGCAGCCCACCTCTGTGCACCTGTCATCACAGCAGAGCTCAAACATGGTCAAAGAAAAAAGAACAGATGGAAAAAGAAAACCAAGGCAAACAGGGAACCCCCGGTTGGTAAGGGAATCCCTGCATCTGTCAGGCTAGATGGGAAAACCCTAGAAGGGCCTTCCCAGCCTCCTACACAGGCCTAGGAAGGCCTGAAAGGGGGGAGGTTGAAGCTGCATTATTCAAGCAGCAAAGACAGAGTCAAATAAACAGGACAAAAATAGGGAAAAATTAGAATATATAGAAATAGGACAGTGAAAGGGAAGGGGGGGGGGGGCGCTGGGCCAGGTTTACTAATGTGCCCCAAGGCTCTGTTGGGTCTTCCCATTTGCTTTCCGGCTCATAGGTGCTGGAACCCGTCAGTAACAGCACTGGACACAGGACAACTGTCAGTTCTGCTGGCTGGGGAACATAACCCACTCGTCCCTATTTATTAGCTTATGTTTTGACATAAAACGCATTAAAACAAAATTAGGAGACAATGGGCGTACCCAAGCACCTCGCAAATGTTGGGACAAAGACTCAAACACACAAGTCACAAGACCATGATCTAGGCAAGGGGAAACAGGCCTATCTGCACTGCTGCACCAGTATATTTATAAAGAAATCTTTCTTGCTTTCTCTTCTTCGAACTCTTTCAAATTCCAGCAGCTCTCTCAACCCTAGTGCAGGCGCCCCTGTGGGCATGGGGCCCCAGTAGATCAAATAAGTTTAATTGGCTTAAGGTTGGCCCTAAGGCACACAGTACTGTTATCACACAGAAAAAGGGTCTTGGTAATTCTGTGGAAAGCACAGTGAAATCCTTAGCTCAATGTGTGGCAATAACTAGAAAAAAAGAGAGACAGAATACTAGGAATTATTCAGAAATCGGGAAGAAGGAAGAGCATATAATAATGCCTCTATGTCCAGCCATGGCATGATCATGTCTAAAGTACTGTGTGCTGTTCTGGCCATCACATAGCTCTATAGCAAAAGGATAAAATCAAAGCAAACGTAAGTACTTTTTATTCTCCATAGAGGGGAGCTGACCTGCACCAAGCAGCAGGTACAACCCTAAACACAAGCATACAGGGAGCTGCATGGACCTGCACGGAACTGCAATTACAACCACTCTAGCCATCTTACTAGGCAGACTAGATGGACCATACTGGTCTTTATCTGCCATTATATACTATATTACTATGTAAGTGCAAAACTGATAAAGAGGATGGACTTGCTCCCTTATATGAAAAGGACTAAACAGGTTAGGGTGTTTCAGCTTGGAGAAGGCAAAATGACAAAGGCTTATAAAATCATGAGTGGTGCAGAACGAGTTTATTTTTTTATCCATTAAAATTTCATAAGCCTATTCCATCAAAAGAGCCAAAGACTAAGGGGCATTCCATGTAACCAAGCAAGTAGAAGACTGAAATCAAATTTTCTAAAAATATATTCAATTAGCAAACTGCTGAGCTGTGGATTTTCTTGCTGGAGAATGTGGTCAAGTACTATAGCTGAATTCAAACAAGGTCTGGACGAGTTTTTGGACCCACCCATAGACTTGAGTGTTGCCACGCCATAGAAGGCAACTAACTATAAGGAATGGACTCCCAATTAAACCCTACTGGGTTGTTCTCCATGCGATGCAGACTGGTCACTGTTTGAGACAGGATGTTGGGTTTGAACGTGCTTCTGGTCTGCCTCAGCATGGCCTTTCCTTATTTCTTAGGTTCTTTTACCCCTCAGCAGCATAGTGAGAGAGAACAGTGCTCCCTCAATAAGCTGTCAAAACTACGTATTGTGCAGTATCCAGCGCTCCACTGAGGTTTCCTATTCAAGTGCTCAGCACATCTTGCTCTCCCTTTACGAATAGGAGACACAGCTGCTGCTGAGACTCGCCTCTGTTGATTCGCACAGAACAATTTAAGATGAATTTTAAAAATATATATATATATTTTCTATTTTTCCGGTTGCTACAACAACTGCATTAACTTGCATATGTATGCATATGCATTGGTAAAAAAAAACATTAGATACATTTTTAGAGGTGGATGCATCATTTATAAATGCTCGAGAGAAGACAGCTATCTAGGAAATAAATCTCCAGCTCTCCAGTAATCCTCAGTGAAGTAGAGTAGCTGTTAAGACTAAAAGACAAGGCATATGATACATAACTTTAATTTGTCTGCATTATTGTCAGGTATTTTTAGTATGCTTAACCTATTCATGTTTTGATACTTTGTGACTGTCATCATCCATTTTTGTATTTGCTGTTCCTTTGGGACTTTAAAGTGCTTTGAATCTACAGTGCATTGCAAAAGTATTCATCCCCTCTGTGTTTGTCCTGTTTTGTTGCATTACAGCCTGGAATTAAAATGGAGTTTTGGGGGTTAGCACCATGTGATATACACAACATGCCTACGACTTTGAAGGTGCAAAATATCCTTTATTGTGACACAAACAATAATTAAGACAAAAAAATGGAAGCAGGAGTGTGCATATGTATTCAGCCCCCAAAGTTAATACGTTGTAGAGCCACCTTTTGCTGCAATTACAGCTGCAAGTCTCTTGGGGTATGTCTGTATTAGCTTAGCACATCTAGCCACTGGGATTTTCACCCATTTCTTAAGGCAAAACTGCTCCAACTCCTTCAAGTTAGATGGGTTGCATTGGTGTACAGCAATCTTCAAGTAATGCCACAGGTTCTCAAATTGGATTGAGGTCTGGGCTTTGACTAGGGCCATTCCAAGACATCTAAATGTTTCCCTTTAAACCAGATTTAGCAGTATGTTTAGGGTCATTGTCTGGCTGGAAGGTGAACCTTCATCCCCAGACTCAAATCTCTGGCAGACTGAAACAGGTTTTCATCAATAATTGCCCTGTATTTAGTGCCATCCATCGTTCCTTCAATCCTGACCAGTTTTCCTGTCCCTGCCAATGACAAACATCCCCACAGCATGATGCTGCCACCCTGGGAATGGTGTTCTCAGGGTGATGGGAAGTGTTGGCTTGTGCCACACATGGCGTTTCCCATGATGGACGAAAAGTTCAATTTTTGTCTCATCTGACCAAAGAACCTTCTTCCATGTGTTTAGGGAGTCTGCCACATGCTGTTGTGCAAACTCCAAACGTGTTTTCTTATTTCTTTCTTTAAGCAATGGCTTTTTTTCTGGCCACTCTTCCATAAAGCCCCGCTCTGTGGAGTGTATGGCTTAAAGTAGTCCTGCGGATAGATACTTCCATCTCCGCTGTGGATCTTTGCAGCTCCTGCAGTGTTATCCTTGGTATCTTTGTAGCATCTCTGATTAATGCCCTCCTTGCCCAGTCTGTGAGTTTTGGTGGGTGGCCTTCTCTTGTTAGGTTTGTAGTGGTGCCATATTGTTTCTATTTGGTTATAATGGATTTAATGGTGCTCCGTGGGATATTCAGAAAGGAATTTTTTTTATAACACAACCCTGATCTATACTTCTCCACAACTTTGTCTTTGACCTGTTTGGAGTGCTCCTTGGTCTTCATGTTGCTTGCTTAGTGGTGTTGCAGAGTCAGGGGCCTTTCAGAACAGGTATATTTAGACAGACATCATATGATAGATCATGTGACACTGACTGCACACAGATGGACCCTAATTAACTAATTATGTGACTTCTGGGGTTAATTGGTTGGACCAGATCATATTCAGGGGTTTTATAGCAAAAGGGATGAATACATATGCACTCACAATTTTTCAGGTTTTTTTTATATATACAATGTATTTTATTGTCATTTCACATCACCAATTTGGACTATATTGTTAGGTTCATTACCTAACATCCAAATGAACCTCCATTTTCATGCCATGGAAGGACATGCTACGGAGATAAAGTTCCTAGATGAAATAAATGACTGCTTCTTGGAGCAGATGGTTCATGAATTGATCAGAGGGGAAGCCATTTTGGACCTAGTCCTTAGTGGAACACAAGATCTGGTGCAAGAGATAAGGGTGTTGGGGCCACTTGGCAATAGTGATTATAACATGATCACGTTTGATTTAATAAATGAAGGAAGGACGGTACGAAAATCCACAGTATTTACCTTTTAACTTTCAAAAGGGAAACTATGATAAAATGAGGAAAATAGTTAAGAAAAAACTAAAAGGAGCAGTTGCAAAGGTTAAAGATTTACATCAAGCTTGAGTATTGTTTAAAAATACTATCTTGGAAGCCCAGACCAGCTGTATTCCACGCTTTAAGAAAAGTGGAAGGAAGTCCAAAAAACTGCCAGCATGGTTTAAATGTGAGGTCAGAGAGGCTGTTGCCAAAAAAGCATATTTCAGGAAATGGAAAAAGGAGCCAAATGATAAAAACTGGAAACACAAGCACTGGCATGTTAGATGCAAGGCATTGATAAGGTAGGCAAAGAGGGAATTTGAGAAGAAGCTTGCTGTGGAAGCAAAAACACATAATAAAGACTTTTTCAAGTACATTCTTAGCAAAAAACCTGTGAGAGAGTCAGTTGATCATTAGATGATAGAGGGGTAAATGGGTCTCTAAGAGGGGACAAGGCCATAGCGGAGAGACTGAATGAATTCTTTGCTTCAGTCTTTACTGAGGAAGATGTAGGAATGTTACCCATTACTGAAATGGCATTTAAAGGAGATGCTGTGGAAGAATTGAAAGAAATATCTATACACCGGGAAGATGTATTACAACTATTTGATAAACTGAAGAGTAGCAAATCACCTGGACCAGATGGTATACATCCAAGGGTATTGAACGAACTGAAATATGAGATTGCAGACCTACTATTAGTAATCTGTGAACTATCATTAAAATTATCTATAATACCTGAAGACTGGAGGATGGCCATTGTAAGGCCAATTTTTAAAAAGGGTTCCAGGGGTGACCTAGGAAACTGCAGACCAGTGAGCCTGATGTCAGTATCCGAAAAAATGGTGGAAACCATCATAAAGAGCAAAATTACTGAACATGTAAACAGTCATGGCTTAATGGGAGACAACCAACATGGCTTTAACCAAGGAAGGTCTTGTCTTACTAATCTGATATGTTTTTTTGAAGGAGTGAATAAACAGGTAGACAAAAGGTGAGTCAGTTGATATAGTATATCTGGACTTTCATAAAGCCTTTGACAAGGTCCCTCATGAGAGACTTTTGGCAAAATTAGGAAGTCATGGGATAGGAGGCAGTGTACTATTGTGGATCAGAAACTGGTTAAAAGATAGAAAGCAGAGGGTAGGGCTAAATGGCCAATTTTCCCAATGGAGAAAAGTGAATAGCAGAGTATCTCAGAGATCTGAGCTGGGTCCGCTGCTTTTTAACATATTCATAAATGACCTGGAAAAGGGAATAAAGAATGAGGTTATAAAATGCAATTTATGGCCAACCCTCCCTCCAACTTACATGGCTTGCCTTCAGCTTATCTCACAACTCTTAGTGCCCCATTGCCCAGCTTCTGCAAAACCGTTAACAGAATGTTCTTGAGAAAAAGGAACGAGCAATGCACACCGAAGGTTTCAGTAGCTACTCCTACATTGTGCAACATTAATCACTTGCTCTCAGATCTACGCTGGATCTTCATTATTTTAGAGAATTGATCCAGGCATGGTTTCCACATATCTAGTGCTGCTATCTGAGTAGTTGCTATGTGTTTGTTTGTATATTTAACTTGGTTAATGTTTTATTTTTTTTAACTTGTATTTTATTATTATTATATAGAAAATGAGTTGTACATTTCCAACTCTTCACCAACAAACCAACGTATCCATTCCTACAGATATTAACCATAAACACTGACCCTTAAAATTAACCATCCCGTTCCCCAACACTCAGTGTTCCTCCTCCTCCCTCCACTGGTTTTCCCCTTCCCCCTTCCCTCAGTCCAGGCAGTATCCCAGCTCTGTGAGCATTCCTCTTTCTGCTCCGTCCGCCCCATCCCGCAGTTCTCAGGGCCATGCTCTGCCTTGTCCTTTGTTAAGATATATATGAACATATCCACATACTCCTTCCTTACAGCTTATGGTACTACCCCTCCCCTCCTAGCGGATCCACCTTAGTCTGCCCTCCATTTGATGATGCCACCTCTGTCTCTCCCCCCACCTTGTATTATCAACATTACATTACATATTTTACTTTACAAACCAAACAGAAACAAAACAGTATGTTACCATACCAAATAAACACAAATATGGGTATATTCATGCCTGGTTTCACCCCTCAACAACTTAATCCCCCCCTTTTACTCCACTCCTCCCCCCCCCTCCCGTTTAAGCCTAATTTGACATGAATGCCTCCCTACCCACCCATTCACTCTCTCTCTTCTCCATCTCATCCCTTCTGGCTCCCTCACCCCTGTGTTCGTGCCCATCATCTGAACCCTTGCAATCTCCCTCTTTAATTCTTCCACTCCTCATAGCTTTTCCAGCGCCCTTGTTCCTTCTGCCACTGATTCCTGCAGAGTGCTGTTGGCCTAACCATAATGCATCCATAATGTAAATACTCTAAAAACTGCGCTCTAGTCAGCGCCTCCTCACCTCTCCACACTTTAGCCAATGCCATCCTAGCTGCCAGAATCTTCTGCTGAGCAAAGGCACTCAAGTCCCAGTCCCAGAACAGAAGCATAAATTCAGGTGAATCCTCCATCTCTGTTCCTGTTATATCCTTAAAGCTTTTTCTCACATCCTGCCAATAGCTTCTCACTTTGGGACAAGAATACCACATGTGTATATAATCCCCCACCTGCCCGCATTTCCTCCAGCAGAGTGGCCCTCCTCCTCCTTGCCATCTATTGAGCCTCTGCAGGGTTAAATATGCTCTATACAGAACTTTCCTACAATATTCCTGCAGTCTCACAGAACCCTTCACCCTCCCTGAAAATTTCCTGCCATCGTTGCTCCTGCCAGTTCCAATCCAACTCTTTTTCCCATCCCAGCATGAACGTGCTTCTCCCAGAAGGTCGCACCAATCATTGATAGATTTGTGCCAGTTGTCCTCTCGTGGTCCGCCCCTTACTGACCAGCTTCTCAAACTCAGTGAGCCCACCCATGCCACCTTCTATCTGCCACCAGCTCTACAAAATAATCTATGACTTGCAGATAGCAGAGCCTATCCCCCAGGGCCTAATCTATATTCCTTCTGGAGGACTTTGCACGTCTTTGGTCTACCTATCTCAGAGAAGAGTTGCCCCCATCTTTTTAACCCTTTTTCATCCCACTGCTTGTAACCGCTTACCTCATGTCCTGGGGTAAAACCCTCTGTCCTCTTAATCCACCACAGCCTGAAACCTCTCCCTCTGACTACCTCATGCTGTGATTTACACCATCTCTCTCTCACCATCAGAACAAACAGGTGTACTATTTGCCCCATCATTCTCTCCTTCTCGCCCCCCCCCCCCCTCAAATTTCATCTCTGGGGTCCCCATTCAGCTTCTGCCATTGCATCCCTACCCACTGTTTGCTGTCCAATCCTTCACCCCATTCCACCATAGCCTGCAATTGCACAACCTGATAGTAGCTAAGTAAGTTCAGTACTCCCATACTCCCTTCCCTCTTCCTCCAGCACATTACCGTGCGATTCACCCTGGGAGATTGGCGTCTCCAAATGTACCCAAAAATCCATCGCTGAAATCCCTTAAGCTATTCCCGTAGCTGAAATTGCTACTGGAAGCATCTGAAACAAAAAGAGTATTCTCAGTAGAATGTTCATCTTTATGATAGCCACCCGCCCTCCCCAAGAAAAGTACGCTTTATCCCAGATTACCAAATCCCTACTAATTTGCTTCCAGAGTGGGGCATAATTTGACCTATAGAGCCCTCCCAAATTCCTCCTTATCTGCACCCCCAAGTAGTGCATGGATTCCCTTATCCATCGGAAGGGGAAGGCCTCTTTCAATCTCTCCTCCTCTGAGTTTGCCATCACAATCTTTGATACCTCAGTTTTGTTTAGATTAAGTTTATACCCTGACACTTGACCGTATTGTGTGATGAGCTTAAGAAGGTTTGGAAATGTCACTAATTGCTTCCCGACCACAAAGACAATGCCATCAGCATACAATGCCAATTTATATTCCCTATTCCCCATCCACGCCCCTTGTATATCCCTAGCGGCTCGGACTGCTGCCATTAGCGGTTCAATAACCATCGCAAATAAGTGGGGGGGAGAGGGGACATCCCTGCTGTGTGCCCCTGCCTAACTCGAATTCCCCCAAGTAGGTACCAATAATTCTAATTTGAGCCATGGGTTTGTAATACAATGCCTTCAACCATGTCAAAAACCTATCACCAATCCCCATTTGTTGTAGCACCGCAAACATAAACCCCTATACCTCTCTGTCGAATGCCTTTTCAGCATCCATGGCTACTAGTAATGTTGGGGTACATTCCTCCAACTGGTTTATAATATTCAGCAACTTTCTAACATTATCCCTTACATGTCTCCCTGGAATAAACCCTGTCTGATCTGTCCCTATAAGCCCCGGAAGGAACCTCTAAAGTCTGCCAGCCAGGGCCTTGGCAAATATCTTAGCATCCAGATTTATCAGTGATATAAGGCGATATGATCCATACACTGTTATATCCTTCCCGTGCTTCGGGAGTACGGTAATGCCAGTCACTGACATGGTATCCTTAAACTTACCACTTGTACTAACCTTGTTAAATATACCAGCCAGGAACTCTGCTAGCTCACTTCGGTACAGTTTGTAAAAGCGGACAATTAGGCCATCTAGCCCTGGGGCCTTCCCCTCCTTTAGTCCCTTTATGGCCACCCCGACTTCTTCTACTACTACTACTACTACTGAGCATTTGTATAACACTACAAGTCGTACACAGTACTGCACAGACATGTTAGAGACAATCCCTGCTCATCAGAGCTTACAATCTAGTCAAGAAAGACAACACAGGAGGTGTAGGCTGGGATAAAATAAGGGGGGGGGGGGAAGAAAAAGGAGATCAGGTGAGTCAAAATCCAAAAGCAGCAGCAAAGAGGTGAGTTTTCAGCCTGGATTTGAAGAGGGTCAGAGAAGGTGCCTGGCGTACAGACACAGGTAGTTTGTTCCAGGCGTAAGGTGCAGCAAAGTGAAAGGAGCGAAGTCTGGAATTAGAAATAGAAGAGAAGAGCACATATAGAAGCAGTTTGCCAGAAGAGCAGAGTTCCTGAGGAGGGTTGTAAGGAGAGATAAGAGAAGAAAGGTAGTGAGGAGCTGCAGAGTGAATGCATTTATAGGTCAGTAGGAGAAGTTTGAACTGGATGTGGAAACGGATAGGGAGCCAGTGGAGTGACTTGAGAAGAGGAGTAATATGGGAAAGACGAGGCTGGCAGAAGATTAGCCACGCAGCAGAGTGTTGAACAGAACATAAGAACATAAGATATGCCATACTGGGTCAGACCAAGGTCCATCAAGCCCAGTATTCTGTTTCCAACAGTGGCCAATCTAGGTCATACGTACCTAGCAGTTTCCCCAAGGGACACAGGTTCCACAATGCTTGTACTGGGTCAAGCATTGATATCTTCGGTCACTTCTTAATAATGGTTTATGGACCTTTCCTCCAGGAACTGGTCCAAACCTTTTTTAAACCCAGCTACACTAACAGCCTTTACTACATCCTCCGGTAACAAATTCCAGAGTTTGATTACACGTTGAGTGAAAAAATATTTTCTTTTATTCGTCTTAAATAGTTTACCCTGTAGCTTCATTGCATGTCCCCTAGTCTTTCTATATTCTGATAAGGTAAACAATCGATCTACGTTTACCCGTTCCACTCCGTTCATTAATTTATAGACTTCTATCATATCTCCCCTCAGCCGTCTCTTTTCCAGGTTAAAGAGCCCCAACCTTTTTAGCCTTTCTTCATAGGAGTAGCCTTCCATCCCCTTTACCATTTTGGTGGCTCTTCTCTGAACCTTTTCTAAAATTGCTATATCCTTTTTAAGATATGGCGACCAGAATTGCACACAATATTCAAGGTGCGGTCTCACCATGGAACGATATAGAGGCATTATAATATCTTTTGTTTTATTTTCCATTCCTTTCCTTATCATACCTAGCATTCTATTTGCTCTCTTGGCCGCCGCTGCACACTGGGCCGAGGGTTTTAACATGGTATCCACAAGGACGCCTAAATCTTTTTCTTGGGTGGTGGTTCCTAATGTGGAACCTTGCATCGTGTAACCATAGTTTGGGTTGTTCTTCCCTAGGTGCATAACCTTGCACTTCTCCACATTAAATTTCATCTGCCATTTTGATGCCCAGTCTTCCAATTTATCAAGATCCTCTTGCAATTTTCCACAATCCTCCTGGGTTTTAACAACTTTAAATAGTTTTGTGTCATCAGCAAATTTGATAACCTCACTCGTTATTCCACTTTCCAGGTCATTTATGAATATGTCAAAAAGCAGCGGACCCAGCACAGATCCCTGGGGTACACCACTATTCACCTTTCTCCATTGGGAAAATTGGCCCTTTAGCCCTACCCTCTGCTTTCTATCTTTTAACCAGTTCCTGATCCACAGTAGTACACTGCCTCCTATCCCATGACTCTTTAGTTTTGCCAAAAGTCTCTCATGAGGGACCTTGTCAAAGGCTTTCTGAAAGTCCAGATACACAATATCAACCGACTCACCTTTGTCCACCTGTTTATTCACTCCTTCAAAAAAACATAACAGATTAGTAAGACAAGATCTTCCTTGTCTAAAGCCATGTTGGCTGTCTCCCATTAGGTCATGACTATCTATATGCTGAGTAATTTTATTCTTTATGATGGTTTCTACCATTTTTCCCGGTACTGATGTCAGGCTCACCGGTCTGTAGTTTCCCGGATCACCCCTCGAACCCTTTTTAAAAATTGGTGTTACATTGGCGATCCTCCAATCCTCAGGTATTAGAGATGATTTTAATGATAGTTCACAGATTACTGATAGCAGGTCTGCAATCTCAAATTTCAGTTCTTTCAACACCCTTGGATTGAAGGGGGGAGAGATGATTCAAAGGGAGACCAGCAAGGAGTAGGTTACAGTAGTCAAGACGGGAGGTGATTAAGGAGTGGATAAGCGTCTTAGTAGTGTGTTCAGAAAGGAGAGGGCGGATTTTGCTGATGTTATAGAGAAAGAAATGGCAGGTCTTAGCTATCAGATGAATGTGTGTGGAGAAGGAGAGAGAAGAGTCGAAGACAACCCCAAGATTGCGAGCCGAGGAAACAGGAAGGAGTACAGAGTTATCCAAAGAGACTGAGAAAGGAGGAAGGGGGGGGGGGGGTTAGGGGGAAAGATAAGAAGTTCAGTCTTGACCATGTTCAATTTCAAGCGGCGGTGAGACATCCAGGTAGCAATGTCAGAAAGGCAGGCAGCGATCCGGGTCTGGATAGCCGGAGAGATTTCAGGCGTAGAGAGGTAGATCTGGAATCATCAGCATAAATATGGTACTGAAAACCAAGGGAAGAGATAAGCGCAACAAGGGAATGGGTATAGAGAGAGACAAGGAGCAGACCCAAGACAGATCCTTAGGGTACACCAACTGGGAGCGGGATAGCAGAGGAGGAGGAGCCACCAGAACACACACTGAAAGAGAGATGGGAGAGATAGGAGGAGAACCAGGATAATACAAAGCCCTTTAAACCAAGCGAGGACAGGGTATCGAGGAGAAGATTGTGGTCAACAGTGTCAAAAGCAGCAGAGAAGTCAAGAAGGATGAGGACAGAGTAAAGGCCCTTGGATTTTGCCAGAAACAAGTTACTGGAGACTTTGGCAAGAGCCGTTTCAGTAGAGTGTAAAGGATGAAAGCTATACTGTAAGTTATACAGCTGAGGAAGCGGAACAAAAAGAGTAACAATAAATACAGGGGGCAGAGAGGTTAGGGAGCACTTTAATAAAAGACAGCCAAACAAATAAATAAATAAAGTGTGGAGACAGACAGACAGATAGAACTCACAGCAAATTTTCTCACAGGAGCTAAAAATTCACCTTTCTAGCAGAGCACTTACAAGGGCACTGCTCTTCCCAGAGCGCAGAGAGGCAAACAGAGAGCTAGGCACACCTGGGAGACAGGAAGAGGGGCTACACAATACCTCTCTCTCTCCAACACCTCCTGCTCCTCCTCCCTCAGTCTTTCCAGGGGCAATCCCTCCAAGAAACTCCCCACATTCACCTTCCTCTCCTGCATTTCAGAGGTATATAATGTCCAATAAAAGTCCAGTGTCTCTTGAATCTTCCCCATGGCAAATTGCAAGTCGTCCTCCTTATTTCTAATCTTATACACACTCTGTTGTACCCAGCTGTCTTGCGAGGCCCTTCCCCATACAACTGTTAAATTCATATGCATATTGCCATAATTTTTCTAACTGGTGGGCCACTTCCCCCACTCCTATTTCTTTCAGGGCCCCTTGAATTTTCTCCATTTCTTTTAAAGCTTTCCGCCCTCCCCCTCTCTTGTGCCGCATTTCCCATGATCTCAATTCTACCTTCAACTGGGCTTCCATCTTACCCCTTTCCCTTTTCTTGTATGCTCCCAGTCCCATAAATTCCCCCCTCCCCCACATAAAGGCTTTGAAGCTGTCCCACACTACCTGTATTTCCATCCCTGGGATACAATTTTCCTGGAAAAATATTTAATGTCCTTCCTAAGCTTCTCCACCACCTTCTTATCATCCAACAATGACTTGTTTAATCTCCAGAAGTGCAGGCCCTCCCCCTCCGGTTTCCAGTCCAACTCCACACTAACTGGCATATGGTCTGACCACAGCATTTGTCCTACGTCTACCTCCTGTACTCTGCTAGCCAATAATCCACCCAACAATACCAAGGGGCTTGTTTACAAAGCAGCGGTAGTGGTTCGCGATCGCGATCGCAGCCGCGGCCCCATTGAAATCAATGGAGCCGCGGCTCCGATTACGATCGCAAACCGCTACCGCGGCTTTGTAAACAAGCCCCCAAGTCTATATGGCTATAAGACTTATGTACTGGGGAGTAGTAGGTGTAATCCCGCCTATTACCTACCCTCTGTCGCCACACATCCCAGATGTTGCATCATGCTCTGTAATTTGCGCCAGTGTCCCCTTTTCACCCCCCACCCCCACCCCATATTATCCAATTTTGGGTTTATTGTCAAGTTGAAATCCCCTCCCATCATAATTGGGGTCCCCCCTACCTCTCTTAACTGCTTCTTTACCTGATCAAAGAACATCCCCTGCCCTTCATTAGGTGCATAGATACACACCACAACCACCTGAACCCATTTAACTTGCCCTCCCATATGATCCTAGCCCAGTTGGACATTTATTCAGCTTCCGCTCCTCCACCATCAGCTTTCTGGAAAACAGTATTCCTACCCCTCCCCGCCTTGGGTTTATTCCTGGCCAGATACACATGCAGATACTCTTTCATTCTCAACAATCCCTCCTATGAGGCTTTCAAGTGTGTCTCTTGTATTAGTAAAATATCCGCTCCAGCGCATGTCCCTTCTCTTAGCAGCCTACGCCTCTTTTGCCAGGATGACAGGCCCTTAGTGTTTAAAGTCATAAGTGTTACCCTCCTTCCCTCCCCTCTCCCCACTTACATAAACTCCTCCCCCCTTTGTACTACTCCCTACTTCCCTCCCTCCGGCTCCCCCCTCCCGCTCTCTCAGCAGAATGTCTCCCCATCTGAGTAGTGACGCACCGTACCCCATGTCCACCCTTTCCCGCTACCCTCATGTGACTCCAACCCCACTCCCTCTCCCCGCCAGTATTCATTCATCCATCTCTCCTCTCTTCGTTCTCCCCCTTCCCACCGTCCCTTTCTGCCCCACTTTACATTCTTTTGTGTTCCATTCACACCCCCTCTCAACCTAACTTCCCCCACTTAATCTTACCACCTGCACATATTTACATAATAGACCCTTGCATCAGCTCCACAGCAACAGTAACTCCAACAATAAGCCATCAATCTGTCGAAGGCTCTAATCACGAGCCATCCACCACATTGGTCTTCTTCTTCCTCCTAGATCTGTCTGTCGCTTCCCATTTCTGCTGTAGATCCTTCCAGTTCTGCAGACCTCTCGGGCTTTCACCAACCTGGGGCAGGTCTGTCAGGGCAGCTCGGCCATTGAAGCATGCAGTTCTTGTATGGTCATAACTCGTTTTGTCACACCATTTCTGGTAAAGACCAGGCCTTGTGGGAACAGCCAACGATACTGAATACTCTCCTGGTGCATTATTGCTGTCAGGCTCCCCCACGCCTTCCTCCGGGCAATGGTAGCTGATGCCTGATCCACATAGACTGCTATTTAGTGGCCTTTCCAATCAAACTTGACTGCTTTCCGCATCTGCTGTGCTAGTCTTTCTTTGACCTCATACTCTTAAAGACACACTACAATGTCTCGTGGCACTTTTGATTTAATTGGCCTCAAAGCCCTGTGCGCTCTGTCAATCTTAATTTCCACCTCCTTTGCCTCATTATCTGTATTAGGCCTTATAACAGTGCTTTTCAAACGTTTAGCCCATATAACCCTAATTTAAAAAATGAAACTTCACGTGACCCCCAGATGATGATGAAATCAAACTAGCAGGTCTCCAGCCCCCTTCCCCTCCCTCCATGCATCTCAAGCAGGAAGGCAGCAGTAACAGTAGTGGCAACAGCAGCAGCAGGCAGCACAGGGTCGCTTGTATCACTGTGTAGTCCTTGCTTATAGACCTCAGTACTCAACATGGGTTTCCAGTCCAACAGGAAGTTTACCCAGGGAGGGGCAAAGGTCTATGAATGTTTACTGGCTCACACGCCACATGCTGACTGCTGACTTGGCATAGGTTCACAGTGAAAGTCCACAGAGAAGGGGAAATGGTCATGTTTCTGTGACCCCATCCACTAATCCCACTAGAGGACAGCAACCTTGGGCTGGAAGGACTGGGGTTTCTAGTCCCACAGGTGCTCCTTGTGGTCTTGGGCAAGCCACTTAACCCTCCATAGCCCATGTTCCCTGTAAAATAGTTATCTCCAAGTTATAATGCCCTGTTCAATGTAAACCGCACTGATGCAGAATAGCGCGGTATATAAGAGAATATAAATAAATAAATAAATAATGATGTGACCCCACTTGGGGTTCCGATCCCAACTTTGGGAATCTAAGTTTTCTGGATATCTGGTTGAAAATTGTGCTATCTGGATAGCAATGGCACCACCCTCACTTCACCCACAGACCACTCTTGCACCCAGCGGATAGTGCTGGGGCAGTCTGGGAAGATATTCAGTCACTGAACCCTTATCTGGAAAGCCTCCCATTGGATGTCTGGATAAAAGGTTTCACTATCGACCCCAAATTATTTTAAATCATTTTAAATTATTTAAACAAGATGGCTAGGTGTGCTAGGACTAATAATTTTAAACATATTTTATGTCATTTTTAACCGAAGCGACAGGAAAAAACCCTAAAATTTTGGGTTTTTTTTACCTTGTGTCACTAACTATTGACAATGGCCCCCGAAATGAAAAAAAAAAACACCCGAACAAAAAATCCGGTAAATGATATGAAAAACTAAGCTACAACTGTTGTAAAACTAAAAGCAACAGACGCTAGGAAGATACTGTTCAGGAATATCAGTTCCTGGACGAATCCACCCGCGTGACCAAAGCAGTAGCTGAAGATGTTATGAAGAGAAGAAAAGTTAATCAAAAAAACTAGCAGATATGAGCAGTCTCATGTTGGCAACCGGAAAGCTTGCTTTTTACAGCATGGCTCATTTCTCTGGAGGCCCACTTTAAAGTGATGACAGGTTTGTTTTATGTGTATTATCTTACTTATCTGGGGGTGGCTATCATCACTTGACTCTGTTGTAAGTTGCTCTGAAATATTTTTAGAATGCTACATCTGCTTATTTCTACAGGTTTTTGTTGGGCAATCAAGAGTCTAAATATCTGTTAAATGATCTATCAGCAGGATGCAAGACCAAAATTCCTGTTGGCATTTCCCAGCTCGCCACTTCATTTGCTGATCATATGTTTAGGACTGGAAGTCTGCTCCTGGTGTCCACCTCCCTCCTCCTTGTGATGAGGTCTTCTCTCACATTTCCTTTCAGCTTCCCACCCTTCACTTTCATAGGAAAGCACTTATCCTTATTCTAAAGGAAATGCTTTCTTCTTGTACTTTAATGTCCTTTTGTAGCTCTGGTCTGCACGAGTGAATGCTGTGCACAAAGTAGTGTCTCATCAGAAACTTTTATGTTCCCAATGGCACACATGCCAAGGCCTATTCAATCATTAACCCATTAAAAATGTTGCAGGGCATGCATACCAGAAAAATCCTCCATTATTTTTCATTCTTGCAGGTCTTTTTCACTTTCACACTACCGCTGTCAATGTACTTAAAAAAGAAAAATCGCTAAATCCTTACTATGCCACAATATTGCATTCCCCCCCCCTTCCTTCATGCCTGAAAGAACGGTTAAATCGATTCAGATTGAAACTACTGCTTCTAAGGGCAAGTCAGTGATGAGACACAGAAGAGCAGAAAATCTCTGCCCTTTTGGGTGAAAAAATAGATAAAAATTACGCTAGACAAACATTTTTAGGAGCCAGGAAAAAGTTTCACTTTTGTTTGGAACGTTTTGTTATGTTTTAGGGTTGTTTTTCTTGTCCCTTCCCCTCTACTCTGTTTCTCACTCTAGGGACCTTTCCTCCCTCTTTCCTCTTCTTCTAGAAACCTCTCCCTAATCCCATCTCCGCAATCAAGTTTTTCACCCTCAACCCAGCAATAAGATCACAATGGCAGTACCTGTCATGATGTCATCTCTTTGGCTCAGGGCCTCGCCAACAGCAGAAGTTCAACTAATGCGCCCAAACCTAGACTCTGATATCTCTTCCAGCAGGCACCAGACTCTTAATTTTTTTATTTTCTTAGCTCTGGTTTCCTATCCCCTAATGTTGTCAATGATAGTTCTTCACAATGCTTAACATTTACAATTAGCTGAACACAAACCACCTCTTTCACCCCCTTTTAGCATAGAATACTGTGTATGCTTGGTAGAGCTCTATAAATGATTAATAATAATAATAATAGAGTATCTCAAGGCCCTGAGCTCAGGAATTTTATACTTTGTATGTGACTCCCAGCATGCCTCACTCTCTACACTGGACTACTGAGCATGCTCTAGTTTTGCCTTTCCCACTGCCTGTTACTTGGGTCAGGATTTTAGGGGTAAGCACTTAATGTTTGTTTCCTTTAAAACTAGGGCTTCTTTCCTCCGATTTTCTTTCTCTACTCGGAATTTAGACCTAAAACTTTGTAAGTATTCATATCCTAGTTACAGCAATCAATTGCTAACTACTTTAGGTTTTATTTTGTACTTTTATAAATAAAAGGTGGGACATGTATAAGAAAAGAGCAAAACAAAAGTGCTGGGGAAGGGGAAAGAGGATTTGGGTACAACAAAGAAAGAGAGACACAACTCAGGAAGAAGCTGGCATTCATCTTCACACTACAAGCAGGTAATCTTAACTTCCTTTGAGCAATGCATTTTGTAATGGGGTAAAACAGCTTTCAACAGACTCCCATTGAATACAGATGTTTCTTCTTTCCAAATAATGAAGTCATCAAAATCTAATTTAAATACCCCTGGATAAGAATGAACTGAAATGGACTGGCATTGGGCACTTTGCATCTGATGATCACAGGGTCTACTATGCTGGACATAAAAGACAAAGAAAAAATGGTGTTGCATTTATAATGAAGAAGAAACTTACTTGAACTTAATGAAATACAATGCAGTTAGTGAACACTTAATTTCTATTCATCTATGAGGAATGCCCATCAATACAACTATAATTCAATTATATGCCCCAACAACAGCTGCAGAAGAAGATGAAGTTGATGAGTTCTATGAACAGGTACAAGCTGAAATTGACAGAACATGCAAACAGGATGTCCTGATAGTCATGGGTGACTGGAAAGCAAAAGAAAGCAGTGGTTGGAAAATATGGACTTGGCAAAAGAAATGAAGCTGGAGAAAGACTGATAGAATTCTGCAAGACCAACAATCTTTTCATCTCCAGCAACACAAGCAGCAACTGTACACATGGACTTCACCCAATGGATTGAACAAAAATCATATTGACTACATTTGTGGAAGTCAACAATGGAAAAACTCTATAACATCAACAAAGACAAAACCTGGGGCCAACTGTGGTACATATCACCAACTACTAGTATGCAAACTCAAGCTAAAGTTGAAAAAGAGCAAGCCACTCAGGAATGTAGCAAAATGTGACCTTGAGAATATATCTCCGGAATTTAAAGACTGCCTGCAAAATTGATTTGCTACTTTAGATACAAATGACGGAGCTCCAGAAGAGTTACGGGATGACATCAGGAAGGTTGTGTTGGAAAAAAGTGAGAAATCTCTACAAAAAGTGAAAAAGCAAAAACGGCCAAAATGGATAACTAAAGAAACTCTGAAAATTACCCAGAAACAGAGAATATAAAGCGAGAAGAGAGAGAGGCAATCACAGAAGAATTCCAATGTGCAGCAAGACAAGACAAGGAGAAGTACCCATGCAAGGAAATAGAAGCATCAACTATCAGAGGAAGAACAAGATCAATTTTTCTAAAGCTATGAGAGTTAAAGAAAAAATTACAGCCTCAAATTGAAATGTTATAGGATGCTCAAGGATCCATATTGAATGATGCTGAGAAGATCAAGAAAAGGTGGAAAGAATATATAAGAGTCATTCTACAATAAAGATCAAGTAGACCAACAGCCATTTCAACCTATACCTTATGATCAGGAACCATTGGTGATGAAAAGTCAAAACATCACTGAAAGCCTTAACAAAGAAAAAAGCACTGGGTATTGATGGCATTCCGATTAAAGTATTACAACAATCTGATGTAACCGTTACCATACTTACAAGGCTCTACCAGGAAATTGGGAAGACAACATCATAGATAACTGACTGGAAAAGATCTGCGTTTATACGAGTACAAAAGAAAGGAGATCCAACTGATTGTGGAAATCATTGCACAATCACTCTGATCCCACATGCCAGCAGAGACTGCAACCATACCTGGAATGAGAACTGCCAGAAGTGCAAGCAGGGTTCAGGAAAGGGCAAGGAATGAGAGACATAATGGCAGATGTGAGATGGATCCTTGAAAAAACAAAAGAATAGCAAAAGGATATCTATATGTGTTTTATCAAATATAGCAAGGCTTTTGACTGTGTAAACCATGAGAAATTCTGGGCCACATTAAGAAGCATGGGTATACCAGAACACCTGATCGTTCTCTTACACAAACTTTACACTGATCAAGAAGCAACAGTTCAAACGAAACAAGGAGAAACAGAATGGTTTAAAATCAGTAAAGGTGTACGACACGGCTGCATACTTTCCCCCTACCTGTTTAATTTACATGCAGAACAAATCATCAGAGAAGCAGAGCCGTATGAAGACAATCGTGGTGTGAAGATTGGTGGAAGACTCATCAACAACCTTTGCTATGCTGATGATTCCACATTACTGGCTGAAAGTGAAGATGATCTGAAATATTTGCTTCTCGATCAAGAAACATAGTCTTAAATGGGCCTGCACCTTAATGTAAAGAAGACAAAGATCCTGACAACTGGCAAAATCAATAAGTTCATCGTCGATGGAGAAGAAATTGAAATAGTGGACAACTTTAACCTACTTGGATCAACTATCAATAAAGAAACAGCAAGCATTCAAGATATCCAATGATGCATTGCTCTTGGCAGAATGGCTATGAAGGACCTAGATAAGATTCTCAAAAACAGTGATGTTTCTTTCCATACAAAGATTCAACTTGTTCAAGCCATGATATTTTCAATAACGTCATATGGATGCGAAAGTTGGACAGTGAAAAATATAGACAGGAAGAACATTGATGCCTTTGAATTATGATGCTAGTGACTAATACTGTGCATACTAAGGATGGCCCAAAAAACAAACAAGTCGGCATTAGAGATCAACCCTAAGCTTTCTTTAGAAGCTCAGATGACAAGACTTCGACTTTCATACTTTGGACACATCATGCGAAGAGAGAGATCATTAGAGAAAGACATCATGCTTGGCAGGGTAGAAGGTCAACGCAAAAGAGGAAAGCCAGCAATGAGATGGGTTGATACAATAACAGCAGCTATGGGTGCCACTCTGTCAACAATGAGCTGCCTGACTGAAGACCGAACACAGTTTAGGACAACTATCCAGAGGTTGCCATGAGTTGACACTGACTCAATGACACTTAACAAGAAGAAGAATAGTTTGTTAATGTTTATTTAGAAAGGATAGTGGCTTTTCTGGAAGCCAACAGATTGTGAGATCTGAGGTAATATGTCTTTACCAATGGAAGATCGTGCCAAACAAATATGACTGATTTCTATGACTGGGTGATAAGAGAATTAGATCAAGGGCAAATGATGGATGTGGTCTACTTAGATTTCAGCAAGGCCTTTGATACCATTCATCACAGGAGGCTTGTGAATAAACTGAGCAGCCAGGGTCTTTATCTGCCATTATTTACTATGGCCAGTATCTGGGATGGACGTCCAACTCCCATTCAGGCCCTGGACGTGATTCCAGGCAGAACACTCCCTGCACATATAGATGGTGTGTGTGGGGAGCGCTGTATGGGGGCAGGACTGGAAGCAGAGGGTGGGCAGAGTGAGGGTGAGCTGACTCACCCAGATGTACAGGGCCAATTCAGGTCACAGCCCTGTACGTCTGGCAAGGCCATGTTGGATGGGGGACTTATTCCTCCTCAGAGGTGGAATAAGTCCCCCCCGAGGATGGCGATCAGGCTCAGCAGTTCCCCTCCAGCATACAAGCCGCAGCAGGTAGGCCCCCTCTGTCCGATCTCAAGCCTGGCAGGCCCCTCCGAGTGTCGGGCTTCGGGGAAAATGAGTTTGCAGCTGCAGCAAGCCATGCAAGCTACTGCTGTGCATCCTGGTGCCATGGGGACGGGACGCCATGGCACCAGCACACATGCAGGAGCCCTGTAAGGGGAGGACGGGCAGTCACCTGGACCTCGGCCAGCACAGAATGTTGTTCACGCTGGCCCATCCACATGCCTTTATTCTGCAACCTCGGGAATGTTCAGCTCCTGCGATTGCAGAATCAGGTTTAAACGTCGGCCCATACATTTTCTGCATGTCCGAACAGCCCAGATGTGCAGGACACAGAATCGGGCTCTATGTTAGTATTTAGTAATATTTTTTATATCTGTCTTTCTGAAACACTCAAAGAGGGTGATAATTTAAAACAAATCAAACATGTACATGCAGTAAATAAATACAGAACATGTAATTCCTAAAACAGAATATACGTTTAATGGCAGAACACGAATAAGACAAAATGCATCAAAAAACAATTCCTGAAGAAACCTGTAGAGTACTGGGTATACTGAGATTTCTACTTAGATAAATATGGTTAGATAATATCACAGCTTCTGTATTCAGCTGACAACTACGCAGTCCTGCAGGAACAGCCAAATTGTCCAGCTGCTCTAAGGACCTATATCTGATTTTCTGTCTTTGCCCGTAGACTCCATGTCGTACAACCTGTTAGCGTGCAACAAGAACTGTTTTTACAGGGCCTGCTGTCCTCAATTCAACAAACACAGGGTTTGCATTTTTCATGCACTAGTTCTGATCACATAACAGTGGTGCAGTCACAGGTCAGCGACAGTGGCCAACATTCCTGCAAAGCTGTACAGGTGTCCTCCAGTATAAAAAGTGTTCAAGTCAAGTATAATAATGAGACAAACTGGCAAGTATGTCCAATAACCTTTAGAAAAGGCTGCTGTGTTTTTTGTATGTCATACCCTGTCAGACTAAAGATCCATCAAACCCAGTGTCCTGTTTCTACCAGTAGCCAATCCAGGACACAAGAACCTGTCTGAGGTAAGCAGTGGATGTCGCCCAGTCCACCTTAATAATAGTTTATGGACTTTTCCTCCAGGAACTTATGCAAACCTCTTTTAAAACCAGCTACAATAACAGCTTTTATTACATCCTCCGGCAACGAAATCCAGAGTTCGATTACATGATGAGTGAAAAAATATTTTCTCTGATTAGTATTAAATGTACTACACTGTAGCTTCATTGCTTGTCCCCTAGTCTTTGTACTTCTTGAAGGAGTGAGAACTCAAACCTTTCCTAAGTAAATATACCTTCTTTGGATGTATTGTGACAATTAAATAACAAAAGGTAGAAAAATATTTGGAAAACTGAGATGCCAGCCAATTTTTTTTAAATTATTAATTTTGCTTGTTATTTATAGGGGTGTTTTCTTATTTTACTCTTTACTTGTATATTTTCTTATTTTTGTTTTTTTATTTTCCTTTATTACTTTATTTTGCTCTCTCCTCTCACAAGCCCTTCCTTCCAGACACTCTCTCTTCCTCTGTTTGTTTCATTCCCTCCAGCCACTCTGTCTCCCTCTATCTCCTTCCACCCCCCCCCCCATACTTTTTTCTCATATCTCTTTCCCTTCCGCCCCTATCACTTCTGACACTTTCTCCCTTCCAGCACACTCTCCCTTTCCTCCCACCTCTTTCATTCTGGCCATTCCCTTTCAGTACTCTTTCCTCCCCTGCCACAATAGTACAGAACCTAGCAAAATGGACAGTTTTGGACTGTGGCCTCTTGCCCAGGTCCCCCCCCCCCCCCCAACACTGTCAGTAGCTGGGACCCTAACATTGATGGCATCTTTTCTACCCATGTTTAGCCTTGATAGACCCAGACAGCAAAATTTGGGCACCTGAGGTTTTTCTCGTCAAGCCCACCATAATACTGAATTCTACTACTATTAGTACTACTGAGCATTTATATAGCGCTACAAGTCGTACGCAGCGCTGCACACAGACAGGTAAGAGGCAGTCCCTGCTCATCAGAGCTTACAATCTAGTCAAGACAGGCAACACAGAAGGTGTAGACAGGGATAAAAAAGGGGGAAAGGTAAATAAACAAGGAGATCAGGTGAGTCAAGATCCAAAAGCAGCAGAGAAGAGGTGAGTTTTCAGCCTGGATTTGAAAAGGGTCAGAGAAGGTGCCTGGCGTACAGACTCAGGTAACTTGTTCCAGGCGTAAGGTGCAGCAAGGTAAAAGGAGCAAAGTCTAGAGTTAGCAATAGAAGAGCAGGGCACAGATAGAATCAATTTTCCAAAAGAGCAGAGTTCCCAAGAGGGGGTATAAGGAGAAGAAAGGTAGTGAGGAGCCGCAGAGTGAATGAACTTATAGGTCAGCAGGAGAAGTTTGAACTGGATGCAGAAACAAATAGGGAGCCAATGAAGTGACTTGAGAAGAGGGGTAATATGGGTAGAGAGGTAGATCTGGGCGTCATCGGCATAAAGATTGTACTGAAAGCCATGGGAAGAGGTGAGCACAGCAAGGGATTGGGTATAGAGAGAGAGAATAGGAGCGGACCCAAGACAGATCCTTGGGGTACACCAACTGAGAGCGGGATAGCAACAGAGGAAGAAACACTGAACACACACTGAAAGAGTGATGGGAGAGATAGGAGGAGAACCAGGATATTACAGAGCCCTTATAACCAAGTGAGGACAGGATATCGAGGAGAAGGTTGTGGTCAACAGTGTCAAAAGCAGCAGAGAGGTCAAGAAGGATGAGGACAGAGTAAAGACCCTTGGATTTTGCCAGGAACAAGTCACTGGAGACTTTGGCAAGAGCCATTTTGGTAGAGTGTAAAGGACGAAAGCCAGATTGTAAAGGATTCAGGAGGGCATGAGAGAAGAGGAAGTCAAGGCAGCAGCGGTGAACCGCGTGTTCAAGTAGTTTAGAAACGAAGGGGAGGAGGGAGATGGGTCAATAATTAGAAGGACAGGTAGGATCAAGTGAAGGTTTCCTGAGGAGAGGTTTAACTACAGCATGCTTGAAGGCTGCAGGGACAGTTGCAATGAAGAGCGATAGGTTGAGAATATGAGAAATGGAAGGGACAACAGTGGAGGAGATGGGGCTTAGGAGACGGGTGGGGATAGGATCAGAGGAGCAGGTGGTGAGTTTGGAGAAAGAAAGAAAGTGTGCAGTTTCCTCTTCAGAGATCACAGAAAAGGAAGAGAGGGTAGCAGCAGAGGTAGAAGGGGAAAGTTGGGAGTGAAGAGGGGGAGGAGGGGAAGTAGCTGACTTTGTGGGGAATTGGAGGGTGAACTTGTGGATTTTGTCATGGAAATAGTCAGCCAGGGTTTGGGCAGAAAGGGAGGGAGGTGTCGGAGGCGGAGGCACTTTGAGGAGAGAGCTGAGCGTAGTAAAGAGACAGTGAGGGTCAGAGGTAAGAGAGTTAGTCAGATGGACATAATAGTCTTGTTTGGCAAGAGCTATGACTGACTGGAAAGAAACAAGCATGAATTTGAAGTGTAGAAAGTCTGCAAGGGAGCGGGATTTGAGCCAAGCACACTCAGCTGAATGGGCCATGGAAAATGATCAGTCCACCAATAGCAGTTGCACTAGTAACCGATACATGGGGAACGTGAAAAAGGCAGCAGTAGAGAAAGCAGAAAAATATTACACAAGACACTGCATGATACCTATCATAATATCCAACCACTGATCCCGCCTCATTAGAAAACTTATCCAATCAAGCTGAAACACAAGAAGAGAACCTTGCTTATCATGGCCATGAACCATAACAAAACAGAAGCTCTCATCATTACTCGAAACACTGACTTCAGCCCCCCACCTTTTATTAAATTTAAAAATACAACAATACCGTTAAAGGACGAAGTAAGATACCTCGGAGTAACCCTTGATAAGCGACTCAACCTTCAATCTCATATCAGAAGAACTGTTAAAAGTGCTTACTATAGAATGAAAATTATTAGACGCCTGAAGCCCCTTCTCTCCCAACAACATTTCCGCTCAGTCTGTCAAGCTCTAATAACTCCAATTCTTGACTTCTGTAACCCTATTTACAACGGAATCCCGAAACACTCCCTCAAGCCACTTCAGATGGCTCAGAACACAGCTGCCAGAATAATCGCCGGCTCTTCAACTCAAGCCCACATCACCCCAATCCTTAAAGAACTCCACTGGCTCCCAATAAGCCTTCGTATCAGATACAAGTTGGTCATCAATATATTCAAAATCAGACATAAGACTTCAGCAATCAGTCTCCAAGCCCTCTTATTCCCTAACACCAGCAAAAGACCTAGAAGGAAAACCACAGCTGACACCCTCGGCACCCCAAGTAGCTATACTAAAGTCTGTAAACTCACCTCACAAAGAGCTCTTTCCTTATCGGCCCCTCGAATATGGAACTCTCTCCCCCCCGACCTATGATCTATTGAGGAACTGAAGGAATTCAGAAAACAACTAAAGTTCGTTCTTTTCATTGAGCACTACGGCTATGACACTTAACCAACTCATATTAATTGTAACCTCTCTACATTGTGTTTTTTGTAATAGTTCACCATGTTATGTATCCCACCTTTCACTTCCCATGCCTATGTTTAGCTTTTGTATGTCTTTGTAACCGCTTTGATTTAAGGAAAAGGCGGTATAAAAAACCTGTTAAATAAATAAATAAATAAATAAATCATGGAAAACTGCAGTATTCTACCTTCTCCTTCTTGGAAGTGTCCGAGCTTTGGAATTCCCATAAGGCATTTGTGTGTGTGTAGTCTTGAACGTCTATGTGCCGCGGCACCTTTTAGCTTTTCTTCTGTTGGCCCTATAAAGTCCTTGGGGACCATCTCGCTAGCCTGATTTTCAGGATATCCACAGCAAGACGTACACCTTCAGCAAAAACAAAACTGAAACAGACAGCGGAGGGCACAAACCACGGCCACACACTATGATTAAAAGGAGAAAAGTTTATTACGGACCCAACTTTATAAGTTTCGGCCTTTGGCCTTCATCAGGGGTCTAGGAATACAGGCAGCAGCAGTCCTGCTAGACCCCTGATGAAGGCCAAAGGCCGAAACTTGTAAAGTTGGGTCCGTAATAAACCTTTCTCCTTTTAATCATAGTGTGTGGCCGTGGTTTCTGCCCTCCACTGTCTGTTTCAGTTCAACTAAATTATAGGCTCACTTGATAAAGTAACTTTTACTTATAGATAAATGAGTATGGCGACGTTTTCAATACTCTTGTCATTGGGAAAGAAAAAGATCTAAAAAGCTGCATCTGCCATGCGTGTAGCATTTTTCAGGGGAAAATGTGGTTAATTCGCTGCAAGGCTATAATAATGTTTTATTGGGTTTTTTATAAACTTTCATATAAAAAAAGCCTATAATACAGTATGCACCTAACTAAAAAAAATACTTTTGACTTCACAGGTGCCATTACATCAGCCTGAATTAAATCCACCTATTGCTGCCAGGAAAAAAATTGCCAACAGCAAATTACAGTGCATGAAAACTGTTAGTATGCAAGGCCAGCTCATGGTCAGTCTTAGTAACCGTCTTTCACCGCCCGATGTCTGTTGCATGAAGACAGAGCAGTCACCTCACATCCCTGCTTTGCACACACCAAAACCTGTCTCTGAAGACCAGGCATGCCACCAGTGAGTGACTGCATGAATTCCCCGGGATTTACTTTGGAGGTAGAGAGCTGCCCTCTGTTGGGAGGTGTCGTTGTGTGGGCTTTGCACCCGCTCTTCTCTGTGTTCTGCAGGGTCACCGCAAGTGTTTTTGTTCCCTCTGCTTTTGCATCACCCTAATCTGGTGGCCCAGATCCACCACCAGAGGCAACGTGAGAACGGGAAGGAGACAGGTAAAGAACTCACCAATGCAGCTCACCTTCACAACAAGAGATACTGGGATCCTGCCACCCTCCCGTCAGGAGAGGGGGGAGAGAAAAACAAATATAAGTTTTTAAATAATTATAAATAAATCAGCTTTCACTTTTGGTTATGTTTTGGCTTTAATCTTACAGATGTGTTTTTAAATGATGAATTTAAGAGCATGTGCACAAGGTAGATTCACGTAATATTTTTAAAAATGATTATGAGAAAGAGGAATGAAAGGGGGGGGGGGAAAGCTGGGAGAACATAAGAAAGTCATGGCTGACAGAGAAAAGTCCATCGAGCCCAGCATCCCGTCTCTGACAGCGGCCAGTAGGGGCTACAAGTACCCAGCAGATCCCAAAAAGTAGATCTATTTCTCATGGGTCATTTCCAGGCAGAGTTCTCCCAAGTCTATCTGGCTAATAATTTTTTCATAGACTTATCCTCCAGAAACTTGTCCAAACCTCTTTTGAATCATGCTGTGCTGGTTGCCTTAACTACATCATTCGGCAATAGATTTCACAGCTTGGAGGAGTAGCCTAATTGTCAGAGAAGTAAGTTAGAACCAGGGAAGCCAACATTTGAATCCCAGTGAGGCTTTCTTGTGATTTTGGGCAAGTCACTTAATCCTCAACTTAAACTTAAATTTAAACTCACTGGGAGCAGGGAAACCCCTACTGTGCCTGAATGTAACTTGCCGTGAACTTCTGAGAAAAGGCATGAGCTAAATCCAGTTCCCTTAATAATGTGCTACGTGACACAAAAACAGTTTCTACAATTTATTTTCAATCTGTTGTTGTATGTGGAAACTGTGATGCTTGTGCAATAGGTAGAGTCTAGCAGTGGTGCTTTTAAACAGACACGTTCTTGGTTGTACAGTGGTGATCAAGCTCTATCTCTTTGACAAAAATGTGTTTCAAATCTCTTTCTGCACCAGCGTTCCCATTCCAGGCTAATAGGATAGAATAAAAGGGTAAAAAAAGAATAACACAGGCCAGCTCCTGTGATTTTAGCTGGCTGCCTTAGAAAATATAACATATGTTTTTCCTCCTACACAAAATAATGGGAACGATAGAGCCTCATCCTGCTCTCAGAAACTAAATATATTTGAGGTACCAGCCACAAGGAAGCACAGAGGGGGTACATGCATTAACCATTTCTGTGAATAGAATGCTATTTTATTCACATAAAAGGCCTCAGAACATTAGATCACGTCTAATCGTGCACATGGTGCAAGGCAGCATGAGTAGGAATTTTCTGCGGAGGAGTTTGGGCAACGCATAGGCAGTGTTATGATCTACACATGTATTTTGTAAGACATATAGAGTATATGCAGACACATATGCATGCTCTGGAGCAAGCACAATGTCCATGCCCTCAATTCAGGCACAGTTTCTGCAGGATAAGAAACCTGGGGCATTTCCAAGGAACGACGCCAACCCAGGGAAAAACACAAGAAACACTGAAAGCTCTTTAAACCTATGTTTACGTCTATTTTTATTTACTTTTATTAACCCTTTCATGGCTGTTGTTGCCATATGGCAACCTTCACATTTTCCCCCAAATTTTTCACCGGATTCTATATTTTCAAAAAATCCGCACACTGTGTGCGAACTGTGATGTGTATCTGTGCTCGACATCTGAAAAAAAACCTGTTATTCAAACTATCACACCCAGCAGTAAATGATACTGATGCCAAGACTGTTTTTAATTTTCAGCCATTCAGGACCGTAGTTACCATATGGCAACAGTAAATATTGTTCCTTAGAAATACAAATTTTTTCAAAAAAACCTTTATATTCTGCCTCATTTAGCTCAAATCTTAATAAAAAGAACAGAAAAAAAATTTCAGTTACAAAACAATTATGTGGACGCAAAAGGGTTAAGAGGCATTAAAAGTTGGCATAATGAAAGCCATTTATTAGGCTTTTAATTCTGTTACAACTGTTTTCATCATCCATCTCACATTTAACTTAATGAGGGTCATTTTATCATATTCGCTTAGCCTAATGCAAGTCGTCATACGTGTATTTTGCACCTATTTTATAAAATGTGTGCCTAAGTGGTAAGATACGTGTGCCAAATCTAGGCATGACCACTTACAGGGACCCTAGACTTAGTGTAAATGCCCATGCTGGATTTATGTAAAACGCATAGAAGTTATATTTTATAACTTATGTACAGAAATTTTGATTCTGCCTACGCTACACCCAAAGTCCATCCCTATGCTCACACACTCTGAAAATACGCACTCTACCCTGACACGTTTAATTACAAAATAGCACCAGCCTGAACTACAATGTAAGTGCCCATCCTCATGCATAAGTCATTGAAAATTAAAAATGAAGGGCCGATATTAAACGACGGCAGCCAGCGCATGTACAGAGGCTTGCTATGGCTGTTCTAAATTAGACCTGCATGACCGGCCACAGATACTGAATATCCAGTTTCTAGCTTAGCGTTTTAGCTAACCAGTCAGCAGTGATCTTCCGCTGCTGGCTGGATAGCTAAACCAGCTAAAGTTAAGCCTCTGTTTTATGTGCTTAAATATCGCTGCTGATCGCGTAACTCAAGCACCCCCCCCGGAACACCCCAATGCTATGAGGTTAACATCGGGCTGTTTACTGGCGTTAGGAGAATATATTCAGCAGCACAAAATGGCTATGTGCCGCTGAATATCCCCCTCACTAGGATTAACACAGTTGGCAGGTCTGTTAATCACGTTAATCCTTTTGAATATGCCCCTGAAAATTGTTCTGCTGCACACCCTTGGTGTGGACCTTCTCTTTAACTAGAACAGCCCCTCCCCCTTGCTTTAGTTTCTCCGTTTTGTAGGGGGGAGTCTGTAGAAAATATTCAGATCAAGGCTGTTTTTGGATCCAGACCTCCCCCCACCACACTTATTCCCCTGTCATTTCCTTTAAGAATTCTCCAGTCCCCTGTTGTTGTGTTTGTCTAAGTCTTAGCAGTGTAGGTTCAGTGAAGCAGGGACTTACTTGTATGTGAATGTGTACAGCGCTCTGTATGCCTAGCAGAGATTCTAAATAATGATAGCAGTAGTAGAAACTATGGTTGGTCCACATCGCCCTAACCCTTATTTCTTCTTTATAACAAATAATATAACAAAACACAACGCCAAACAACCAAACTAAGAAGTGTAAGATCCTTCTGGAGTAGGTACTTGAAAAGAAAAAAGAGCTTATGTTGCATCTGGTGTCATTTTTGAAGCTCTTGCTCCCTGTGGCAATGCCTCCTTCGCATGCTTAAAAATAAGCAGAAGAGCCACTGTGTCTTTACTTAAAAGAAGCCCCATTGGGAGGAGAGGGATGGGAGAACCAGAAAAAAAAAACGATTAAAAGGAAAAGAGCAGGGTATAACCTTTATCAGACATTAATACTTCAGCTGGAGATAGAGCTACATTAATAGTACTACACATAGAAGCAGACACGCTTTCACTTTGCTAAAAATACATTTCAGCCAGCACTAGCTGCCGCTTTAAAAGCCTAGGAAACCGGATTTACATACATCCGCCCCTCCTCTCCCATTCCTTTCCACACACGAGCTGACATCACACACTTAGCTGCAAACCAACCAATATATTCATAAAAATGTATGTCACAAATAAAGAATATGCAAACTGAAAAAATATAGATAGATATACTACCTTTCCTTACAACTAGTCGGCCCTTGGTGAGGACGGCATATACAGTAGATCATTTTCAAATAGAGCTCATTAACCTAGCTAGAGATAGAAAACGATTGTGCACTCGAAATGGTAATTCCTGCATGAAAATACAGGTTGTTAAAAGAAATTAATTTTCTTACGCAGCACATTACCTTATTTTTAACTAATTCAGTTGGGCAGTTGGAATGAAAAAAAAAATTGCATCTCATCAATAGCCATTTTATTTTGGACTTTCATCATAATTAGTCTTTGGAACTCATTGCTGGTAGATGTGGTAAAAGGAGGGAGCGTAACTGGATTTAAAAAGGTTTGGACAAATTCTTGCAGGAAAAGTCCATAAAGAGTTATTAAGGTATTCCAAGAGAAACCACTGTCTATCCCCCTAGGGATACATAGCATGGCATCATGGACCTTTGGTCTGACCCAGTATGGCATTTCTTATGTTCTTATGTTACGATATTCTCGAAACTAGCAGCAATGTCACCCCCCCCCCCTCTCTCCCATTACCAGAGCATCACCAATCTCAGTGAAACCCGTGTGATATTTTGCCAGTCATGTCCAGTAACCACTGCTTTACTGCCATACTAAATACCACTTCAGCAGCTGGGACATCACTCCAAGAAAACAATGGCTGGAACACTGCTTGTGTTACAGAAACACTTAACAATGAGATGAGGAATGATTCATTTTGCTTAGTTTTTTTTCTTCTTTGGTACAGAAATCTGTACAATATTCATTATGCTAACAAACAAGGAAACATTTAAATTGGACACGCGAGCGATTCCAACCCAATTCTGAAGACATGGGTATGGATGGGCCTGCATTTCTGTCATCGGGATCATAGGCTTGTCCGGCGCAGCACACCCAATATGCTGTTCAGCAGACCCGTGCATGAATCCAGCGCAAGGCCCGTGCACGGATACAGGCACGGGCCAAAGAGAAAAGCAGAGAAACACGTCTCCGGCAATAGTAGACAATACAGGTAAACAGTGATCAGGTTTTGGACGTGCCCATGCTCACCGTATTCTGTAAAGTAACACGTCTGCGATCCTGCCCATCTCCGAGCTGGCCACGCCTCCACTGTTAAAATGTGCATCTCCTAAGCTGCTGTGCTCACTGACAGTAGTCTGCTGATGCATACAAGACAAAAATACTGATGATAAATGCATGCTGATGCAAACTAGACCATATCGTAGTCCCCTACATGCCCAGAACAGTGCTAGGTAATCCCAGCGCACTCTAACATAGTATAAGAGATGCAAATATGGTAGAATATAACTTGCATCAAATGATACTTGGCATCATAAAAAGGCTTCCGTGAGTCCTGCATTGGTCAGCTCTACATACACTCTTAAAAATGCTCAGGATGGACCCTCTTCATGTGCACAGAAAACAACACTAAGACAGCAATTCTCCAAGGGATGCATAATATTGCTGAGCAACAACTGTATGCCCTGGCTATGGCATGCCTCATGGCACAATCCGGGGACTGTTGGCACTACGTCAGTCATGTCTCCTAGTGCCTGGCCCTCCTCCCTGATTTGCAGATCAGCACACCAGATCCTCCCGTGCAACCCTCAAAGCAAAGCACTTTCTCACACACACACATCCTCAGCACCTATAAATAAAAGCTGATATACCATAAAAGCATGGAGTGCCAGGACTACAAATCTGATCCCCCTTTCTCACTCAAACAAAATCCTGTTGCAGAGTCGCTCAAACTTCTTACATCAACATTCTGATTTTACATAACACAGGAATTGTCAGGGTCCCCCAGATTAGCTCCATTAGCACAAACAGCAACTGTCAGCAAAGCCACCATAATCACTATTGCTCATCCTAAAGGTCTTTGGGGGTAATTAATGCCCTTTAGCTTACAAGATTCTCTCACCCCTTAGTTCTGTTCATTATAAATGCATCTGCCTGTGCTTTACAGACTGCAGTCACACCAGTTTGAAGCATACTTGTCACAACCTCTATACAAGCACAGCAGAAAAAGTTCTAAGTACTGGTCTTATTCCACGTCTCCGGCAGGGATAACAGGCACGTCTGTGGGGAACACAAAAAACGTACATGGGCCTTTCCTGAATACGCTTTATATGTCTCTGCAGCAAACCATGCCCCCATTCCAACCCTCCCAGGCACATTCTGAAATCCCCATGTTCATGCTGTGGACGTGCATGGGAGACGGGTTTCGGAATATGGCCGTAGACATTTTTGGGAGAAATCCATCTCCCATGCACGTCCAAACAGCCTATTCACATTATGGAATGGCTCCCTATGTGAATTTCTCTCCCAGAAGTACATCATTAAAAAGCTGGTATTAACTATGCTTCTCCTAATATCAACTTCCCTGTGTTTTGTAGCTTTTTTAAAATTCCCTTTTATGATCTTCATTAGGTGAGATTTCTTTTGTATTTTTAGCTTTGTTTCCTGTGGGTAAACTGTCTCGTCCCCTCCCTTAACAACTTTTGAACCTTCCATTCAATTTCATCCATCTATGCACAACAGATCATAGGACATATAGGGAACCCCAATTGACACCTTTCATAACTCTGACACATGGAATTCCTTTTTTCTAAAAAAAACCCAAAAAAACAACCCCCCCCCCATCCTTTTATGTCCTATAGGAGAAAAAGGCTTGTTCAGTTCAGTTGAAAACTCTATCAGAGCACACTGTGATGTCATTAAGAATTTTTTTAACTTTTCTGTCATTGGTTAGTTCCTGTAGTCACCGGCTGACTCCTTTTTGTTGCCTGGTCTCCTCTATCCAAAAACTGTAATATTTTCATTGTACCACAGATCACAGGGTGTTAAATCACTTAGGAGAATTAGAATGAACCCGGTGACATGGGCTTGGCAAAGAAAATGTGGAAGAAGGCTGCTAAACTGAACCCTGGGAAGTGGCATATTAGTCTGGGACCCTTTGCTGACACTGGCTGAGTAACAGCGAAGGCATTCCAAACAGCTTCCTGGCTCCAAGAGTCAGTTATGCAATGTGTACAGAGTACTTCAAAAGCATCACCATATCCTCTGCCAAGTATTCTGAATATTGTAAGGAAGATACAGCAAACTTGACTGCAGCCATGTTAAATGTGGCAGGGAAACAAGCTGACCGAAGGGGCGGTATTATTTCAGAAAGGCTAGTCTTGTTTTTTTATAGCAGAGCTGGGAACGAGCAGGGCCAACCCAAGGACATCTGACACCCTGGGCCAGCTTTCAGCTGCGCATACCCCCCTCCCCGGGGCAGCTCAAGGCCCTGTCCTTGTGCCCAGCATCTCTCTTTCCCTTTCATACCTGCAAGTGTCCCGCATCTCCCTTTCTCTTCCCTATCCCCTCCCCAAGCATCTCCTCTCCCCTGATGTCCACTATCTCCTTCCCTTCTCGCTATTGGGCTTACTTCTGTCACTTGTTGCTACCATCAAAGACGCCAGGGGGCCTCTGACCATATGCAGGTGCTCAAGACCCACCCAGCTGCCCCCACCGCACTGCCTCGCCGCCGCCCCCCCCCCCCGACATACAGCCTCTCACCTAGGGTTGATAAGCGGCACGGCGATATCCTCTTTGAAGCCGCAGCAGGCTTTAAAGCACATGCGCACACTCAACGGCCCACTGTTCTTACCCCCTCTGACTTCCGGTCAGAGGGACAGGAGTGGCAGGACACAAATGCTTTAAAGGCTGCTGCGACTTCAAAGAGGTGATCGCCGTGCTGCCCATCAATCTCAGATGAGAAGCTGAATGTTGGGGGCAGCGTGACAACGGCACACGGTGCGTTGGGGGCGGCACATGAACATTGTCTAGTGCTGAGCTCTCCACCAGAGTCTGCTGCCCTAGGTGACCGCCTAGTTCATGGGCTGGCCCTGGCCCCACCCCCTTCAGTAGAGTGTGCACATATGCTGAGAAGCCTCATGCTGACTGCTCCAAGTTGTCTTTACTGCTGCTGATGGGGGGTGGGGGAGGGGCAATGGCAGTGACATTTTTTTTAAACTACTGCTGACTTCTGCTGTACCATTACTAACAATGCCCCTAAAATTCTGCCGCTCTAAGGGGATGCCTGGTCCACCTAGTGATAGGGTCAGCCCTAGGAACGAGGAGCAAGTTCCTTACAAATGTAGTGCTTGCCAGCAAAGGGAGAGCCACAGATAAAATGTTCAAGGCTAGATTTCAATTTTGTTTTTCTATGAAAACAAATTCTTATTGTTGCTAATAATCTATCACCTCCAACAGAAGAAATGCTTCCCAAGAAATCAGACTGGTTTGGATTTTAGATTTGATCATTCATATTTCCAAATCTGAGCTCAAGGTGAATTACCTACAGTACAGGTACAGAAGGTATTGGACTGACAAAGAAGACTGCATCTGCCTCTGTCATCTACTAACCTGTGTTAACATATTAACGCAAGATAAATTGAGCTAAGCAAGGTCTCAACAAATTTTCATTATGTCTAGAAACCATCCCAAAAACGTAGGAGCCAGCAGCTGAGACCTGTCAATTGTACTCCCCCACTCCTCTCAACATTATCCCAGTTATGTTCGAGTAGGGGGTGCATGAAGGGGGGAAATCTCCTCCAAGATCAGCAGCAGTTCTTTCAGACATTGATTTACTAAAGCTCTTTTCCTATTCTGTGTCTGTGCACAAAGAAAGTTTAGTAAATCAGTCCCTTAAAGTGCCACTGTTTGATTGCTGAAGCAAAGAAGCAACTGCCTCTATTTCACTTATCACCCTGGCTTGAGTCCCCCCCCTCCTCCAGTATCTCTCTCTTACACATACACTCTCAGCCAGCCTTCATCCAGTCTCTCTCTCATACCCCCAGCATTCATTCCATCTCTTTTTCATACATCCCTCCCAGTCAGCCTTCATCCAGTCTCTCTCTCATACCTTCCCCCAACCTTCTCCCAGTCTCTCTCTCATACAACCTCTCGACCCAGCTTTTATTCAGTCTCTCTCATATAACCCTTCCACCCAGCTTTTATTCAGTCTCTCTTTCATACAACCCCTCTACCCAGCCTTTATGTGGTTTCTCTTTCTCATACAACCCTTCATCCAGTCTCTCTCTCATACAACCCTTTCACCCAGCCTTCATCAGTCTCTCTCTCATACAACCCCTCTACCTAGCCTCCATCCAGTCTTCCTCTCATAGGCCACTCCATGCAGCCTTTATCCAGTCGTTCTCTCAATCAACTCCTCCCCCCAGCTTTCATCCAGTCTCTCTCTCTCATATAACCCCTCCACACAGCCTTTACCCAAGTCTCTCTCACTTTCTCACTCTCATATCCATCACTCCCAGACAACTAATGAGCTTGGGAGCCTTTCATCTATCCCCCTTGCCTTGCTATTTGTTTTTCTTTTTAACTTTGTTGATTCAAAAGATTTAAACAACTATATAATCACACCATAGTCTTCTCTAAACAAAAAAGCAAACCGCAACAACAATTATTGGTGAATCAATATCTTCAAAAGCAATACTCACAAAAACAGCTTTACTGTAGTCAAACCCTTGCCCCCCTGGGAGGGGGGGGGGACATTTCCTCTCATAGCAGTAAATGGCACCCCATTTAAATCAAACTTCTTCTATTAACCTGTGAATGCAACCTCATCACTGCCCGTTCCTAACAGGGCCCAAAAGAATTGCCCAGATGACTTTAGTACTAATCGGAACTTGCCACTGTAACCTATCCTAGAAGCTAATGTCCACAAGTTAGTGAAGAAAGTGAAGCTGAAAAGTGGTTGGTTAGTTTAGCAAGACAATGATCTTAAACATACCTCCAAATCAATCAAGTACTTGAAAGATGAAAGCTTTGCAATGGTCTTCACAATCCCCAGACTTGATTATTATTGAAAATCTGTGGGGAGATCTCGAAGCAGCAGTGAAAGCAAAGAAATCTGAAAACATTTCTGAGTTAGAAGAATTCTACAAGGAAAGGGGAGGGGGGGTGAGGGCGAAATTCCAAACATAAGAATACAAAGGCTCTTAGCTATCTACAGAACACATTTGGAAGCTGTTATTTCTGTCAAAGGAGGCGTTATAAAGAGCTGACTGGAATATGTGCCTGCCATATTCACAGTTTTCTTATTTTCAATAGTTATTATGCATTAAAAACATTGGAAATCTCTGTTGAGTTCTGCGATTGCCTCTCTTTCTTCTCTGGCTTTAGCTTCTCTGCATTTCTGGGCAGAGACTACAACCATACCTGAAACAAGAACTGCCTGAAGTGCAAGCAAGGTTCAGGAAAGGGCAAGAACAAGAGACATCATCGCGGATGTGAGATGCATCCTTGAAAAGACAAAAAATAAAATTCCAAAAGGATATCCATATGTGTTTTATTGACTACAGCAAGGCTTTTGACAGGGTAAAGCATGAGAAACTGGGCAACATTAAGAAGCATGGGTATACCAGAACACCGGATCATTCTCTTGCACAACCTTTAAATTGATCAAGAAGCAACAGTTCAAACGGAACTAGGAGAAACAGAATGGTTTAAAATCAGCAAAGGTGTACGACAAGGCTGCATACTTTCCCTCTACCTGTTTAATTTATAGGCAGAACAAATCATCAGAGAAGCAGGACTATATGAAGACAACCGAGGTGTGAAGACTGGTGGAAGACTCATTAAACAACCTTCGCTATGCTGATGATACATTACTGGCTAAAAGTGACAATCTGATACATTTGCTTCTCAAGATCATGGAATATAGTCTTAAAATGGGCCTGCACCTTAACATTAAGAAGACAAAGATCCTGACAACTGGCAAAAATCAATAAGTTCAACATTGATGGAGAAGAAATTGAAATAGTGGACAACTTTAACCTACTTAGATCAACAATCAATAAAGAATCTGACAACGCATTGCTCTTGGCAGAATGGTTATGAAGGACCTAGACAAGAATCGCCAAGAGCAGAGATGTCTCTCTCCCTACAAAGATTTGACTTGTCCAAGCCATGGTATTTTCAACATCATCATATGGATGCGAAAGTTGGACAGTGATAAAGATAGGCAGAAAGAAAACTGATGACTTTGAATGATGATGCTGGTGACAAATACTGTGTATATCATGGATTGCTCGAAAAACAAACCAGTCAATACTAAAGAAGATCAAACCTAAGCTTTCCTTAGAAGGTTAGATGACAAGATTTTGACTTTCATACTTTGGACACATCATGTGAAGAGAGAGATCGTTAAAGAAAAATATAATGCTTGGCAAGATAGAAGGTCATCACCAAAGAGGAAGGCCTGCAATGAGATGGATTAATACAATAACAGCAGCTATGGGTGCCACTCTATCAACAATGAGTCGCCTGACTGACGACCAAACACCATTTAGGTCAACTATCTAGAGGGTAGCCATGAGTCGACACAGACTCAACGGCACTTAACAACAACATGCATTAAAATTTGCAGAAAGATGTTGGAGGGATATTCAAATCATTTAGGTGGCTTGTAGGCCTGTAAGCTACCTAAATGGCGCTCAGTGGTATCTCTGGTGGCAAACTGTTAGTGCTACTGAACATCCCTGGATTTGGTCCCTAAGTGCCCTGGCTCTAGACGGCTAGCATTGGGGCATTTCAGGGCAGAATGGAGGTGGCACTCAGAGATAACTGGTTAGCAGTGATCTTTAGCCACTAGCCAGTTATCCTAAAGCAGCTAAAGTTAGACACTTGAATTGCTCATCTAACTTTAGCTGCTGTAGTTAACAGACCAGCGGCTGAATATTGCTGTTAGCCAGTTAACTAACATGCTATCCAGCCAACCCAGATATTAAGTGTCAGTGGCTGGATATAGCCCCAGCAATGAATATCTAAGTTCAAGGTTCAGCGGTACAGGGCATCTGAGGCCCTATCTCAACTGTACTCTCTGCAGCAGGGTGAGCTGGATCAGCCTTTTGGGCAACCCAAAGGAATAAATGCAGTAGGAGGTCTGATGCCCTTCAGGAGAGGCTCCATCTATTAACCTTGCCTGAGAATACACTTTCCCCCATGCAGAGCTGCCATAGCATCCTGAAAGGGCACAAGAAGTCCTTTCTGTGGAACAGGCAGATCACAGAGATGCTAGCCTTCTGCTAGGGGGAATCGCCGTGTCCTCCTCAGACTAACCTTCTGTAAAAATGAATTTCTCTACAGCATCCCAACCAACCCCCATAGGGAACATAGTGGGGCTCCCAGAGAAACAGACAAGCGACAGAGCAAAGCAGGGGCACCTAACCCTCTTACTGTCCACAACAAAGGTGCTCAAGGACTCCGGGTCCCTTGTAGGGGAGGCATAGGCCTCAGACCTCACGAAGGGGGCTGTCAAACAGCTAGAAGAGACTGTTTGTAGAGCTGCAGCTCAAGCTGGTGGAAAAAAGGGACCCCAGAGGGGCACCAAGGACCAGTGGACTTGAGGCTAAAACCACCCCATCGGGTTCCCCCTCTGCAGGGTCCAAGCAGTCATATCAAAGCTGTGGTGTCCATAAGTGGCAAAAACAGAAGAAAGGAGAGGCAGGGTCCACAGAAATGGTATAGAGCCACAGGACCCACTCATGGGGTCCCAATGTGAAAAAAAAGTGCCCCGGCATTCCCGCCACAATCACAGCCATGGGCACAAATTACTGTTGGGGGGGGGGGGGGAAATCACAGGATGCATCAGGCCACACAGCTGAGCATTGCAGCAAAGTTTAAAAAACAAAAAGACCATTAAAAAAAGACTACCAGCAAAATGTCGCAAAGGCTGCGGTGAATAAGGAGTCCCGAAAAGGGAATCCTAGCACCTGTCAGGATGACTGGGGAAACCCAAACACAGAAACCCCCGATGCTCATGCAGGTCTGGGAGGCCCAGCTGGCAAGGAAAAAAGCTTTTTTTTTTACATTTGAAAATTCAGAGCTGCTTTATTGTAAGCAGCAAGAGAGTCAAATACAACCCACTGAAATCAATGGGAGGAAAAACATATCTGAAAAAAAAAAAAGATGAAGACAAAACAAGCATGGAGACAAAACAGCAGACAAGGGTGCCTGGGCTTCACTCACCAACCCCTTTAAGGAGCCACCAAGTACTAGGAGCCCACAGACAGCAGCGCTGGACCTAGGACAAGCTGCTGGCTGCAGGAAACAGGTGCTTACCCAAGATCCGAGCAAGCGCTGAGCCTACAGGTCTCAGTTACACATAGTCTGGGCCAGAGGAGACAGGCTCTTCTCCACCGCTGCACAAGTCCACACTGGAGGCAGACAAATAACGGCTTCTCAGTGCTGCACCACTGACGACATCACTGAAAGTTGCCCTGGCCTGCCTCCACTTGCTGGCTGGGGAGCATAATCCACTTATCTGGACTGGTCTAGTAAGATAAGGAAGTGATTTACTGTCAACTCAAAAGCAAACTAGTTACTTTAGTAGGTCCTTGAAGTTAAGAAACACTGTATGCACACTGTTTATTGCTCTAGCACAGAGTCTCCCAAGCTTCTCCTAGTGACCCCACAGCTAGACAGCATTTGAAGTTGTTGACCATGAATGCTCATGAGAAAGATCTGCACTTATTTGAGATCTCAGTATAGCAAATTTATCTCACGTATATTTTTTTTTGACACAACACTTTCCTCCTGCTCCTTTGGGCTTCCAGTTCAGTCAGATACAGGATTGGCATCTGGCACCAAGAGACTTCATTCAGAACTACCCAGGGATTTATTCCCTTAGTTTACCTTCCCCCTCAGCTTACTTTGTCTAACCAATGTATCATGTATGAGGGCTCCTTCCAGAACCTTGCAATGAACCTTGCTGCCTTCACCGCATCCCCTATGTCTCAGCTGACCCAGGGAACCTTTCACATCGCCATGTACAGCATTTGCTACCTGAGACACTGGACTGGCACCATCTTGTGCATATTCATTGTTTGTTTGTTTAAGTGCCATCAAGTCAATACTGACTCCTGGTAACCCAGCAGCCCCTGGGTTTTCTTGGCAAGGTATGACTGGAAATAGATTGCCAGGCCTTTTTTTCTGAGACAATGGAGGGTAAAGTGACTTGCCGAAGGTCACAAGGAGTGCCTGTGGGCAGGGCCGGCCCATCCACTAAGTGGACGCCTAGGGCGGCAGATCTCTATGGATGGCAGGCCACGTGCTTCGGCACACATGGCCTGCTGAGCCACACCGACCTCCTCCCATGCTGACTGCATGGTACTGCTGCCTCCCACTGCACTGATTCCAGTGGCAGGGGGGGACGGTTCGGCGGCAGGTCATGTGCTTCGGCCCACGTGGCCTGCTGCCGAGCTGAGCTCTGCCCCCCCTCGACCCCGCCACCAGAATCAGCTGCAGCGCCGGGGGGGGGGAGGGGTAGCATGGCTCAGCATGTAGGGAGGGGGGCAAAACAGCACAGCACAAGGAGGGGACAGCATGGCCGGGGCTTCTGCCTAGGGCGGCAGAAATCCTTGGGCCAGCCCTGCCTGTGGGAATCAAATCCTGATCTCTTGGGTAGTAGGCTGTTACTCTAACCACTAGGCTACTCCTCCACTCCCATATTCATTGTGGATATCCTGAAAACCTGGCTTACTATGGAGTCACTAGGTCAGGGTTTTGAAGCCATACATACCATAGTACATTGTTTATTTAAAGCTACTTGTAGCCTACCAAATACAGTCAAAAAAACAGATCTCATTCAGAATATAACACACCACCACCACTTAAATACACAGAAAAAAATAACATCAATAAATCACCAAAAGAGAACCCTAAACACAGACCTAAAAAATTACTCACCATGAGTTCACCAAATGCCTTTCCAAATAATACCACAATTCACAAGAAAAATACCTCAAAGTTAAAGACTTCTATTTTTGTCGGAGCTGGCCGAAGGAGGGTCAACATTACAACACGACCCACAGCAGACGGCAAGCTTCTTTTTATTCAATTAAGGTTCACCACCTTTAAATATGCATTTCACTTATCTTTCACTCTTCAAGACCATATTCGCGAAGAAGATCTGTGGAGAGCAATATGGTCTTGAAGAGTGAAAGATAAGTGAAATGCATATTTAAAGGTGGTGAACCTTAATTGAATAAAAAGAAGCTTGCCGTCTGGTGTGGGTCGTGTTGTAATGTCGACCCTCCTTCGGCCAGCTCAGACAAAAATAGAAGTCTTTAACTTTGAGGTATTTTTCTGCTGAATTGTGGTTTTGGAATGTTATTTTGATTCCATGGACTGGGTCTGCTTTGTTTATCATTTCCAAATAATACGGCTTTAAGATGTTTACCTGCAGACAATGGTATGGGCACTAAAGAAAAGCAGAGATGCAGCCACAAAGCTGAAACAAAATATAATCTTCCAAAGGATGCTACTATTAAACAACATTGTGATTTGCAAATTCTTTTACAAAAAGGGGCTAATTTACTATTAATGAAAAGAATTTCCAAGACTGTAAGTGTGTTCTACGTAATTTTTAAAAACACTTAGAAGTAATATTTAAACTGGCGAGCTGCCACCTCCTAACCTGCAATTTGGGGAGATTTCTAAGACTCTTTTGTCTGCTAGCATAAAGAAGGAATAATATAAATTAAATAGGAAAAAGTTCAAAGAGGTAAGTAAAGATTTCTCATGACTCTGGTAACATACACACGTTTTTGTTTCTGCTGAATGAGACAGATAAAAAAAAGGGGGGCAGGAAAAGAAAATGAAACAGAACCCATGCAGCCTCCTTTAAGGATCTGAAAACACCCCCCCCCCCCAAAAAAAAATAACCCCTACCCATGGCATGTAGTGAAAACTTGGTGTGAAAAAAATTGGGGTGGGGGAGAGGGGAAGGGAAATAGGGGGAGACAAATAAGCGCACATGGATCTGGTGATCTCAGATGTCTACTTCCTTTTGTTGCAACCTGCAACCCCCTATATTTAGCAGACTTTATCTCTTTACATTCCCCTCACCGTCAACTTCGCTCAATCCATACCAACCGTCTATCCCTACCTTCACCTTCCCATGCCCATCTGGAACAGACACGTCATTCAGCTTTTTTCTTCCTCGGACCTTTACTATGGAACATGTTGCCAACTCTCCTCCGGTTAGAACCATCATATCCCCAGTTTAAGTCATTGCTTAAGACTCATCTATTTCAGAAAGCATTTGACCTCTCCCCTGAGGCCCCTACCTGATTGTTGCCTGTCCTTGTCTTTTTGTCTTGTCTAAAGCCACTTTTCCTTCCCCTTGTCTTTATGGTCTGTGTTGCCCGGCTGGGCCTCCCTGTATTATGATTTGGTATTAGTGTGCACTGCCTCTGTCCTACTTTGTTCCCCTCTTTCCTGTCTATTTTTTGGCATTCTTTTTCTTGGTTTGCAGTGTTTAATCGGTCTTTTATTGTACACCGCTTAATGTTCCTACAACAGCGGTCTATCAGATACTGAATAAAGATAAAGAAAACTCCACTAAAAATGCCTCCTTTTTCAAAAATATTTAATATTCTTCTTTGATATTTAAATACACTTTAAGCCCCATTCAGTCTGTACATAGCGCAGTCTAAGGAGAGGGCTGGACCCACCCTGCTCTCTCCTCTCAAGGGAGGCAGGCAATGGAAGTCTCTCTGAGCTTGCACAGGAGGAAGTCCCATGTGGGCACAGTTAGATCTTCACAGTAATGGTCTGGGCGAGGTGGGACTCTTACAGGATATCTGGAGAATGTGTGTCCTCTTACCTATTCACTCTATAAGGAGAAGCAACAAACAGCTGGAAACTCTGCATCTATTTGCAAATACCTTAAGTAATAGTCGTTTGACTTGCAGGTTTCAGGCTATTGGTTGTCTCAGTGTTTGACTTTAAAGTTGTGCATGGATGAAAGAATGTGTGGATGAGAGAGTGTGGGACTGCACCAGCCTCCCCACTACACTAGCTCACTCTGGAGCAGGTTATTCAAGTAACCCCAGGCAACTAAACAAAGTTACTACATCTGTTAAGACCTGTGGTGACAAGTCAAATATTCTGCTGGGGTCTCTGGCCTGCATACAGGCAGAACATGTAAGATGGCCTTTTTCTCACCAATCAGGGCAGATGTGGCATTTATATCCTGCATGTACGATGAAGTATCCCTGTTAAAGGGATGCTATTTCCATACATAGACAGGTACTGAAAAGGAACTATAAAAGCTGGCCACCCTCTCCGTCGCCTGCCAAATTACCAATCCTGGCTATCCAGCAATGCAGTAAAAAAAAAAAAAAAGCCATAATATGGACTTTGCCTATGTAGAGGCTAATTTTATAAGGCCAGGTCTAGTTAAAGTGCATTTTAAGACATCTATGTTAAACATATTTTATAAAGACAAGTAGGTGCCTGCTAGTCTTTATAAAATACAAGCATAAGTGGACTAATACACAACTACCCCCCAGCCGAGGACAGTGACACCAGCCGCAGAACTAGTGTAAATCCCCATGCCTCTATTTTTCAAGTATGTGTGTAAATTATGGTATTTCATATTCTATGCACATACGTCTGCACTCTACCTGTGTGCACACCCGGCAGCAAAGTGTGCACAAGTATATGAATATGCACAATTTTAAGTTGGTCAGTACTTTACAAGAGATCATTCATATGCATATGTGGCCACATATACACGTAAAGAGCTAAAATATAATAAAGGGCTAAAATTAATCTTCATGACTACAGAGATCAAGAAATACAACAGCAACATAGCAATACGGAGTGAAACTTGGATCTCGGAGAAGTCATGTATGGCAGAGATTGGCACAGGCTACCTCTACTGGATAATTAAACCTAAAAGCGATGGGCTTTGCCATTCCTACATCTTGATACGTAATTTGGTTAAACTTCAAAAAGAATGCTCATCTGTACAAACATCTCCAAGAGTAAGCACACCACAATCATCAGCACCTACCCTCCTATCACAGCCCACATTGACGTCAAAGTTGCCTTCCATAAGCAACTTATCAGAGCTTTAAAGGGCATCTCTCATAACAACTGATATTCAGGGACAACTTCAGTACTGTACCACGATGTAGTCTCATTCAACAGTGCTGGAAGTCCATGGTATTGGCACAGCCAGCTCTAAGGGTTTCTTGCTTCTGTCCAAATGCATGAAATACAGACCTACAATCAGTAACACTATGTTCCAGAAGTGAAATATTTTAAGACTGCCCAGAAGCATCTCTGCTTCAAGCAACAGCAACCTCTGATGTTCTCAGCCAGGGAGATTCATAGAAAATGGCAGTAAACAGACCATACTTTTATTTATTAAGGGGGTTATATGTTAGAAGCCCTATTCATGTTTTAGATGTCTGGAAGCAGACATAAGAGATGTCCAGAGCACAGAGGGATCCCTGGAATCATTTTAGAAAGTGGTTCTAAGGATGTCCCTACCGTGAAGATGTCGAGGGCTGGAGAAGGGCGTGGTGTATGAATGCGTGGGGCATTCCCAAGTACTTTGATGTCCTTGCCCGATTCAGAAATGCCCTGTATGTCCTAAGCTGTGTCCATGTTTTTACAAAGCACGAAAAGGCATCGCAAAAACTCTCATTTTGCCATCCAGACACCCAGAGGGCTGAAAGAAGGTGGTACTCCGATACCCCCTATATTTTTACTGATGATAATGAAAATGGCAGAGAAACTAGGACACTTGATTGCGGTTCAGCACACAGATGCACATCCCTGCATGCAAAATAGCATAGGATAGACGTCCCTGACCCCAGTTTTTCTAGTGAGGATGTCTATTTGGCAGTCATTGTGGCTGTACGTTTTGGGAATGTTCATGTCTTTAAAATCAGGCCAACACTTCAATGTCCCTGACATTTTTTCGGACGTTTTGCCTTGGGTGCCTCAGATTTCAGTTGGACGTCCTTTCTAAAATGCCGCTTTAAGTGTAATAACCCAGGGGGTCTTTTACTTTGCCCCTGCTTTTTGTTGTCAGTTTGAACACAACTGCATCTTGTTACTGATGGGAAAACGTCAATGCCACAAAGCAATTCTGTATTTAATTATTCCTCTGTCTGAATATGTTCTGTGTGGAAAAGTTTAATAATTGCCTTGTATTCACATGAAAAGCATTATTGCCGATGAGATCCATCAACAGCTTAGTCAAAGAGCAAAGGAGAGCCAGAATCCATACATATGAAAAGCACTTGACTGCACAGTAACTGGTAAGAACTATTTTTACAGTTTCAAAAGATCCTGCTTACAAATACAAACCCAGGCTACAAGCTGGAAGCATCCTTCAAATCTTCATGGCTATGAACTATCCAAACTCGGGAATAGGGAGAATTAATGGGTTGATAATGAAGTACCTTCAGTGTCCCTATTTTATTGTGGTGGCAACACCAGAGAGATACTGGACTTTAACCAGCTGGTTGTTTGGCCAAGCTTATCAACTGCTTAGTAACATTATCTGCTGCCAGTCTCCTTGAAGCATGTAGAGGACCAGAAGAGCAGCGGACTACCAGAGCAGTGCTTGCCCCGCCTACACTCTTGACATCATTCAACATCCCTATTTTACTAGAGAATTACTGGACTTTACCCTGCTTGCAAATCTGCAATAGAGTAGACACCCAGGAAGGTGTAGATAAAATGAGGAGGGAACTAGCTAAGCTTGAAGAATGGTCTAGAATTTGGCAGCTGGGATTTAATGTTAAAAAATGTAAGGTCATGCATTTGGGCTGCAGCAATCCAAGGGAGCAATGCAGTATAGGAGGTGAAGTACTTTTGTCCACTAAAGAAGAGCGGGACCTAGGCGTGGTTGTGTCTGATGATCTTAAAGTAGCTAAACAGGTAGAAAAGGCGACGGCAAAAGCTAGAAGGATGCTTGGGTGCATACGGAGAGGAATGGCTAGCAGAAAAAAGGAGGTGATAATGCCTCTCTATAAGTCTTTGGTGCGACCTCATTTGGAGTATGGTGTGCAGTTCTGGAGACCGCACCTTCAAAAGGATGTGAACAGGGTGGAGTCGGTGCAGAGGGTTGTTACTAAAATGATTAATGGGCTTCATTATAAAGCATATGAGGACAGACTTAAGGATCTTAATATGTACACCTTAGAGGAGAGGCGGGATAGAGGTGATATGATTGAGATGTTTAAATACCTCCGTGGCATAAATGTTCAGGGAGAGAGCCTCTTTCAATTGAAAGCAAGTTCTGCTATGAGGGGACATGGGATGAGGGTGAAGGGAGATAGATTCAGGAGTGATATGCGGAAATATTTCTTTACAGAAAGAGTAGTGGATCCATGGAATAGTCTCCCAGTGGAGGTGGTAGAGATGAGGACAGTAACTGAATTCAAAAAAGCATGGGACCAACACAGAGGATCTCTAAAGGTAAAAAGTGGACTGTTGTAGTTGTTGTTATGGAAGGACAGACTAGATAGGCCATGTGGTCTTTTTCTGTCATCATGTTTCTATGTTTCTTGTTTGGCCAGGCTTATCTACTATCTGCTTCCTAGAAACGTGAGGGAACTGGAATGTCAGTGAACCTGCCCCACCTACCTCTGATGTCACAGTGTCCCTATTTTACTGCGGCAGCAATGCCAGAAGCACTAGATGCTGACAAAGGACTGGGACTAAGGGGTGTGATCCTCTATTTGCTCTTTTGTTTGGCCTTTAGTTAAACTGACCTTGCACAATGAAGCCGATTCCAGCGATCATTGAACAAGGCCGATTATGGTCCATAGCTGCCTTCAAGAAAGGTGTTCCATTCCTGATCAAGTTTAAATGGACCATTGTTGATGAAGGCAGCACCTGTCGCTTATGTGACAGGCTCACTTTTTCAGTGTTGAATATTTGCTTAGTGAACACTTGGTCTATCGGGAATAAGTTATCTATTTTTCATGATATGCTCTCCAAAGTTGCTCCTAGCTTAATATCTGCTACTGAAACTTTACTATCTGACACTGATGGTGGCCTATCATGCAGTTGGTCCCTAGTAAATTACAGGGTTATTTCCAAACCTTGCCTTGGGAGGGGAGGTGGGATCTTGGTAGCCTTTAGGGATGACAAATCTTTCCTCTGCAGATGATGAATTCATCCATATTATGAGATATTATACGCGTTTACCCCCAATAGGGGGGGGGGGTAATCTACTGCCCTCCAGGCTTCTGTGAGATTTCTCACCGTTTCCTGAAGCTCTTGTAACTGCTAAAATTGATGGTAGGAAGGTTATTTTATTTGGGGACTTTAAGCAGGGTCTATTTATCATCAGTTTATTCGTTTTTTATGCCATCTGCGTTGGCATAAAATATATATTTATTTAACAGGTTTTTATACCGCTTTATCATTTAGTCAAAGCATTAATGCATACAATACATTGTAACGTAAACTTGGTACTGTACTTTAAACAGGGACATTGATAACCCTCCATTACCTCCAAAAAATTGAAGTTAAGTGATTTACCCAAGATCACAAGGAATGCTGGTGGGAATTGAACCCTGGTCTCTGGGGTCCCAAGCCAGTGCTCTAACCACTAGGCTACTCCTCCACTGCAAACACTGGCTGGCCAAATCATAATGCAGGGAATATGCTTGATTTAATATTCCTTACAGAACAATATTTATTCTCTAGGAACTTTGTGACACTGCAGGAAATAGTCCCTTGGTCTAATCAAAAATTTGAGGGTCTTCTCCTAATGGGCGCTAACTGGCAGTGTGTGTCCTGGCGTGCACTAAAGGTGTGCTGGCAGTGTGTGTCCTGGCGTGCACTAAAGGTGTTCTGGCAGTGTGTGTCCTGGCGTGTACTAAAGCTGTGCTGGCAGTGTGTGTCCAGGTGTGCTGGCAGTGTGTGTCCTGGCGTGCACTAAAGGTGTGCTGGCAGTGTGTGTGTCCTGGCGTGCACTAAAGGTGTGCTGGCACACACATTACCAGGTAGTACAGGACCATGACAACTAGTGCAGAATGATTCCCACACTAACTGTGAAACCCATGTTAGAGGTGTGCGTGGACGGGGTGGGGGCAGAGAGTAGGCCTGGTGAGCTCAGCGCACTTAGTGCTGTGTTCACAACCTGTGCTGACTGCATTAGCGGAGGTTCACCTAACGCCACTTCAACAGGTGCACCCGTACTAATGCATCACACGTTATGGGACAGGACTCCACGTTAACTGCTCAGGAAATGCTTTCCATGTCCCAACAACTGACATGGACGTGTTGCACGTAACGCACCATGATTTCAGCACTATGAGTGCATAAAGTGCAACACCTTTGGGGCTGTTAGTAAAAGACCCCCTTTAATTAAATTGCCTGTGATGATGAATTGTGGTGTACTCTCTGGGGGCAAGCCAAAATGATTACTGTGAGGCATGGAGGTTATGACATCCAAAGGTTGAGAGAGATGTGGGTACTGAACTGGGTCCAATACTTCTGATGTTTATGTTTATTGCATTTGATATACCTCCTTTCAAACAAACAATCAAGGCGGTTTACAATTGGTATTGAGAAAGATGGCCACTGGCCATGAAAAGGAAAGGAAAGGAAATTACAATCTTAAGACAGGACAGCAAAAGATAAAAGCCAGACATAACCAGATAAGATGAACGAAAACACAATAGAGGGGGAGAGAGGGATACCAGGATAGACATAGACAGATAGATAAATGACAGTGATACATAATGGACAAAGGACAAGGATGCAAATAAATAACACGTGAGAGTGGTACGGAGGGGGGGAGGTCAAAAGCAATAGAGAAGAGGTAGGCTTTCAGATGGGCTTTGAATGTCTTGTGGTTCTGTTCCAATCTAAGGTTGAGGGGTGAAGAATTCCAATGCGCAGGACCAGCAAAGCAGAATTACGAGTGACTTGGAGGTGGGCATGGGCAGGGGATGGAAGGTGTAGGCGATTAATGTGTAAGGGCCGAAGGGATCGACTGGGAGTGTGAACCTGAATGAGATCGAATAGGTACTGGGGAGTATGGGTATAAATGATCTGATGGAGCAGCATAAGGACCTTGTACTGAATGCGGTAGATCATAGGAAGCCAGCTGTCACTGGCAGCTGAATTTTGGCATACCTCATTGTAAGATAGCTCAACAAGATAAATTCCTGCCTGGAAGCTAAGGTTGAGGAGGGTTTGTGCACCTGGTATACTTCACAATTGCACAGCTATAAAAACAACTTGAGCCAAACCAAGCCATGATAGTATAAACTTCCTGGTGCTGTTACTTTATGAGATAGTTTGCGTTTCTACCAGGATAAGGTACAGGAGGCCAAAGAGACTTATTTTACAAAGAAAATATGTTTTGCCTCACATCATCCCAAAGGTCTCTATAGCGAGGTTACTAGTTTCATTCAATTCCATAATTTTTCTTTTCAGCACAGGAGTTTGCCGATTCCTTCCAGAATAAGGAGGTTAAAGCTGTGTTCTAGTCTACTTCCAAAGATGATAATGGCTGAGATCAATAACGGTTATGGAATTCCTTTTCCTTTATGTTATTGAGTGATGTTATGCAGGCAAATAGCAGTCTAAATTGTACCTTTAGTCCATTAAAACCCTACCCCACATAATGATGAAAGTACTTGGTGAGAATACAGCAGAATCACTGGTGGGTATTATCAATAGTTCACAATCCCAGAACGTTGCTTAAGAAGTTTAGTGTTAGGCCTATGTTAAAGAAGCCTAAGTTGGATCCTAGGGACTCATTAATCTATAGGTCTATATCTTCTTTGACGTTCTTGGCAAAAGTGCTTGAGAAAATTCTCTTGAATCCATTGAGTTACTTTCTGAAGGTTAATGAAGTTTTAGATCCTTATGAATTTGGTTTTCATCTGAAGCATAATACTGAGGCACTGTTTTTGACAAGCAGTGATACATTGTTAAGAGTGTTCGAGTGTGTTGCTAATTACTTTTTAGTACTGCTAGATGTAACGGCCTCATTCAGTATCCTAGATCATGAAGTATTGTTGGAGAGGCTGAGCAATATTGGAATAAAAAGAAGTGTATTGTTTTGGTTTAAGTCTTTTTGGACTGTAGGCAGCAGCACGTTTGGATTGATGGAAATTGCTCCTTTTGGTACACTGCAGGTACTGAGTTCCTCAAGGATCTGCACTGTCTATAGCACTACTGACTCTTTATGTAACCTACTGGCAGATACGGAGCTTGCAGTACTTTTTATATGCAGACGATTTTCAAGTTATCTATCCAATCAAGGGAACTATTGACCTAGCTGTAGGCAGAAGGTGCTCTTACCAACGCAGTTAAGGACTGGATACATAATGCTTGCCTAATTTTGAATGCCATCAAGACAGAAATGATGTTTCTTTCAAGAACTCCCGATCTAAATGTGCGCAAGAATGTGATGATCAAGAAATCAACAATCTCTGTGGCGCATCAGGTTCATGATTTAGGAGTCATAATTGAGTCGAGACTGTCAGTTAAGCACCAGTTTGAATGGTCATCAAGTCAGCTTTTTTCAAACTATTGCTAGTTTGCCGTCTTAAACCCTTTCTGAGTAGTGAGGATCTTCGTACAGCGCTGCAGTTGCTGATGTGAATGCATATGGATTATTGCAATGGGATCTTTCTGGGACCGTCTCCCTATGCAGTACATTCTCTCCAGACTGTTCAGAATGCCGCAGCGTGCTTGTTAGTGGGAGGAAATTGCTTTGCACTGGTTCCCAGTTGTGTGACAAGAAAAATTAAAAATGTTGACATTAGTGCACGGACCACCACCTGGAAAAGCAACGCAGTATATCTGATCAGATTTAAAACTGCATTGCCCAGCTCAAATGTTGAGTGAACAGGTTTTCTTGGGTGTTCCTTCTGTACACTGTGCCTGCTTGGGTGAAATAGAAGCTTGTGCTTTTTCAACTGCAATGCCACAATTATGGAATTCGCTCCCTAATGAACTGAGGTCTGTTACTCACATCATGACATTTAGGAAAAAAATGAAAACTCAATTTTTTTTTACATTGGCTTTTCTAACTATATAGACAGACCATCTGAATTTTCACTTCCATTTGGGAGGATTGACGGTTAGTGCTGAAATAATTAGACTGGGTTAACGGGGACCTACTTTGGTTGGATATTTGTGGCTTGAGAGGGGACAAGTAATTTTTTCGCAGTTATTATAGGGCCCATTTAACATGCTATATGTCTTTTATTTAACTGCCAAATACTATTTTTTAATGTTTTGCATTTTGTGTTATTTGGTGGTGGATTTTATGTATGTCATTATGTAATTCACTTAGAATTTTGGTAGCATGGGCTATACATTTTTAAAAATAAACAGTGTGTGGATAACCCCACAAAATCACAAATACAAAAAAAGAAGGGGTCAAAGAATTTGATTATTTTAAAAATCTCAAGGAGACATCAAACCACAACTGGTAGGCGATCTCATAAAAAATTAAGCTTCTCCAATTATAGGGCCTCTCAAGAACTCAAGCTACTCCTACCAACAAAAGTTTGTTCTCAGTGCACAAGACGGTGGTGTTTCAGAAGGCGGAGAGAGGAGCCCGACGCGCCCCTGAAGCAAACTTCGTATGTTGAAACATCACTGCCGAACTGGTGAAGGGCTGTGAAATGAAATTAGGCTATACAGCCGGTAACTGTGTACAAAATGCATGCTGTTGCTCTTTGAGGATTTAATGAAAAACATTAAGTAACATGGTATTTTCTGCTAAGTGACTCATTTTGAATTCAAGAGATATTATTTATAGCCAATACTTGGTGACTGTGAATTAAGACTGGATTGCTGATAAATTAAGACAAGATGAAGTACATATAGTAGATGAACTGTGGAAGATAATTATTGAAAATAAAAAAACATTTTGCCCGGGAGACAAAACTTTTCCCACTCTTCCTCTCCAGTTCAAGGGGACACTTGTTGCCCCAAGTAGTAGAGGTTTACCTCCTTCAATGGCTAGCATGTGCTTCCCTGGTAGCCATCTGCTCTCCTTTCCTGGGTACAAAACATAGCATTTTAGCTGTGTGCCCAAACCCAACAGACCGCAATGGATGATTCAAACCACAAAACAGACTGAATCACAGGGGCCACCCATACTTTTCATGAAATTCACCAAGACCAGGAACTGATTTATGCACAATAATTTACCAAAAAATATGCAAAATAACTGGCATCTGCCAACAGAATGCAATAGCAGCTCCGGAGGTCAGAAGAGCAGAGGTAGTGGTTGCAGCAGTCAGTCAGCCAGGGTAGGAGGAAAGGAAGCAGACAATAGCTGCAGCAGGCCTATCACGCCTAGAGGACGGAGAGAGAGAGGAGGCCATGATTTCTGTAGCCAAGTCAAGCCCTGGGAGGAACTACTACTAGTACTACTACTTCTGAACATTTGTATAGCGTTACAAGACGTACGCAGCACTGCACAGACACATGTAAAAGACGGTCCCTGCTCATCAGAGATTACAATCTAGTCAAGACAGACAACACAGTAGCTGTAGACATAGGATACATCTAGGGGGAATGGCAAAGAAACACAAAGGAGATCAGGTGAGTCAAGATCCGAAAGCGGCAGCGAAGAGGTGAATTTTCAGCCTGGATTTGAAAAGGGTCAGAGAAGGCGCCCGACGTACAGACTCAGGTAGCTTGTTCCAGGCATAAGAAGCAGCAAGGTGAAAGGAGCGAAGTCTGGAGTTAGCAAGAGAAGAGAAGGGCACCCATAGAAGGGATTTGCCAGAAGAGCGGAGTTCCCGAGGAGGGGTGTAGGGAGAGATACGAGAGGAAAGGTAGTGAGGAAGAAGGAGAAAAAGCAGCTTAAGGTAAGGGCAAGGGAGGGGTTTTATTAATGGATAGGCCATAAAAAGGAAAAAATGTTCTTTTCCTCTAATATTGCAAAATGAGAAAAGCAATAAATATTGGGTTCCAAAAAATACTATTGCTATGTAGGGAGCAACTTCATACAAGAATACTTGTGTGAAATTTGGATTTAGCTTACACATTTCATTCATGTCCAAAAAGGCTCCTATTTTATAAAAGCAATCATCTTCTCACCCAACCTTTCTCATGATAATAGCTACTCTAATCCAAAAACCCTTATGTCAAAAAAGGAGCTTCATCAAAGGGACTTCTTAGATGATCTCTTCTATATAATCATCTTGTTCTTATAATCATTGGTCCATAACTCTGTTTAAATTTAAAGTCTAGCAGCTCCTGTCTCTTGCCCACTAAGACCCAGGGAGCCTCAGAGTTAAGACCCAGGGGGGAAGGATGGGCTTGGGAAGGTGGGGGGGGGGAAGGGTTGGGGTACCAATTGGGGGTGGGGGTAGGTGATCTGACTGGGGGGTTCTGGTCTCTGGGGGGCTGGGACAACACAGCTGCTGCCTCTCAGTGCTTTGAACACGTCTATGGCACCAGTTCAGAATTTCGAGCCTTGGCATGTAGCGCAGGTACTCCTGCAATATCTGCTAAGGCAGTCGCGGTGAATGCAGGGCAGATGCTAGGCACGCCCTCCCTGCGTTTACTACACAGGCTTTGCAATTACCACACCTGAACTTTTGCGGTTAAGATGCAGGAAGTGCCCTTTATCTCCTATTCAACACAGATCCAGCAGCAAGAATTCCATTTTGCTCAGTCAGGCAACCAGGATTTTCTTTACTCCTGCACATAAGTGTCTTACATCAAACTTCTTTTGAACAGTGCCTGCATGTTACTGTTTATTTTTAAAACTATTGTGAACTAATCTCTAGGATAAAGGGTCTTAAGCGGCCTTTCCTGTTGGCTAAGACCCAACCCTCCTGATAGCTGATGTTTAGTGATAAGTGCACTTCCTGGGGTCCTATTTTAAAACTGCTTTGCTGTCAGCAAAGAATTGGCAAGCACTTCTTAAAGTACAACCCACTCGCTGTCAATATAAAAAATGCAAAGGATGTCACAAGCTGTTGCATGGTGTACGTGACTATTTATTTACACTAAATTTGTAGGTTGTAAGACACTGTAGGCTCTGCTTTCATGCCCTGTGTCTGAACATGTCTGCTAAGCAGGGCCAGCTACCATTAGGCAGACTAGGCAGTCACCTAGGGTGGGAGCTTCTAGGGGTGGGGCAAAGAGCAGCTGCAGTTAAAACAAAACGATAGATCCTCAAACAGTGCACACTTCTACGCTTTTAAGCATTTTTGCTGCACTGCTTTAGGAGCCAAGGGGATCATAAAATTGTTGAGTTCAATTATGAAAACTGTCAGGGTGCAAAGCTGAACATTTGCCTAGGGCACCTGATATGCTGCTTGCACCAACCTTCTTGAATGGAATGGGTATTTAAACACCACAAGTAGGATGCACAGAGATTTCTGCCCACCTCTCTCTCAGCTACACTATTCTTGCCACAAATTCCAAATTTCTGGGGCTTCACGATCATCCTTTCACATGCTCATGCAGCCAGCTGACTAATGGCCACTGTGCACAGCATAGCCAAATCCTTTTCCAACGCAGAGCTTATAGGAATGGCCATGCTCTCAAAAAGTGAAACAACGTCACATGCAGAATATGTCAGAGGGTCATTCAAAGTGCAAAGAACATTCCAGAATCTTCAGCCTGCGTGATTAGCCTTCACTTGGCATCACTGCTCCTCTGTCATCCACCTGCATTTTATTCTGCCTGTATGTAACCAAAGCTCCAGCCCAAAGCAATAACAAATCAAACCCACCTTCAAAACAAATGTTCTTACCGTTCTCAGTCTTTCCTCAGCAACATTTTTCCAGACAAACTGAATTTCTGTAGCAGACGTCACCAACAATGGCATCAGACTGCAACAAAGAAAAGTCAAAACTGTCATTAGCGCAAAGGCCACAGCAACTACACAATACATTGTGAAGCGTGGGGCACTCACATCTTTGACTTTCTGCAATTTGGGATCAAAACGGCTACTGATGTACTATTCCCAGGGAAACATAGCAGGACACTTTAAAGCCTGCAGCATATTGCAGGGGGACAGACAAAACTGTCCAAAACAAAAAATTATTCTTGGTGTAATGATCTTAGTGTCAAATCAGAGCATTACATTACAACATTAACTTATGCAGACAAGTGAGAGATCACAGTTGACTGCTACATTAAAACATAGAATAACATGCTAACATATTTATAAACTATTAAACTTGTGTAAAGGTGAAACTATATACAAAACGGTGTGTATAATAAAATAGTCTATTGGAAATGCATGTGTCCAATGCTTGTGTATGGTTTAAGTGATGTGTCCAAAGTATTTGGTGTACAGGTAAGTCTAGTTTTTTGCAAAAGTCTTTGATAGCCATAGTTGATCTGATGTCTTCCGGTAGGGTGTTCCAAAGTGCTGGGGTGGAGAGGTACCAGCTAAAGGGGTAGGAAAAAGGGCAACAGGCGACTTTAGCACTTGTACCATAGTTTCTCCTCTGTTTCCCCAGAAAGGGGGCAATTCTATAACAGGGCACCTGTTAACTGAGCAGGAAGGTCCCTGGTTCACATGATAGTGTAAAAAGACATATAGGAACCTACTGACTATATAAAATGCTAGCGCAAATCTAGCAGCAATAGTGCCTCTATTCAAGATGTGAGCACTACAACTGCTTGAGAGCGGGGTATAAATGTCAGCGTGTACTCTTCATGCATATTTTATAAAATATGTGAGAAAATTGTGACTCTACCCATGTTACACCCAAGCACCGCCCGTGGCACTCCTACTGTACAAGAACAGAAACATGACGGCAGAAAAAGACCATATGGCCTATCTAGTCTGCTCTTTCATATCAACTACTACAGTTCCTTTTTTTCCCCTTTATAGATCTTCTGTTTGTCCCATGATTTCTTGAATTCAGATACTGTCTTGGTCTCTACTATCTCCACAGGGAGACTATTCCATGCATCCACCACTTCTTTCGTATGCCCCCTCATTGCAGAGCTTTCTGTCAATTGAAAAGGCTCTCCTCCTGTGCATTTATTCCACAGAGGTATTTAAATGTCTCTATCCCATCTCCTCTCTCCTGCCTTTCCTCCAAAGTACACATATTGGGATCTTTAAGTCTGTCCCCAGTCTTATGACAAAGGACTACCAAAAGGGACAACTACAGCTGGAACTAGATCTGCACTTATCTCCTGGAATATACAATCAATTTTGGGGAAAAAGGAAAATCTTCGGGTTAAAGCTAATAAATCTGTGTATTTTAGACTTCAGTGTTTCTTGCTGAGTCAGTCAGGTCTTAGTACCACCAGAGAGCTTTTCATTTAAATCAAATCAGAGTATAGCTTAGCACAGAAAGAAAAATAGAATAATTAAGACACAGAAAAAATGTATTTCTAGAGAGCTTTTTTACGCGCCACCTAGATAAGGTCTTAGATAGTGCTGGGGAGGAGTCTGCTGTCTTGGTACATGTTGGTACCAATGACATAGGAAAATGTGGTAGGGAGGTTCTGGAGGCAAAATTTAGGCTTTTAGGTAGGAAGTTGAAATCCAGAACTTCCAGGGTAGCATTCTCCGAAATGCTTCCTGTTCCACGCGCAGGACCCAAAAGGCAGGCAGAGCTCCGGAGTCTCAATGCGTGGATGAGACAATGGTGTAGAGATGAGGGTTTTGGATTTGTTAGGAACTGGGGAACATTCTGGGGAAAGGAGGGGCCTCTTACGAAGGGATGGGCTTCACCTTAACCGGGATGGAACCAGGCTGCTGGCATTAACCTTTAAAAAGGAGATAGAGCAGCTTTTAAACTAGATATTAGGAGAAAGCCGACAGTCGCCCAAGAGCGGATGGTTCGGAAGAATGTATCCTTGAAGGATACTACCAAAAGCAGAGAGGTTCCACAAAAGACTAATGTAGCCCAAATGCCCTCAAGTATGGAGCAGACAGAGCTTAAAGATCCCAATTTACCCATGTCTAACAATAGCCAAATTAACATGAATAAAATACATTCTCTAAAATGCTTGTATGCAAATGCTAGAAGTCTAAAGAATAAGATGGGAGAGTTAGAATATATAGCACTAAATGAAAGGTTAGATATGATTGGAATATCAGAGACATGGTGGAAGGAGGACAACCAGTGGGACACTGTGATACCTGGGTACAAACTATATCGTAATGACAGAGCTGATCAAATTGGTGGAGGGGTTGCGCTCTATGTTAGAGAGGGCATTGACTCAGAAAGGATTAAAGTTTTGCAGGAAACAAAATCTGCTGTAGAATCTATATGGATTGAAATTCCATATAAAAGGGGGAAGGCGATGGCAGTGGGGGTGTACTATCGAGCACCTGGCCAGAATGACCAAATGGATGATGAAATGAAAAAAAGAAATCAAGGAAGCTAACAAAAGTTACAGCGCAGTAATAATAATGGGTGATTTCAATTACCCCGGTATTGACTGGGTCAGTGTCACGTCAGGACATGCTAGGGAGATAAAGTTCCTAGATGAAATAAATGATTGCTTCTTGGAGCAGCTGGTTCATGAACCGACCAGAGGGGAAGCCATATTAGATCTAGTCCTTAGTGGAACACCAGATCTAGTGCAAGAGATAAGGGTGTTGGGGCCACTTGGCAATAGTGATCATAGCATGATCGCCTTTGAATTAATTAGTGGAGGAGGGATAGTAAGGAAATCCACAGTACTACCTTTTAACTTACGAAAGGGGGACTATGATAAAATGAGGAAAACAGTTAAGAAAAAACTAACCTTCACAACTGCTCCTTTTTAAAGACGTACATCAAGCTTGGGTGTTGTTGAAAAATACTATCTTGGAAGCCCAGACCAGCTGTATTCCACGCTTTAAGAAAAGTGGACGGAAGTCCAAAAAACTGCCAGCATGGTTTAAAGGCGAGGTCAGAGAGGCTGTTGTTGCCAAAAAAGCATCTTTCAGGAAATGGAAAAAAGAGCCAAACGACGAAACCTGGAAACAGCACAAGCACTGGCAAGTCAAAGGCAAGGCATTGATAAGGCAGGCAAAGAGAGAATTTGAGAAGAAGCTTGCTGCGGAAGCAAAAACGCGAAATAAACACCTTTTCAAGTACATTCGTAGCAAAAAACCTGTGAGAGAGTCAGTTGGTCCATTAGATGATAAAGGGGTTAAAGGAGCACTAAGAGGCGACAAGGCGATAGCGGAGAGACTGAATGAATTCTTTGCTTCGGTCTTTACTGAGGAAGATGTAGGGATGTTACCCATGACTGAAGTGGTATTTAAAGGTGCGGAAGAATTGAAAGAAATATTGATACATCAGGAAGATGTCTTACAACTATTAGATAAACTGAAGAGTAGCAAATCACCTGGGCCGGATGGTATACATCCAAGGGTGTTGAAAGAACAAAAATATGAGATTACAGACCTGCTATCAGTAATCTGTGAACTATCATTAAAATCATCTCTAATACCTGAAGACTGGAGGATCGCCAATGTAACACCAATTTTTAAAAAGGGTTCCAGGGGTGATCCGGGAAACTACAGATCGGTGAGCCTGACGTCAGTACCGGGAAAAATGGTAGAAACCATCATAAAGAATAAAATTACTCAGCATGTAGATAGTCACAACCTAATGGGAGACAGCCAACATGGCTTTAGACAAGGAAGATCTTGTCTTACTAATCTGTTATGTTTCTTTGAAGGAGTGAATAAACAGGTGGACAAAGGTGAGTCGGTTGATATTGTGTATCTGGACTTTCAGAAAGCCTTTGACAAGGTCCCTCATCAGAGACTTCTGGCAAAACTAAAGAGTCATGGGATAGCAGGCAGTGTACTATTGTGGATCAGGAACTGGTTAAAAGATAGAAAGCAGAGGGTAGGGCTAAATGGCCAATTTTCCCAATGGAGAAAGGTGAATAGTGGTGTACCCCAGGGATCTGTGCTGGGTCCGCTGCTTTTTGACATATTCATAAATGACCTGGAAAGTGGAACGACGAGTGAGGTTATCAAATTTGCAGATGACACTAAACTATTTAAAGTTGTTAAAACCCAAGAGGATTGTGAAAAATTGCAAGAGGATCTTGATAAATTGGAAGACTGGGCATCAAAATGGCAGATGAAATTTAATGTGGGCAAGTGCAAGGTTATGCACCTAGGGAAGAACAACCCAAACTATGGTTACACGATGCAAGGTTCCACATTAGGAACCACCACCCAGGAAAAAGATTTAGGCGTCATTGTGGATACCATGTTAAAACCCTCGGCCCAGGGTGCAGCGGCGGCCAAGAGAGCAAATAGAATGCTAGGTATGATAAGGAAAGGAATGGAAAATAAAACAAAAGATATTATAATGCCTCTATATCGTTCCATGGTGAGACCGCACCTTGAATATTGTGTGCAATTCTGGTCGCCGTATCTTAAAAAGGATATAGCCATTTTAGAAAAGGTACAAAGAAGAGCCACCAAAATGGTAAAGGGGATGGAAGGATACTCCTATGAAGAGAGGCTAAAAAGGTTAGGGCTCTTTAACCTGGAAAAGAGACGGCTGAGGGGAGATATGATAGAAGTCTATAAATTAATGAACGGAGTGGAACGGGTAAACGTAGATCGATTGTTTACCTTATCAGAATATAGAAAGACTAGGGGACATGCAATGAAGCTTCAGGGTAAACTATTTAAGACTAATAAAAGAAAATATTTTTTCACTCAACGTGTAATCAAACTCTGGAATTTGTTACCGGAGGATGTAGTAAAGGCTGTTAGTGTAGCTGGGTTTAAAAAAGGTTTGGACAAGTTCCTGGAGGAAAGGTCCATAAACCATTATTAAGAAGTGACCGAAGATATCAATGCTTGATCCAGTACAAGCATTGTGGAACTTGTGTCTCTTGGGGAAACTGCTAGGTACATATGACCTAGATTGGCCACTGTTGGAAACAGAATACTGGGCTTGATGGACCTTGGTCTGACCCAGTATGGCATATCTTATGTTCTTATTTAAATCAAATCAGAGTATAGCTTAGCTTACAAGTACAATATAATAGTCTGTTAGTAAGAAAAACTAGTTTCTAGAGATCTTTACAAAGAAATCTTCCAGTTAGGAGGCAAAAGATATGTGAAGTTGTCTTAAATAGGTGTTAAAGGTAAGTGGAGTGGAGGAGTGACCTAGTGGTTGGGGCAAGGTACTTCAGGCCGGAAGGTCGGGGGTTCAAATCCCACTAGAGGACAGCAACCTTGGGCCGGAAGGACTGGGGTTTCTAGTCCCACAGGTGCTCCTTGTGGTCTTGGGCAAGCCACTTAACCCTCCATAGCCCATGTTCCCTGTAAAATAGTTATCTCCAAGTTATAATGCCCTGTTCAATGTAATTTCAGTTTGTTCAATGTAAACCGCACTGATGCAGAATAGCGCGGTATATAAGAGAATGTAAATAAATAAATAAGTGACAGATCAAAGGGACAATTTGAATGGCCCCACTCTATCAAACCAAGGGCTGTGTAAATTGAGCGGGAAAATGGTAAGACTTTACCTTAGAAGCACAGATTAGGGCACTGTTTCGGAAGACAACTTTTATTAAGTCTAAATTTCCCTCCCTCCCACCCTAGGACGGATCTTAGCTTTATAGGCTCTTAAACCTATTAAAGGGAAGAAGTGCCCATATTCACTTTCAGGTATAGCTGGTTTTCCTCATCAGGGATATATTAGGGATCTGAGATTAATCAGTCTTGAGGTGAACAAAGTCCATTAAATGTTTTAGGTATAATTGTAGCAGTATAAGTACCCCCAGCAAACCTAGGTAAGTAAACAACTGAACTACCTAAACAAAACCTTAAAACTATGATGTAGATAGCAGACCAGCAGCAAGATGGGGGCTTTCCATTTTTTTGCATCGAGTGTCACATGTATGATTTCTTCCAGTTGCTGAGGGGTCTTATGTATGCACTAGGTGCAAGGAGCTCTTTGCTTTCATGGAAAGAGTCCAATCTCTGGAGGCTAGATAAGCAGACTTGGAGGACATAAGGAAGACAAAAAGGTATATAGACGATACCTACAGGGACGGAGTACTGAAGTCCCACTTCCAGTCTGGCAGCCTCCCTGTTGCCATGGAGGAAAGAGGTCACGTGACAAGAGAGCATCACCCTGGTGTGGCGAAAAATGATCCTGTAGCTAGGACCTGTCCTCCAAGTGATGTAAAACCCTCTCGCACTAAGGAGGTTTCTCCAGAGCTATGTGCCCATGAGGGAAGGGTTAGGACAGCTGTTATAGTTGGTGATTTGATCATTAGGCATGTAAATAGCTGGGAGGCTGGTGGACATGAAGACTGCCTGGTAACATGCCTGCCTGATGTGAAGGTAGTGGACGTCACACACCACCTAGACAAAGTTTTAGATAGTGCTGGGAAGGAATCTGCCATCTTGGTACATGTTGGAAAGTGTGGTAGGGAGATTCTGGAGGCCAAATTTTGGTTTATAGGTAGGAAGTTGAAATCCAGAACTTCCAGGGCTCAGAAATGCTTCCCGTTCCACATGCAGGACCCAAAAGGCAGGCAGAGCTCCGGAGTCTCAATGCGTGGATGAGACAATGGTGCAAGGAAGAGGGTTTTGGATCTGTTAGGAACTGGGCAACATTCTGGGGAAAGGAGGGCTTTTTCCGAAGGGATGAACTCCACTTTAACCGGGATGGAACCAGGCTGCTGGCATTAATCTTTAAAAAGGAGATAGAGCAACTTTTAAACTAGATAAAAGGGGAAAGCCGACAGTCGCCCAAGAGCACATGGTTCGGAACGATGTATCCTTGAAGGATACTAGCAAAAGATTGAAGTTAGGCCATATCGACAGAGAGGTTCCAATAAAATAAAAGTAATCCAAATGCCCTTAAGTACAGATCAGAGAGCTTAAAATTTCCAAATTACCCCTACCTACCGATAACCAGATTAATATGAATAAAATACAACCTTGATGCAAATGCTAGAAGTCTAAAAAATAAGATGGGAGAGTTGGAATATAAAGCACTAAATGAGAGGTTAGATATGATTGGTATATCAGAGACCTGGTGGAAGGAGGACAACCAGTGGAATGCTGTGATACCTGGGTAACAATCATATCAAAAATAATAGAGCAGATCAAATTGGTGGAGGGGTTGCACTCTGTTAGAGATGTCATCGAGTCACACATGATTAAAGTTTTGTAGGAAATAAAATATACTGTAGAATCTCTATGGATTGAAATTCCATGTAAAAAGGGGAAGGTGATGGCAGTGGGGGTATACTTCCGACCGCCTGGCCTGAATGAACAAATGGATGATGAAATGCTCAAAGAAATCAGGGAAGCTAACAACAGTTACAGCACAGTAATAATCATGGGTGAGTTCAATTACCCGGGAATCGACTGGGTCAGTGTCACGGCAGGACATGCTAGGGAGATAAAGTTTCTAGATAAAATAAATAACTGTTTCTTGGAGCAGCTGGTTCATGAACCGACAAGAGGGGAAGCCATTTTGAACTTGTCCGTAGTGGAACACAAGATCTGGTGCAAGAGATAAGGGTGTTGGGGCCACTTGGCAATAGTAATCATAGCAAGGTCACGTTTGATTTAATAAATGGAGGAAGGATGGCAAGGAAATCCACAGTACTAACTTTTATCAGGGAGAGTATGATAAAATGATAACACGGAATTAGAAAAGGTACGAAGTAGAGCCACCAAAATGGTAAGAGGGATGGAAGGCAGAGGCTTAAAAGGCTAGGGCTCTTCAATCTGCAAAAGAGACGGATTAGGGGAGATATGATTGAGGTATATAAATTCATGAATGGAGTGGAATGGGTAAATGTAGATCAATTGTTTACACCATCAAAAAGTACAATGAAGCTACAGTGTAACCTGTTTAAGACTAATAAGAGAAAATATCTTTTCACTCAACACATAATCAAACTCTGGAATTCATTACCGGAGGATGTAGTAAAAGCTGTTAGCGTAGCTGCGATTAAAAAAGGTTTGGAGAAGTTCCTGGAGGAAATGTTTGGACAAGTTCCTGGAGGAAAGCAGAAAATCCACTGCTTGCTCCAACTGTAGAACCTGTGTGTCTTTTTGGGAAACTGCTAGGTACTTGTGGCCTGGATTGGCTATAGTAGGAAACAGGATATTGGGCTTGATGGACCTCGGTCTGATCCAGTATATTCTTATGACCATTTTGATAGACACCCTCTGCATAGACTCCATCCTGTTTATATCCTTTTAAAGGTGTGGTCTCCCAAATTACTGGTCTCATATAAGACTTATACAAAAGCACCATCACCTCCTTCTTCCTGCTGGCCATTCCTCTCCCTATGCACTCAAGCATCCTTCTGGCTTTTGCCATCACCCTTTCTATCTGTTTAGCCACTAAGATCATCAGAAACAATCATGCCCAGGTCCCACTCTTCTTTTGTGAACAGAAGTACTTCACCCCTATAATGTACCACTCCCTTGGACTGTTGTAGTCCAAATGCATGACCTTGCATTTTTTAGCATTAAATCTCAGCTGCCAAATTCTAGACTATTCTTCAAACTTAGCTAGATCCCTCCTCATGTTATACAGTCCTTCCAGGATGTTTACTCTATTGCAGAATTTGGTATCATCTGCAAATAGGCAAATCTTACCCGACAGTCCTTCTGCAATATCACTAACAAAGATGTTAAAAAGAATCGGACCAAGGACAGATCTCTGCAGTAGACCACTGGTTACATCGTTCTCCTCAAGAGTGAACTCTGTTTACCTGTACCTTTTGTTGCCTCCCACTCAACCAATTTCTAACCCAATCGGTCACTTTAGGATTTATTCCTAAGATGCTCAATTTACTTATAAGTCGTCTGTGCAGAGCTATGTCAGGGGCTTTACTGAAATATAAGTACACCACAAAGGCTCTCCCTTGGTCCAACTCTGATTGCCCAGTCAAAGAAATTAATTATATTTGTCTAACAAGACCTGCCCCTAGTAAAACCATGCTGCCTCGGATCCTGCAATTCATTGCACTTCAGAAACCTCACTGTCCTCTGTTTTAGCAGCTTTTCTATTAATTTACTCTCCACAGAGGTCAGACTAACTGGCCTATAGTTCTCAACCTCATCTTTACTTCCGCTTGTATCGGAGGGGGGTCAGAAGCGGCGGGGCATGTGTGCCGAAGCCCTGGGCAGCCGCCTAGCTCGCCTATAAAGAATACTGCTGAAAATTCTCACCGAGCACCTTGGAACTATTCGTACAGTGCCATAGCAGAATAAGGGTGGAATGAAGGTGCTGTGTCTAGATACTGGGCTAGCTTGGCTGTACGGATAGCAACCGAACATCTCCGCAAACCCTACATCTGAGTGCCACTAACTATACCTATAGCAGCACTGAATATATCCGAATGATTTAAATGGTGCAACTGGCATTTTAAAAAAAATACACTGGTCTCAGGGTTTACATACTAACCCAAATGTTTTTAGCTGCATAACGGGCATATTTGCAAGTTGTCAGCATTATTATACGACAGCTCTGAGTTCTTCCTTGTGGTCTATTTAGAGTATTGTATGAGCTTTGCATATTTTTCTCCGTTTTTCATTTATCAATGCTGCTGTTTAAAATATACTGACTTTATCTGCGCTGCCCAACCTGTTTAGGCTAGGCATTGCAGATAAAGTCCTCGATGGGGAGCTACACACCAGAACTCCCTTTGGAATCCTGCAATAGTGGGCCCTAGGGTCATCCTTGCATGGTGACTGTGCCCCCCCCCCCCCCTGCAATATCTCTATTCCCTATCAGCCTCAGGAAACAGAGACGTGACCCACGACTCAAACTCAGATACTCTGCCAGGCAGTGCCACAAGGCTGACTTACCCTTTAAGATTTCCTCTCGCTCTTTATATTACAATATATTATTAATACAGAGATTTACTAAAAAAAACAAACAAAACATTAAGGGAAGTTTCTCCAAATAAGTTACAGTTAGCTGTGTGCTGTTATATTTCACGGATGCCTGTGTAAATCATGTTAAATAATGTACCCCTAATTTTCTAAATTCTTGTCAAAAATAAAAAAAGAGAAACAAATCATTGAGCCATGCAAAAATAAAAAAGAATTTGTTCCACTTACATTGCACGCTCTGCTCCAAAAGCATGTTTATCCTGAAAGGAAAAGGCTGAGCCATGCTGAGTATAGGGGTATTTAAGCAAAAGCTATAACCAACTCACAATTAATGCCAATTAATTAGAATTGTTAAGCAAGAGACAAATATTTTGCAAACAGCCACTATCGCTGGAGAACCTCTGTCCAAGAATATACAGAATCTGGTTAATTGCTACCATAACATAACGTCTACAGTGTCTCAAGCACAAGGAACAGATACACCAGCGTAAGGCATCGTGCTGAAGAAGTCATATGCCCCCTCGTGTTTCCTAGCTCAATTAACGCCTGGCTCCATCCCAGCAGGTCATTGTCTACTAGTGAGATTTCAAACCCAGCTGTGCTTGCTGATTTCTAGTTATTTAGTGTTACTTTATATGCCGCACTATGACTAGTAAAACGAGACATCAGAGCAGTTTTACAATATAGAAAGTAACTCTAAAACGACATACAGTGAGCAATATATATCAAATACATACTAAAATAATTTACAAAGTCAGGACTGCATAAACCACAAAAAGGAGGATAGTATATAGTACAATTCCAGACACCTGCACAGCTTCTAGGAAACGCCAGTGTTCATATATTTAGATTCCTAATCAAGGGTATCAGCAGTCAGGGCCTGCACAACCATCAGGAGAACTAGGCAGTCACTTAGAGTGCCAATGGTGCAAGGGCTGCCCCTCTCCAGGGCCAGCAGCGGCAGCGGTGGCAATGACTTGAAACAGCACAGCAGCCTTTACCAAACCTCCAGTGCTGTGTTCTGTTGGAGCGGCCGCGGCAATGGTGACGGGAGCAGAGGGGCACCTGGAATGAGGTTCACCTCGAATCCTTGCATAGGCCCTGTCAGCGATTCAGAGCTGCGTGAGGCCGCATGTGGAACAGGCCCCTCCCAGCCGATACATCTTCATAAATGCTATGCGACCTGTCCGCACAGTATATTGCTCTGTTCAATATACACTGCACTGATATGTAATAGCGCAGTATATAAGAGAAGCTAAATAAATAAATAAAACATAACTAGAGGCAAAGTGGCAGCAATCACACCTACATTGAAGCTGCAGGCATCAAAGCTTGCTTCAGAGCAGATGTAAATGTTCACATGTAAGAGACATTCATGTAGACATTTTATCAACGATGCATACCGCACGCCGCCACAGAACACGCCAACACATGGACTACAGAAAAACATGTTCCTTTTTGGCACTCTGCAGACCTTTGAACACTAATCCCTAGGGTAATTTTATAAAAGCCCTTCTACGCACAAAAATCCCATATAAAATTACCCCCAAAGTATATCATTAGTCCAATGAAAAAAAATTACCTTTTATTCTTTGTCAGTTTTTTTGTTTTTATTAATCTTTACTTCTATGCATTCAATATTTTAATATGAGTGCCTGCCTTCATATAAATTGATTCCTTTGGTTTGGCTACTCACCTCATTGTTCTTTCATGTCTTTTTTCTGTCATCAGATGTCAATTGACAAAAAAAATATTTTGGTAAGTTTAGGAATATCCCGTAACAGACAGAACTACTCAAAACGTTCAACGTATTGGCTTTGTATGCAAAGCTGCCCTCACAAAGCCATCTGTCCTAAAGCCTTTAAATCTCCCAAAACATCGCCAGTCTGAGCTAGATCAGACTGCACAGTCTCTCCCCACCTTACGCATAAGAGATGCCCAGCTTCATAACCACAAACACAACAGGTCAACTCAGCTGCTGTTTCTATCCCTTTGTTATTTATGCCATTGCCGACTTTTCCTGATCAATGCTGCCTTCAGCAAGCTGTAATTTTCCACGAAAACCCCCCAATAAAAACAGTTCTGAGGGAAGAAAAGGGTTACAAAAAAAAGATACTGCGTATCAAACATTTGTGCAGTGCCGTGACAAAAAAAGAAAGCACATCCTTATCGCACCCAGTTTTATTTTGGAACTTTCGTTTAGCAACTGTCTCCAAATAAATGCCAGAAGAGAAAGGTCATAGGGAGAGACCATGCACTTTTTTCAAAGCCACAATCAATGAAACGTCTTCACGTCGAGTTCTGGGAAGTAGAACACTGCAGCAGAACAGAATCCTTGAGAACAGATGCCAGGGTGTGCTACTCAGAACACATCCATAGGATCTCCAACCCTTGGGTTCTCTTTCCTTCAGGGCTACCACCTACATTAGAAAGAAAAGCAGTTTTCCTGTGCCCTTCCTACGACTGGCTGGTGCTTTGTATTTGAAAAGGTGAAACCAGGACTAGTTCAACCATTAGCCAAGAGTAGGCGGCTGCCTAGGGGAGACAGCTTCTGAGGGTCAGGAAAGAGCAGCAGTCATCAAAGCAAAACGAGAGATCCCAACCGCCACACAAACTCACAGGCCGATGCAGAAAACCTGCATTAGAGCCCTAAGCTAGAGTTCAACACAGGGCTTGCTAACAGAAAGGTCTAATACAGAGGTATTGTATTGTTCTCCAATATTATAAGCAAACAGCATTCAAATCAATTGTGTGCAAAATCTGCATAAGCAAGGAGAGCAAGCCAGACACGTGCACACATGGAACTGCGTTAGCAGCACCTATGTTGTCTGCCCAAAACTGCTGCCCTGTGGTGGAATGCTATCGTGCACATAAGCAGCGGTATTAGTCTGCACAGAAAACACAGTTACTTACCTGTAACAGGTGATCTCTGGGAACAGCAGGAATTAGTCCTCACATATGGGTACGTCGGTACCGACGGAGCCTGCGCGGGAATGCTCCCCAGCTTCCCAGAATGAAAGCTTTTGGGGCATCCCACAGCGCATGCGCGCTACCTTCCCGCCTTTCCTACCAACTCTCCTCAGTTCGAGTTTAAAGCTGAGACAATAGAGAGAGAAAGGAAAGGAAAGACAAAGAGAGATACAACTCCTAGGGGAGGTGGGAGGGTTGTGAGGACTAATTCCTGCTGTTCCCAGAGATCACCTGTTACAGGTAAGTAACTGTGCTATCTCCAGGAACAAGCAGGAATAAGTCCTCACATATGGGGACTCCCTAGCTAAGATGCCTGGGAGATCCCCAGGGTATGAGACCCTGAAGGGTTCCTCATTTTCCTATGGATCTCAGGCATCCATTGAGGGAAGGAGGGCAGGAGTTGTTCAAGAATGGAACAGGTGTCTAAGGACAGCCTGACCAAACAAGGCATCCCGGCGGGAGTCCTTGTCCAAACAGTAATGGGCTGTGAAGGTATGAACCGAGGCCCAGGTGGCTGCTCGACAGATCTGGTCGATGGACACAGAATGAAGATGAGCCATAGAGGTGGCCATGGCCCTCACATTGTGAGCTGTGACATGGCCCTCCAGAGAAAGGTTCTTACTCTGGTAAGCAAAAGAAATACACTGAGCAATCCAATTGGATAGTGTTCTCTTAGAGACTGGAAGTCCTAAATGAGAAGAATCAAAAGCAACAAAAAGCTGGGAAGACTTTCTATGCTGCTGTGTCCTGTGTAAGTAAAAAGCAAGAGCTCTTTTACAATCTAATCTAGAGTATGAAGGTTCCTCTCTGCAGTGGATGCATGAGGAGCTGGATAAAAGACAGGTAGATATACCTCTTGATTAAGATGAAAAGGTGAGACCACTTTAGGCATAAAGTGAGGATTTGTCCTAAGGACTACCTTATCATGATGGAACCTTGTATAAGGTGGATTAGCCACTAAGGCCTGCAGTTCACTGATGCGGCAAGCAGAAGTGATCGCAATAAGGAAAATAACCTTCCAGGAAAGAAATTTCAAGGAGGTAGTGGCTAAGGGTTCAAAAGGTGGCTTCATAAGCTGACCAAGAACCAAATTTAAGTCCCATGCCACCGGAGGAGGTCGAATGGGAGGTTTAGTTAAAGTTAGGTCTCTCATAAATCTTGCAATAAGAGGATGAGAAGAAACAGATTGTCCATTGATAGGCTTAAGGGATGCTGCAATAGCACTTAAATGGACCCTTACTGAATTCGTCTTAAGGCCTGCATTGGAAAGATGCAGGAGATATTCTAATAGAGAATTCACAGGACGTGCCAGAGGGTCAAGACCCTGTTGAGCACACCAAATGGAAAATCTTTTCCATTTAAAAGCATAGGAACGCCTAGTGGAAGGTTTCCTGGAAGCATGGAGGATATCCTTCACTTGCTGCGAAAGATTGAAGTCTTGAAGGTCTAGGCCTTCAGTAACCAAGCTCTGAGGTGAAGGGACTTGGGGTTTGGATGCCACAAAGTCCCCTCCTCCTGAGACAGAAGGTCTGGAGCAGCTCCCAAGTCCAGGGAGGGGGCTTGGGAGAGATGTAGAAGTAGAGGGTACCACACTTGGCGTGGCCAGCGTGGAGCTATGAGGATCATAGATCCTTGATCCCTCTGAAGTTTGAACAGAGTCTTGGGAATCAAAGGAATGGGTGGAAAGACATACAGGAAGTCCTGACCCCAATGAAGGAGGAAGGCATCCTTGGCCTGAACTCCCTGACACGGAATTCTGGAACAGAACCGGGGAAGTTTGGCATTCCACGGACTTGCAAAGAGGTCTATGTCCGGGGTTCCCCATTCTTGAAAGATTCTGAGTACCTGATCCATGTGCAGGGACCATTCATGTGGAAGCAGAACTCGACTGAGTCTGTCTGCCCAAGAGTTTTGGATTCCTGGGAGGTAAACTGCCAGGAGATGGATTTGATGCTCTCTGGCGAAGGCCCATAATCTTAGAGCTTCGTTGCAAAGCGACAGAGAGCCAGCTCCTCCTTGCTTGTTTATGTAGAACATGGCTACCTGATTGTCCGTTTGAATGAGGACTGTCTGGTAGCTGAGGAGGGTATGAAAGACCTTGAGAACTAGGAACACTGCTCGAAGTTCCAAGAGGTTGATATGAAGAGAGGTCTCCTGTGGGGACCAAGTGCCTTGGGTGGAGAGGTCCTGTAGATGAGCTCCCCAACCTGTTTGGGAGGCATCTGTTGTGAGGATTGCTTGGGGCAACAAAGGTTGGAAGGGGGACCCCAGCAACAGATTTTGAGTAGACATCCACCATTGGAGAGACCAAAAGAGACGGTTGGAGTTTGCTATTTGGTCTGAGAGAGCTCCTGAAGCTTGAGTCCATTGGGTGGACAAAGTCCATTGAGCTGCTCTCATGTGTAGGCGAGCATAGGGTACCACATGTACTGTGGAAGCCATGTGGCCTAGTAGTCGTAGCATCTCCCGGGCAGTTAAGTGGCTCTTTGACTGAATCTGGGAGGCTAACTGCACTAGACGTTGGCAACGAGCCTGGGGAAGATAGGCTCTTGCAGAAGTGGTGTCCAACCAGGCCCCTATGAATTCTAGGGACTGAGTAGGGGTGAGCTGAGACTTTGGGAGGTTTACCACAAGTCCCAGATACTGCAGAATGCGCCTGGTGCGGTCCAGGGAAATTTGGGCTTCTGACTGAGATGGAGCTCGGATGAGCCAGTCGTCTAGGTATGGGAAGACAAATATTCCCAGAGTGCGTAGAAATGCAGCAACTATTGCCATGCATTTGGTGAACACTCTTGGAGCAGAGGCTAGACCGAAAGGAAGCACTCTGTATTGGTAATGTTTTCCCTGGAACAGAAAACGTAGGAATTTTCTGTGGGACGGATGGATGAGTATATGAATGTACGCATCCTTGAGATCTAGAGAACAAAGCCAATCCTGACTCTGTAGGTATGGAAGGAGTGTGCCCAGAGAAAGCATCTTGAACTTCTCCTTGCATAGAAATTTGTTCAATTCTCTGAGATCTAGAATGGGTCTGTATCCCCCCGTTTTCTTCGGAATGAGAAAGTAGGGGGAGTAAAACCCTGTCCCCTGTTGAAGAAGAAGAACTTTTTCTATGGCCCTCTGGGCCAGAAGGGTGGTTACCTCCTGATCCAGAAGGTCGAGGAGAGATGTGGGAGAATTGAAATGTCTCACCATGGTGTAAGGAGGAAAGTCTGAGAAATGAAGTTTGTAGCCCTCTCTGATGATGGAGAGGGTCCACTGCTCTGATGTGATTTGCTCCCATCTGGGAGCAAAATGAGCTAACCTTCCTGGAATGGTGAGAGGTTCTGGCTGTTGTAGAGCCAGAAAGGTTAAGTTCTCTAGTATCAAGTCAAAAACCCTGAGGGCTTGGGACTGCTGGGTTGCAGCAGCCCCTGCAGGTTTAGGCCTAGCCTGTTTAGGTTGCTGACGCTTAGTAGCAAAGCGACCTGTAGAAGATTGTTGACCAGAAGTGGAAGGAAATCTGCCCTTCTTGTAAAATACTTTTTAAAAGATTTTTTCTTGGCTGGAGTGGAGGTTGACTTAGAAAGTCTATCCAGAGCAGCATTTTCTGCATCCATTTGAGTGGCTTTAATTTGCCACTCTTTGCCAATTAAATTTTCACCTGTACAGGGCAGATTTCCTAAACCATCTTGAACCCAGGGTTCTAGATCAGAAGCCTGGAGCCAAGCAATTCTACGAGCAGCTATGGCAATGCCTGAGGCTCTGCTGGCACCTTCAAAAGAATCAAAGGCTGCCCTGTTGGAAAACTTTGAAATGTCTTGAGTATGCTTAAGCCAAAGAAGGAATTCATCCCTTTTGTCCTCTGGAATAAAAGGGAGAAAGTTGTGCAGCTTTTCTGCAACCTCCTTTAGAAACATACCCATATAAAGGCTGTATGAATTGATTCTGGCAATAAGCATGCTGGCTTGGAAGATTTTTCTACCAAAAGCATCCAAGGTCCTGCATTCTCAGAGTGTCTTTTGGTACTCTTTATCCTTTTCATGGCTGACTGCACCACAATGGAGTGGTGAGGAAGCTGAGTTTTCTGAAATCCAGGACAAGGAGGGACACGGTACATAGTGTCCAATCTATGAGAATGAGGAGAAAGGGTGAGAGGAGTCTCCCACAATTCAATCAAATGTTCTTGAAGAATTTCATGAATTGGTAAGGTGACTGCCTCTCTGGGAACCTTAGAGTATCCCAAAATATCTATTAATTTTGCTCTAGGTTCTTTTTCAGAGGTTACTGAAATAGATAGTCCTTTAGCTACTTCTATTATGAAGTCTTGAAAGGACAAATCCTCTGGAGGAGACATTCTCCTTTTTGGAGAAGAAGGCTCCTCAGGAAGAGTAACAAATACTTCAGGGGACTCATCCGATGAATCAGAATCATCAGAAGAATCGAAGTATCGTCTGCTCGATTCCAAAGATCGATAGGCGTATCGATCGGTACAGACATCGGGTGTCCCCGGTACCGGGTCGGTACCGAGAAAGAGTCCAGGACAGGGAGCCGGAATCGGTATCCTGGCCGATGTCGATGCAGCCGGTACCGGCATCGAAGTTGGTACCGGCATCGGTACCGACGGCGTTGCAGCCTTAATGAAAGCCAGTATAGCCTGCTGCATGGATTGCAGTGTGTGATCCATGGACGCCACGACTGCCTGGATGTCGGTATCGGGAGATTGTGCCGGTACCCCAGAGCAGTCTAACAGGTGATCGGTCGAGGCCGTGCCATCGATGTCAACCTGTAACCCCATAGGAGGAGCTTTGGAAGCCGGAGCTTCCCGCCGGGGTTGTTTGGCTGGGGCAGGATCCTCAAGGGCAAGCCCGGAGGCATCTCGATGCTTGGAGGGAGATTTGCCCTTTGAGGACCTGCTGAAAGTATGTTTGGTTACCTGAGACCCATCAGGAGAGGAAGACCTGGAAGATGTCGATGCCACCGCCGGTGCATCCGTGGGAAACAGCACATGGAGCTTGGCTGCCCGGTTCTGTAACCCTCGTTTAGACATTAGAGAGCAGGACTGGAAATCCGGAATGGAGTGTTCAGGCCCCAAACATTTAAGACGCCATTCATGGGTGTCGGTAACAGAAATGGTACCGCTACACTTAGTGCATTTTTTGAAACCAGAGGCTGGTTTATCCATGAGGGAAAATTTCTTGTGGGCCTGTAGGCCTAAGAAAAGAAATACACTAAGTGAGGAAAAGTATATATATATTTTCTTTTTTTTTTTTTAAAGAAAAGAAAAGAAAAGACCGGCGGTACCGGTCCGGTGTCGGGGAAGGCAGACACGCGACCAAAGAAATAAATTAAAATAAAGAACTTCTTCAGCGGTGACAGGAACACGACCTGCTGGCTCCGCGGAAAAAGAAGAACTGAGGAGAGTTGGTAGGAAAGGCGGGAAGGCAGCGCGCATGTGCTGTGGGATGCCACAAAAGCTTTCATTCTGGGAAGCTGGGGAGCATTCCCGCGCAGGCTCCGTCGGTACCGACGTACCCATATGTGAGGACTTATTCCTGCTTGTTCCTGGAGATTAATATTGTGTTTACTGTGCATGCACATAACATTCTTCCAGCACAGCAACCCTGCAATTTTTTTTTTTTATTATTCCCTTCAACAAAGCCAGGAAAAAAGTTGCAGGTGCTCTACACTCAAGACAGGAAAAAGAAATGGGCATAAAGTCCTCACCGGCACTGATCGCAGCCCTATGAACTAAACCTTCTACGCCTCCTCAGACCTTGCATTATAATCTCAGTGTTGAGTTCAGCCTTGTGGTCTTCTCTGCATTTGCGCTGAATAGCTAATTGCTTCATTAACTATGGATTTAAATGTGCTGTGCGCTACTGCTTGCTCAAGGCTTTGCATACAGTTAGCTCCTTTCTGTATTGGCAGGCCACAAAATTGTGCCCAAAAATGGAGCTAATATGTACACAAAAGCCAAGCACACTTTACTGCATTAACGCCTCAAAGAGCCACGGCACATTCTGCAGAGAGTGGGAGCCACATGCACGCAAAGCACAGTTTTGACATCTCAAACTTAGGCATTCTTACAGGATTGTTGTGGTAGGGTGGTGGTGGGATGCTCGTGACTGTTGAGTTTAAAATTATCAAAATCTCAGGGCAGGAGTGTAGTGAAAAAGGCTGAAGGTTCTCCTAGGGAACACGATATCCTGTAGAAGTAACGGAATACAGCAGGATTTGAACAGAAAAAAAAAAAAAAAGTGGACTGGAAAAAAGAAAGCTCTCTCCATCAAATCCCACATTTCTCCATAGGAGCTCGCACAGAATGATGAGCATGACACCATTTCACAGATCATACAAACTGTTAGCTTACAGTGCCTTGCAAATATCTTCACAGTTTTTCAAATTGTGTTCTCTAAATAAAATCTATTTGTTTTTTTCACTGATCTATGCAACAAAATGCAAAAATCGCACCATCCCACTCATGCAAAATCTATATGCACTTATCCTACACAACTCATGGCTGTTAATGCCCACAGGGAGGGCTTCCATTAAGCTTTGAGTCAAGGAATGTAAAGGCTTATACAATCAAGAATTTTATGTTTTATCATTGTTAATTACTCTTTGGGTATTTCTACAATGGTTCTTTCGCTTTGAAAGTGTGCTGTGTAGATTCATGAATAAACTCCTACCTCGATGCAATGTCAAATGCATTTTTTTTTTCAGAGAGAAGTACAAAGGTGTAATGTCTTTTTCAAGATCCCTTAATAATGGATTGCATAAGATAAAACAAAACCAATTGTCCCCTTTGTCTAGCATATTTTGCTGGTTTTTCTATCCTTATGAACAATCTATAAAAACAACAAATGTTTTGACCCCTGAACCTCTTTTGCTTCATTCTTTTCACTTCCTAAGCATGAACACGGCCATCCTCTGCAGGGATGTGGCGTCTCATAATGCTTTATTAATCATATGGTGAGATCTAACGGTTCAGACACAAAACCTCTGTCTGGAAATGTCACATTTAAGAAAGTGGAACCCTTTCAACAACTTCTGTAACACCACCAATTATGAATGGATTTCTCTAACCAATTGCTAACTCATTCCAGAGCTTTGGGACAGGATAATAAAAACATCGCTCATCCACTTCCATTTGTACTCTTGGCACCATCTAAACCACGCTATTCCAAGATCTCAAATGACATATACTACTATCCTGCCGATTCTGAGAAATTGCAAAGCCAGTGCAATGCCAGTTTCTATTTCAACAACATAATCTAATCTTTGAGCATGTCTAAGCCTAAAGGGCATAACCTTTTTTTTTTGGGGGGGGGGGGTGCAAAAGTTAATAATGGCTAAAAACTTAGAGAGCTCATAACTGTCACGTTATTTTTGGTCTTTTGATCTTTGAAACTCTGAATCCTAAGTGTCTCCACCAGCTGATGAGTGCCTATAGAGAGAGTACCAAAGTATTTTTATCTAGAAACAAAGGTATTAAGAGGTTCATATACTGAGAGCTCGTCCTATCTGTTTCATATCTTAATGGCGATAGTGCAAGCTAACCATTAGTAAATGACGTCGTCAGAGGATAATGTCGTAACAGAAGGCCTAGGCTATCAAAGCAAGAAACGCAGTAGAGAAGTGCACAGAAAACATTTTTGGTATGCTTTCTGGTCATTTCTGGATATTTTCCCTGATTTGGAGACATTTTTTGGTTCATCTAACCTTTTAGCGTACATTAGAACATTTTAATCCATAGGTTAATGTGTCTTCACATGACTTTGCATGCACTAAATTTTTAAGGTGGGCTAATTAATCAAAATATGCACTAACCTCATAACAGGCGCCTTTATAATAATATTTTCATTCCTATACCAACTGAAAAACACAAAGACAGTCTTGACGGCTTACAACTTAAAACAATAGTTAAAAATAAAGATACCCAAAGCCAGAGGGGGAGGGGGAAAGAAAAAAATATGTATTTAACATCCAGCCCCATGCCCCACAATTCACATATATGCCAACATCTTCATAGCTCTCAGTATCATTAAATTATGCCAGGAAGAGTAGGCACACACACATCTACAGTGGCTCTGAGGCAGACGTAATTGTGGGTATTTATGTGACAAAAAGTGCAGGCGCCTATGTGGATATTGTATAAAGTATAGGCATAAGCACCATTCCCACCCCTGCTCCACCTATTCATATTTTGCGTTAAAGGCGGCACTCTCAGGGGAATTTAATAACCATTTTCACATCTAAAATACGGGAGGTCTTATACTAACGGGCACCAGCTGGCAGTGCATGTTGTAGCGTGTGCTGAATACCCGCTGGGACATGCGTTGCAAGCTAGCGCAGGGTCATGACACCGCAGGACGATTCCTGCGCTGTGTAACCCACGCTAGGGTCCCGAGTGGGTGGGGTGGGGCGGAGAGTGGGCGTTGGGCAGTTAGCACCAGCTTTACACCGTGCGCTAAATTCACCTAATGCCACCTTAATTGGTGGAGTTAAGTGCACCGGCGTTAATGCGGGCCGCGTTAGGGGAAAGGGCTCGATGTTAGCTGCCAGGGAAATGCTTTACAGTTAACATTCTCGTGTTAAGCCTAATATGCCATAGTTTCTGCGCTTTCCGTGTGTTAGGTGCAACGTCCTAATGCCCATTAGTGAAAAGGCCCCATGTTTTTAAGTACATAAAAGAGCTTTTATAAAATTAGGTCTCAGCTAAAAGCAGGGACAGCGTGAAACCATCTGTTGTGTGTGGCATGAAATGGGCTAGCACCTCCCACCCCAGCACCCTGCCCAGAGCTCCCAGGTCTGTAAACCATGCAAATGCCTTTGAATAGCCCCCCTACAAAAAACAAAAGAGATGTAAGGGGATCACACAACAAGCAGCAAAATGAAAAAGCGATAACCATGGCTAATTTTATTCTGGTGTTATAACCTAAAGTATGCTGCGATTCTTGCTTTTTGTTTTGGAATATATAAGGGCACATTTTAGAAAGGACATTTTGTAATTATAGTGGCACCCAAGTGAAACCATCAGCATTTCTATATCAATTTTAGAGGAGAGGGTGGGCACGTAGAAGTCCAATGTAAAACCGACATATCTCTGTCCCTCACTGTAGACGTGTGTTTTAAATCAAAGACAGGAACGCAAGGGAATGAGCATCCATGGGCAGAGAGAGATGCTATTTTTTAAACATACATGTGGGAAAAATCAGCATGGGAACACAGCAACTTAAACGTGTAAGTTCTGGTATGTCAAAATGCGTGTGGAAATGTCGGCATTCACGTGTATATTGGCCATTTTGCAAAGCTAAACACCCAGCTGCTCTTATCACAGAGGACTCTATCTACCCAATTAACATGTGCAGGAGGAAATAAACATTGGGGGATATCCCCTTAATCCGTCCTGTACAGGACTGGCCGCAACAAGCACTTATTAAAAACTTAAACATGCCTGGGAGCAGGTGTAAACAAAAACATAAACAATTTCCATCTTCCACATGCATCCTCTATATGAAATGGGGGAAATTTTACACATCTGATCATTTTCTTTCCTGGAATCCTGCTAAACCAGTCCAGACAAATGGGTTATGCTCCCTTGGCAGCAGAGGAGGGCATACCTGAACAGCTTTCAGTCATTAGGTATATCCACTGGTGCAGCACTGAGAGAAGCCAATATGACTGTCCCAAACAGCAAACAAGACTGGTAAACTCAGCAACTATGAACAATAGTAACCAACCATAAACTGAAACAAACATTTGGCTCTCTTACCACAGCTGACTCTGTGTCTGACACTAGCACTGATGATGCCACAAAAGCAAACAAACAGAAGTAGGGCTTCCAAACCTGTAGGAAGAAAATTATCAGGTCTGTAAAATTTCTCCTTCCTTATCATCCTGCTAGACCAGTCCAGATGAGTGGGACATACCCAGGCAGTCAGGACCCAGTGTGGGAGGAAGATGATGCTCTGGACAATACTGCTCTGCCAAAGACGACATCTGCTCAGGCCCCCACATACAACATCTAGTGCAGGGATGGCAAACTCCAGTCCTGGAGTGCCACAATCCAGCCTGGTTTTCAGGATGTCCCTGATGAATATTCATGAGATATATTTGCATACAATGGGAGGCCGTAGATGCGAATATATCTCAGGATTGGAGTTTGCCATTCCTGCTCTAATGCTTCACAAAGGTGCTCAGAGACGACCAGGTACCTCTGGAGATACCAATGCAGACTTCAACCAGGAGTTGGCCTGTGCTCTACTGGAGTGAGCGCCGACTCCTTCCTAGTATTTGCTTTCCAGCCAGTAGGTATGCTGAACTAATGGCTTCCTTAATCCATAGGCAATCGAGGACTTGGCAGCTGGCAGCAGAATGAAAGATGGTCAGACCAGTGAAAAGATTTAGTAATCTTCATGTTTCTAAGCAGAACCCTCCTCACACCCACCAGACGCACAGGGGGATTTGTGCAAAGGTCCTTCTCTGAAAAGAAGGGCAAGACGACAGTCTGATTTAGATGAAGGGTATAGCACCTTTGGGAGAAAGGATGGCACAGTCTGCAAAGAAATGGAAGCTGTGGAGATGATGAAAAAGAGTTCCCAACAGGACAAAGTCTGCAATGCCAACACTAGTCTAACAGGCTCAATAGTCATCAGGAGAACCACCTAAGGGGTCAAATCTTTGAGAGAGGCTCTACGAATGGGCTTCGTGGGGGAGGGATCTTTCAACCTCTTCAACACTAGAGAAAAATTCCACTGAGGAACCACTGGGTGCACAAGCAGGCAAATCTGCTTTACTACCTTGAGAAAGCAAGAGACATCAGGGTGTGTTGCCAACGACATACCTTGGTTATGCCCCTGGTAACAAGCTAGAGCTACCACTTCAACCATAAGAATTATTCTCTTTAATCCTTTATTTTTTTAATTTCCTCTTCTCAAACAAATATTAACAAAAACTTTGGGCTCAGTATTTAATTAGCTGAACTTTTACGTATAGGTTTGAAAAATGACCTAATTCCAAGTGGGAGAGCCAGTACTTCCAGGCGGACCTTGCCGTGTTGGTTACAGTCAGCTTTCCCATGTGTACAGTTGCAAAATGGCTCTTCCGGCTGTAGTGATGGTAAATCCACATGCGCTCCTGCATGCCCCTATACCAAGCCTTGACAAATTTCTTTGGAATCTAGGAGCCAGGCTAAAAATGAAAAAAGGCTGCAAAAATCTCAGTCACAGTGCACCCCCCCCCCCCCTTCCATAAAAGGTGCATCACAACTCCCTTTTAAGGGCTTGGTTTACTGTTTTCATATTTTCTATGTGAAAAGAAAGTTTAATAAATCGGTCCTTAAGGTGTCATTACAGTGTCAACAGAAGGCAGCAACCCTTCTCCCCCCTCCCACCAACCCCAATGAGTAGGTTGTCAGCACCTGAGGCAACTTCTTTTTTTGCTTCACATATCACCATGATATGGTAGTATCTGAAGAAAAAAAAATCTCTCCCATAGCATCCCCCCAATCAGCCATCAGCCAGTGTCTCTCTCTCTCCCTCTCACTGTCCCCTCCCATCAGCCATCACGCAGTGTCTCTCTCTCAATCACTCCCCCCACCCACTGTCATCAGCAATCACGCCGGATTTATCTCTCCTTAGCCCACCTCTGCCACCCTCATCACTCTTCTAGATCATACTGTTTCCACCGTTCTGCATGAAAACGCGATGCCTCTCCCTCCACCGCAATCAGCTCTCAAAGTGCTTAAGCAGCACAGCCTGCTAAACTCGTTGTTTCAAGTCCCGTGAGACTTGCTTAATCAGCAGGTACTTCCTCCTCCTCCATATGGCTCAAGCAGTTTGTAAAGACTTGATCACAATGCAGGAAGGAACTGCCAAGCTGAATTTGAGGCTTTCAAATCATACGGACTACAATTTGCAGTCGCCCTGGTGACATGGCACCCGTGATTTGTCAAGCCGTACCCTATACTACTGTATATGTATTTTACAAAAAGTGCTGTGTTTAACAGAGCCTTTTGTAAACTACTACCAGAATCGAGCACATCTTAATCTCTACGTCTCAGTTCTGATCTCAACATTCTATGTAAAATGGGCCTTTCTGCACAGTTGTGGTCAACATTATTGGCACCCTTGTATTTTAGGTATGTTGTGTACAACAACGAGAAATAATTGGAAATATTCTAACTGTATGTCATCATAATATTTTAATAGTATGTTCAAAAGTATACAAAAAAAAAAGATGTCTGTGTAACTTAGATGTAGTCATTTCTGAGAAAAAAAACAAAATATGACCTAGACAGGATTAATGATACCCTTCACTAATATTTGGTTGCACAACCCTTGGCAGTGATGACAGCCTCCAAACGTTTCTTGTAGCCATCTATAAGTATCGTACATCTGTCTGCTGCTAGTTTCTCCCACTCTTCAACTGCGATTTATTCCAACTCATGAATGTTTCCAAGATTCCTTTTACCAATGGCAGATTGGACTGAGATCAGGACTCGTTACTGGCCAGTTTAAAACGGTCCAATTGTTCCTTTTTATTTCATGTTTATGATTTAACAAATTATTCCAAGCATGAAACTTGTAAAAGAAATAAGGAACAAAGTTACAAATGAAACACAATGAAAGAAATCAATGGTTTTATACAGAAAAAAAATATACCTCTGTCCCTTCTCCAGCTCACCATAAAGAGGGGAATTACAAAGGAAATAACATAACACCCAAGAATGATAAGAAAAAGGCAAACTCAAAGACAGCATATATCATATAGTGGACAGAGTAGGAGGTCCCAGATCAATAGACCTGCAAGCATTCAGAAAGGCCAGCAGTTGTGAGGGCTTAAAAAAATATATACGCATTAGACTGAAACTTTACCGTGTATTTTTTACTTTTGAACCATTCTTTTGTATTTTTAGATGTATGTTTTAGGTCATTGTCCTGCTTGAGAACCCATCACCTTCAATCCAGACCTAGCTTTCTGACACTAGGTAGCACATTTTGCTCCAAAATACCTTGATAGTCCTCTAACTTCATGATTCCTTTAATACGTTCCTGAAGCAGCAAAACAACCCCACAATATTATGGAATCTCCACTATATTTAAACTTACATACTAACATAGTATATGATGGCAACTAAAGACCAGTATGGCCCATCTAGTCTGCACAGCAACGTAGCAAGAATAGGGGCACCTGCCGCTCTATGCAGGTCACCCCTCCCCATGCCTTTGTTTAGGGGTGTACCCACCGCTCCATGCAGGCCACCCCTATTTGTTGAGATATAAGAGATGGTTACATTTCTTCTCACATAATTCCCTATGCCCCCCACTCATTCACCTCGCCCAATACATGCACCCCATTGAATGCACATCTGGAAGGTACCAGAAACTCAACTTTTTCTTAGGACCCTCACTTTGGAACTCACTCCCTGCATCCCCTACATCTTGAGTCCTCATTTGCTAGTTTTAAAAAGGCTCTTGGCTTACCTTTTTGAACTGGCTTTTAATATATCCTCTGCTGCAACGTAGTATATAAGGATCACAGCCACGTAGTACTTGAGGAACCCCTGATATTCTGCATCCCCCTCCTCCTCTCCCCTTCTGTTCCAACCTGTCTTTACACTATCTCTTATCTTTATCTTTTATCTTTATTAATGCATTTTATATACCACTCATACCACGGGGGCACAGAGTGGTTCACAATACCAAAAATAAGGCTGCTGGAAAAGGAAAAGAACGCCGTAATAATTAAAAGAGTAGGGGATAGAACAGTAGAGGGAGAGAAGACAACAGACATAACAGAGAGAAAATAGCACAGGGAGCAGAGGGTAGAAAAACATCAGCATTCAACGAGAAGGTGGGGAAAGGGTAGCAGGGGGGAGGAAGGTGGAAAGCAGAGAATAAGTGGGTCTTCAGCATGGTCTTGAAGGATTTGTAGGAGGGTTCAAGGTGGAGAGCAAGGGGAAGCGAGTTCCAGAGTCGGGGGCCCAGGAAGAAGAAAGCAGAGGAACGGGTGGCTTCAAGATGAGCCTGTGACGGAGAGGGGAGGGACATATGGACTGATCTAAGGGAACGGTGCGAGGAGTGAAGGTGAATTTGATCTGCAAGATAAAGAGGAACACCGGTGTGAATGGTTTTATGCACGTAGATAATAATTTTGAAATGAATACGATAGACGAGCGGAAACCAGTGCAGGTGAATTAGAATAGGGGTGATATGATCAAAGCGTGAGGCATGCATCAGGATTCGTGCTGCAGTGTGGTGAACTAATTGCAACCGCTGTAATTGTACTTTGGGAAGACCGGCAAGGACAACATTACAATAATCTAAACGAGATATCACAAGAGAAAAGAGTAGTGTGGTCATAGAAGAGAAAGAAATAAAGGGGCGAACTGCACGAAGTTGTCTCAAAGTGTAGAAGGACCGTTTTACCACAGAGGAGATATGTTCCGTGAACGATAAAGTAGAATCTAGAATGACCCCTAAGTAGCGCAGGGAAGAAACAAGTGGCAGCGGGGAAGAGGGCAGAAGAGGAGCAATGGAGGGGGCTGGGGCACCGAAAGTGAACCAGATAGCAGAGGTTTTGGAGGGGTTCACATGCAAAAGGTTGGAGGAAAACCAGGTGGCCACCAAGGCTAAACAAGAATTGAGGGGGGGGGTGAGATCTGGGGCAGAGGGGTCTGTGTGGTGAAGAAGAATAATATCATCTGCATAGTAATGGGCTGTGATGCTGTGCTGCTGGACCAGAAGGGCAAAGGGGGCCATGAAGACATTAAAGAGAAGAGGGGCAAGGCCAGAGCCTTGGGGGACACCACATGGGAGGGGGGTCGGGGGAGAGGAAGAAAGACCTGAGGAAACAGAAAAGGACCTATGGGAGAGATAAGAGCGAAACCAGGAGAGAACAGAACTAGAGAGCCCAATGTTGTGTAAACGATCTATTGTTTATTGTTTATAATCACTTGATATACCGCCTCCCATTACATCGAGGCGGTTTACAATAAAACTATAAAATACATAAAATGGTTAAAAAAAGAAAAGGAAAATAACAATACTTTAAAAAAATACTCTTTTTTTTTTTTTTAAAAAGAATAGGAGAAAAAGAAGGCCAGGATAGAGAAGATAAATTGCAAATAGGAGCAAATCATAGGGGAAGCAGAAATCACTAGAGAAGATAAAAAAAAAGGAAATAAATTCCTCCACACACACACATATGAAAGGTAGAAAACTCTGACTACCTATAAAAAAGGTAGAAAAACTCTGATCAACACTACGCTACAGAAACTTATTAATGTATATAAAATGTAGATAGTTTTTGACAATTAATACACAGTTATTTGTATAAAGTTACAATGTTATAAATCTCTGTTAATAACTATTATCTGTATAAAGTTAAAAAAAAATCTCTGTTCCATGTAATGTATACATTAGTATACAAATTTGTTTACTTGTTCCATGTAAACCGCCCCTGATCTCTGGAAGGGGCGGTATAGAAGAAATAGATAAATAAATAAAATAAATAAATAAATAAATAAAAGCAGTAGAGAAAAAATGTGTTTAAAGACGGGAGCGGAAAGTAGGCATGTACTGTTCTAAACGGAGGTCAGTGGGGAGGGAGTTCCAAAGAGCCGGACCAATGTAAAAAAAGGCTGATTGCCGGGTAGAGTGAAGGTGAGCTTGAGAGGGAGAGGGGAGGTGCAAGCGATTAATATGAACTGAATGGAGACTGCGGGTGGGAGTGTGAAAGGTTAATAGATTGGATAAATACTGAGGGGTGTGCAGATAAATAGCCCGATGGACAAGAGTGAGGATCTTGAACTGAATCCGAAAGTTTATTGGCAACCAGTGCAGATGCTGAAGAATGGGAGTGATATGGTCACGGGGAGAGGCATGGAGGATCATCCGAGCTGCAGTATTCTGTATAAGTTGTAATCGGTGGCGCTGGTATTGGGGAATGCCAGCATAAACAGGATTGCAAAAATCTAACCTAGTGATAACTAAAGAAAGCAAGAGGGTGGAAAGAGCCTGAGGGGAGAGAAATGGTCTGATGGCACGGATTCGTCTAAGACAATGGAAAGAGCGACGGGACACCTGGGAAATGTGATCATGAAACGAAAGATTACTTTCAAAAAAGACACCTAAATACCGAAGCTTAGTGACTAGAGATATTGAGGTACCCGAAAAAGATGGAGCAAGTGATGGAGCAGTAGAGCTGTGAGGAAACCATATAGCCGGGTGTGATGATCCACAAGGTCGAAAGCAGCAGACAAGTCAAGGGGAGACAGCGATGGAAATGAGGCCGTGATTGTGGGCAATATGCAAGTCATTAAGAAGAGAAAGCAGAATGGATTCAGTGCTATGGTTGGGACGAACACCAGATTGACGAGGATGAAGTATCAGGGAAGCTTCAAGGTGGGAGGAGAGTTGTGCATAGACCAATTTTTCAAGACTTTTCGAAAGAAAGGGAAGATTTGAAATGGGACGCCAGTTGGCTGGGGAGGAGGGGTCAAGGGAGTCTTTTTTAAGAATGGGGCGGACGACGGCATGCTTCCAGACTGAGGGAAAGGTACCGGATGAGAGACTAGAATTGATAATGGAAAGAATGAGTGGGGGAAGGGCCAGAGATGCATCGAGGAGCCATTGGGAGGGGATGGGGTCTAGGGAGCAAGTGGATTTCTCAGTTGTAGAATAAACCTTAGACAGATCTGAGATAGTCACTGGTTGGAAGGAAGACCACCTGTGGGAGAGAGGTGGAAGGTGGGTAGAGGGGGGAGAAGAGAAGGGGAGGCAGGAGAAAGGGGGGGGAGGACAGGAAGGAAAAAGAGAACGGAGGGTTTGGACTTTGGTGGCAAAATGGGAGGCTAGAAGGGCGGGATCAGGGGGAATAGGAGAGGGGAGGGAAGGAGTAATTTTAATAGTGCTCTTTTCTTTTTTCCAATGTTTTTATTATCATAAACTGCCATGATACTATGTTCCTCACAGAAACCCGTCTCCCGATCTGCAAAAACGCCGCGCAGATCGGGAGACAGGTTTCTGTGAGGAACCAGCGGTTTGTTTATGATACATGGGCAGCATCATTCAAGTCAGCAATAACACTTCAACATAGTCCCCTGAAGAACCGGACTGGAGAAACGCAGAGGCGCGTCAAATAGTAGCGTCGGGACTTTCATCTTTAATAAGACTGACTGCAGTATGTTGATGAAAATCTACAACACTGCAAGCTAAGTAGACATTCAAAAGCATTTTTAGCTGTTTTCAATATTTTAAATGCTTTTTTGTTTTGATGGAATGTCTGCAGCATTTTTCACTATTAGTGTGAGCTAAGAAATACACTTTAGAAGCATTTTTTACACTCTAGCTGGTCACATGAAGAAGAGTTAAGAGAGTGGAAGTTATAAAGGGTCGTTGATGCGAACAAGCATGTTATTAAGCGTAGAAACAAACCCTAAAAACTCATGCTATTGTAAGTCTGAGAACCGCTAGTTAGAAAATTTCCTTCTGGCTCCAGCACCATAGGACAACTGTATATAAAGTTAAAAGATAGAGCGTGGGGACATATTTAATCTCATAGTTGTATAATCGCTCTGAGACAAGACCAACCTGATTTGTTAATATTGCTTTTGACATATAGGGTTCTTCCTCCTCCTTTTCTATCCTCTCTCTCTCTTCTAAATAGATTATAGCCAGCTATGGCTATATCCAATTCATGCGACTCATTAAACCATGTTTCTGTAATGGCCACAATGTCCAAGTCCATTTCCACCATTAAGGCTTCCAGGTCAGGAACTTTGTTGTCTAGGCTTCGTGCTCATTGCTTTTCAGCATTTGTTGACTGGCTTGCCTATATTTTGCATGGATTTTGTTCTACATGCCTCTTCCCACTTGCCAGTGAAGTGTGGGTTAATAGTGTGGCTGTTTCCAAAGTTATTTTGTTTTTGCCAAGAGTGATGTGCTGAACTTGCTCTTTTCCATCCATCACCCCCTTTCCCTAGTTTAAATGCATGTCCACATATTGCCTGAATTTTTCACTTAGAATCATTTTCCCTGCAACAGACAGATGTAGTCCATCAACACAGTATAGCCTCTTGTTGTTCCATCTATTTTCCCAGTCATCTATATATCTAAATCCATCTTGTTTACACCAGGTTTGGAGCCATGTATTAGCAATTATGTGATGCAGGCTCTCTGCCCCCTTAGTACAAACAGGTAGAACTTCTGAGAATGCTATAGTGTTAAAGTGTTTGAGTTTCGCTCCCAGAATAATAATAATAATATCAATTTTGGAGTGCTCACTTTCTGCACTATGCCAAAAATTTGGTTTGCACTTCTGCTGGCTGAAGAGCCTGGGAGGCATTTAACCATCTTCTGTCCTTTCAATTATGCTCACAAGTTGGTGCCTCTGATGATGGAATCTCCAAGTAGTAGTTTCCTGTTTTGTGATTTTTTTTCTTCATATTTGGTGCATTACCAGTAAATTGGGCATTAACCTTATTTAAGGGCGCTTCGGTTCCACTAATTGGGCACTCTCATTTTCCAAGGCAGAGAGAGCATTATGCAGGGATATCTCTTAATGGAGAGGGTGTCTCCGCATTACAGTTCGCAACCTACCAGAGCCCACTGTGATCCATTTGTTCCTGGGCTGTCTGATTCTTTGTGGGAATGGTGGTGGATTTCTTTCAGGAGGTGTGTTTAATTGCAGCTAATTCTTCCCTTAATAGAATCAATTCTTTATGCATAGCAAATAACTTGAGACATACAGGGCGAGCTCTTAGGCTCCAAAATGATTCTTCTTAGAATGAAGGCACCACAGCTATTGCATTGAATACATGACATGCTGATTAAGACAGTTAAACAGCAGTTCTAGGACAAGGAGAAAATGTGGGTCTTACACCTAATTGGAGGGCAGATGTCAATCTATGATATGATGACTATACAGGCAATGCAACTCCAGGGTGTGTGGGGTGAAGAGTAGGGCGAGTGGAAATTCAGTGACCCTGGTCAGTGGACCATATATGAATTGAAGGTACACTCAGATTTCTGATTTAAAAAGGATATGCAAGGAATGTAGGCAACCAAAATTTAGGTTGTTTGCCACTAGATTGCAGATCAAGGTGGCTGTGAACAGATAGGAAGAGTAAGGTTTGTTTGTTTATTTTTTTGTTTATCCTCCTCTCTTTGTGCATTTACCCTAAAACACTACAGTGTTTTAGTATTATAAGTATTATAACTGTAGGAAGGGTGTTTTTTTTCCTTATAAGCTTCATTTCTTCACCTGCAAATGTATTGCTGGTCTGCATTGCTAAAGAGCTCAAGTTTGGTTTCATCTGTCTACGGAACATTTTCCCAGAAGGATCGTGGTTTCTCAAGGTGGGTTTGGGCAAAGATTAGGCATGCCTTTTTATGTCTGTCTTTGAGCAGTGGGGTCCCTCCTTGGTCTTCACCCATGAAGTCCTTCTTTGTTTAGTGCATGGCGTATGGTACGGATTGAAACCACCACTGCAGATTGCTTCAGGTCGGCCTTAAGCTCTTTGGATGTTGTACGTGGTGTTTTTCCAATAGTTCACACTAATCTTCAAAGACGTCTTGGATTCATTTTCCTCTTTCCACCATATCCTGGGAGGTTCTTGACAGTTCCATGAGCAGAAAACATTTTAATAATATTGCAAACTGTAGACACAGAAATCCAAAGATGGCCTTGTACCCCCCTTTGAAGTTTGATGATAATGGCTTTTCTGATGGTCTCAGGCAGCTCTTGTCTTCACCATTGTGAAAATGGAACAGGGCGTGAATGTGGCCATTTTAAACATTAGAGCCATCAATCATTAGTTCATTCAAGTCATGTGAGTACTAAAAATTGATCACAGGTGTGTCTAATTTTATGCAATGGGAATGTGGTTCTTCTGTTCAAACCGATTTGAATTATTTATAAGGGTGCCAATAATCATGTCCTGGCAATGTCCCAGTTTTTATACTATTTCCTACTATTTCCTTTTTAGTTGGTCTTATTTGACACACAAAAGAATCAAATAAAACGTGTGTGCATATATTGAACAAAGCCATTTCACTGGCCACTTTTTTTTTTTAGGAAATATTGGACATTAAGAGTTGAACTGCAAGGGTGCCAATAATATTGACCACAACTGTATACTTTAGAAGAAAAGTGAAAGGGGAAATATGATATAAATATTTAAATATCTGCATGGTATAAATGCATAGGAGGCGGGCCTCTTTCAATCGAAAGGAAGCTCTGGTAAGGGAGGTCATAGGATGAAGGTGAAAGATACACTCAGAAGTAATCTAAGGAAACATTTCTTTAAGGAAAGCGGAGATGGTAGAAATGAGGACTACATCTGAATTGAAGAAAGCACTGGACAAGCTTAGTAGTTGGTATGGATGGGCAGACTGGACGGTCTTTATCTGCTGTCATTTATCTATGTTTCAGTCCTACTAGCCTGCTAAAGTAATAGCTTTAGAGTAGGAATGGGATGCTTGTTTGTCTAATTCTAAAATGTATCACAGTGGTCTACTGGGAAAACAAGTCACTTCAATAGAGCGCACAGTCTAAGGCTGCACCTCTCAGGCGCTGCCACCTGATATTGCAGAGCAGGACTATAGCTGAGTAACTGAATACATAAAAACAAAGGACCATTTTAATAACCCAAAACAGCTTCAGAGTCTTCAAAACCTAGCAGCTCAAAGGAGTGCAGAAAGACATTGGCTTAATGCAGTTGGCTCCCTTGCAAGTCCCTCTAAGTCAGAGCTTTTCAAACTTTTATCCCATATGATCCCATTTTAACAACTGAAAATTCATGTGGTCCCAGATGATGACGAAATCAAACTATCATCTCCAGCCCCATCCACCTCTCCCTACTCATCTAGAACAGGAAGACAGCGGCTACAATAGTGGAAACAGCAGCAGCAGTCAGCACAGGGTCCCCTGTGTCAGCGTGCAGTGTGTGCTTACAGACCCCAGTACTCAGCATGAGTTCCCAGTCTAACAGGAAGCTTACCCAGAAGAGGCACAGGCCACATGTTGACTGGTGATTTGGCATAGATGACAGTGAAAGTCAAGAGAGATGGGGAGATGGGTCATGTTTCTGTGACCCCATCCACTAATGATGTGACCCCCCCATTTGCAGTTCTGACCCCAAGTTTGGGACTATTGCTCTGAGTCTTCTCTTCAAAGGGAGAACATTATCCACCTCACTCTCCAGGGAAGAAGCTAAATGCAACGGAGGGGGAAAACTGAAGGGAGATAGACGGATAAGGACAAAGAATGGGGCTTGAGGAGGAAATGATTAGGTCCAGAGTGAGGAAGGAGTGGAGTATAAAGGAGATGTTTGTTAACTCTTTCTGGGGTCAACTCAGTAATTTCTTCTATTTTAGTGTTACACCTTCATGATATAAAAATGAATAAAATTGCTAAGAACTCCAAGAGACTCAGCTTAGCACAAAGGACGCTTCAGTATAGCTGTCTATCAAGTGGGCTGTTTGGAAGTGCCGCATGCATGTGGAATTAGTCTGCTAGATACACTATTGTTGTTGTGTTGAATACAAGACATAGTAATTGCAATTATCTAAGTTAAGTTGTCACGAAAAACTGAGAACTTGTCAAATAATTGTGAGCAAGTAGTTAGCATATTAATTAGCAATTAACAGCATATAATTACAAGATGAAAGTTAAAGTTGGAAGGAGCCTTTTTCTTTTGGCTATTCAGAACCCTACTGCTTTAAGAGATGGAATAATTTAACCCCAGTAAGTACAGCCAGAGAATTTTAAAAAGCTTTCATAAAATAAGCACTTGAAGAAAACGAGTGCTTATTTCAGACACAGCCTACAGCACGAGCGTACAGCCAAGATGCATGATAAGATGTTTGGCTTCAGGTTGCATGAATACTGCATGCACGACCCTGAGAGAACAGATGGCACAGAGTGCCAAACACAGGGCTGGAAAAATATTTAGAAAAACTTGGGTGACAGCAAAATATTTTAGGAGCCAGGGCAAAAAAAAAATTTTGTGACCTGTTTTTTTTTTTTTTTTTAACCTGTGCTCTTATGCATTGACATCATAGCCCAAGCATGTTTAGGCACTATAGGAGACAACTAATACCTGAGGAACCATATATCCAAAAAAAAAAAAGTTGACCAGGTTCAGGGAACTGAGGCAACCAATGCATTTCACATCTTTCAGCAAGATGAACCTAAAAGGCTTCATGATATGCACATCACTGATCAGTTGGCCAAAACCTGGCCTCCAGTAGGTTCTACTTTCACTGTCAATACGAACTGTTATCCGATGAGACTTTTAAGACCTTATTTGTCTCAAGATTTGCGACGAGTAATCTGTGCATTAATAATTTGTCATCTTGAATATTTAATTCTCTGTGTCAAAGTTTTACAAAAGGTCCCTTGAAGAAGCTTTAGCTGTTCCAAAATCTAGCTGCCAGAATATTACATAACACCAACGCTGAAAGATCTCTATTGGTTACCGCTAGAATGGAGAATTACAAATTTGGAATTTTGATTTCTGCTTTTAAATGTCAACACTGAGCTGCTATTAATGAGATTTGCTCCTTACTTATACACCAAGTCGAGTTTTGTGTTCTACCCAGGAAGAACTTCCGTTATTCCTCCATCAGCCGCAGCTAGATCAGCATGCACTAGAACAGCAGCTCCGAGTTGCTACGGCCCCTCCTTTAGAACGCACTGCCATCACATGCTACGTGTTTGGTGTCCAAAGACTAAGGGATTTTCAGAACTGCAAACCGCATAAATGCACCCAAGAGGCACTGAGCAGGTCAAATGCCCTGGATGATCCAGGATCAGAGCAGGGTCAGCGGTGATTTTCAACTGCTAACCGGCTAGTCAAACCGCATAAAGTTACAGCAGGTAAAAGGCGTCTTAACGTTATGTTGTTTGGAGTCCGGTTAGCGGCTGAATATCGCTGCTCACTGGACTTCAAAACCACAATCTGGACAAACTGGATATTCAGCGCCTGTCGTCGGATATGCGCCGGCACTAAATATGCGCTTTAAATGTGAAGCGGCGGTGGTCTACACTAATAAAGCGGCCGCTGAATATGCCCCTCCCCCCACTGTTTTATTTTCATGTATTGCATATTAAATATTGTGCACTTCTTTGGGCAGACCTTCTTGCAAGGCCAGGAAAAGAGTTTATTAGGGATGTGCATTCAGTTCACTAGCATTCCCTAAAAAATCATGCATGCTAAAGTGATTTAACGTGTTAATCTACAAATTAATGCACATGAATCTGATTAACATACATTAAAATAATGTACATTAAAATAAATGTGTGAAGCAAACTGAAAATAAAAAGGCATCCAAAAAGTGGGCAAAGATCCCAACAAAGCAAAACCTTTTGCCCTGTGCACATCTCTACAGTTTATAAGAACCTTAAAATACAAAAAAAAACTTTGTGTGGAGCTGTGAATGGCCAGCATTGTTCTGATAAACATCACCACCACAACTACAACATAAGCCCAGTTCTGTACATGGTCTGAGAAACTGTAGAGACTACTTCTGATCCCAATTACAATGCCTGTGCTACAAATGCACATAGTGTTACTACAAAAAGCCTCTGTGCTAACAACTCTTATCCTGAGGGGTCCAGAGCTTCTCAGTAAGTGCATGTGTAGATTTATTTCACAATTCAGGCTCTCCATACCTGTACTGAGAAATATTCGAAAAGGGACATGAACACATTTTTAGGTGTAAAGGAAGCTTGTGGACACACACACTGGAGTAATGTAACACTGGAAACTATTTTTTATCACAGAGAGGGAAGGTTTGGGGGAGGGGGGAGGCAGAGATCACACAGGTTCTGTAGTTCTGCAAAAAGTAGGGAAAATTAGATAAGTTTGCTCATCTCTATTCATCATCAATTTCTCGGCTTCTGTTATTACTGTAATTTTTTTTTATTCTAGCAAACGCTGTGAAAATGTGATGCCTGACTACATATACTTTGCTCCCTAATCCAGCATCTTTTTACTGTTGCTTCCTCCTCCCCTCCTGATCTCAAAATAGGCACTGCAAAGCAGGATGGTACCAAGCTAGCAATGCGCCATATGCAACTGGTGATCCCACCCACCCAGCTGCATTCAGAAACTCGCTTTTGTCGGGCTTCTCAGATGCTTAGTGATGACATCACTTGTGCCCTGTGCAACAGTACCACTTGCATAGCCCTTGGTACGGCCCTGCTGCAATGCAAAGGACAGATGTGTAAAGGAGATGATTAGCACAACTTTCAAACCTGTGCCAGTTCAAGCCCTTTTTATGTCTGTCACCTAGGGCTTAATATCTGGCAACAACCCAGAACAGCCTTCCACCATGGTTTTTTTGGAGGCCCTAAAGATGAAGAGCAGAGCTGATAGTGTAAATGAATTCCTGTTCCCCCACTGAAACAGCGATGATGGTGTAAATCACTTTCGGCTCCCTCACAGAAATAGAGCAGAGCAACTGGTCGGCATGGGTCATTTCTGATCCTCGAGATCCCAGAGTAGCAGAGCCGAGCCGTAAGTGTGGAAGTGGCTTATCTTGATTTCTGCATGATTTCCATACACAACTGAGGAGGCTGTAACGGAGAATGGACAAGTCAAAAAGAAAAGGCATGAGCACCTACTTGGTGTATCAACTTCCTGTCTCTGCTGCTCATCATGCCGGCTCCTTGGGTTTTTCTGCCTCTGCTCTTGGTGATCACAGTAGGAGAGGAGGAGAAAGAGTGCATGAATAGGAGGGGGAGAACAAAAGGAAAGGTAGGGGAAGGGGCAAGACAGCGAGGGGATGTGGTGTGGCAAGACAGTGAGAGGACTAAAGGTAGGGTCCAAAAGGGAAGACTGCAGGAATATGTAATCGTAATGGGTTGGGATCAGGTGTAGTGGGAGAGGGAGAGGGGAGCGAGTGATTAGCGATGTGGGGCTTCTTACTTTGCCCCTGCTCTGAGAAGGCAAAGAACAGCTTGTGCTTTTGAGTTTCAGGACCCCTAGAGGTAGCTGAGAAGAACAGGCAGTGCAGTCAGTCTGCCCCCATCCCTCATAGTAGAGAAGAAAAATGGGCTCCCCTCTCTCTACACTTCTCCTCCATACCCCAGTCATCCTTCGCCAACCAGTGCTCCATAAAGATAAAAAGGAGGAAGAATGTGAAACGTCATGGGTTTATACATATGTGTACGAGAAAGAATGTGAATGTGGGTGGACAGGGGGGGGAGGGGGGGGAGGGGGGTTTGGAGGGAGGGGATAAGTGGCATTCACACCCGGCCCTGGGCCTTGGCACAAGTCACATCCATCCTTGACCTGCCTGCCCCCTACTCTATGGTTCCACTTCCTTTCAGTTCACATATTAAGCTCTGTGTGTGTGTGTGTGTGTGTGTGTGTGTGTGTACGTGCGTGCGTGTGTGTATACACACACACACACACACACACACACACACACACAGGGTGGCCCAAAAAAACAGTGAGAACATCTCGTAAATTAAAAGCTTAAATAGTTTACTTATTTACCATTTTTAGCTATATAACATCTTTATTTCAACAATTTCCGGTCGCCATCTTTTTTTTTTTAAATTTGTTAATCGTTTACACCTGTCTTTTTGAATTTTTAAATAACTTATATGCTATGAGATGTTCTCACTTTTTTTGGGCCACCCTGTATATATAAGTCCTTACCAACAGGTGGAGACAAACTTCAGCAACTTTCAATGGCATCATCACTTGGTATATCCACTGGTGCAGCACTGAAAGAAGCTAGTATACTTCCGAAGAAGTAAGCAAAACTGAAAAACTCAGAAATGAATAACATTAGCAAACCAAATTTGGAACAGTTAACTTGGAACAATCTATTTCCGGTGATACATTGCCAAGAAAACCCAGAGGTAGCTGGGTCGCTACGAGTCAACACTGACTTGATAGCACTAAAAAAAAACAAACAAACAACCACTTGGAACAAGTATTTGGCTCTCTTACCACAATGAATTCTCTGTCTGAACATAATACTGACAATGCACTCAATAGAAGATAAACTTAAACCTGTAGAAAGAGTCTTTCAGAGCAGCTCCTGGACTGGTTTAGCAGGATTCAAGGAAAGAAAATTATCAAGTATGTAAAATTTCTCCTTCCTTATTTCCCTAGGCCAGTCTAGACTTGTGGGAGGTACCCAAGCATTCAGGGCCAAGGGAGGAGGAAAACAATGCTCTGGATAAAAATGCCCTGCCAAAGGCACTATCCGCTCCAGCTTACACATGTAACCTGCAGTCCCTCAAAGTTGCTCAGAGGAGACCAGGCAGCCGCCTTACAGATACCTTCTGTAGACACCAAAGCAAATTGCACCCAGGAGGCAGTCTGTGTCCTAGTGGAGTGAACTCCAACTCTCTTTGGCACACGCTCACCAGCCAGAAGGTATGCTGACCCCATGACCGCCTTACTCCAGCAGATAATGGAGGACTTGGCCTCTGCTAGTCCTTTCCTTGGACTGCCAAAGAAGATAGAAAGATGGTCCAACCAAGGGAATGGATTAGGAATTTCCAGGTATCTGAGCAACAGCCTCTATATCTACCAAACACAGAGGATCCACCCGAAAATCATCCTCAGAAAAGGAAGGTAGAACACCACCTTTGGTAGAAAAGATGGTACAGTCTGAAAGGAGACAGAAACTGTTGAGATGACCAATAAAAGGTTCCCTGTAAGACAAGACCTGAAGCTCTGATGTTTGCCTGACAGATACTACCACTTTAAGAATCAAAACCTTGAGTGAGGCCTTACGAATGGGCTCAAAAGAAAGCCCTTTCAGAACCTTCAATACCAGAGAGAGACTTCATTTTGGAACAACCAGATGCATTGACAGATAGATCTGTTTCACTCCCTTGAGGAAGTGGGAGACAAGTACGCTACCAAAGAAAGCTCTTGAATGAGATCCCTGTAGCATGTCTGGGCCACCACCTATACCTTGAGAAGTTCAAGGCCAAACCCTGGCCCAGACCAAATTGCCAGAAGGACAAAACCGCGACTATGTCTGACATCCTGGCCTCCAGGGACCAAGAGGAACACCACCTCTTGAAATCCCTCCAGACTCTCACATAAGCTAAGGAGGTAGAGATTCTCTGAGTCTTAAGCAGGATGCCCTCTACCACTCCAAAGTAGTCTTTCTTGGGCAAACCATGCCTCTCAAGGTCCAGACCATAAGCAAAAAGGGAATGGGACCCTCCAACTCTAGAGGCCCTTGGCACAGAAGCCCTCATCTTGATGCAGCAAGAGCAAGGACCCCATCAACAGGTTCAAGAGGTCCACATACCAAAACCTGTGAGACTATTCCAAGGCCACGAGAATCACCAGGTTCATATGAGCTGGAATTCTGCACAGAAGACAGTTTACTAAAGGCCATTGAGAGAAGACATACAGAAGTCCCTCTTGGGGCCACTCCTGAAGCAGAACATCCAAGCGCATCACCCGCAGATCTTTCCTGCAGCTGAAATAGTTCTTTGCTTTGGCAATCTTTTGAGTGGTTGACAAGTCTAATACTGGAAAGCCCCACATCTGCACTGCGATCTAATGCATAAAGGTTTAACTTCCACTCGCCAGTGTTCCAACTCAGAAAGTCGGCCTACATATTATTTATGTCTGCAATGTGTGCTGCTGACAAAGCAATCAGATGCTGCTCTGCCCAACGACACAGCTCTACCACTTTGAGAGCCACTCTAGCACTGTGAGTTTTGCCTTGCTAGTTGACATATGGTGTAATTATCTGAGAACACCCAGACTGCTTTGCCACCAGGAAAGGCCAGAGCCTCTCCAGAACCAGGTAGATTGCTCTGGCCTCCAACCGCTTGATCACGCAGGAGGTTTCTTGAAGGGACCAAAGCCCCTGGACAACCTGGCCTAGACAGTGAGCCCCCAAGCCCTTCAGGCTGCCATCTGAGGTGACAGTCACCCAATCCTATGCTCCTGAGACATTTCAGTCATCAGATGGCAGGACTGCAACCGCCACGTTAAGCTGCTCCTTGATCTTCCGAAGGAGAGGAAGGATCTGGTCGAACTGAGAACAGGAAGACCAGAAATCTAACAGACATCTTTGAAAAGGGTGCATGTTTGCCTTAGTACACCAAAGCAGCTCCAGGGTCAATGCCATGGACCTAAGGAGATGAGGAAGTCATAGGCCCATGAATATGACTGACAGAAAAAACCCTGAGCTGGCTCTGAAGTTTGAGAGACCTCGCCATCATGAGAAAAACTTGACCCAGGAGAGTACTGAACCAAGCTCCAAGATGTTCTAAGTCCTGGAAGGGATTCAGGCTGCTCTTAGAATAGTTGAACACCAACCCCCATCTTTCCAGTCAATGAATTACCCTGCACAGGAATACCACTGCCACCAACCAACCACCCACCATTATGACCTTCAAGAAGGTGCAAGGAGCCATGGCCAAGCCAAAAGACAAGGTACAGAACTGAAAATGATGACCCAGAACACAGAAGTGGAGAAATCGCTGTTCCTGGATGGAAATATGAAAGTACACCTAGACAAGATTTAGGGAGGTAATGAACTCCCCCTGTCTGACCGACACAATGACGGACCTGATGGTTTCCATGGATTAGTGAGGGAGCCTGTACCTGGCATTGATTGTCTTCAAGTCCAGGATGTAAGGACCTCCCTTCTTGGATACCACAAAGTAGATGGAATACCTCACCTGGCGCCACGCTGCAGAGGACATGAGTAAAACAACCTACAGCTACAGATGGCACTGTAGAGTCTCCTCAATCACCACTTGATTGAGTGGAAAGCCACAAGGAGACTCCACAGAAGCATCTCTTAGTGGCTCTGCAAACTCCAGCATGTAACACTTACTGAGAACGTCAAATATCCACTGGTCTGATGCGATAGGACCCATTCTGAAAAAAAGCATCTGGAGCCACCCTCCCCCAACCAATTGCCTCTTGGAAGGGACCCACTGGATCTCCTTGTGAGGATTTATTGGCTCTGGATGGAGGTTCAGCAGAGTCTCAGGCATGATGAGAGCTCTGAAAGAACTGCCCTTTCCTGAGCTTAGACCCAGAGGAAAAACAGGTCCTACCTAGACTTCTAGAAGTTCATGGGCATCTCCAGGCTCCCCACATGGCCCTAAGAAAAGGCATTCCTGGAACCTCTAAGTCTGGTCTTCCAAGAGTCTTTACGGACAAGCCTCTCCAAGGTCTTTGACCAACTTCCCCAGGCCTTCCCTGAACAGCAATCAACCTTTTATTTATTTATTCATTCAACTGCTTTTTTATATACCATTTTTCTACAAGGCAAAACGGTTTACATAGAACAAACAAACAGCTATAAAACTTATACAGACAATTTTAAACTTGGAACATAGATAAAAGAAGGCAACTTAAGCAATGGGGGTATAACTTTAGAACTATATTACATAATCCTTATGATATAAGATGGGGGAAAGGGGAGTGAGGAGGAGGGTCAGGTGGGGTGGTTGAGGAAGGGATGTAGCAAGGGGGGCTGGTGTGATCTTAGGTGGTTATGGGGGAGGGGTGATGGGGATGGTGCAGAGGAGGGGGAAGTGTTCCTGCTGGGGGTCTGTTGCTAGAGGTGTGCCATAGTATTCCTCGAAGAGGAGAGTTTTGAGGTGCTTTCTGAATAGGGTGAGGGACTGGATTCCCTTAAAGGGGAAATTGCTCAGCAACAGCTTGGAGGCCACATCAGCTGACCAACCATGAGCTAGAGACACCATTTGGCCACTATTACCAACACCATGGAATTAGAAGAAATTCTGATCAAGTCATAAAAGGGCATCAGCCACATAAGCAGCCCCCGACTCCAATCTCGCAACCTCCAAGCTGTACCCATTGTAGGAGAGCTCGAGCCACCAAACCTCAAGCACAGCTTGAGAACCTAAGGCAGAGGCCATAAAGGCATTCTTCAGGAGGGCCTCCACTCTTCTATCATGAGGCTCTTATTGCAGTGCCCTCCCCTCTACCAGGATGGTGATGCGCACCACAGCCATAACCAGGACATCCACCAGTGGACTTGAAAAACTGATCTGGCTTGCCCTGGGACAGAGTACAGTCAAGAAAGGGTTTTTGGAAACCTAAGACCCAGCTCAGAAGTCTTCTACTGAGAGATTGTGAGCTGCCACATAGGATCCAGGCAAAGAAAAAAAGGCCAAAAAGATGCCTGATACCCTCCAAAATGGAATTTTCTTGCAAGACTTGTACCGGAGCAGGCTTTGCAAGCTGCAATGCTGCCATAGCATCTTGACTAAGGAGAGGAAGGTCTTCCTGATGAAACAGACTTACTGCAGAAGGAACTTTGCGCTCCAAAATTAGACTGTCCCTTTCTTCCTCAGACTCACTTTCTGGAGAAATAATTCTTCTGCATCCCAAGCAACACCCCATAGGGGATAAGATAGGGTATCTGAATAAACAGGAAGATAAAAATCTTCAGCCGGGGTATTTAATCCCCTAGCCCATAGAGAGAGGGGTGCCCAAGGGCCCCAGATCTCCTCCCTGCAGGGGTAAGCCTTGGCTTCCAACCTCCTTGTAGGGGGCTGCCAAAACATTAGCAAGAACTGAGAATAATCCATAAGCAGTTTCCATAGCTGTTGCATAAGCCATTTGAAAGAAAGGGGCTCCAGAGGCCCTTCAGAGACCCATGGGCTTTCAGATGCATCTATCCACCATGCCCCCCTACAGCAGAGACTACAGCACCATAAAAAGGTTGCGGAGCCCAATGGTAGGGAAAAAAATGGGGCGGGGCAGGGAACAGTCAATGCACCAAACATGACACAGCACTCCAGGCCCCCTGTGGGGAGGAGGGTTTCCAAAACATGCTGCAGAAATAGCACTCAGGGCAAAAAACATTAGCTGCAGGAAAAAAATCTAAAGGCCACAGGCTGCATCAGGCTGTAATTAAGCACAGCAATGGCCTGGTGGAAAAAAATAAGACTGCTGGAAAAAATGATAAGAACCGCAGTAAAAAAGGAACCGCTAAATGGAAATAGGCCAACTTGGGAAACCTGAGAAGGGGGCCCAAATTACCCCCACACGCCTGAAAGGCCTAGCTGCTGGAGAGGATTTTTGTTTTGTTTTGTTTCTTTCATTTAGTGCTGCCTTTTCTTTTATTGCAAGCCGCAGAGAGCCAAATACAGCCCCACTAAAATCAATGGGGAAGAAAAGGAGATAGAAGAAAACATACAAAGACAAAATTAGCATGGGATAGCAAGAGGGAAGGCAAGTGTGGGGCCCAAACTTACCATTCCCCTTAGTGGCCCATGGGTTCCTCCTGTCTGTTCTCTGGCCCACCAGAGCTAGAACCTGTGGAAAACAGCACTGAGCAAGAGCTGCTGTCAACAAAACTGTCTAAATAAATAAATAAACTCCAGCAGATAGGGGCATACTCAAGCTCTGAGCAACACTGGGCCTATCAGACTATGCATACAGGCTGCTAGACCATAGTCTGGGCCAGGGGAGCCAGGCCTATCTGCACTGCTGCACCAGTCAACACACCTTGCTATCTGCTGGAGGCAGACAAATACTGGATTCTCTCAGTGCTGCACTGAACTTTGCTCTGGTGTACTTCCACCTGCTAATAGGGGAGGCAGGATGATAAGGAAATACTGGTTCTTTACCTGATCAAACTTATTCGAGTCCCCTCTGCTATTAAACTCCCTTGGGAGACAACTGGTTGTTTTATTTTACACTTTAATTTTTGTTTCTTCCCCTCCCCATGTTTTTGTTTCATTTTATTTTTCATTTTATGATTATTTGTGTTTTCAATTGTTAGCCGCCTTAGTATTATGACTAAAAGTAGGACATCTAATTTAATAAATAAACCTGTCACACCATGTCCACAACTAAGACTGCAGGCCGAGATGTCTGCACAACACAGATATTAAAAACATCTATTTAATAAATAAAACACAATTTCCATTACAGTGTGCCTTTTCTGTGTTGGTCTGTTTTGCAGAGCGGGGGTTTGGGGTGGACAAATATGTGTTGATTGGATTTTTGGTTTTTTTAGGAGTTAGGAGCACTTTCCAAGCTGCAGTTTCGACTGAAGTCTACAGTAGCTTTTGTCTCATTTTGCTGGTTTTATCTTATACACTTGGGCATGATTACTAAAGAATGTGCCAACAACACATGTTTCAGCTGCAAAAATAGTGTAGAGACCCGTGCTAGCTTTAGGGGCAGGTGCATCCATCCCCCTGCCATTAGCACATTGATAACATGCTGCTCCAAGCTAACTAGCATATGGGTGTACTTACTGCCATCTCTTGAGGTGGCCTTAAGTGCACCCACGCCAACGGCACCATTCGCAGTTAGTGTGCACCTGCGCTAGCCACGTTGTGCTCTGAAAACCCTTATCCCAATTGACTTTTTTCCTTGTTTTCATGTAGCTTTTATTTTTCTATATCTTTGTGTTTATTTTGCTTATTTGTTTTACTTTTTAATTTATTTAACTTTTTTATATACCACCTTTTCTTAGATCAATGTGGTTTACATTGAAACTAATATTTTACATTTTTACAAGAAACAGAAACATGATAACATAACAGATTAAAGATAAATCAGATAACAGGTCAGATAATCCTGTATCATAGATTAAAGTACTATTTATACTAGCTGTGCTATGTAGACGTATACATATATTATATTGGGAGTAGTGTGTGTCATTTTTCACCTTTATTTTTCCTCCAGTCTTTCTTTTCCTCTTCCTTCTTCTCCACCTCTACCCTCTCTGGCCTTTCCGTACAGGAATGCCAAGGGTGGCCCACCCCAAAGAGTGAGATTTACCACCCCAATGAGTGAGGTTTTTCTCACAGCACATCCATGGTATAAATTTGGAGAGATCTGCATTTTGTATTGCTTTCCAAATTAAAGGAGCATCACAAAATAATATTTTGTTTTCTGTGGTTTTATTTAATTTGTTCTAGTTCTGTTCTGGAAAGAGCAAGTGAAAAAGTACATTTCCCTGTATAACTCACATTTTAAAAAAAATGTCCAACAGTAACAACATAAAACCTTCTCCACTAGCGGGTGTGTTGAGACGTAAGATAAAACCCTACAAAAGCTGCTCTGGATAGAACAAATCTAACATTCCATAACAGCACCAATGAGATCCCATCTAGGAAAAGGCAGCATTGTAAATACATCAGCATCATCTATTTGGGAAAATTAAACAAGCTGGATTACTACAGATCCCTACACAGATACCCAATGCTAACATATTACCTAGCCTCAATCACACATTCTAAACATAGATAGACCCTCACCAAGAACAGAACAAATTAAGACAAATTAACAAAAGAAACATGCAGACAAAAATTAAACTGAAGCCCCAAGAATCCAAACTCTGCATACAATGCAACACCAATGAACTAGAAACAAGACATTTCTCCCCCTACTGCGCCAAATATTAAAATTGCAGATATAAATTTCAAAACCTGACATTCCAATCACTAACTTAAAATAGAATTCTTTTCTCTACCTTTGCTGTCTGGCTATTTCATATTTCTAATAGTGATGGTCCCAGTCTTTAGTTTGTGCTTTTCTCTTATCTTCTTTTAACTTTCTCTCTAGGGTCTCCAGTCCATTTGCCCACTTCTCTCTCCTCCTGTCTTCTTCATTTCCTCCTCTACATTCATCTCTGACATTGATCTTTTCCTTTTAGCGTCCTTCCATTTATTTTTCTGTTTCTCCATTCATATTTCACTCCTTACAATCCAGTCTTTAATCTTCCTCTTTTTACTGCATCTATGTACAGCTTGCAAACTCTTTCCTTCACCCTGGCCCTCCCAATCCCCAATCGCCTCTATCTCCTTCCCACTTCCAGTATATTGTCTCACTCTCTACCCCTTCATTCAGCATCTCCTCTCACTCGTTCCCACCCTTAATCAAGCATCTCTTCTCTCTCTCTCCCTCCCATCTCCCATCTGTCCTCCTACTTCCCCACCATATCAGGCATCCCTACTCTGTTGTCCCTATCCTCACCCCCTCCTATGCCAGCATCTCCCCTCTGTATTCCCCCACCAACTCCCCCATGTCCAGCATCCACCTGTGTATGCCTAGGTCCAGCAACTCCCCTTTGTCTCCCCTGCATCCAGCATCTCTCCCATCATCTTGCCCCCCCCCCCAGATGTTCAGCATTCCCCTATATCTCTGTCAACCGCTTATGTCCAATAACTCCCTTGTGACCCTACCCCTCCATCCTCATGTTCCCAGCATCTCCTTGTCACCTTATGCCCTCCATGTTCCCAGCATCTCATCACCTTATGACCCCCATGTTCCCAGCATCTCCTCGTCACCTTATGCCCCCCATGTTCCCAGCATCTCCTCGTCACCTTATGCTCCCCCCCATGTTCCCAGCATCTCCTCGTCACCTTATGCTCCCCCCCATGTTCCCAGCATCTCCTTGTCACCTTATGCCCCCCATGTTCCCAGCATCTCGTCACCTTATGACCCCCATGTTCCCAGCATCTCCTTGTCACCTTATGCCCCCCCCCATGTTCCCAGCATCTCCTTGTCACCTTATGCCCCCCCCCCATGTTCCCAGCATCTCCTTGTCACCTTATGCCCCCCATGTTCCCAGCATCTCCTTGTCACCTTATGGCCCCCATGTTCCCAGCATCTCCTTGTCACCTTATGCTCCCCCCCCATATTCCTAGCATCTCCTTGTCACCTTATGCCCCCCACGTTCCCAGCATCTCCTTGTCACCTTATGCTCCCCTCATGTTCAGCATCCCCCCCCCTCTGTGTCCCTATTCTCCCATATCCTCTCTTTTCAGCATCACCTTTGTTGTGTCCCTATTCTTCCTCCTGCCCAGTCCAAGCCAAAATATCCTATGACTTTCAGCCTCTCTGGTGTCCACCATTCCTTCCCCCCAGATCCTGCAACTCCTCTTCCCCATGCCGCTGTTCAGCTCTCTCACCCCACCAGTGCCCACCTCCATCGCTGCTGCTTGCCCAGACCTTGAAAAGTAACAACAGAACATAAAAAAGATACAGAACTTGAAAGTTTATCTGTGCCACTGATGGCTCTGCCTGACCCACTCCTCAGAAGCAGGAAGTCTGTACTGAAGTGAGTGGGCCTGGCAGAGACATCAATGGCACACATGAACTTGCAGGTTCTGCTCTTTTTTTTGTGCTTTATTGTTGCTGCTGCAGGTTTAGGCAAGCAGCAGCAGTGGGCACTGACATGGGGAGGGAGACGGCAGATGAACAGGAGAAAGTTGGAAGATAAGAGTCCAATGCCAGCAGCTTGGCGGCACAAGCAGAAAATGCATGAGAGAAGGGGGCAAAGGCATGTGTCACATGCCTAATGTGTGTGACCCAGCATGTCTGTAGATACAGCGTCCCGCTTAGGCCCACTGCAATGGTGATGGCTCTTCACTTGGGCTGCCACAGCAATGGCATCTGCTCTACCTGTCTGAGCCCAACTATAGCAGTGATATCAGTCCTTTTTATGGCCAAGGATCACCATAGTAGAGGCAACTTCTCCTGTACTGAGCACAAATTTTTAGGTGCCAGATAATTTTCCACCCCTATCACGTATCACCACACACTACTGAGATACGTGGCATGCTCTGTACAGAAGGGGAGGGAAAGGAAGGAAAGGGCAGGGAGGAAAGGTCTTGGTGAATATTATGGCTCCTTTAGCCACAGAGTACCAGGGGAAGTAAGATATATGAAACCTGGGATATTTTTCAGTAGAAATAATTTCATCTGCAAAAGAAGAGCATTACTTAGAATGACCTAGTTCTGCGCCCAGATTCACAGCTGTTTCTCTGCAAGCCATGACAACATTCGCACAAGCACTAGCTTTGTAAATGTTATTATTAGGAAGAGAACGCTCAGTTGTTAAGAAGGGCCAGTGGACTAGTCTGCATCCTAACTTGTTTAAATGCATGAAATAAATGACAGGGAAAATGTGAGAATGAAGAACACTTAGGGGCATGTTTACTAAAGGTCACGCTGGTAGCACGAGTTAGTTGCTCGGTATTTCTGGTAAGGCCCTTGCTACTGTTTGTAGGCATGTACATCCATTCCTCAGCCTTTAACATGATGCAATCATGTAGCACTATGCTAAACAGCACACGGGTTCAGTTAATGTGTACCACATTAAGGGCAACGGTCATAGTAAATTCATGCCTAATCGTGACACTCGCACAATTTATCATCCATATAGCACAGCAAGGCTTACACAGTGCTGCACATATACAAGTTAGAGACCGTCCCTGCTCATCACAACTTACAATCTAATCAAGACGAACAACATCACAAAAATGGGGACTAAGGTATGAAAAGATATGCATAAGTGACAAACCGGAGACTGAGGGGGATCAGGATCCAAAAGCAGCCCATATCATCAACATCCACGTTCCCCCCCCCAACCCCTCTGTCCTTGCCCACTCATGTGCTACCCAGTAGTGCAGTTTAGTAAATATGCCCTTTAGGTTGATATACACGCACAAGCGAATAACATCATGACATCTTTGTGCAGGTTAGGTTTCTGCTACTTGCAAATGCTTTGGGGAGGTTTTGCAATCTGATATCGACATTTTGTTGGACTTTATTCCAACGGGCAAAAAAGGTGAACTGCCTATATTAATACGAACTCAAAAATCAATAAACTAGGGCTGGCTCGGAAAGCATAGCTTTCATTCCCATTTTCTGTTCCCTAGAACAGCATGGCCTAGGAATGCTGTGGAGGCAACATTCACAGCCCCTGCGGGAGATGGGAAGAAGCCCCAGACATTGTGCCATAGCTGGATTCAAGTTTCCAGACAGAGCCCTGACGCATGGCCCCTTGACAGAGGACTATTGCTGAGATGTCTGAGCTAAGCAGTTAGCAAAAGAATCAGTGGCATAAATTCCACCCAAGCCGGCCCATTTACAGCTCACACATATTCAGAGGTGGATTTCCCACATGTCCTGTGGGCCTGTTCCAATATTTTGCTTGGGGGCCCTCAATTTGAATTTCTGCCACTAAAGAGAATAAAAAATAGAGATGCAGCCTCAGTTCAAACCGAGCTAGAGTACAAAGGACTAAAGGGGAAACTAGCAAGACCCCCCTCCTCCCCAGAAAAAGAGACTACCCATTTGTCCAACTTAAAACTGCATCTCAAAATCCTTACTAGAAATGTACAAAAACATAAGAAAAATACATATCTTGTTTAACTAAGAGCTGCTGTAAGGCATTTCCCCCATAGCATGCATTGAAAGCTCTCATATAGCAACAAAACCTTTAATGAGGTTTCTTTATCTTTATGAACAGTTTCTCTCCAAGAAGAACGTTATAAAAAGACTTGACTTTCAGCAATCAAACTTCCCTAAATTTAATGACAGTTGTCCAGTAATAAACTTACCGTCCATGCTAACCACAAGTAGATAAAGACGAGGGTGGGAGGCCACAGGAGGATGGTTCACTAGGTGATATCATGATACATTTACAGTTGTGTGCAAAAATGTAAGTACCCCAGGTCAAACTAGGTTTCACCATATCCTTAAGTGAATACAAGCTGACACAAACTCTATCTGGTACATCTTTCTGAAAAATGTAAATGCATATTTATTATTTAATTGAAGAATTTAACAGGTTGAAAACAAAAAAAGTGACTATGGTAGATGCCAAAGCCTGGACACCCTTCCAGTTGATTCATGACTACTTTTCTTTTGGAAAGGTGATACAGCCCAAATCACGTGACATGGCATTTTAGAACGGGCTTCCAAGTGCCATCTCGGAGGTCCAGGGCAGAATGTGCAGAAAAATGCTGGCCCCATTTTAGAAACATAGATACCCTGACATGGACACCTGCCCCAGCATCTACACCTACACAGCGTTATTAGAAAAGATTCAGAGAAGAGCCACCAAAATGGTAAAGGGGATGGAAGGATACCCCTATGAAGAAAGGCTAGAAAGGTTAGGGTTCTTTAACCTGGAAAAGAGACGGCTGAGGAGAGATATGATAGAAGTCTATAAATTAATGAACGGAGTGGAACGGATAAAGCACAGTTACTTACCTGTAACAGGTGATCTCTGGGAACAGCAGGAATAAGTCTTCACATATGGGTACGTCGGTACCGACGGAGCCTGCGAGGGAACGCTCCCCAGCATCCAATCAGAAAGCTTTAGGGAGCATCCCACAGCGCCTGCGTGCTGCCTTCCCGCCTTTCCAACTGTCTCTCCTCAGTTGAGTTTTATAGCTGAGACAAAGAGGGAGAGAGAGGGAAAGGAAGAGAGATAGAAAGAGACAGACAACTCCTAGGGGAGGTGGGTGGGTTGTGAAGACTTATTCCTGCTGTTTCCAGAGATCACCTGTTACAGGTAAGTAACTGTGCTATCTCCAAGAACAAGCAGGAATGAGTCTTCACATATGGGGACTCCCTAGCTTTTGATGCCAGGGAGAGAGCCCAGAAGTTGTGTGTCCCTGGAACAAGGCTGCACTTCCCCACCTGGATCTCTGGCATCCCATGAGGGATGGTGGGTAGGAGTTGATTAAGCATGGAACAGGTGTTTAAGAACAGCCTGACCAAACAAGGCATCCCGGCGGGAGTCCTTGTCTAAGCAGTAATGGGCTGTGAAGGTATGAACTGAGGCCCAAGTGGCTGCTTGACAGATGTCATCGATAGACACAGAGTTCAGATGAGCCAGTGAGGTTGCCATGGCTCTCACATTGTGAGCTGTGACATGGCCCTCCAGAGAAATGTTCTTGCTCTGATAGGCGAAAGAAATACATTGGGCAATCCAGTTGGAAAGAGTTCTCTTGGAGACTGGTTGTCCCAAATGAGAAGAATCAAAAGCAACAAAGAGTTGGGAAGACTTTCTATGTTGCTGTGTCCTCTGTAAGTAAAAAGCCAAAGCTCTTTTACAGTCCAGGGTATGAAGATTCCTCTCTGCACTTGATGCATGAGGCCCTGGAAAAAAGACAGGTAGGTAGACCTCTTGGTTGAGGTGAAAAGGCGAGACCACCTTAGGCATAAAATGTGGATTAGTCCTAAGGACCACCTTGTCATGATGGAACCTTGTATAAGGTGGATTAGCTACTAGTGCTTGCAATTCACTGATGCGGCGTGCTGATGTGATTGCAATGAGAAAGATAACCTTCCAAGAAAGGTATTTCAAGGATGTAGTAGCTAAAGGTTCAAAAGGCAGCTTCATATGCTGTTCAAGAACCAAATTTAAGTCCCATGCCACCGGAGGTGGTCTAATGGGAGGCTTTGTTAAAAGGAGGCCTCTCATGAACCTTGCTACAAGGGGATGAGAGGAAGCAGGTTGTCCATTTAGAGGCTTGAGTGAAGCTGCAATAGCACTCAGATGGACTCTTACTGAATTTGTCTTAAGGCCTGCATTAGACAGATGCAGGAGATACTCCAGTAACGATTCTAAAGGTATTGACTGGGGGTTAAGACCCCTTCCAGAACACCAGATGGTAAACCTTTTCCACTTGAAGACATAAGAACGTCTAGTGGAAGGTTTTCTAGAAGCATAAAGAACATCTTTCACTTGTTGAGAAAGAGGAAGATCCTGGAGATCTAGGCCTTCAGCAACCAAGCCCTGAGATGCAGAGACTGGGGATTGGGATGCCACAATTTTCCGTCCTCCTGAGAGAGGAGGTCTGGAGCAGACCCTAACTCTAGGGAGGGAGCTTGAGAGAGATGTAGAAGCAGAGGGTACCACACTTGCCGTGGCCAATGTGGAGTTATGAGAATCATGCGGCCTCTGTCTCTCTGAAGCTTGAATAGGGTTTTGGGAATTAGGGGAATGGGTGGAAAGGCATACAGTGAAGGAGGAAAGCATCCCTTGCCTGAGCCGGAGTTCTGGAACAGAACCGGGGAAGTTTGGCATTCCACGGACTTGCAAAGAGATCTATGCCCGGGGTTCCCCAAATTTGAAAACTTTTTGACACCTGGTCCATATGTAGGGACCACTCGTGTGGAAGCAGAACTCGACTGAGTCTGTCTGCCCAAGAGTTTTGAACCCCTGGAAGATAGACTGCCAGAAGATGAATGTGATGCTCTCTGGCGAGGGCCCATAGTCGCAGAGCTTCGTTGCAAAGCGACAGAGAGCCAGTTCCCCCCTGCTTGTTTAGGCAGAACATGGCTACCTGATTATCCGTGTGGACAAGGACTGTCTTGTGGCTGAGCAGGGTGTGGAAAACTCGTAGAGCAAGGAAGATTGCTTTGAGTTCCAAAAGATTGATGTGGAGACAAGTCTCCTGTGGGGACCAGATGCCCTGGGTGGAGAGGTCCTGAAGATGAGCTCCCCAGCCCATTGGAGAAGCATCTGTTGTAAGAGTTGCCTGGGGTAGAGGCTGTTGAAAAGGACACCCCAGCAAGAGGTTTTGAGGGGACTTCCACCATTGGAGGGACAAAATGAGGCGACTTGTGTTTGCTATTTTGTCTGACAGGCAGCCTAATGCCTGGGTCCAATGGGTAGATAAAGTCCACTGAGCTGCTCTCATGTGAAGGCGAGCATATGGTACCACATGAACGGTGGAAGCCATATGGCCTAGCAACTGTAACATTTCTCGAGCAGTTAGCTTCTCAAGCAGAGTTGAAACCCCTACTAACTGCATCAAGCGAAGGCAGCGGACCTGGGGAAGAAAGGCCCTTACCTTTGTGGTATCCAGCAATGCCCCTATAAACTCCAGGGACTGAGTAGGGATCAAATTGGATTTTGGGATGTTTATTACCAGCCCTAAGTATTGAAGGATACGCATTGTGCAGGTTAGAGCCGTCTTGGCCTCTGATTGAGTGGGAGCTCGAATGAGCCAGTCGTCCAGATAGGGGAAGACAAATATTCCCAGGGTGCGCAGAAAAGCAGCAACCACTGTCATGCATTTCGTGAACACCCTTGGTGCAGAGGCCAGGCCAAAGGGGAGCACTCTGTATTGATAGTGCTTCTCCTGGAAAAGGAACCGAAGGAACCTTCTGTGAGTTGGATGGATGAGAACATGAGTGTACGCATCCTTGAGATCTAGAGAACAAAGCCAATCCGGACTCTGAAGGTATGGCAGCAGAGTTCCTAGAGAAACCATCTTGAATTTTTCCTTGACTAGGAATCTGTTCAACTCTCTGAGATCTAAAATGGGTCTGAAGCCCCCTGTTTTCTTTGGGATAAGAAAATAGAGGGAATAGAACCCTGTGCCTTGTTGTTGAGAAGGCACTTCCTCTATTGCCCCTTGGGCTAGAAGAGTGGCAACCTCCTGCTCTAATAGGCTGAGGAGGGAGGTTGGAGAATTGAACTGGTGCACTCTTGTGAGAGGGGGCAAGCTGGAAAAATGAAGTTTGTACCCCTCTCTTATGATGGAGAGTGTCCAATGCTCTGCTGTGATTTGCCCCCATCTGGGAGCAAAGTGACATAACCTTCCTGGAATGGTGGAGGGCTCTGGTCCTTCTAGAGCCAGGAAGGCTAAGTTCTCTAGCAGAAAGTCAAAGGCCCTGAGGGGGCTGAGACTGCTGGGCTGGAGCAGGCCTCGCAGCCTTGGCCTTGGTCTGTTTGGAGGATTGCTGACGTTTAGAAGGGAACTGAGCTGCAGAAGATGCTCTCTGACTATAAGCAGGATAGGATCTTCCCTTTTTAGAAAAAGGTGTTTTCTTGAACAACCTTTTCTTAGCAGGAGCAGCTGTAGATTTGGATAGTCTATCCAAAGCAGAATTTTCAGAATCCATTTGATTGGCTTTTGCTTGCCAATCCTTACCAAACAGATTTTCCCCTGTACAAGGAATATTTCCCAATTCATCTTGGACCCAGGTCTCCAAATCAGATGTTTGAAGCCAAGCAATCCTACGTGCACCTATAGCTATAGCTGAGGCTCTGCTTACGCATTCAAAGGAGTCGAAAGCTGCACGGTTGGAGAATTTGGAGATATCCTGGGCATGTTTGAGCCCAGAGAGAAATTCTTGCCTTTTATTGTCAGACATAAAAGGACTCAAAGTCTGCAAATGGTCAGTAACTTCTTTTAAGAACATTCCTATGTAGAGACTATAAGAATTAATTCTTGCAGCAAGCATGGAAGCTTGGAAGACTCTTCTACCAAAAGTATCCAGGGTTCTACATTCACATCCTGGAGGATTAGAGGCATGTCTCTTGGCACTTCTAATCTTTCTCATTGCAGACTCAACCACAATAGAGTGGTGAGGAAGCTGAGTTTTATGGAAACCAGGACAAGGAGGGACACGATACATGGTGTCCAACCTGCGAGAGTGAGGAGAGGTGGTTAGAGGTGCTTCCCACATCCTTAACATGAGATCATACAGAATCTCATGAATAGGCAAGGTAGCTGCCTCTTTAGGAGTTTTAGGATATTGTAGAATATCTAACTCCTTAGCTCTAAGCTCTGACTCTGGGGCTACTGTGATAGAGAGACCCCAAGCCACCTCTCTGATAAAGTCTTGAAAAGACAAGTCCTCTGGAGGAGACATCCTTCGTTTAGGAGAGGATTCCTCCTGTGGAAGAAGCATCGCTGCATCGACAGACTCTTCAGAATCCTCAGAGTCATCAGAGGAATCGAAGTATCGTCTGTCGGGATGCTCTTGCAAAGCCCGATACCCGTACCGACTGGGGTCGGTATCGGGAATCATTGGTACCAGGGTATCGGTACCGGAGGACTGCAGAGGGAAGGGTACCGGTATGGCTGACACCAATGCCGATGTCGATGTCGATGCCACCGGTACCGGAATCAGTACCGATGGCGATACCGGAGCCGGTACCTGTGGAGTAGTCTGCTGCGGTACCACGGGCATCGATGCCACAAGGAAAGCCGCCAGACTGCGTTCCATGGACAGAATCCTCTGACCCATCGACGCTGCCAATGCCTGGAGGTCGGTACCGGTGGAGACCACCGGTACCCCAGAGCATGGCACCAGGAGATCTGTTGAGGCCACGCCATCTAGATTGTCCTGGAACCCCAATGATGATGCTTTAGAAGCCGAAGCCTCCTGCCGGGGTAATTTTGCCGGTGCAGAATCCTCGAGGGCAAGGCCAGAGGCATCTCGATGCTTAGAAGGAGATTTGCCCTTCGAGGACCGGCTGGATTTATGTTTAGTTACCTGAGATCCATATGAGGAAGAAGCAGCCCTGGAAGACGTCGATGCCACTGAAGCCGCATCAGAGGGAAACAGGGTACTGAGCTTGGCAGCTCGGTTCTGTCGACCTCTCTTAGACATCATGGAACAGGACACACAATCTTTAATGGAATGGTCAGGGCCTAGACATTTGAGACACCAGTCATGGGTGTCGGTGACGGATATAGTACCGCCACATTTTGTGCACTTCTTAAAACCTGAGGCAGGTTTTTCCATATTTAAGGAAGAAGGATTTGGGCCTAAGGCCCAAAATTGAAGTACACCTGAAGAAAAAATAGGTGGTCTTTTTTTTTTTTTAAGAAAAGAATAAGAACCAGCGGTACCGGTACAGCATCGAGGAAGGCAGACACGTACAGAAAAGAAATAAAGAAAAAATAAGGAAATTCTTCTGTGGTGACAGCAACACGACCTGCTGGCTCCGCGGAAAAAGAACAACTGAGGAGAGACAGTTGGAAAGGTGGGAAGGCAGCACGCAGGCGCTGTGGGATGCTCCGAAAAGCTTTCTGATTGGACGCTGGGGAGCGTTCCCGCGCAGGCTCCGTCGGTACCGACGTACCCATATGTGAAGACTCATTCCTGCTTGTTCCTGGAGATATGTAGATCAATTGTTTACATCATCAGAATATAGAAAGACTAGGGGACATGTGGAACCTGTGTCTTTTGGGGAAACTGCTAGGTACGTATGACCTAGATTGGCCATTGTTGGAAACAGGATACTGGGCTTGATGGACCTTGGTCTGACCCAGTATGGCATATCTTATGTTCTTATGTTTTCTATGAAACCATGTAGGGCTCAAATCCCAGCCGCCAGGTCACCATGGCAACTGAAAAAAAAATCAAACGTGGTGCCTGGGGCTTGGCGCATATGAGGGCAGAAAGGCTGCAAAAGTCAGCGATCATGGCAGAGACTGACACGGTCTGCCTGCAGGGATCACATCAATCACAGGCAGACGTGCTGCAACCATCGAAGCCTGAAAAAAAAATAGTTAGGGTGAACAGATGGCTGAAGAAATTTTAAGAGGCAGCAGGTTTAATTTAATAAAGAATGGTCGGAGGGGTTATGGAGGGCAGGGGATAAGTGCAAGGGGAGGGGGAAGGAAGAAAGGGAAAGAGTCTGGGAAGGGAAAGGGAGTTGGGGTAGTGGGAGAAGAACAGTAGGAAAAGGATGGAGTGGGGGGAGGGAAAGAGTGCAAGCCATTGGAGAGTAAAGAGATGAATGCATACAATGTAAAGGGCACAATGTATGTGCAAAAGGTGCACCCCTCTCCCATCATACATATGCAGGCACCACACACACACACGCGCGCGCAAGCACCCCACACACACACACACACACACGTGTAGCATAAAGCATCAACAGGGATGGGGTGAGAGGAGAAGTGAGGCTATTGCCTTCTAGTGACACTGTGCAATGACCCATTAAGAGCCTGATTTACATAAGAACATAGTATAAGAACCTAAGATATGCCATACTGGGTCAGAGCAAGGTCCATCAAGCCCAGTATCCTGTTTCCAACAGTGGTCAATCTAGGTCATAAGTACCTAGCAGTTTCCCCAAGGGACACAGGTTCCACAATGTTTGTACTGGGTCAAGAATTGATATCCTGGGTCCCTTCTTAATAATGGTTTATGGACCTTTCCTCCAGGAACTTGTCCAAACCTTTTTTAAACCCAGCTACACTAACAGCCTTTACTACATCCTCGGGTAACAAATTTCAGAGTTTGATTACACGTTGAGTGAAAACAATATTTTCTCTTATTAGTCTTAAATAGTTTACCCTGTAGCTTCATTGCATGTCCCCTAGTCTTTCTATATTCTGATAGGAAATGGGAAAACAGTCTTAGTAAAATCAGACTAAACTAAAATTCATGCATTAATAATAAGATGCAAATATGCAAATGCATGCCAAACACCTCATTATTATGCAAATGAGATAATGCACCTTGTGTTGAACTGTGCAAGCTGTGTTATGCCTAGAAAAATGTCATCTCAAAGCTGGTGTTATTTTTCAGTCCAGGAGCCATGTTAAAGGGATGGGGCATGAAAAAACGAGCATGATCTGGAGTCCCCCTTCCACCTCTCCTCCAGTAAGAAACTCCCCCCCACCCCACCCCACCGAAGACACATTCCAAGTCTGCCTGAAGACCCTCCCACCCCCTGCTATGCTGTAGGTCAGAGATCTCCAAAGCAGTCCCTAGCGAATAAGCATGAAATAAAATTTCTCTCATGCATATTCATTAGGGACTGACTGGTTTGTGGCCCTCCAGGACTGGATTTGGAGACCCCTGCTGAAGGCCACCCCAGGCTACTTGCATGGAAGCAGTGCATGCAGATCTCTCATGCATCTTCATTGTGGACATCCTGAAAACCTGTCTGGCCTAGAGGTCCCAGAGGACTAGGCCGAGAACCACTGAGTATAATGCCAGTTTTTACTGCAACTTTGTATCTTCCCACCTTAGAGACTCCTTAGGACTTTTCATGGGATTTCTCATACACTCCCCCCTCAAACCGCAGATGTCGCTAAAAGACCTAGAAAGCAGACGCCCAAGTCTGTTCTCAGTCACCCCTGACTCTCATATTTTTAGGATATGCAGCATGAACATGCATGACATACTTGCACATACTGTCTCTAATCTATTCAGAAACAGCTGATGCACATACAGTACACTGTGAAAATACAACATGCTGGAACTACTGTCCTAGATCATTCTGTTCATTGTTCCTTCTTTTCATTGATCATTGCGTCTGATCACAGCTTGATTTTCTCTTCGAGCATGAGGTAGGAAGGCTGTTCCCACTGTGGAGGTAATTTTATACAGGTTACTCCACATACAGGGACTGATTTTATGAGGAATGCATAAAAATAGGTGACTTGCCATATTAATGTCATTTATGTTCGAGGACTTAAGTGGTGGCCGCTATTCTCTAAGCGTGCACACAAGTCCTATCACAGATACTTTCAATGTGGGCATGCAAAGGGATGGAGTGTAAATTGACATGTGTAAATTAGAAAATACTACAAGTTACATGTGTTTTAAAAACAAACAAACAAACCAACCATCTAGACACAGGCGATTCCACTTTATAACATAGGCCTCAAATATACAAATGCTAATGCACGTTAACTCCACAGACGTTTACAACATTACCCTCCTAAAGCTTATTTTCTCTGTGGTAAAGGCTTTTTAGAAAATTATGCTGCAGTATACACGCAAGTAAGAACACATGTCAGGAAGATGATATAATGTATAGGCGTTCCCAGGAGCACAGTTTGGGTGGAAGAGGGATAGAATTGTAATGTACACATCACATTATACAATACATGAATACACACTTACAAATGAATAGCTCTTAGCCCAAATGAATAGCTTTTATCTACTGCTTAATCTAACAGTAACACAAATTACTCTGCACACTCACAAATATCTCTCCCTCTTTTCTTTCTTCATTCAGACACAACTACCTCATTTTCAGCCGCTACTCCAACTTACGTTAAGGGAGTTTTGTCTATATGTACCATACCTCTGTATATAGTTTGATAAGGTTACCTAATATTACCAAACGTTAATATGTAACTAACAGACTATTGTAAATAGTTCACAGAAGTTTCATGTATAAAACAGTATTGTTACACTGTTTCTTAACTTGTTCACTGTAAACCGCACCTGATCTTTGGAAGGTCGCGGTATATAAGCGATTGTTAAAATAAATAAATAAACTTACAGTAGGAAGAGGCAATATGGGAGATGGTATGTTATATATGCTATCTGTGGCTGGTAGCATGCGAGAAGATAGTCTTGGAACAAACTGAGGATAAAGGTGTGAACGAGTATCAATGAGAGACCCTATATGATGACCATACTAAAATCAATATTTTAACCATAATAAATCATAAATGAGATGCCGCAAAACGTGATCTGAAACAGGAAGAAAAAAAAATCGTACAAACTCTGACAAGCCCTGCGTCTAAGCAGAATCATAGCTAACGAGTACAGACACTTTGCAATGAAAGGCAGGAGAATGGGTGAGAAGCACTCAATATGAACAACATGAACAAAGAGCTAAAAAATGACAATACGAATGAAAAACCATATTTCAAAGGACAGAATTGTTTATAAAAATGATCTAAATGGCAATATTAAAAAACTTTTAGCAATGAGAGGCTAGGGTATGGGTGAGAACCACCCAATGCGAATGAACAAACAAGTGAAGAGCAAGAAATAAATTATTAAATGAGATTTCTCAAAATAAATAAGAAATAAAACGGGATGATAAACGGCGAGAATAAAAAGGCATGTTTCAGAAAGCAAAACCGCATATAAAAAGTAATCCAAACGATAATGTTAAACCGCAAATATAAGAACGCCCCATTATACATCTGAAAACCTCATGTAAAAAGCGTGTAAGAAAGAGGGGACCACATGTGAGCATATAAAAACGAGCTACACATGAATGAGTTGCCATGGGTCTTTGCGTATAAAACTGTTGTTATATGAGAAGAAAGATAAAAATAAAAGAGCATCAAAATTATAATTTATAAATTATACTGTTGGAGACAAAAAAGTAAAAACAAATGTGCACATGTATTTAAAAAAAGACCCATCTTAAAACAATTTGAAATAGAATTCTTGAAGGAAACCCTAGTGAACCAATAAATGAAATCTAAGGAAAACGCATATAAATCCAACCATCCACGTGGATTATGATCACGGGATCTGTAGTATAAAAAAACAAATTATTATTAAATGAATAAATAGTTATGTAAGATATAAAATGGAAGAAAAAACCATAGCTGTTAAAAATAGGTAATGTTGGACAGACCATATAAAATCTGGAAGAAATAAAACTAAGGTAAAAGGTCAAAATGAACTCAGGATAACGAGAAGCCCACGTACATCCTACTGGGAAGTAACTGTAATCATAGGAAGATGGAGAGATCTTGTTCAAGGTTCAGACCACGAGGAGTCAATGTGTTTAAGGTAAAGATAAATCTTTGCTCTAATCTTAAAAGGTGTACACCAATGGGAGTGTACCACTTTGAGTACTAAAATTTTTAAGTCTGATAGACTATGGTGTTGTTCTTCCCAGTGGACTGGTATGACAATGTGGTGCAGAGTAGCAGACCTGTGGTAATTCGCATACGCGAGTGCAGGTTCCGATGGAGGAGAGCACAAAATGGCCTCCAATGGTACTCAAAGCAGAGAGATGCAGGATCGGGGGGAAAAAAAAGGAGGCAAAGGGAGCGGCGACGAGCAATAAGATGTTACTCTCCAGCAAATCTCCTGAGTTGAGCTGAGGGAGTGGTTTGCAGACTTAAAAACAGAACTGATGGCAGTGAAATCGGAGCTGGAGAGCTCAAGGGTGAGATGAGAGAGGAGTTGATTGAGTTAGGACACCAAGTGGGGAGCACGAAGAAAGGCTGAGCCATCTGGCACAAAATCAGGAGGGCACAACAGCCAAGATAAAGGAGACCGAGAAGTGGAAAGAGCAAATCCTCTACAAGTTAGAGGATTTAGAAAATAGAACTAGGAAGAACACGAGGAGGTATCAGGAGGATCCCAGAGGACCCGGAGTTCCGGGACAGCAAGAAGGTGGCGGAGGCAGTCTGTTTGGAAGCCCTGAGAAGAGGGGGAGACAGTGAAATCCCTGCAAGCGTAACTATGGACGGGACACATCGAGCCCTAGGACCCAAGAGAGCAAACAGAGCTAGAGACATTGTTATCTGCTTAAAGGATTACAAGCTCAAGGACTGTATAGCTGCTAAAATGCACAGACCGATCACATTTGAATGGCAGGGCCACAAAGTGGCAATCTATGCAGACTTGTCAGCTGGAACATTGCAAAGGCATAGGGGCATGTACCCAATTAGGAGGACCCTGAGACAGGCTGAGGTGAAATAATCACTGGCTCTATCCATTTGGAATAGTGTTCTCTAAAGAGGAGAGGGTCTGGAGGGATAGGACTGTTGTGGAGGCCATGCAGGCCCTGAAAGAGGCTGGGCTGCAGGCAGTGGTGAAAGAGCAGCAAAGGGACAAAGCGAGAAGCCCCAGAGAGGGCTGGCAGAGCGATAGGCAGCACAGTGGGTCAACCGGAAGCCCACAGCAGAGTATGATGGCCCCTCAGAAGTCAGCTCAGAGCTGAAGAGCATGGACTGCTGGCTTGCTCTCAATGGACATAGCGAGATGTGTGTGCCCCTGGGCAGATCCCGCCTCTGATCTTAACAGGGGGTCTATCTCAATTGATCTGTTCATTCCTTAATTGTGGGCTGTTGAACTGTTTATTACTTCCTTGTTGGTTACTTCACTGTTAATTGCTGCTCACATAGTGGCGGGAGATTGGATGTATGGTGCAGTTGGAAGAAGGAAGAATGCATGGGAGAGAGGGGGTGGATATCGGGGATAGGGCAGGGTGAGCACTACTCCGAGAGGTGCCTCTGGAGAGAGAGGTGGAGGGAGGATGGGGTTGGACAGGGGCAGAGCCAAGGGGAAAGGGGCTCAGGAAAGGAGACTGGAAGGAGGGTCAACTTCTCACAGTTGCCACAGTCAATGCCCAGTGGTTCCAGACTTGGAGGGAGCGCAGACTTTTCGAGCAAGGGGGGGAGGGAGACTGCGAGCGGACATTCTATGTGTACAGAAAACTCATCTCAGGAGTGTGGCAGGAGAAATTGCTGCAATCCAAAAGGTTTTCTCAAGTGATTTTAGCAGGGTGAAGAGCAGAACCATGGAAGGGGGGAGTGGGAATAATAAGTGAGAAAGTCCGAGGGGGTGGAGGGGGAATACAGAGACAAGGAGGGGAGATGTGTGGGAGTGCGCTTAAGGATATAGGGGGAAGTAGTATTGGTGGTGTGTATCTGCGGGTCGAATGACCAAACAAAAAAAGTTCTATGATAGGATACTGGGGGAATTAGAGGGATTCGGGAGATTCCCATTATCTTAGGAGTAAATTATAATTTAACAATTAACCCCCATCTTGACAACAGTGGAGGACTTTGATGAGATTGAGCAAACACTGTTGAAAAGGATAAGGAAGCTGGAAGGGAGTCACTAGGGTGGCTGCAATCCCCATACTTTAGCAGGTTTGAAGACATTGATGGTGGAACTAGGGCAGTTATGAGCTAGCTCGTTGGCTCATGAATTGAATGTGTTGAAACAGGTGCATTTTGAGGGGGAGGAATAGAGCTGGGAGGCTGCTAACGAGGTGGTTGAAGGACAGGGTACAGCAGAGCCATATAGGGAGTATACACAACATAAGGGAGAAGATGGTTCATGGGACAAACAGAATCCGCTACATGTTCAAAGAATATTATAAGAAGCTATACAGCAGTGAAGTGAGAAAGGGGGCGGCAAGGAGCACCCAGTATCTACGGGAGTGTGGGTTGGCAAGACTGGAAGAGGAGGAAACAGAGGCTGGGGAGAGCCATCAGTGAAGGGGAGGTGCAGGAGGCTATTAAGAGTCTCAGGTTAGGTAAGGCTCCAGGGCTAGATGGCCTCATGGCCAAGTTTTACTAAAGGTTCCAGGAGTAATTAGCTTCGTCCTTGGCCGAAGTCTTTAATGAAGTGCTTGAAACTGGGAAGGTTCCTTCCACTATGGAAGAAGTGAGGATAACTCTTTTACCTAAGCCCAGAAAGGATAGTAGGCCGATATCGTTAATTCTTGCACGTCAAGCTATTGGCGAAGGTGTTAGTGAGCCACCTTCAGGGGATGATGCCTAAGTTGGTCCATAGGGAACAAAAAGGATTTGTGAAGGGGAGACAAGGAGGGGACAACATTATGAAGATTCTGAACCTCACATGGAAGCTGCAAGTGCAGGGGGAGACGGCAGTTTTTGTCACAGTAGATGCTGAAAAAGCATTTGACAGAGCAGAATGGCCCTTCATGTTTCAGGTGTTTGATAAAATGGGACTGGGGAATAACTTTCTGGGGTGGATTTGAGCTTTGTATGCAAACACAAGGGAATAGATTCAGATTAATGGAGGATATTCTGAGTGTGTCCGGCTGGGAAGGGGAAACCGACAGGGGTGTCCCTTGTCACCCTTATTTTTTGCTTTGGTAATAGAGCTCTTAGCAGAGTGTATCAGGGGATTGGCAGACATAAAGGGGGTGGCGATGGGTGCTGAGGTATCCAAAATAGTGTTCTTCGCAGATGATGTTATTTTTACTCTTAGGAAACCGTTCACTATGTTCCCAGACCGCATGAGGGAAACTGGCCACTATAGCGAAGTGTCCAGGTATAGGATTAATTTAAGTAAGACAGAAATTCTAGGTTTTAATCTTCTGGCGGATCTTGAAGGGCACCAGTGGGAGGTGTTTCCTTTCAAGTGGGTGCAGAAATTATTTCGATACCTGGATATCCAGTTGGGAATACCCTAAGATATCTTAAAGAGTGGAACTATATCCCTCTACTGGAGGCCATACACCATAATTTGTATAAGTGGAAGGGGTTACACCTATCTTGGCTGGGGAGAATTGCAGCCATAAAAATAAATGTGCTCCCGTGGATCCCATTTCTTTTTGCCTCTGCATGTGCGGTTCCACGGAAATATCTTAAGAAGTTCCGAGGAGTGATCATGGATCATATCTGGGCAGGGAAGGTACCAAGGGTGTCCAGACAGCTTATGTATAAGAGACGAGATGAGGGGGTTAGGGGTACCATGCTTAGTGACTTACTATGAAGCAGCGCAGTTGCGAGCCTTGGTAGCTTGGAGAGGGAATGGAGAGTTTCCCCAGTGGATTTGGATGGAACGGGAGAGGGAGTAGAGAATCTTGAGTATAGGGTGTGGGATCCACAGCCCAAAAGGAAAGGGAGGGGGAGGAGAACCCCCAGAGGGCTCTAACCATGGGGATGTGGAACTGGTGTACGAAATGGCTTATGGGGGGAATAAAGCTATTCGAGCAGAGCTTTTATAAGGGGATTGGTGGATTTCCAACCATGGGTGGAGGGTGGGAGTTTTAGAGAGTAGGAATGGAAGGGGGGGGGGGGGTGTTGCCCTTTGAGGTGCTTCGGCATACTTTTGGATTGACTAATAGGGACTATTTTGCCTAGGTACAATTGCACCATTATCTGCAGCAGACGTCAGTCCAGAGGGACTTGAGGGCCAAACCCATGTTATCTGAGGGGATCATGGGGAAAAGCGGAACTCAGAAGGGGTTTCTGTCTGCTCTATATAGGGGCTAATGGACGGTGGGGGAAGGTATAGTGGAGTACCATAGGCACTGGGAAGAAGAGCTTCCAGGCCCCTGGGATGAAGGGTGATGGAAGGCTATTTATGAGGGTGCTCGGAGGTTGGCATCTGGAACTGCCCTCTTGCGAATGTACTGGACCTGATGAGAGTGCTGGAAGGGGTGTGGGGGGGAGGAGAGACCTGAAGCCTTTACTGTGGGATTGCCCTAAGGTGCAGAAGCTGTAGGGGAAGTGGAGGGATTGTTTTATGAGATAACAAAGGTCCGAGTGAAGCTCAAACTGGCCATGGTGGTGTTGAACAAGGTCTGGGTAGTGGGGGGGATAAGCACTTAGATACTTTTCTGGGCTATTGTGCGAGTGTGACTACGATGGCGTTGGCTGCATGGTGGAAACAGCAGGAGGTGCCCACACAAGCAGGAGCGCTGAGTAGGTTGGAGAGCTGTGGTGCTGGTATGAGGTGGCAGCGTAAAAACATACCAAAAGCGCGTTTCAAAAAAACGTGGCGGTAGTATAATGAGTGGAGGAGGAAGGGGTTAGATGTGGCCCTAAGGAGGAGATAATGAATGGGGGGTATTTGTGTGAGGGAAGGGCAGGGTAGAGGTTGGGGGGGGGGGGGAAGAGTGGATACAATTGTCTTCTGAATGTAGTTGCAGTGTATTCAAACCGTTTGTGAAATGTTTTGGACTTGCTAACGATGTCTTCGAGTCTATGTAAATAGAGGTTGGGGTGCGGAGGAGCGAGGACACTGGCATGTTGGAAGTGACGTGTGGTCGTTGTTTCTTACTTCTCTGTTCGGAAAATACAAATAAAATGTTAAAATTATGAAAAAAACGAAAATAAAATCAGGCCTTTTGCATCTAGAGAAACAGTGCAAAACTATCTTTAGCCATCTTCTCAGAGCTACCCTTAGAGCGAACCCACCAAGCCCCGATGTGCAACTGTGGGGGACTCCCGAATTGCATAGCCATGCCTCTCCAGAACTAAAGCCATTAAATGCACCTATGCTCATAACACATACTGTATTCTTAATACACTGACGAGACAGCACTCTTAGGCTGTTCATCTTTTATTCTCCTTCTAGTATTCAATTTCTTATATTTTAGTAACTTTCCCCCACATCAAGTTTTAAAAATAATCTAAAACAATATATGGTAAATTTTATAAATTTGGACAGGCTGCCCGCAGAAGTTTCTTATTCTGGATTTTTTTGTGTTTAAACCCTCCCCTTTAAGGTCCCCCCCCCCCAAAGCTCTGCAACACAGGTTTAGGTCGCAGCAGGTTCTTCCTCTGACTCTGGTGATGTCACACCATTCCCAGAACTGCCTGCTGCGTTTGAGCTCTGGGAAACTAAGCAAATATGAAACAGATTTACACACATTCTAATAACCCAAACAGACTCTTTTGATTAATGTTAGCAAGCTCCGGTTTAACAACTTTCAGATTAAAGTTCTACTTCTTGAAGAGCCGGGAAACATGTAAACCTGTTTTTGCACTTGCTGCGTGGAGCTAACAGACTGCAGGGAAACAGGGGAGTAGTGCGAGGCCACAATACGCAAAGGCGAGAGGGGCGGGCCAAGACCTAAAATGATGCTGTCCAGTCCTGCCCCCCTCCCCCCAAAAAGGTATTTCTGTGACAGAAATCATCCTCAAAGGTGAAGGATTAAAATGCGACAAATTTCAATGAAAAGGTAGCTCTGGAACAATGGGTCACAGGATGAAGGTGAAAGGAGACAGGATTAATCTGAGGAAATATTTCTTTATGGAAAGGATGGTACGTGCATGGAACAGTCTCCTAGTGGAGGTGGTGGAGACAAGAGCTGTATCTGAAATCAGGAGAGCATGGGACAAGTACACAGGAAGGGAGAGGAAGGAACTGCAGAGCTTCATATATAGTTCGTATGGATATGCAGACTAGATAGAAAATGATGGCAGATAAAGACCATATGGCAAAGAGTAGCTGCAGGAAAAAGCAGAATAGATCCTAACAGCCAGACAACCCGCAGAAATATCAGCGCATAATTTTACCTGTAAGGTGGGTGGGTCATTTTCAAATAGCCCATTTACCTGGATAGTCCGAGGCTATGCACTTTTCACAGGATGTGTCCTGGGATAGGTTTTGTAGGGATCGTCACGATTGTTAAACTTAGTTGTGAAAATTTCAGGGTGGGCCTAGAGGCGTGGAAAATAATTGCTGGGGGCTGCAAGACAGAAAGTTTGCTTAGGGCATCCAATCCCTTGGCGCTGAGCTGCCCTTGCTCAAGAGATTCCAGAAGCTGTCAGCCTGCACTATGAGCCCACCTCACCTGCAGCAACCAGCAGCCCCTCTCTCCCTTCTTCCTCTTCTACCATGCGGGGGCTTTCCCGCTAGGTGCCATCTTTGATAAACCAGTATTTCGACAAAACTCAGAAGTCACAATAACACAGTTTATGGCGTCATAAGGTATCATACTTTACTAAACAAAAACATAATCAAAATACAATCAGAATTCTTTTTTTTTATTTTATAAAATCAACTTTCCATCCCCCACCAACAACCAGCAGCAAGGGGGGGGGGGAGAGGGAGTGTTTCTGGATATTAGAGATGAGGGATGGATTGTGTAGCGCATCCAGTGGTTGAATCGGTAATCAGGGCCATGTATTATTTCTGCAGATACTGTAAGTTTAGCTGCGTCTGTTTCTTTTTACCATTTCCTGGTTATTCTGGCTTCCCTTGGATAAGTTCCTTGGATTCCTACTTTTGTGGCCTGTGGTTCCTGCGTCCTAGTGGAATATGCTGAATTCCTCCACAGTGTCCTCTCTGTTCCAAGTCTATGTATTACAGTCAGGGTTATCTGGCTTGAAATCACGTTCTTCTTGAAATAAATTAATATACAAATAAAAGGTGGCAACAGCCAGTAAGATTTACTAAAATAAAGGAGAACTAGCTTTCCTACCCTTTAAAACAAAAAGGTTAAAAAGGCACAGGTCAGTATTAAACACCAAGGTCAGCAGGTTTTTAACAACGCTGGAAACGAGGCTTAAATTTTTTATGTATCTTCAGCACTGTTATCCACAGAATACATGTAATACAGCGTTTTGAACGCCATTGCTATAAAAATAATGGCGATAAACAGTGCACTAGCCATAGAGCTATGCGGTTAATTTTAGGTCACTGAAAAGGCTGTCCTAAATTGTTACACTCTTTCCTGGCACTATCTGGAGAGCAGTCCAACACAAAAGCACGAATCCACGTGCACCGAACAAACCCAGTCAAAAAACGTGGATAATATCTACTGTTTGCAGCAAAGTGATCTGGCATTTAAATGGTTCTCTCTCTTTTCATATCTCTCCTGCTCCTTCCAGTTTCCACCTTAGGAGGCCATGAATTAACGGTTAGTAAATGATCCCATTAGCTGGGACTGGCCTCCATTGGCCAACAGTGCCGCAAGCCTAAATTCTTGACTTCACGAGGCTGGGAGATACTCTGTATTTGATATCCCCTTCCCAGCTCACTTAGCCTAGGATTGTCACTGCAGTGGCCAGGCTGGCGGCCACATGCCAGGGCTCCCCGCTGAACCCTGCATGCATGTGTTGCCGTTGTGTGATGGCTAGGACTTCTTTCCCTCAAGGGCTGTGGATGCTGCCTCTGCAGTAGCCCCAGCTCCAGGGGGTGGATCTCTCTCCGGTTTGCCATGAAAAGTCTTTTCCACCATCTGCACTTCCTTTTGGTAACCTGATGCAGACCAAGATCTCAGAGGTCCTTCACCCCCCCCCCCCCCCCGAGGTCATCCAAACTCATGCCAGCTCCAGTATTTCCAGAACAGGAAAGGCCATGGAGGCAGGTACACAACTACAGAATACATGTTTCCTACTCTATAATCCTTTATCTTCTATACTTTGTTTAATGTATATAGTGCTACACTGTAGTGCTACCCACTACCAGCTGCCACGAAGTGCTTTCCCACCACTCCTGAAAATTTATGCGCACAGCAGAAAGCATCCCCACGGACACCAGGCTCCCCCTTCTGCCAGATTCCTTGGTGGTTAATAAGTGAAGGCCCAAACAGAGCAGTAAACCGCCCAATCAATAAAAGCAAGAGATAAAAACCATCTTTAGATATATAAAAAAACAGAGGAAGAGATAAAATGAAAAGAGAAAGCAGAATTTGCAAAGGCGGAAATCTTAAAGACGTTCCTTTACTTGGTAGTTGAAGAAGGTGGTGATAGCAACGAACTTAAGGAGAAAAAGGCATTAATAAATGTGAAATGATTATAAACCCAGTTCCAAAATTACAGGTACCTGAAGTGTGTCTTGTAGCGCTATACAAATGTTCAGTAGTAGTAGTAGCAATAGGTGTGGATAAGGGGCTTGGGACCAAATGCGGTACAACTCATGATGTTGAAAGAGTTAAAGTTCTTGGCGCTACCTCTCAGAGCTCTGTCTGTCATGACCCTGAAGATGGGACAGGCTCTGAGGGGCTGAAGGAAAGCAGAACCCATCAACATGAGGACGAGGAGGCAACAGGCAACTGACTGATCTTTGAAATACAAAAGCGTCACAACGAATTATAGACTGCACTGGGACTATGTTGATACAGTATCTGACAATTCCTTTTTAGTAGCATGTTATAAGTGTATATATGAAATACATTGGTATATTTTGTTTAATTGTATTGTGAAAGGATAAGATAAAATAAAACTAAAACTAAAACAGTCAGCTGGCCTAAGTGGAGGAGGAACAGCTGACCTGCTTACTGGGTGGTGAAGGAGGGTGGGGTACAGATGGGCGAGGGCTAGCTGAGCTGGGGATGGCTGCGATAAAGAATGAACAAGACTGGGGACAACATAGTGAGGGGGAAGAGAGAGAGAAACAGGGGACGAATAGTAGGGGAAGGGGCTGCTAGCTGTCTAATGTTTGCCAGTGGGTTGCAATAGTGCATAAAGGTGCCGATTTACTAAAAATCTTCTTTTCCCTCAAGGTGCATATAGACTGGGCAATCAAAAGATAAAAATGCAACGTACAATGAAACACAAGCTTACGGGGATGCAGTGTGCATTCTCTGCGACAAGCTGCTCACACTGCCGTTCACTTAGTTCACAGACACAAACTAATCAGAGAAGTGCTCCGAACTGCACCCCACTGACACCGAGTTCACCTTTGAGTTCGCAGCAAAAACAGACAGTGTTCAGATCCAACTTTGCATGAAGCAAACACTTCCCAACTACACAAAATTGTTGCATGCTAGGTTGCATTGCATCTAGTCTAAGCGCCTTTCGACACTGAATGTGAAAACAGCCTTATAGGGTCATACTAAAAAGGTTTAGTCGTGATTTGGATGTCTGCAGACGTGCAAATGATGTTGAAATCATGGACACATCTCTGTAGCCAAGCCACAAATGATGTTCAGACGTCTCTGGTGCAGGGATGTCCAAGTAGGCACGGGGGGGGGGGGGGGGTGATGGAGGTGTGTCCGGGAAGGAGCAATGGACTTATATGTCCCTATTCAATCTCAGAAACAGCAGAGACATTTGCAGGCAAATCCATGTTTCTGCCTGCTCCAGGCACAAATAGGCAGCAGGAAATTGCTTGTTTTCATCTTCAAGCATCCAGAGAGTGTAGAGAAGATGAAGAATTAAGTGAGCAGCCTTAGACCGCCCACGCTGGAATTTAAACCCTAGCCACACTGATCTTAAGCCACTGTTCTAACCATTATGCTATTACGGGTCTTGATTCTGAAATGCTGTGCTGGGGACATCTATATAGACGTTTGATACACGTGCATGTTGGGCACATCTACGTTTCCAAAATCATGCCTGAACTTGCAGGTGACTGCTTTTTTTTTTTCCAGACATTCTGGCTTTGACATCCCAGATTGCACTTGGACGTCCTATTGTGAAAAGTGCCTCTTAGTAAACTAAGTCCTAAAGGAGCTGCAGCATACCTTGGGGGAGATCTTGCCACTCACTTCACCTCACTCTTCAATTTTGGCGGGGTTAACATGGTTGGGAGGGGGGGATGAAAAGTCTCAGTTGCTGACTCCTAGGTTTTTGGACTGGCTCCTAAATTCAAGGAAAATTTGCCGAGGCCTAATTTAGAAGGCCAAGAACTGGAAACTTTTCAGTGAGAAAGCTCTAGGAGTAATCATCTCAAATGGCCTGAAGGCAGCTAGTCAGGGAAAGCTAATAGTGCAATCGGCAAGAGAAAGGAGGTAATACTACCCTTGTATAGGACACAAGTGAGATCTCAAGCAGTGTGTTCATTTCTAAAGGTCAAACCTTTGTTAGGACGTGGGGATGATGGAAGCATTTCAAAAGATTATACAAATGATGCAGGGTCTGGAGCACAAATCCTACAAAGAAAAGATAGAGATGTATAAGATGTATTCGCTAGAAGAAAGAATGGAAAGGGCATATAACAGAAACAATCAAATGTTAGACGGGCTTCAATAAAGTACAGGAATGGGAAATATTCCCCAGAAGAGAAATGGCATGAAGGGCTTAAACGGAGAAAGGCCAAGAGAAAACATAATAAAATACTTCCTTAAATTAGATGAGATTCCTTGATTAGACTAAGCTCTGATGAGCAGGGGCTGTCTGTTTCTTTCATCTGTACGTACAGCACTTCATACGCCTTGCGGCGCTACGCAAGTAAATAGAAGTAGTGCAGGGCGGTAGATAGTACGGTGTGCACTGACATTTCTTTCTTTGCAGGGTAAGAATGGCAGGTGATCGCTCCTGCTCACAGAAAGGGCCATGAGTTGCAGAAGTGGCATTTGAGGGATAGGGTCGGGGGGGGGGGGGGATAAAGATGCGTGGGAGGGTCTGTGGAGCTGCAGACATCTTGGGGGCAGTCGGGGCATTTAAAAATGGTGGGCCAAACAAATAAACCAAAAAGCAAGCAAAAATGTGTTTTTATTTCATTTGAAATGGCAGCACATCCAAAGAAGGTTACCTGGCATGACCTACCAACAATGGAGGTCACAGACGTCAAGCTTGCTTAGGACAGAGATAGAGAACAGTGATGGGAACAGAGCTGCAAGGCTGCAGTATTGCAAGCCAGGCACCCTTCACTCTCTCAGAGCAGATGCAAGGGGGGAGGGGGGGGGGTAATAAGAAGCATCTAAAGGAGGCAGCACCAGCAACACTGCAGGCCATGGAGTAGCCAGACTGGAATCCTCACTTGGTGAGTGCAGGGAGACTAATGATAGCCAGGTACTGTCCAGCAATGTGATAAGGAAAATATACAGAGTGGAGGAGTGGCCTAGTGCTTAGGGCAGCAGCCTAGGGCCAGAAAGACTAGGGTTCAAATATTACTAGCACTCCTTGTGGCCTTGGGCAAGTCACTTAACCCTTCCATTGCCTCAGTTACAAACTGTGATTGTGAGCCCTTTGGACACAGGGACCTACATACTGTACCCAAATGTAACTCGCCTTGATCTTCTCCTGGAAATGTTTGAGCTAAATACTAATAACAAATGGGTCAAAAGAACACAACCAATGACACTGCAGGACATGGTTGATACTAGCACCATACAATGCTCCAGAAACCAAGCCAGCTGGTGATGGTGGGTTGGTGCTAGCTGGACAGACAGACAATAAGGAGAATACAGAGAACAAACCAGAGACACAGGAGGGCATAGGGTAGCTGGACTGGTACTACTACTCCTCTAAACCCAACCACATTAATGCCAGCAGGTTATTGGCATAAGGTCATGAATCTAGGAGGCTAGAGGGGCACGTCATGCTAGTTTTGTTAGCATGGTGGCAAGATTTGGGGTAGGGGGCTGGGTGTTTAGGTATGGGATGCTGTATGTTCATATATCCAGGGTGGAAGAGAATCAATGATAGACAGTAACATTTGACTTGGATAAGAAGACTATAAGCAACCATGTTCTATGGCTGGCAGCTGGGATGTACCCAGAAATAACTGGACAGACTAGATGGTCTCTCTGCACACACTCATCCTCTTTTAAACAAACAACCAACCAACCACCTGGCCCCTCTTTGCTGATAAATGACTGGCCCATTTTAAATTTGCCTTTTATATCTAAAGTAATAGAAAAGGTTATCTACGAGCAATTCATAGACTTCCTAGAGAAGTTCAGTGTTCATCCTTATCAGTCAGGCTTTAGGCTTGTCCATAGTATGGCAACACCCCTTGAGCCATGGCAAATACAATCAAACTCAACGTAGTTGCAGATAAAGATATAATTATGCCCACAGGCCTTGACAAATTTTCTTGAAACCTACAAGACAGCTTAAAACTTTAGGAGCCAGCTACTGAGGCCTAGGTCTCAGTGCCCCCCCCCCCAAAAAAAAATAACAAAGGTGTATTGCAGCTCCTTTGTTAGGGTCTGATTTTACTATATTCACATTTTCTATGGGAAAAGAAAGCTTAATGCTCCATTCTCTTCCTCTTCCTCCCCCCTTCCTACCACCGCCAATGAGCATGCTGTCAGCATCTTATTGGTGACCCTTTATAGCTGCACCCGAGACAACGCATTGCCTTCACCCAATCTCTCCCTCTCTCCCACACAACTCTCGCACCCTGCCTTCATCCAGCGTCTCTCATTGCCCTCCACCAGTCTCTCCCTCCCTCCCACACAGCCCTCGCACCCTGCCTTCATCCAGCGTCTCTCATTGCCCTCCACCAGTCTCTTCCTCCCTCCCACACAGCCCTCGCACCCTGCCTTCATCCAGCATCTCTCATTGCCCTCCCACCAGCCTCTCCCTCCCTCCCACACAGCCCTCGCACCCTGCCTTCATCCAGCGTCTCTCATTGCCCTCCCACCAGCCTCTCCCTCCCTCCCACACAGCCCTCGCACCCTGCCTTCATCCAGCGTCTCTCATTGCCCTCCCACCAGCCTCTCCCTCCCTCCCACACAGCCCTCGCACCCTGCCTTCATCCAGCGTCTCTCATTACCCTCCCACCAGCCTCTCCCTCCCTCCCTCCCACACAGCCCTCGCACCCTGCCTTCATCCAGCGTCTCTCATTGCCCTCCACCAGCCTCTCCCTCTCTCCCACACAGCCCTCACACCCTGCCTTCATCCAGCGTCTCTCATTGCCCTCCACCAGTCTCTCCCTCCCTCCCACACAGCCCTCGCACCCTGCCTATATCCAGCGTCTCTCATTGCCCTCCCACCAGCCTCTCCCTCCCTCCCACACAGCCCTCGCACCCTGCCTTCATCCAGCGTCTCTCATTGCCCTCCACCAGTCTCTCCCTCCCTCCCACACAGCCCTCGCACCCTGCCTTCATCCAGCGTCTCTCACTGCCCTCCCACCAGCCTCTCGCTCCCTCCCACACAGCCCTCGCACCCTGCCTTCATCCAGCGTCTCTCATTACCCTCCCACCAGCCTCTCCCTCCCTCCCACCCACACAGCCCTCGCACCCTGCCTTCATCCAGCGTCTCTCATTGCCCTCCACCAGTCTCTCCTTCCCTCCCACACAGCCCTCACACCCTGCCTTCATCCAGTGTCTCTCATTGCCCTCCCACCAGCCTCTCCCTCCCTCCCACACAGCCCTCGCACCCTGCCTTCATCCAGCATCTCTCATTGCCCTCCCACCAGCCTCTCCCTCCCTCCCACACAGCCCTCACACCGTGCCTTCATCCAGCGTCTCTCATTTCCCTCCCACCAGCCTCTCCCTCCCTCCCACACAGCCCTCACACCCTGCCTTCATCCAGCGTCTCTCATTGCCCTCCCACCAGCCTCTCCCTCCCTCCCACACAGCCCTCACACCCAGCCTTCATCCAGTGTCTCTCATTGCCCTCCCACCAGCCTCTTTCTCTCTCATAACCTCCAGCTTTCACCCTGTTTCTCTCTCTCACAGTTCTTACCCAGTTCTTAGAGAGGAACATTTTGGTCAGTCCTGATTTTTAACTTACATCCTCAAGCAGTGTGGTATTGGTAGCCCCCGATTCTACCACCGAAATAAGCTGCAGATCCCATCATGCATTAGAATGTTCCCAAGTTTAACTGTTCTCTATGTATGATACTTTAAGTTATAATGTCTAAAGCTTTGCCTGCATAATGCTTAAAGTTATAATGTTTAACTGTTCTATGTATAATGTTTCCAAATTTATCTGCTCTATGTATAATGTTTCAAGTTATAATGTAAACCGCTCTGAGTGAAGGTCAAAGCAGTATAAAAAATGTTTAAATAAATAAATAAGAACTATCAAATACAGAGTTGGCTTAAAATCTCCCTCCTGGAACTGAGTCACTGCAGCTCTGGATACTTATATCAATGGCCAGCACCACTAAAGGGGACAATGCAGACTACATTATACACACAGTTATTCCTGGAATGAGCAGAACTTGGGTTATTACTACAAATTTCACGTAAAGTAAAAATGGGGCCACTCTGAAGCTTCTCCCGTTCCTTAGACTTCCAGCTCAATCAGACTTAGTATGTACTGCAGCTGCAGGGCCATTGGCTTTCCTTTGCAGCTATCTAACACGCTAAGGCTCCCCTCCCACCTAGCCTAATCACTACAGCCACAGTCCATGCTTCCCTCTGGAACCTGGTATACATGCATCCTGAATCCAACCTCAAGGTAAAGCCACTGCACAACTGCTGAAACAACCGAAATTTGCTGACTTAAGAGGCTAAATGCCAGATTCAAGATTCAAACTCATACTCTTGTATTTCCACACACAGCACTACCACTGAACAAGCTCCCTCCCCCCAAAAGAAAAGCTGTAAATTTTGTGGTTTACTATGGCAGGGCAGTGGCCCTTTAAGTAAACAATAGTTACAAGAACCAAACTTAAAGCAACAATTCAGCACAGCTGGAAAAATGGGCACGCTGCCCTGCTCTCCCCACAGACAAATCGATCTCTGTGCTTTTTAAGAAAACACTACCTTTTAAAAGAAACTAAGTAACATGAACTTAAAGAAGATTCTGTGACTTCTATATTGCTGCAATGTGGGCTGCATTCTGTATTCCTGCTGGAATTCTGCACACAACATTCAGAATTCTATGTCAAAAAGTTTGAATTATGCAAAAATCAGCATGCTTTGTTTTGTTAAAAAACAAAAATGACAAAGCATATTGTTTGTGAGTGAAATGTTTTCGTATTGTATTTTGAATTAAGTATCAGCAAAAAGTGCAAAATTTCGAATTACTGTTTACAGAACTCCAGCAGGAGTAAGCGTCCCTGGCGGGAGATGCTCAGAGAACTGGGCTGATTGCTCACAGAAACAGGGCTCTGCTCCTCCAGGAGAGCATATACCATGGGGCTGCCGCATACCAGAGACAACCTCAGTATTTACAGCTCCAGCTATCCAAAACTGCTCAGAAGCCTCAACCGCTCACTCACCAGTTTTGAATGAGCAGAAAACTATAGTAGTCTGAATACACGTATGTTGCATGTGTGTCTATATTCATATGTCATTACATACATATACGCAGATATACCTAAACACACAGAGGACATGATGTTCCTGCACTAGCCAAAATATATTTACGGTTGGCAGAGTTGCTCATCCTGGGACTGAAGAATTGGCAGGAAGAGGGAGGTGGGGAGAGGATCATGGAAGAATAAGATTCAATCAATCAGTGGAGCAGCCTAGTCTTTAAAGCAGCAGGCTGAGCCAGGGTTCCAATCCAGCTTCTCCCACCAATGCTTTTTATGACCTTGGCCAGGTCACTTCACCTTCAGATGCCTTCATTACTAACAAACCGTAGGTCTTTTAGGGAAGAGGCCCACTGCAGCTGGACTGTAAGGTGACATTTTACTTACCAGTTAATGTCCTTTCCTCGAGTCCTGCTAGACCTGTCCAGACAAGTGGACTGTGTTCCCCTAACAGCAGATTGGTAGAGGCAAACAACCAATGAAAAGCTCAGGTTTCAATGAAATCATTCCTATGCCTATATTCGTCTCATCCACTAGAAGTCTCTATAGTATTCATCCAAAAGCATATGGGAGAAACATGGCAAGCCTCACACAACCTCAATCGTGGGCAACAAGGAATAATCAACAGTACAGCACAGTTACTTACCTGTAACAGGTGATCTCTGGGAACAGCAGGAATAAGTCTTCACATATGGGTATCGTCGGTACCGACGGAGCCTGCGCGGGAACGCTCCCCAGCATCCAAAAGGAAAGCTTTTGGGAGCATCCCACAGCGCCTGTGCGCTGCCTTCCCGCCTTTCCCAACCACCTCTCTCCAGTTCGAGTTTTAAGCTGAGACAAAGAGAGAGAGAGGAAAGGAAAGATAGAGAGATACAACTCCTAGGGGAGGTGGGTGGGGTTGTGAAGACTTATTCCTGCTGTTCCCAGAGATCACCTGTTACAGGTAAGTAACTGTGCTATCTCCAGGAACAAGCAGGAATGAGTCTTCACATATGGGGACTCCCCAGCTAGAGATGCCAGGGAGATCCCCAAGGTTGTGAGTCCCTGAGAAGGGCTCTACCTCCCTCCATGGATCTCGGGCATCCAACCAGGGATGGGGGGGTAGGAGTTGTTTAAGTATGGAACAGGTGTTTGAGAACAGCCTGACCAAACAAGGCATCCCAGCGGGAGTCCTTGTCCAAGCAGTAATGGGCTGTAAAGGTATGAACCGAGGCCCAGGTGGCCGCTCGACAGATTTGGTCGATGGACACAGAGTTTAGATGAGCCATAGAGGCTGCCATGGCCCTCACATTGTGAGCTGTGACATGGCCCTCCAGAGAAAGGTTCTTACCCTGGTAGGCGAAAGAAATACACTGAGCAATCCAATTGGACAGAGTTCTCTTAGAGACTGGAAGTCCTAAATGAGAGGGATCAAAAGCAACAAAGAGTTGAGAGGACTTTCTATGTTGCTGTGTCCTTTGTAAGTAAAAAGCGAGCGCTCTCTTACAATCCAGGGTATGGAGATTCCTCTCTGCACTTGATGCATGAGGTCCTGGAAAAAAGACAGGTAAATACACCTCCTGATTCAGATGAAAAGGTGAAACCACTTTAGGCATAAAGTGTGGATTGGTCCTGAGGACTACTTTGTCATGATGGAATCTTGTATAAGGAGGATTAGCCACCAAGGCTTGCAGCTCACTGATGCGGCGAGCTGAAGTGACTGCAATGAGAAAAATAACCTTCCAGGAAAGAAATTTCAAGGAAATAGTGGCTAAGGGTTCAAAGGGTGGCTTCATAAGCTGGCCAAGAACCAGATTCAAGTCCCATGCCACTGGAGGTGGTCTAATGGGAGGTTTAGTCAAAAGAAGGCCTCTCATGAATCTTGCTATAAGAGGATGAGAGGAAATAGGCTGTCCATTGAGAGGCTTAAGGGATGCTGCAATAGCACTCAAATAGACTCTTACTGAATTTGTTTTAAGGCCTGCATGGGATAAATGCAGCAAATACTCTAGTAAAGAATTCAGAGATATTGCAAGAGGGTTAAGACCCTTCTGTGCACACCAAATGGTAAACCTTTTCCATTTAAAAGCATAGGAACGTCTGGTGGAAGGCTTTCTGGAAGCATGAAGGATATCTTTCACTTGCTGAGAAAGATGCAAATCTTGAAGGTCTAGGCCTTCAGCAACCAGGCCCTGAGATGAAGAGACTGGGGATTTGGGTGCCCAAAGTTCCCTCCTCCTGGGATAGGAGGTCTGGAGCAGATCCCAAGTCCAGGGAGGGAGCTTGAGAGAGATGCAGAAGTAGAGGGTACCACACTTGGCGTGGCCAACGCGGTGCTATGAGGATCATAGACCCCTTGTCTCTCTGAAGCTTGAAGAGTGTCTTGGGAATTAGGGGAATGGGTGGAAAGGCATAGAGGAAGTCTTGCCCCCAATGAAGGAGGAAGGCATCCCTGGCCTGAACTCCCTGACACGGAATCCTGGAACAGAACCGGGGAAGTCTGGCATTCCACGGACTTGCAAACAGGTCTATGTCTGGGGTTCCCCAAATTTGAAAGATCCTGGCTATCTGGTCCCCATGGAGGGACCATTCGTGTGGAAGCAGAACTCGACTGAGTCTGTCTGCCCAAGAGTTTTGAACCCCTGGAAGATACACTGCCGTGAGATGAATTTGATGCTCTCTGGCGAAGGCCCACAATCTCAGAGCTTCGTTGCAAAGCGACAGAGAGCCAGTCCCCCCCTGCTTGTTCACGTAGAACATGGCTACTTGGTTGTCCGTGTGGATGAGGACTGTCTTGTAGCTGAGCAGGGTGTGGAAGACTCTCAGAGCTAGAAAAATTGCTCTGAGCTCTAAGAGGTTGATATGTAGAGATGTCTCCTGTGGAGACCAGATGCCCTGGGTGGAGAGATCTTGTAGATGAGCTCCCCAACCCCTTGGGGAGTCATCTGTTGTAAGGGTTGCTTGGGGTAACACCTGTTGAAAGGGGGACCCCAGCAACAGATTTTGGATGGACTTCCACCACTGGAGAGAGCAAAAAAGGCGACTGGAGGTTGCTGTTTTGTCTGACAGGCACCCTGATGCCTGGATCCATTGGGAGGACAAAGTCCACTGAGCTGCCCTCATGTGAAGGCGAGCATAAGGGACCACATGCACGGTGGATGCCATGTGGCCTAACAGTTGTAACATCTCTCGAGCAGTTAAATGGGACTTTAACTGAACCTGGGAGGCTAACTGCACCAAGCGTAGGCAACGGGCCTGGGGAAGATAGGCCCTTGCAGTGGTGGTATCCAGTAAGGCCCCTATGAACTCCAGAGATTGAGTAGGGGTGAGATGGGATTTTGGGATGTTTATTACAAGTCCCAGATACTGAAGGATACGCGTTGTGCAGGCCAGTGAAGCCTGGGCCTCTGACTGGGATGGAGCTCGGATGAGCCAGTCGTCCAGATATGGGAATACAAATATTACTAAAGTGCGTAGAAATGCAGCTACTACTGCCATGCATTTTGTGAACACCCTTGGTGCAGAGGCCGGACCGAAGGGAAGCACTCTGTATTGATAGTGCTTTCCTTGGAAAAGGAACCGAAGGAACCTTGTGTGTTGGATGGATGAGGACATGGGTGTACGCATCCTAGAGATCTAGAGAACAAAGCCAGTCCTGACTCTGGAGGTATGGAAGGAGAGTATCGAGAGAAGTCATCTTGAATTTCTCCTTGCATAGAAACTTGTTCAATTCTCTGAGATCTAATATGGGTCTTTAGCCCCCTGTTTTCTTTGGGATGAGAAAGTAGGGGGAGTAGAACCCTGAGCCCTGTTGAAGAAGGGGTTCTTCTTCTATTGCCCCTTGGGCAAGAAGGGTAGCAACCTCCTGATCCAGAAGGTCGAGGAGAGATGTTGGAGAATTGAACTGTCTCACCATGGTGTGAGGGGGAAGGTTTAAGAAATGAAGCTTGTACCCTTCCCTTATGATGGAGAGGGTCCATTGCTCTGCTGTGATTTGTTCCCATCTGGGAGCAAAGTGAGCTAACCTTCCTGGAATGGTGAGAGGCTCTGGATGTTCTACAGCCAGAAAGGCTAAGTTCTCTAGTTGTAAGTCAAAGGCCCTGAGGAGGCTGAGGCTGTTGGGCCATAGCAGTCCTAGCAGCCTTAAGCTTGGCCTGTTTTGGTTGTTGCTGTCTCTTTGTAGCAAAACGACCTGCAGAAGATGCCTGCCGACCATAAGCAGAATAATATCTCCCTTTTTTGGGAAAAAATCCCTTTTTTTAACAACCTTTTCTTAAAAGGAGCAGAAGTAGACTTTGAAAGTCTATCTAAAGCAGAATTTTCAGCATCCATCTGGGTGGCCTTTGCTTGCCAATCTTTGCCAAAAAGGTTTTCACCTGTACAAGGAAGGTTTCCTAGTCCATCCTGAACCCAGGGTTCCAAATCAGAAGCTTGTAACCAACTCTGCGTGCACCTATGCACTCTGCGTGCACCTATGGCAATAGCCGAGGCTCTGCTGGCACCTTCAAAAGAGTCAAAGGCTGCACGGTTGGAAAACTTGGAAACATCCTGGGCATGTTTGAGCCAGGTGAGAAACTCTTCCCTTTTATCTTCTGAAATAAAAGGAGATAAAGTTTGCAGATGATCTGTAACTTCTTTTAGAAACATCCCCATATAGAGACTATAGGAGTTGATTCTAGCAACAAGCATATTGGCCTGGAAAATTCTCCTGCCAAAGGCATCTAAGGTTCTGCATTCTCTTCCTGGAGGAGTAGAAGAGTGCCTTTTTGTACTCTTTATCTTCTTCATAGCAGACTCCACCACAATGGAGTGGTGAGGAAGCTGAGTCTTATGAAAGCCAGGACAAGGAGGAACACGATACATGGTGTCCAACCTACAAGAATGAGGGGAGGTGGTGAGAGGAGTCTCCCATATGCCCAACATGTGATCATAAAGAATCTCATGTATTGGTAAAGTGGCTGCCTCTTTAGGAGCCTTAGGATATTGTAAAATATCTAATTTTTTGGCTCTAGGCTCCGTCTCAGGGGCCACTGAGATGGAAAGGCCCCTGGCCACTTCCCTAATGAAGTCTTGAAAAGACAAGTCTTCTGGAGGAGACAGACATTCTCCTTTTTGGAGAAGAGGGCTCCTGAGGAAGGATCACCGATGCTTCGACAGAGGCCTCTGATTCATCAGAGTCTTCAGAGGAATCGAAGTATCGTCTATCTGGATGCTCCTGCAGAGCCCGATACGCGTACCGGGTGGTATCGACATCGGGCGTGATCGGTACCGATGGGCATCACAGAACAGTGTACCACTGCAGTCGACACCGAAGCCGATGTCTATGCAATCGGTACCGGCACCGGAACCAATATCGGTACCGGTGCCGGAGTCGGTACCGACAATGGAGTTTGTTGTGGTACCGAAGGCATCACAGTTTGTATGAATGCTGTGATGGCACGCTGCATGGTCAGGATATTCTGATCCATGGACGCCACCAATGTCTGGATGTCGGTACCAGTGGGAACCACCGGTACCCCAGAACATGGCAACAGGTGATCGGTCGAGGCCGAGCCATCGATGTCAACCTGTGACCCCATAGATAAAGCTTTGGAAGCCGGAGCCTCCCGTCGGGGTAATTTTGCTGGTGCGGATTCCTCGAGAGCAAGCCCGGAGGCATCTCGATACTTAGAGGGAGATCTACCCTTCGAGGACCGGCTGGACTTAAGTTTGGTTACCTGAGATCCATGGGAGGAAGAAGCAGCCCTGGAAGACGTCGATGCCACCGAAGCTGCATCAGAGGGAAACAGGGTACTGAGCTTGGCTGCTCGATTCTGTAAACCTCTTTTAGACATCATGGAACAGGACTCACAATCAGTAATGGAGTGGTCAGGACCTAAACATTTTAGACACCATTCATGGGTGTCGGTGACAGAAATAGTGCCGCTGCACTTCGTGCACTTTTTAAATCCGGAGGTGGGCTTTTCCATGAGGAAAACGTTTCCTAGGCCTAAGGCCAAAGAAAGAAAAAATGCACTGAAGTGAGAAAAACAGTAGTTTTTTTATTTTTTATTTTTTTAGAATAAAGAAAGAAAAGACCGGCGGTACCGATCCGGCGTCGAGAAGGCAGACACGTGACCAAAGAAATAAAAGAAAATAAAGAAATTCTTCAGCGGTGACAGGAACACGACCTGCTGGCTCCGCGGAAAAGAAGAACTGGAGAGAAGTGGTTGGGAAAGGCGGGAAAGCAGCGCGCAGGCGCTGTGGGATGCTCCCAAAAGCTTTCCTTTTGGACGCTGGGGAGCGTTCCCACGCAGGCTCCGTCGGTACCGACGATACCCATATGTAAAGACTCATTCCTGCTTGTTCCTGGAGATAGAATTATATACATGAAAGTAGAAACAGAAGGCTGCCAGTAGAAGACGAACATGCAGAGTCAAGTATAGAAATCATAGCGGACCCAAGGGTACCACAGTAGAACAACAGAGCAAATCCAGTCCAGGGCCCACCCCTAAAACTATTCTAGCAGGACTGAAGGAAAGGCCATAATTTGTTAAGTAAGATGTCACCTTCCATATTATCCTGCTAGATTAGTCCAGACAAGTGGGACGTACTAACACTACGACTCCAATGGGCAGGAAGAAGACACAGCAGCCCACAAACACTGGAGCCAAAGACTATGTCTGCCTGTGCGTGGACATCCAAGTGGTAATGCTTGACAACAGTGGAAAGAGATGCCCACATTGCCACCTGACAAATGTCTGCACGAGTTACCAAGCTCTGCTCCACCCACGAGGATGCCTGTGCTTGGGTAGAATGGACATGGAAACCCTCCAGAACCAGCTGGTTCCACAACAGACATGTCAAGGCAATGGTTTCCTTAATCCAGTGCCCCAAAGTCGACTTAGCCACCGCATCACCCTTGCACAGGCCAACAAACAGTACAAAAAGATGGTCAGACCTAAGAATTTGAAACCAAGTACCAGAGAAGCACCCTCTGGACATCCACAAAGGTAAAGATCCTTATCCTTCCCTCGACACTGCTCCTTAGAGAAGGAGGGCAGGCAGACCACCTGGTTCACATGAAAGGGAGAAAGCACCTTAGGCAAGAAGGAAAGTACAGACTGATTGAAGATGGCCCCCTTTGAAAATGACAGATAAGGATCTCAGAAAGACAGAGTCTGCAGCTTGGAAATATGACTTGGGGAACAAATCATGACCAAGACCACTATCCTGAGCATCAAATCCTTCAAAGTAGTGTGCTTCAATGGCTAAAAGGGCACCGACATCAGAGCACCAGACACAGATGCAGGGAAGGATGCAGATGCCAAATGCCCTGGAGAAAGCACGAGACGTCTGTGTGCAAGGCTATAAACTTACCAGCCACTGGACCTCGGAAACAGGCCAAAACTGACACTTGAACTTTCAGAGCGCTAAGGGAAAGACCCTTCTCCAGTTCATTCTGTAAAAAAGTCAACAGGGATGGCACCATGGCCGCCTCAGGAGCCAATTGTCAAGCACCGCACCATCGCTCAAAGAGGCACCAGACCTGCATGTAAGTAGCTTGATAGACCTCCTCTGAGCTCTGAGCAGTGTGGAGACCAATGCTGGAGAGTAGCCCTTACTCACTAGCCATCTCCTTTCAAGAGTCAAGCCATAAGTGAGAAGGGAACCAATTCCTCCAAGACAATCGGTCTCTGCCACAATAGGCCCTGAGACGAAGGCTACCAAAGAGAAGATGCATGCAGGAAACGCATCAGGTCTCCGAACCATGCTCTCCTCAGCCAATCCAGCGCCACCAGGACAATCCTGCCCAAATCACACACCCTACCAGGGGCCATGGAGGAAACACATACATTAAGTGCTGATTTGGCCAAAGGCTGGGCCAGGGCATTGATGCCCTTGGACCCCATCTCTGTGCAGTGACTGAACAAGCAGCAAAATTTGGCATTGGAGCGGGTTGCCATCAGACCCAATTTCAATGCAACCCTAGCAGTGCAGAATCAACTGAAATGGCTCCTGACTCAACTCCCACTCTCCAGGATCCAGAGAGTGATGGCTGAGGAAGACCGCTTCCAGATTGTCCACTCTGGCAATGTGCTGAGCCAGCAAGGCTAGGAGATTAAATCTCTGTGCTGCAGGTGATTGGCTGAACAGAGAGGGTGGAGAAGAAACACAACCCTTCAGTGCACCTGCGCTCGGCGGGCCCACCTATGTGTGGCCCCTTAGCAGGGAACGAAGAGTGATGTACTCCAAACATCAACCATCCTCCAGCAAGGACTGTATGTAAAGAGGAGTAACTACGTATCTATATATGCAACATTAAATCTGCAGCAGAACAACGGCAGCATACAATTGCTATGAAGGTCAGAGCTCTAGTACAGGCAGAAACGCCAAGATGCTCTCTCTCCTTCCAAACTCATCTCTCACATTATAGCAAGGCAGTCAGGCCATTTATCATAACTCTTAACTACTTAGCCAAGCTCTCACCATATATCCAACACATTTCAACCTCCTGCAATACATACCAATCTCTTCTGCATACGCGTTGCCCCCAAAACACTTTCTAAGCACAAAGGCTAGACACAGAACCCATGAATACCTCATCAGAATCCATCCGATCATGGCACCTACACCTAGTCAAATACTAACAAGCAATCTCTTGCCCATTAAATGCATGCTTCTCAATGCTCGCTCTGCACGGAATAAAACTCAAATCATAAATGACTTATCTTATGGACAATCAAATAGATATTTTATGCGTCACTAAATCATGGTTCACAGGTACAGGCAACATACTCATAAACCAGCTGATCAAACACAGTTACAGTCTCTTCAGCTTCATAAGGACAAATCGAAGAGTTGGAGTATTCATCATTGCCAAGCAAACCCTCAATTTCCAAGCGATTGCTAGACCACTAACAATCTTAAATAATCACTTGTCACTGCTACTCGCTTACAGATCTCCAAGCACATGTCCAGATGACCTAGACATACAGTGCATAGTCATGAATCACACTCAAATCAGCGAATCCTATTAGGTGACTTGAACTTATCCTCAATCCCTTCTAAAACTTCACAAACCTTCATAAATGCCATGGAAGCTATGAAATGCACACAAATCATATCACAACCAACGCACAACAAAGGTAACATACTTGATATGATATTTTTGCCACAGCCTCTGCTCAAAATCTGTACTCCAACACATCTTACGTTGCACATAGTCCCTTGGTCTAATCACAAAATCAACTACCTCAAAAGACACTTGCACACAATAAACAGACAATAAGGCCAGCAACATGCAGGTTTCACAACATTGAAAAAAGAGACTTTTTAGAAAAAATATATTACCACACCTTCACAATACCACTGACAACCTTGACACCATGATACTTAATTGGAATAAAACTATAGCCAATGTAGCCATAAAACCAAACACAATTACAACACCTCGCAGATAAAGCGTAGTTACTCACCTGTAACAGGTGACTCCGGGAACAGCAGGAATTTAGTCTTCACATATGGGTATCGTCGGTACCGACGGAGCCTGCGCAGGAACGCTCCCCAGAGCATCCCTCAGCACATGCATGCTGCCTTCCCGCCTTTCCAACTGTCCCTCTTCAGTTAAGTTTGTAGCTGAATGAAAGGATAGAGGGAGAGAGGAAAGAGACAAAGAGATAGAGAGACAACTCCTTGGGGAGGTGGGTGGGTTGTGAAGACTAAATTTCTGCTGTTCCCGGAGATCACCTGTTACAGGTGAGTAACTACACTATCTCCAGGAACGCAGTCTTCACATACGGGGACTCCCTAGCTGAAGATGCCAGGGAGATAGCCCCAGGAAGGTGCCACCCTAGAAAGGTGGGAATCCTTCCTCCCATGGATCTCTGGCATTCTACCAGGGTTGGTGGGTAGGAGTTGAATTAGGTCTGAAAGAGATTTCGAACAGCAGCTTGGCCAAAGAAGGCATCCCGACGGGAGGCTTTATCCAAGCAGTAGTGGGCTGTGAAGCTGTGTACCGAAGCCCATGTGGCTGCTCAACAAATGTCATCGATAGACACAGAGTGGAGATTAGCCGTGGCTCTCACATTATGAGCTGTGACATGGTCCTGAAGAGGAAGAAGACCCTTACTCTCAAAAGCAAAGGATATGCATTGGGCAATCCATTTAGATAAAGTTCTTTTGGAGACTGGAAGTCCCAAATGACTAGGGTCAAAAGCTATAAAATGTTGCGAGGACTTTCTATGTTGCTGTGTTCTTTGTATATAAAAGGCTAAGGCCCCTTTACAATCCAAAGTATCAAGGTTTCTTTCTGCATTAGAGGCGTGAGGCCTCGGAAAAAATACAGGAAGATAAATTGATTGGATTTAAATGAAAAGGCGAAACCACCTTTGGCATAAAGTGTGGATGAGTTCTAAGAACAACCGTATCATGATGAAACCTAGAATAAGGAGGATCAGCCACTAAAGCTTGCAATTCACTAATGCGACGTGCAGAGGTGATTGCAATTAGGAAGATGACCTTCCAGGTCAAAAACATAAGGGCTGTAGTGGCTAAAGGCTCAAAAGGCGGCTTCATAAGCTGCCCGAGAACTAGGTTTAGATCCCATGCCACCGGTGGTGGATTGATGGGAGGTTTGGTTAATAGAAGGCCTCTCATAAATCTTGATATGAGTGGATGAGAGGAAATTGGTTGTCCATTGAGAGGCTTATAAGAAGCTGCAATTGCACTAATATGGACTCTTACTGAATTGGTCTTTAGACCAAAATTTGATAAGTGAAGGAGATACTCTAGTATCAATTCCAAGGGTATGACAAGGGGGTTTAATCCCTTCTTGCAGCACCATATAGTAAAACGTTTCCACTGGAAGGCATAAGATCTTCTTGTGGAAAGTTTCCTAGAAGCCTGAAGGATATCCTTTACCTGTTGGGACAGGTTGAGATCCTGGAGGTCTAAGCCTTCAGCAACCAGGCTGTGAGGTGCAGGGACTGGGGATTCGAGTGCCATAGCGTCCCGTTCTCTTGAGAAACGAGATCTGGAGCCTGCTCTAACTCCAGAGGTGCTGCTTGAGAGAGATGTAGAAGCAGGGGATACCACATTTGGCGTGGCCATCGTGGTGCTATGAGAATCATGCAACCCCCGTCTCTCTGAAGCTTGAAGAGTGTTTTGGGGATGAGGGGAATGGGTGGGAAGGCATAAAGGAAGTCCTGACCCCAGTGAAGGAGGAAGGCATCCCTTGCCTGACAATTGTGAGCCGGAATCCTGGAACAGAACCGGGGAATTTTGACATTCAGTGGACTTGCAAAGAGGTCTATGTCTGGAGTACCCCAGAGATGAAATATCTTTGCCACCTGGTCTAGGTGGAGGGACCACTTGTGAGGCAGCAGTACTCAACTGAGTCTGTCTGCCCAAAGGTTTTGAAAGCCTGGAAGATATACCACTAGAAGGTGAATTTGATACTCTCTGGCGAGGGCCCACAGTCGTAAAGCTTTGTTGCATAACGACAGAGAGCCTGTTCCGCCCTGCTTGTTCACATAGAACATGGCTACTTGATTGTCCGTCTGGACTAGGACTGTCTTGTAGCTAAGCTGGGCGTGGAATTCTCGAAGAGCTAAATAGATTGCTCTTAATTCCAGGAGGTTTATGTGTAAACCAGCCTCCTGTGGAGTCCAGGTTCCCTGGGTAGAGAGATGATTCAGGTGTGTTCCCCAACCCACCTGTGATGCATCTGTCGTTAGGGTGGCCTGAAAAAGGGGTTGATGAAAGGGAGACCCTACTGTCAGGTTTTCTAGTGACTGCCACCATTGGAGGGACAAAATTATTCATTGAGAGTTTATTATTTTGTCCGACAAATGACCTGTGGCCTGTGTCCACTGTGTGGAAAGGGTCCACTGAGCTGCTCGCATGTGGAGGCAAGCATATGGGACTACATGAACTGTGGATGCCATATGTCCCAGTAACTGTAGTAGCTCTCGAGCAGTGAGGGAGGATTTGCCTGCTGCTTGAGAAGTTAGTTGCATTATGTGAAGACACCAGGCCTGTGGAAGGAAAGCCCTTGCCTGTCTGGTATCTATACAGGCTCCTATAAATTCCAGGCATTGGGAAGGAAATCCCAAGTATTGGAGGATTCGCATTGTACGGGACAGTGCAGTGCTGGCCTCTGCAACTGTAGGGGCTCGAATGAGCCAGTCATCTAAGTAAGGGAAGATGAAAATCCCCAGGGTTCGTAGAAATGCAGCTACTACTGCCATGCATTTCGTGAATACCCTTGGTGCTGAAGCCAGACCAAAGGGAAGAACCCTGTACTGGAAACGTTTCCCCCTGAAAAGGAAACATAAGAATTTCCTGTGATCTGGATGGATGAGAATGTGAGTGTATGCATGCTTTATGTCTAGAGAGCAAAGCCAATCCTGGCTTTGAAGGTATGGCAGAAGAGTTCCTAGAGAAATCATTTTGAACTTCTTTCGAAACAGATATTTGTTCAATTCTCTGGAGGTCCAGAATGGGTCTGTGTCCTCCTGTTTTCTTTGGAATAAGAAAATAGGGGGAGTAGAGCCCTACACCCAGTTGAAGAATGGGTACCCCCTCTATTGGCCCTTGGGCAAGAAGTGTCGAGACCTCGTGATCTAGCAGATTGTCTGCGGAGGTTTGAAAATTGAATTGCTTTAGAATTGTAGGAAGGGGCATGCTGTGAAAATGAAGCTTGTACCCTTCTCCTACAATGGACAAAGTCCAATCTTCTGCTGTTATCTGATGCCATCTGTTGGCAAAGTGGCATAACCTGACCGGGATATTGGGGGGGTTGGGGACCCCTCAGAGGCAGGAAGGCAAAGCTCTCTAGGAAGGACTCAAAGCCCTTGAGGGAGCTGAACCTGGAGAGCTGGTTGGGCTCTCGGGCCTTTTGGCTTCTTTTGCTGTCTAGTTTGTCCCTTTTGGGCAACCTGACCTTGAGTTTGACTCTGCTGGGTATAGGAAGGATAAAACTTCCTCTTTTTGCTGAAAGAGGGTTTTTTATAAGGCTTCTTTTTGGCTGGAGTGGCTGTAGATTTTGACAATCTATCTAGAGTAGTATTGTCAGCATCTAACTCGTTAGCCTTTTCCTGCCAGTTTTTGCCGGAGATACTCCCCCGTGCAAGGAATGTTGCCTAACTTGTCCTGTACCCAAGTCTCCAAGTCTGATGCCTGTAGCCAGGCAATCAGTCGTGCGCCAATGGCAATAGCAGAGGTTCGAAGCAGTCAAAGGCTGCACGATTAACAAACTTGGAGATATCTTGAGCATGCTTAACTAGAGCAAGAAAATCTTGTCTCTTGTCATCTGGGAGAAATGGGCTCATAAGTTCCAAGTCTCCTGTGACTTCCTTGAGGAACATTCCCATATATAGAATATATGAACTGATCCTAGCTGAAAGCATGCAAGCTTAAAAGGTTTGGCGCCCAAAAGCATCCAGAGTCCTGCATTCACGACCTGGAGGATTGGATACATGCCTCTATGCACTTTTCATCCTACGCCTGGCTGATTCCACTATCATTGAATGGTGTGGCAACTGAGTTTTCTGAAATCCAGGACATGGCGGAACTCGATGAGTGAGAAGTAGTCAGAGGTGTCTCCCACATTCTGAGCATCAAGTTATGCAGAATGTCATGGATAGGCAGAGTGGCTGCCCCCTTAGGAGCTTTAGGATATTGAAGAATTTCCAATTCCTTTGCTCTGGGTTTCTCTTCAGGAGCTACTGTGATTGAAAGACCTTTGGCCATATCACGGATAAAATCCTGAAAAGACATGTCCTCTGGAGGTGACATTCTGCGTTGGGGAGAAGAGGGATCTTCTGGGAGAAACCCTCTAGTACCAGCAGAATTGTCAGAGTCTTCGGAATCGGAGGAATCGAAGTATTCCTGACCCCGATGCTCCTGCAAAGCACAGTCCCGGTACCAATCGAGGTCGGTACCGAGTTGACCCGATACCGATCTGTCGATTCCAGCCAGAGATGGCATGGGAAGAGTTCCCACCGGGACCGGTACCGTCGGTACCATCAGTGTCGGTACCGGTGCCCGTTGGACCAACGGTACCATAGCTGAAAGAAGAGCTGCGATGCTGCGTTCGATAGAGAGGAATCTCTGGTCTATTGACGCTGACGATGCCTGGGTGTCGGTACCGGTAAAAACGGCTGGAACCCCTGAGCATGGCACTGGTAGTTCTTGTGAGGTTGGGGCCTCGAGAACATCCTGAAGCTCCATCAATGCTTTGGAAGCCGAAGCCTCCCGCCGGGGCTGTTTTGCCGGTTCCCTCATGGGCAATGCCAATGGCCTCTCGATGCTTAGCAGGAGAGCTACCCTTTGAGGACCGGCTTTTATGTTTAGTTACCTGAGATCCATGGGAGGAAGAAGAGGCCCTTGACAATGTCAATGCAATGGATCTGGCATCCGAAGAAAAGAGGGTATCGAGCTTCGCAGCCCGGTACTGTCTTCCTCTTTTAGTCATCCCCATACAGGAGAGGCATTCAGTTGGGAGAATGTTCAGGCCCTAAAACATTTATTTATTTTATTTATTTATTTATTTAACAATCGCTTATATACCGTAACCTTCCAAAGATCAGGTGCGGTTTACAAACAACAAGTTAAGAAACAGTGAAACCATTCTGTTTTTTACATGAAACATCTGTGAACTATGTTCAAAAGTCTGTTAATTACATAAAAACATTAGTTAACAATTAGGTAACATTAGAGAACTATATACAAAGGTATGGCACATAATGAGCAAATCATCCTTAATCTAAGTTGGGACAGGGACTAAATACTAGGTAGTTGGGACAGTATGAAGTAAGAAATATATTTGAGACTGTGCAGAATAAATTGCATTAATGTAAATTAATCAGTTGATGAGCGCTATACATTAGGATAAGAGCAGTGTGGTAAGTTTAATTTAAGACACCAATCATGGGTGTCAATGACGGAAATGGTACCGCCACACTTAGTACATTTTTTAAAGCTACTAGTTGGCTTTTCCATGTTTTAGGAATATGGGGCCTAGTGCCCAAAATGGCGCCTAGCACCAAAAGAGAAAAGTTTCTGAAGAGAAACAGTTTAAAGCCTAAGTTTTTTTTTTTTTTAAATGAAAAGAACCGGCAGTACCGGTAAGCGTCATGCGGTAGGCAAACGCGACCACAAGAAAACAAATTTAAAGACGGAATAGATCCTGTCGGCTCCGCGGAAAACGAAGAACTGAAGAGGGACAGTTGGAAAGGCGGGAAGGCAGCGCGTATGTGCTGAAGGATGCTCCCAAAAGCGTTCCTATTGGATGCTGGGGAGCGTTCCCGCGCAGGCTCCATCGGTACCGACGATACCCATATGTGAAGACCACATTCCTGCTTGTTCCTGGAAATCACACTACAAGTTGGTATTCTCCCTGCCTTAAAGGCTTAAAGCGTAAACTAAGAGCTCTTGAAAGAAATCTTCACTATACTGCTAAACTATACAAAATACCGGGCAGCTACAAATAAGTCTAAAAAAGAACATTAAACAAAGCTTCTACAAAAATCTTTAAAACGACACGGGAGCTCTTCGACAGTTAAATCTTTAACAAAACACCCATCATCACAATAAGATGATTTACAAATATCTCCTCAACTAACGGCTGACCACTTTCAGTCCCTCACTCGCCCATCTAATAATCTCCATCACAATGGATCAAATTCCACTTTACATTCCCCATGGATAGCAAGATCACCTGGGATTCTTTCACGACCATTACAACCAAACAATTGGAAAAAAATATCACAGATATTACCACCACCACATCACCATTTCATCCATGTCCAGGTAGTTATATCCAAGCTGCTTGCACTGAACTATCCCCTTTAATTCTTAAGATTGTTCAACTATTGCTACATCAATGTTATTTACCAACAGAATTGAAAATGGCTTCCATCTGCCCAGTAAGAAAGGCTACAGGGAATGACCCTAAACAGCCAACCTCTTACAGACCAATTGCCAGCATTCCATTTTTTAGCAAAAAATAATAGAAAAAAATAATACTGTTTCAACTCCAAGATCACATAGACTCTTACTTCCCTCTGGACTCAACTATATGGTTTCAGACCCCATCGTGGAGAAAATCTCTAATGGCTGCCTTTATAGACAATATAATTAGAGGTACTGATAAGCCTAACAAGGATTGCATGCTTTGTTGATACCGAAGCAGCATTTGACTCAATACCACATAACCTGATCATTCAGCATCTTGAATCTATTGGTCTAAAAAGGTACCACACTTAACTGGTTTAGATCCTACTTTTCTAGTAAAAATCGGTAAGGAGAGATCAGCCCCAAACATTCAACATCAAGGAGTTCCACAGGGATCAGCATTATCCTCCCTCATGTTTAACATTTTCTTTCAGCCATTAGACGCAGTCATAAGAACACACAATGTATTGTACCACATCTACGCAGATGATGTCATGTTGTACACTGCAACTGATCTAACCAAGCCCATACTCACAAACATAAAGGACTGCTTCACAGTTGTTACCAATTGATTGTCCATGCATAAACTCATCATAAACCACAAGCAGACAGAAGTACTCTACGTCACTAGAAATAGTAATTTTACTCTGCCTGAGTTCATAACAATTGGCAAAACTCAACTACAGTTAAACATGAAGTTCATTATCTGGGAGTTATCAGAGATCAGCATCTCTCCCTATCCTCCAACATTAATAGCATTACAAGGAGCATATATTACAAACTCATAACTGCATTGCATCTCAGGAACCTTTTGGATTATAATGATTTCCGCAATGTTCTTCAAGCCATTACTGTTCCTCGATTACTGCAACCTTCAAGGCCTTCCCAAATCAGCAACTCACCCACTGCAACTGGCATTTAACACAACAGCACGTTCTCTGCAACAAATCAAAAGCTGAACACATCACCCCCATAATGAAACAGCTACATTGGCTGCCTGTTACCGAGAGAGTTAAACTGAAATCTCTGTAAACAATCTTTGAAGTGATTCACAACCTCTTTGCTATCCATCTTGAAGCACTCATATAAAGAATACCTAACAGGAGCAGAAGATCTAGCTCCACTAACATGCTATGTATACCCCTAATTAATGCCAGAATCACTCGTTGAACCTCAAAAAGAGTGTTTCTCCCTTTTTGCACAACCTCCAGGTGCACAATTGGTAAAAACACTACTGATGCTTGCAAAAAAAGCGGGAAGTCCCCACATTACACCAATGGTCACTAGCGGTCCACATCGAATTGCATCTCAGGAAGACAGAATCAGGAGCCCCCAACAAGGACAATATCAAGCCTTGGTACTCACCCCCTGAACGCCCCAGGCATAGAATCCATGCTGGGCTCAGCTCTATTCCCCCCATACTGTTGCACTGGTTTTGCAGCACTACGTTTAAGGTGGCTGGCAGACAGATCCCTCAGAGTGGGAGAGTGTGGGGGGAGTGGACAGAGGAGGAGAGGGGGCATTGAAGCTGTTTGAGGCTGCTGTACTCTTTCAGATATTTCCAATTTTGTGGTTACTCATCAGGCTCTTATTCAGGGTAAAAGCGTGAAGCTGAACCAATTTTCCCTACTCTTATAACTACCGAAATACCATAGTCTAGTGGAGCCTCCCATGTTATGCTCAAGTAAGAGTCACCTTCAAAGTGGTCTTTCACAAGCGTTTTTATCAATCTTTTCCTCTCAATTCTTCAGGTTTTCTTCAGAGGAGAAAATCCATCCACCATCTGCTGGAAACAAAGAAATACTGAAGGGACTTCTGGTGGCTGAGGCAGATAGAAGCATGGGAGTGATGTCACTGAAACCAGGGCTTTTCATTGGCTCTTTTTTCTCCACAAGTCTGCTGGTAGGAGAACATAACCCACTTGTCTGGACTGGACTAGCAGGACTAAATGGAATTCACCCTGAGCATGGCTTTGTACAAGTGAGGAATCAAATTCAACTCCCTACCCAGTAACATCTGATGCATGTGACAGTGCAACAAATCAGCGCTGCAGCTACAAATGCATCTTTCATGCCACCAGCAACATAAGGTGAAGGAAACAAGAAGAGATCCGCCTTACCCTTGGCATCTACCTAACAAAACACACTGGTGCAAAAGCTCCAATGTATTCATTTATTAAAAAAAAAATTAGAAGCTACCTATCAAAATGTGGCTTACAACCTGACCTAAGAAATAAGCCAAAATAAGCAAAAACACAACTTACATATACAGACGGGACTACCATAAACATAATATATTATTCAAATGCTTGTGTAAGTAAGAGAGATTTTTTTAAATTTAGGAAGAAAGTAAAGCATAGTTACTCACCTGTAACAGGTGATCTCCAGGAACAGCAGGAATCAGTCTTCACATATGAGTAACGCCTGCGCAGGAACGCTCCCCAGTGTCCAATAGGAAAGCCTTTGGGAGCACTCCACTGCACCTGCATGTCTGCCTTCCTATCTTCCCAACTCCTCTCCTTAGTTGAATTTGTAGCTGAAAAGTAGAAGAAAAGGAAAGAGCCCTACAACTGATAGAGGAGGAGGGTGGATTGTAAAGACCAATTCCTATTGTTCTCAGAGACCACCTGTTACAGGTGAGTAACTACGCTAATTATTTATTTATTTAGCAATGCTTATATACCACTTTTCACTAGGTCAACCGGTGTATATTCAGGTATGGTATATATTTCCCGTGTCCCCAAGGGGCTCACAATCTGTGTGTTGTACCTGGGGCAACAAAGGGTTAAGTGGCTTGCCCAAGGCCACAAGGAGCACCTGTGGAACTAGAAACCCCCGTTCTGCAGCAGGATTCATACCCCCAGCTCTCCGGCCCAAGGCAACTTGCCCCAACCACGAGCCACTCCTCCCTGCTATATCTGGGAATAAGCAAGAATGCAGTCTTCACATATGGGACTCACTAGCTCCCAGATACCACCCTGGTAGGGGTGGGGGAGTGAAAAAAGGTGTAGCCGATGAGTCTGGAAGAGTTGCGGGCCACTGACTCTATTCCAGAAAACAATACTCCCCCAGTGATAGTCTAGTATCTTGTAAAAGTCAGGGACAGAGGGTAGGAGTTGAGTCCCAAAGAGGTGCTGGAGTACAGCTTGGCCAAAGACAATGTCCCGACAGGAGTCTCCAGACAATAGTGTGCAGCAAAAGTATGAATGGAAAACCAGGTAGCTGCCTGGCAGATGTCCTCTAGGGATACTGAAAGTAGATTAGCTACAGATTTTGCCATAGCCCGCACATTATGAGCAGTGACATGACCCTTCAAAGAGAGCCATCCTTGTGTATAAGCAAAAGAAATGCAATCTGCTATCCATCTAGATAGAGTATGTTTTGTCACCAGTAGACCCAGGTGACTAGGATCAAAGGAAATGAATAACAGAGGATCTGCTGTGATCTTTAGTTCTATCCAATAGTAGGTCAGTGTTAGCTTGCAGTCTAAGGTGTGTAATGCTGCTTCAGCCAGAGATGCATGTGGTCTAGGGAAGAAAGTCGGGAGGATTAGCAACTGGTTTAGATGGAAGGAGGAAACCACCTTCAGGAGGAAATATGGATGGCAAGCAGAACCACCTTGACATGGTGGAACAGAGTATAGAGTAGATCCATCACTAGAGCTTGCAGCTCGCTGATGCGGCGAGCTGAAGTGAGGGCAATAAGGAAAATGACTTTCCAAGATAGAAACTTCAGTGAGGTGGTAACTAAAGGTTCGAAGGGTGCTTCAGAAGTTGATCCAGAACCACATTCAGATCCCAGGCCACCAGAGGTGGATTAATGGGTGACTTGGACAGCAAGAAACCCCTCATGAAATATGCTACTAAGGGGTGTGAGGAGATAGGCTGTCCATCCACTGGCCTGTGAGAAGCCACAATGGCACTAAGATGAACTCTCACTGAGATAGTTTTAAGACCTGTCAAGGATAAGAGGAGCAGATATTGTAGAAGCGACTCCATCGGGCAAGAAAAGGGGTCAAGGTACTTTGGGGAGCACCAAAAGGGCAAACATGCCATTAGAATGCATAAGATCACCTGATGGAAACATTACGTGATACAAGGAGGATATTCTTGACCACCTTGTGGTAGGTCGAGGTCGGCGAGCACTAGTCTTTCAGCAGCCATGCTGTCAGGAATAGGGAGTGAAGATTGAGATGAAGGAGTATCCTGTGGTCCTGAGACAGGAGGTTGGGCACACATCCCAGGTTGAGTGGCTGTGTCTGCACAAGGTGAAGAAGCAGAGGAATCCATGGTTGACAGACCAAAAGGAAGCTATGAGAATTATCGAACCCCTGTCAGCCTCTAGCTTGAACAGCATCTTGGGTATCAAGGGAATGGGAGAGTTTGCATAGAGCAGTCCCTGTCCCCAATGGAGATAGAAGGCGTCTAGGGTCTGTTGGTGCAGCAACAGAACCCTGGAGCAGAAGAGCGGAAACTGCATGCTTTGTGGAGTGAATAAAAGATCTATGAGTGGGGTTCTGACATTTGGAAGAGCAAAGCAGCTGTCTCTTGATGCAAGGTCCACTAGGACACTGAGTTCGCCTGGGGGTACACTGCTCTGAGGTGGATGCGGTGAGAGAGGGCAAAGGACCACAGGCGAATTGCCTCTTCATGGAGGGGTGGGACCCCGTTCCCCCTGTTTGTTTATGTAGAACATGGCAACCTGGCTGTCCATTCTGACTAGAACAGGTTGCCCCGATAGCTGGGGTTGAAAAAACCTGAAGAACATTCATCAGTGCCTGTAGTTCTAGCAGGTTGATCTGCAGGGCAGATTCTTATTGTATCCACAGTCCCTTTGTGGCCAGGTCATTCAAAATGCGTCCCCCAACCCAGCTTGGAAGCACCCATCGTCAGAGTGCATCGAGGTGGAGGCATCTGAAAAGGTGACCCAACTAGTAGGTTATGTGGGAGACACCACTACTGAAGAGACATGATAAGTTGAGGGGAAATGTGGATCTTGTTTATGAGATGACCCTTCACTTGTGTCCATTGAAAAAAAAAGAGTCCATTGCGCTTGTCACATGTGTAATCGAGTGTAAGGAATGACATGTACCATGGAGGCCATGTGTCCCAATAGCCATAGCATCTCTCGAGCTGTTACCCAGTTTTGATGTTGTACCTCTTTTGCCAGGTCGATGAGGCGGGCACAGTGATCCTGTGGGAGGAACACTCAGGTCTCTCGAGTGTCTAAGAGTGCTCCAATGAACTCCAGTAATTGAGTTGGAGCGAGGTGGGACTTTGGGAAGTTTATAACGAACCGCAGGTGTTGAAGCACTGTGATGGTGCAATGAAGGAAGAGGATTACCTCTTGAGGGGGTGTCTCCCCTGATCGGCCAACCATCTAAGTAAGGAAAGATGAATACTCCCAGGGTGCATAGGTAGGTAGCAACGACTGCAATGCATTTTGTGAAGACCCTTGGGGCAGAGGCTAAACCAAAGGGGAGAACCTGGTATTGATAATGGCTTCCTTGAAAAATGAAGTGTAGATACTGTCTGTGCAAGGGATGCATCAGTAATGCATGTACGCCTCTTTCAGGTCTGGAGAACAGCCAATCATGTCTCTGAAGGTATGATAGAAGGGTTCCTAGAGAAATCATTTTTAATTTTTCTCAGACCAAGTACTTGTTTAGGTCTCTGAGATTTAAGATAGGTCTGAAGGCTCCTCTTGAGGAGAAGGAACTCTTTCTATGGCATCCTGGGACAACAGGGTGGTCACCTCTTTTAAGAGTGCTGCGAAGGGGTTATATGGGATAATCCCCTGTGAAGCAGGTGGGGGGTAAGGTTTTCAAATGAAACTGATAATCCCTTTGGACAATCTCAAGAGTCCACTGCTCTGATGTTACGAGGTGCCACCTGTGGGCATAGTGACAAAGTCTGCCTCCTGTATGGAGTAGCTGGGGGCCCTCCAGTGGCAGATTGGCAATGCTATCTAGAAAGGAATCAAAAAACAGGAGCAGGCTGTACCTGTGCAGCTAGTTGAGATTTAGGTGCATTGGGTTTCTTAGGTTGGCGAGGACCCTGCTGCCTCTGCTGAGACTGATAGGCAGCAGAAGGCGGGTAAGAAAGATAGTATTTCTTCTTTTTAGAATAAAAAGATTTCTTGTGAAGAGCCTTCCTTTTGGATGGGTTAGCTAACTTCCTGGACAGGCGTTTTAGGGTGAGATCTGTTTCAATCTCACCTGCTCTATTCCTGCCAATCCTTGGCCAAAAAGGTTTCTTCAGTACATGGGATTTTGGCCAGATTATACTGGACCCATTGCTCAAGGTCTGATGTCTGTAACCAGGCCATTCTGCGAGCCCCAGTGAAGACTGCTGAAGTTCCCCTAGTGGATTAAAAAGCATCAAAAGAGGCCCTAGTAAGAAACTTAGAAATGTTCTGACTTTGCCAGATGAAGGTTTGGAATGCACCCTGCTTATCCTCAGGAAGCAGGGGGGTGAAAGTCTCCAGATCCCTGGTGACATCCTTCAGAAACATGCCCATGTACAGCATGTAAGAGTTGATTCTGGAGGCCAAAAATCTGTTAAATAAATAAAAAAATAAACATGAATGCCTGGAAACATTGATGCCAGAAGGCATCGAGTGTCCTCGAGTCTTTGCCAGGAGGCATAGATGAATGGTTCTTTGAACTGTTTATTCGGTGCATTGCCGATTCCACCACCATTGAGTGGTGGGGAAGCTGAAGTTTTTGGAAGCCTGGGCACTCTGGTACTTAGTACATGGTATCGAGTCTCTTGCTAACAGGCAGAGCTGTGAGCGGAGCCTCCCACATGCGAAGCATAAGGTCATGTAGGATCCGATGCACCAGTAATGTAGCTGCCTCCTTGGGTGTTGGAGTATCTCCAGTTCCTCTGCCCTCAGTTCCTTTTCCAAGGCTACTGTGATGGAGAGCTCTGTTGCCATGTCACGTGTGAAGTCCTTGTCCGCCCAATCCTGGGACTCCTTATTATCCACTATTACTGAAATTTCTCTTCTCTATCCTCACCTCCTAATTCTAGGAGATTTTAACATTCACGCTGACTCCTCCTCTACCCCTCGTGACTTAGCTTTCCTAACGCACCTGTCTGATCTCTCCCTCAGTCAATTTGTCTCTTTCCCCACCCACTCTGCTGAACATTCTTTAGATCTCATTTCCCATAATCCCTCCCCCATTGTTCCTTCCTCCCTTTCAGCCTTACCCCTCCCCTGGTCAGATCATTCTTGCATCTTTTTTTCTTTGTCCATCTTAACACCTTTCCCATCTCTCTCCTCTACTTCCAATCCTGGTTCTGTCTTGTCCTCCCATTCCCGTCGTATCAATGCCAATACCCTTCTTCAGTTCCCATCTTCAGATACCCTCTTCTCACCTGACTTCCACTCCCTCCCAGCTGATTCTCAGGTGCACACCTGGAACACGATTCTTTCCTCAGCACTTGATACACTTGCCCCTCTTCACCCTTCTCGCGCCTCTCCTACTCCCACTCGTCACCCCTAGTATCACCCCGGTCTCTATCTCCATCGTAGATATCTCTGTCGGGCTGAACACCTCTGGCGTAAACATCCCTGTTCTTCTAACTTATCTCATTTTTGTCACCGTCATCAACTCTACCATTCTCTCCTTCATTCCGCTAAACAGGATTACTAAACAAGGCTCATTTCTTCTTCTGCTAATTCTTCTCGCACACTTTATTCTGTTCTTCACTGCCTCTCAGCCCCTCATTCCTCCTCCACTTCTTCTTCCTCCCCTCCCTCCCCGGACCCTGCTACTCTAGCATCGTAGGTGCAGAGGGTGGCTACTAAAATGATTAGTGGTCTTCATTATAAAGCATATGAGGACAGACTGAAGGATCTTAATATGTACACCTTAGAGGAAAGGCGGGATAGAGGTGATATGATTGAGATGTTTAAATACCTCCGTGGCATAAATGTTCAGGGAGAGAGCCTCTTTCAATTGAAAGCAAGTTCTGCTATGAGGGGACATGGGATGAGGGTGAAGGGAGGTAGATTCAGGAGTGATATGCAGAAATATTTCTTTACGGAAAGAGTAGAGGATCCGTGGAATAGTCTCCCAGTGGAGGTGGTAGAGATGAGGACAGTAACTGAATTTAAAAAAGCATGGGACAAACACAGAGGATCTCTAAAGGTAAAAAGGGGACTGTTGTAGTTATGGAAGGACAGACTAGATAAGCCATGTGGTCTTTTTCTGTCATCATATTTCTATGTTTCTATGCCTAACACCAGCATTCGGAAAACATTGTGAAGTCTTCGAGCACCACTGGGGCAGCCTATATACAACTCTGCAGAAGTTCATAAAGTTAACAATGATAGTCTGACCACACGTGGAAAGTCTTCTGAACAGGGTTTTAAACATCTTAACATATATAAACCAGTAAAATGTGCCCTTTACGGCTGATTATTTCAAAGATTCGACTGGTCCAAGCCCTGGTATTTGCAATTATGGATGCAAACGTTGGACAGTGAAAAAGATAGACAGGAAGAAAATCAATGCCTCTGAATTATGGTGCCGGCAAAGAATACGGTGTATACCTTGGACTATCCGAAACACAAAACAGTCATTACTAGAAGAGATCAAACCAAAGCTTTCTTTAGAAGCTCAGATGACAAGACTTTGACTTTCATACTTTGGACACATCATGAGAAGAGAGAGATCATTAGAGAAAGACATCATGCTTGACAAGGTAGGAGGTCAATGCAAAAGAGGAAGGCCAGCAATGAGATGGATCGATACAACAGCAGCTATGGGTGCCAGTCTGTCAACAATGAGCTGCCTGACTGACGACTAAATACAGTTTAGGACAACTACCAGAGGGTCGCCATCAGTCGATACGACTCAATAGCACTTAACACCACCACAACCGATTTTATTTGGGGTTTCGTAGATAGACCTAATATCGCTTATGTCTCCTCTAAATCTGTCTTCTTTTATTCCTGCTTTCCCCTTCCTTCCACAACATATTGTTCTACCTACCTCCCTCTGCTTCTTCCTTCTCTGTGCTCTGCCTGCTCCTTCTTCAGTCCTCCACGCTCCATCTCACCTTTTCACTCTCAATCTACCCCTTCACCCAGTTGCTTCCTGTATCTCTCCCCCTTTGCACTCTCTCTCTCCTCAACCCATGCCATCGGCTCTCTCCCTCCCTTTGCCCACTCTCTTCCAACTCTGCTTGAACCTCCTTTCTTCTTTGACCTTGATTTCCCAAATTTCCCCCCTTCCATCTCTAGCAGGACCAGTGCTTCAGAACGCAGGGCACAGAGGAGCCAGCAGGAATCACTTGCACCAATAACTAACAGAGCTGTAGAAAAAGGCAAAAGCAGCAGCACTTCTGTCCACTCCTCAACATGCCTGCTGCTTGCCCCGGAGTACTGATAAGCCCAGGAATTTCACAGCCCATCTATACGGCCTAAATATTGCGCATGGAAGTGCACACGCAGACATGGAAATGTGTAACTTTTCAAAACAGCGTATGAGCAGCATATCAGAGAACTGATCTTTCTAGCAAGGCCTGTAGTGAGACAAACCTCAAAACACAGCAACTAAACAGTTTTTTTCTGGGAAAAAAACCCACACCATCTCCATTAGAAATTGTTTCTTTCAAACTCTTCTTAAAATGGCAGATCTCAAATAACTTGTTTTTTTATGTACTTTGGTTAAGGGCAGTATACAAGATTCAATAAACCATAAAACAGCCAAGACCATTAATTAAAAAAAAGAAAAATTGCAGAGACATTTTGAAATATTATCTTTAAAAAAAATTCCCTAATCAAAGCAGACTGTTTTTTTAATGAAACTTACCGAAACCTTTTCTTTAAGGAGACCAATAGCATCTCCCATCACTGGATTTAAGGCCTATGCAAAAGAAGGCACTGAAATAAGGATACAAAAGGCTGGGCAAGTCAGTCTATTTGCAGACTCTTTTCCTCAATTCCACAGAACAAAAAAATACCATTTACTATATTTTTGCACCAGCATTTTCCTATGAAAATAATGGAACAGGGGAGGTACCAACTTGGACTACCTGCTCCTGTCGGCAGATGGCTGAACAGAGGTCTTTCCATCTCTGCATCTGGTTGGTTCACAGCTCTTCTTCCCTCCAGTGGTCAAGGATTTTGGATGTGTGACCAAAGGGGTGTGGCCTGAGGCTTGGGTCTATCATCCACAGTAATCATATGGGTAAGCAGAAAGCAAAGTCCAAGAGGCCAGGTGAGTCGGTGGTTGTTAAAGGCCTGATGGACCATTATGTTGTTAGTATTGCTTCCCTGGGACCATCATTGGAGAAAGCTGTGGTTGGGAGATGCTTAAGTTCAGGGGTGCATACCCCTTCCCCAGCCTATTTATATTTAACAGGTTTTATATACTGCTTTATTTCAATCAAAGTGGTTTACATTGTAACTTAAATTTGGTAATGTACATTAAACAGGGACACTGATAATTTGTATTTTTCTGAAGCAATGGAGAGTCAAGTGACTTGCCCAAGGCCACAAGGAGTGCTAGTGAGAATTGAACCCTAGTCTCTGGGTTCCCAAGCCAGTGCTCTTAACCATTAGGCTACTCCTCCACTCTAGCCTAATGTAAATGATCCTTTTGGCTCCCTTGTTGGTGTCTCAAATGGAGGAGCAAGCATACATTTGACCTCCACCCCACTAACTGGGGTGCCTGAGACTGTTTTGAATGATCCCTCTGAGACTGCTTTACGTTATCCAGCTCCTGTGACTCTTCCATCTGGTGCTTCTGCGCTAATGTTATCTGGTTCTGTATTGGGGGAGGTTTCCCTTAAAGATATTCTGGTGGAGGGGGTTCTTATCGGCATTCTGGCTCAGCTGTGTGACTGCACCCATGACACCATGAATGTTTCAGGGTCTCAGGAGGAGTCTATTGCAGCTGTTAGTGAGAGAGTCTATAAGTTAGAGACTTCCCCAGGGAGCGCCCAAGCTGTGCATTCCATATTCATGAAGGATAGTTTATTGTTTCATCATAAATTAGAGAATTTGGAAAATTATGCGAGAGCAAGAAACCTTAGGATTTTGAATTTTCCACTTATTCGACTCCTCTCCCCACTTGAGCTTTTTAAGAAATATGTGAAAGATTATTTTGTTGTGAGATTCATGAAAGGAATTACACATTTCCTCAATGTATTCTATTTCACAAGGTGTAGTTGCTAAAGCTGCTGAAGGCGGAGTCGTACTTGTAAATGCAGATGATTCAGATCTAACAGTTCTTGGAGACCTCTCCTAGTAAGGTCTCCAAGAGAGCAACTTTATTGGTTACGGTCTCCTCTGAGAAGGAGAAGGCCTGCCATCATGAGATTGTATTTTGCTAAAAAGGACGCCTCTTTTTGTGGAAAGTCCTTGATGAGGTTTACTGATGTCACAGGAATGACTCAACTGCACCAGAAGACATTCCTGTGATTAAAACCTAGGGTGCTTGCTCTTGGAGGTACTTTTTATTTAAAATTTCCTTGCAAATGTCTTATCATCCATTTGGATAATAGATATGTATTTATGGAGGTTTTAAAGTTAGAACAGTTCCTAGTGGATAACGTTCCACCTGAAGTTTTTAGTGATGGGTTGGCTGGGATGTTAATTGAGGTTAGAATTTGCTGTTATGTCCTTAGTGGTGCCTCCCTTTTAAAGTGGACGTTTGGGATGTTGCCAATTTGTTGATTTTCTTTTTTCTTGATATGTACGGTGGTGGGTAATTCCCTTTATTTACTTTTTATAATCATGAGAAACTCTTAATTAAAAAAGAAAAGAATGGAATGTTTTCTTTGATAAATGTGGCCCAAGAATTTTATACTGATGGAAATCTAGCAATTAAGTCCCCTAAAAAGGGCTGAGAAACAGACAAAGGCTCACAGTGCACTTCACATGTTTGTTTTTTTTTCCTGTGGAAGTTGTTCTGTTCCAGAAGCTGCAGAAATTAACCCCGGGGGAAAGAATGGATGGGCTACTTTCAAAATGAGTTCTGGGCTTAGTTCTTGGTCTTCTTTTACTATATCCTTAAATGTGGCCCTACAGGCTCTAAATGGCCAGACTTGCCTAAGAACTTATTACCAGCGACCTGGCTGACAGTTTGGGACAAAAGAACGTACACATGGAGCTACAAGAATTAAAATCAAATTATAGGTAATAGTATATAGCAGAACCAGGACAAAAGGTCTCCTAAAAAGGAGAGAACCACTCCCTGGAAGAAAGGTTAAAGTAATCCTTTTTTTTTTTTTTTTTTCCGTTTTTGGGATTCATGCCACATTTATCTCTTTTCTAGGGAGACTAGTAGATTTGCTGGCAATCAGGTATTCTCTTTTCCTCAGTCTAGTTTTTATTTTGTTCACCCATTGCAAAGCGATGCAATTCAATATAACCATATTTCTGAAGTCACAATGCATCACTTCTTGCTTCTAGTAAAACAGAAAATGATGCTCCAGTATCTGAAGTGGGAAGAGGAAGGGAGACTTTTTGCTTTATGTCATCTAGAAATATATTGCCTATTCCGATTTGCAGGACAATTTATAGTACTTATTTTAAATAATATCTGAAAAACGGGAAGGACTAGGAAAGTATTCTAAACACGCACCATAATACCTTCTGCCAAAATACAGACTGATCACAAGTTTAGGACAAGTTGACTCAGTCCTGGCTTTGGTTTATTCCAATGCATGCATGGACTTACATATTTAGATTCTGTCAGAGAAACCATTACCACCATTATCTCTCATCAGTCCTATAGCACTACTCTATGTGTAGCACAATCAGAGTAATAAGGCCAAACAGCACTGGGTCATCCTACTCTCCAAAGTAGGAGCCAGCTAATAAATTGTACCTGTCAGAGCCCTAAGGCTTTAACAGCATGCTTCACTACAAAACTACCTTATCCTTCACTACTTACTCCTGCACAAGATATACTGTCAGGGTAAAAAAAAACCCACCCCAGTCAAGGGTAGATTTCAGGTTACCCCCTTTTCCTTCCCTTTAGGGTTGCTTGCATGCAGATTCAAAGACGGACTCAAAAGTGCAAGGTTGTACACATCCCTCCTGTCCCTCCCCCCTCCAGCTTGGCATCCAGGAAGGTTGCCCTGCCCCTGTATACTCGCCTGCTTTTACAGCTGTTTTGCTATTATTAAAGAGAGGCACAGATGTATCATAGCTGCAACCTGCTCAATTCCTACAGAAACATTTTAGACCAGCCATGGTTTTAAACTTGCAGCCCAAACCAGCGTGGTATTTGTATTCCCTGTTTCTGTCCCTTGAAATCAGTGCTGCAGGTCCCATCATGCATCGGGACAGGGTGATCACACATCTAGGAATGATCTAAAATGTCCTTACTGGAACTGGGTAAGATGGCAGCTTTTGGAAATGTTTAGTTACAGCAAACAGTCGTTCTTCACAGGATAAATGCGGAGATCAAAGAAACAAGTTCAGCAGACTGTCATGATGCACCCAGCCACTATGGCCTCGTTTCTCTCTGAGGGTGCTGGTAAAAGTGTAGTGAATCTGGCACAGTAGGAGCAGAGAGAATCTTCCAGGCGAAAAAAAGTGCAGAATGGACGTTTGTTGGGGCGTGGTGGCTCACCACTTGTAAGAGCCAAAGCCAGCCTAGGTCACAGTCAAAAAAAAAAAAAAAAAACGAGAGAGAAGAGGGGGAGGACTCTGGAGCTGGAGTAGAGCAACAGCTTGTGACTGCAAAGGAGGAGGGGAAGCAGAGAGCAGGCATGAGTCAGCAGCACAGATACAAGGAGGTGATAAGCAGAAACAGATGCAGCCCAGCCTCCCAGAGCCTGCACATTAACCTTTCACTGACCGTGTCCACTGGCTTCTCCCAGAGCTGCCACTAAGCACAGAGCTTAACGGCCCTTTTAACTTTTTTTTTCTAGCGCTGTCTGCTTTAAAAGATACAAACAGTACGTGTGTGTCTTGAGTCAATGCTGACTCTTGGATTTTCTAGGCAGTGTAACCGGAAATAGATTGCCAAGACTCTTCTGGGGCGGGGGATTAAGTAACTTGCCCAAGGCCACAAGAGGTGCTAGTGGGAATCGAACCCTTGGCTCTTCGTTACCACTAGGTTGCTGCTCCGCTCGTACAAACAATAAGTTAAAATAAATGGCATCAGCAGTGTCAGACATAACTTGCGCCACCCCAAGGGTGGTATCACGCACCCATTGCAAACATGCTGACAGGATGCTAGGAGCCAATTTATAATGTCTTTTTCCCTCACAAACACAAATGGGAGACAGGCCTTAGCAGATACAGTCTTGCTCGAAATCTAATCTTTACTACAGTATTTTTAACTCGAGTTTTGGCAGCTCTATCTGACCTAATTCCTTTTACAAGGCTACTCAACGTACAAAAAGGATGATCTTAAAGCATAATGTTATGATCTATATAACTCACTATAGTACTAGAATGTCTGTACAGCGCTGCGTATGCCTTGTTGCGCTATACAAATGATCAGTAGTAATAGTGCTTCCCACAATAAAATATGCAATTCAGGGGCCACACGGGATTTGTTACAGTGTATTGTACGCATATTATTTTTTTTACTAAAATGTAATAAAATTAATGTTCAAGTCCACGAAATATGACAGTAACACTAAAGTATTTGTCCTGGATGAGCTATTGTAATAAAGCTACAGATCAGCACCGAGCCTGCACTACGTTTGCAACAGCGGGCCTTCATTGCAGCATTTGGCCTATACAGAGATATGGAAAAAAACCCTGAAAACGCTGGTGGCACGATTTCATTTTTGATGAGGATAAAAGTTACACAGCAGCTGGCAGCGCTAGACAAAAAAAAGTCAAATCAAAACGGCAGGCCATACGGTAAAACGGAGTTACTTACCTGTAACTGAGTTCTCCGGGGACAGCAGGATAAGTCAGCCACAATTGGTGGTGACGTCATCCGACGGCGCCGAGACGGAAGTACTCTCCATAGCTCAGAAGGGCTTTGCCCTTCTGAGCATGAGCCAACTGGCCCCACCCCCGGCCCGCCCCTAGCTAACCAGTTAGTCACTAGCTGAGCCTTAGCCGCTAGGAGGCGGGCACCAGTTCCGGAGGACTAGTCCTTCCCCCTGCCAGGGGAGGAGGGTGGGATGTGTGGCTGACTTATCCTGCTGTCCCCGGAGAACTCAGTTACAGGTAAGTAACTCCGTTTTCTCCTAGGACAAGCAGGATGAGTCAGCCACAATTGGTGACTCCCAAGCAGCCATGCGCTGTGGTGGATGGGGGAAGGACGAGGCTGAGGTAACCTCATCAGGGCCAGCGCGCAATCCTGCGTGCCACAGCATGTGGGTGCAGTTGGCATGTCTTAGGAAGAGCCTGTGGGCTTGCAGTCGAGCAGCATGCAACGAAACAGCTGCGGTTGTGAATTATGTCGATACTGGGCGACCTCTAGATGATGAAGCACGCATATGCAACAGCAGCGATGCGAAGTATGCGGATCATAGGCGGTCCAGTACAGCGGGCTTCAGGCCAGTAGCCACGAGGGTAGTGTGGATCAGAGGCTGACTACGACGTGAAAGAAGCATCGAGACGACGTAAGGGCATTGCTTGGATTCATAGGTGGGTCTATTGGAGCTATGGCCCACAGCCTGTACCATGCCATGTACCATGTTATGTGGTAACCAATGTTCCCTCTAATTTTCTGTAGGCTGTGTGCACATAAAATATCAGCTGTGCAGCTTTTGAAGGAAGGTTAAATTTTTGTGCGCCACGTAACAACACACTGAGTTATATACTTTAAAATTTGACTACACGTCAGAATACAGTATGTACACCACATTGATTGCACTAGAAAATATTGTAGAACTTGTGAAAACCATACACAACAACTTTTAAATTTTAAGATGTTTGTGGTGTTTTCTATCAGAATCAGAACCGTAATTTTTGTGCGCTCTGTTGTAAGGTATGTGCGCTCACTCGGCGAGGTGTGTGCGCGCGCACACGCGCACAGCTTAGAGGGAACAGTGGTGGTAACCCCTAGAGATGACGACTACATAATGCTCTTCGGTGATGACGGCTACATCATGCTCCTATGTGGTGACCTGGACTTGCCACTGCAGAAGAACAGACTGGCTTAGGTGGGCTCATTAGGCCACGGCATATCCTGTGTTGATACAATAACAGCGAGTAGCAAGCTCTGTGCTACGAGATATGCCAGAAATGCCCCTCTAGCCTGCAGTAGGTTTGCATAGGTAGTAGATGGCCCTGCCAGGATCATAACCTGTCGACGAGGGTTAATCGTAGACAGGGTCAGGCTATGCATGGTGTGAGTGTCTGCGTGCAGCTATCAGGGAGTTAAGCACGCTAGTGCCTGAGGGAGGGCAGGTAGTGCCCCTCGCAACAGTTGCACTTCGTGCTCGCCACGAGGCGAGTGATATTGTGGTCGGCCCACGGACTGTGGGTTTTTATTTTATTTTATTTTATTTTTTTTTTTTTTTTTTTTTTTTGTTGTTGTTTTTGAGGCCGTGGTCGGTCTGGCGATTGAATGGGGTATCATATCGTCCCATACAACCAAGGGTCTTAGTGTAGGGCATTAGGAACTGCTATACGGCGTGGTGGGGTGATGGTTTGCATCTCCCGGCCTAGGTCAGAACAAGTGATCGTGGCGCACTTTCCCTGGTGCGCGTAGGTGGCTGAAATCAGATTTTTGTGCACGCAAATTAAGCGCTGCCCTTGGGTTGATCATAACGTAAGAAGTCAATCTAGCGTTCACAAGGATGGCCTTGAGTCTGCCTCCCTGCCCTTACACGCTCCTTGATAGGGCTTGGATGCTTATTAGGGTCCAATGATACGTGGACTGTGTTGGCAGTAGCCCGACTGGGCGTTCTGTGACGTTCTGTGGTCGTACGCAGAGTCTGCGTGTACTGCACCCTCGTGTTGCCACTGGTAGGGGCCCAATTCGGGGAAATAGGTGCTCCTTGACATCAATGAAGCGATGCGGAGACCGGGACGTGGAGGTGTTTCCCCCCATGTTGGTGGGCAGTGACCTGTTAGCCACCTCAACCTTGAGGGAGCCGGAGGCAGGAGGCAGTTCTCTGCGGGCAATTGCACCAAGCTCTGGCCCTTAGGTGGTATCTGCGGATGAATAGAAGATGCGAGGTCCGCAATGAGCCTCCTGTTAATAACACCTCAGCTGGCCATGTTAATTGGGTCCTGAGGGGGTTTGAACCCCTGATCCCTGCACCATCGGTCCGAGTTTAACCATAGATGCAGGCCTTATTGAAATATGGGAACGCTGGGATTTGAACCTGTGGCCCTCTGGTCTTAGAAGTACTGGCTCTGTCCACTGCACCACCCTGTGGCCACTCACATGGTCATCGAACAGGGATGCGGCGACAACAGCAGAGTTGGGGCTTGAACCCACGGCCTTAAGCTTATGAACACACTGGCGGCTCCTGCCCCAGCTGGGGCAGAGTCCACGACCTTTAGCTTATGAACCCACTGTGAGTGGTGCATCACCGCGCTGCCACAGAGATGAGGGTTGTCTTCTGCATGCTCTCTGTATGCTGTGACTGTTGTTTCCGACAGTCCCCGATGTGGTATGAGCTTAAGAGTGGCTGGTCATGCCCTGCAGTTATTCGAGCTTCCTGAACTTCTAGGAAGTATAGCTGTAGGTGGACCTGCAAGCCTTCTTTAGGAGTGACGGGGAGGGTATCTCACCGTAGCTGGTTGGGATGACAAGGCTTTCTCTGGGTGCCACAGCAATTTGCTTCGTAGGGCAGGCAAGCAAGCATTGCTGTCCTGTATGGGACGGTCTGCCTAAGGGTAAGACATCAACTCACCATCCCTGGCAGGAGGGAGCTCACTTGCTTCTCTACTTCGTGCAGGCACTCGGGAACTTTCCCTTTGGACGCTGGGGCGCGTTTCCGTCGGAGCGATGATAGCCGCATGTGAAGACTCACTCCCGCTTGTTACTGGGGAAGTGGCTCGCCCAGGGGCGCAAGCGGAGGCTTGGGTGAATCGCGTGTCCTGATTGGGGATCCGATAGAGCCTGTAGTCGGGACCTCTTCTGGGAGGAGATGCAGAAGGAGTCCCAGCGTGCGATCCACTGGGGCCATATCTAGGTCCCTTAATCGCCTGGTACGTAACGTATTCTCATGTCCTTTTTAAAGTATCAGCCCCTCCCTGAAGGGGATCCTGCAAGCCGGGAAACCAGGGTGGTGTAGCAGGTTGGATGGTGGTAGGTACTGTCACCAGGGCTGGCAATTAGGATGCTGGTCCCAATCGTGACGTGACTGGAATCTGGCTGCCATCGTTCCATATGCGACGTGGCTGGGATCTGGTTGCCCCACACTGGCTGAGATGCTCGGGGTGTCGACGAGCCGCCGAAGGTATTGGGTGGCACGGCATTGATGGATTCCCTGGGGATACGGTAGCAAATTACCAGTAGGGTTGCAGGTGGGCCAGCTTGGATTCGGAGCTGCTCACTTTCGGATCCAGAACACACTGTCTGTGTTCACCGTACCACACAGTGTCCGCTCTGGATTGCTAGGTACGTGACCTTAACCCTTAGGCTACTCTAAAATAATTTGCCCCTTACAGCACTCATTCCCATAATACACGCTGCCTTGGTGAGCCTTCTTCATTGGGCACGGAGGGGATTGGAACCTTGATTCTTGCACCATTGGTAGTGTCTCACTCATGTGTTGTAGATCCGTTTAGGCTGACGTAGTGTCTTTGCAGCCTTTGAGAGCCTCGATGAAGTGAGAGGGAGGCAAACGCAGGTTGACAGGTACTGCCTCAGCCAGTCTTCTGACCTTCTGTTCTTGCATACACTGTCTGTGTGCACTGCACCACCTTGTAGCCACTGCAGCAGGCACTGTGGGGGACTGATGCACCATCAGTCAGTGACTTAACAATGTTACACTGCTGTTACAGGAGACCTGCTTGTCGTAGGGAGAGCAGGCCCCATGGATAGTGAGAGCACTATCACAGGCCACTGACGATTCCTGCTAGCTTGAGGATGTAGTCCACTGACGATTCCTGCTAGCTTGAGGATGTAGTAAGGCTGTCAGTGTAGGTTAGGACAAGTTCCTGGAGGGGGTCCTTAAGCCCTTATTAAGAAGGGACCCAGGTAATCAATGCTTGAACAATGCAAGCATTGTGGAACCTGTTTACCTTGGGAAACAGCTAGGTACGTATGACCTGGATGGGCCACAGTTGGGACAGAATAATGGGCCTGGTGGACCTTGGTGGGACCAGTATGGCAAGCATGGAGATGCTGACATAGCGCTCAGGGTTTAGTATGATATAATGGTCCCACTCGGGAATGAAGTCAAGGTCCTTGAGCGTCAGAGGTGCAGAGACAGAGTGCTCGTGATTTCCTTGTGTTATTCAATGGAATAAGGTTGCACTACATGTTATGCTGTAGTGCACAGACCAGCGCTAGCACGGGAGCGTGTGAATGACCCAGTGCAGAGGCGTCTGCCGAGCTTACAGCAGAGACAGCAACGCTCTGACCCCTCGATGAGTGTATCTGCTTCAAGGTGTGGAGGCACAGTGCGCAGAGGCGCCTGCCGGGCTTACAGCAGCGACAACAACGCTCCTCAATGAGTGCATCTGTTCCGAAGTGCGGAGGCACAGTGCACAGAGGCGTCTGCCGGGCTTACAGCAGCGACAGCAACACTCTGACCCCTCGATGAGAGCATCTGCTCGGAGGTGTGGAGGCACAGTGCGCAGAGGCGTCTGCCGGGCTTACGGCAGCGACTGCAAGCACACTTACCCCAAGGAGAGAACCTCGGTGCTCTGCTAATCACTCTTGAAATGCTGTGTGCTAACCAACAGCACAATCATACCAACTGCATTGCGCCAGAGCGCATTGGGGAATGCGCTTCCAGCGCAGTACCATATGTCCGCAGATGGAAGTACCATATGTCCGCAGATGGAATGTGAATCGGTGCCGGCAGAATCGCGTAGGCTCCGTGGCGGAAAACAGTGTAGAGCCAATGCCCCCTTCGCCTTTGCTGGTATCCACGCCGACCAACGGCGCTGCAGGAGGAGCCGTGATCCGAGCTGTAATTTGGTTTCCTCGGGCAGTAAGCATGGCGTTCGGTGGAGAAGAGCTGACCACACTTCGATCTGCGGCGGCCAACCGGGGGAGGCTCATTACCTAAGAACCATCGGCGCCGACGGAGGAGTTTCCCATCCTTTGTGGGGCACGCCTCCGTGCCGAAGATGGTGATCGGCCCCTCCTTCCTGCTGGGAACGGCGCTGACACTGTCGGGAGGAGCCGTTGAAGTCAGCCATTTGGTTGGTTGGCGCCAGCCAATGGCGCCGCAGGGGGAGGAGCCAGAGCCGTGATGTCACCGGCAGGATGGCTGCCTCAGCGCCGAGAGAACCATCGGCGCAGACGGAGGAGGGGCTCCTCCGTCCTGGGGGATGCCTCCGCGCCAGACAAGCCAAGGCGATCAGAGGGGGAGCCGTGATGCAACCGGCAAGATGGCTGCCATGCTGAGACCCTCGTGGCCATCCTGGGCACCTCGTGGCCGGTCAGTAGCTGGAATTCAGGCAGGCAGAATGGTGGGTCCGATGCTGCAGCCGCAGCGTCATGCGAGGGAGAGCTTCTTAGTCTGGATCGAGAAGGCTTCAGGAGAGATGCGTGCGGCATAGCCGGGGGAAGTCCCGGAAGCACATCACAACGGCAGAGCAGCGGCCGTGTATAGCTGAAGGAGGGGGAGCCCCGCTGCCGATCCAGAGAACAGAGGTATGTTAAAAGGCTAGCCGTGGACGGAGGCCTGTTCGGCACGTCCTGGGCTGCCGTGCAGGTTGGGCTTCCTCACAAAGACTGCCGCGCTTTCAAGCCCATTGTCCGGGGGGGCCTACCCCGCTGACTGCTCGAGCATGAACCGCATGCTCACGCTGTTCTAGATAGAGGTATCTAAAGAAACAAGAAGAAAATTTTTAAAAGGATAATACATACATTGTAGATGATAAAATTGGATTTTTTGTGGAGAGTATCAAGGTCCGTCTTGCTGGCAAGGCGGAAGAGTAAAAACTGGTTAGCTAGGGGCGGGCCGGGGGTGGGGCCAGTTGGCTCATGCTCAGAAGGGCAAAGCCCTTCTGAGCTATGGAGAGTACTTCCGTCTCGGCGCCGTCGGATGACGTCACCACCAATTGTGGCTGACTTATCCTGCTTGTCCTAGGAGAAACTGGATTCCGCAAATCTCCCCACCTTCCATCCTGAACCACCAATAATCCAGGGGTACCAAATCCAGCCCTCGAGAGCCTTGGATCATTCTCACGCCTTCCCTAATGAATACGCATGAGAAAAAGCAGCATACAATAGCAGCAATGCATTCATATTCATTGTAGAAATCCTGAAAAGCAGACTGGATTTTGAGGACGAGGTCTGAGGAATCCTGCACTACAGTCCCTTTAATGCTTGGTGCGTTTTTCCTCAATCTCTGTACGCGCAGGTCTCTTCATTAGCTGGTGACTGATAACAAGTCTCCCAGGCGTGTTAAACAGCTGTTTCACTAAGTGGAACCCCGGGCGTCCACCCTGAAGTTTGAGAAATGAGTTCCATACCTGTTTCCTTTTTGGGCCAGACAACCTTCTCATAGACTGTGACAGGGAGGTGCCAGACAGCAGCGTTTATTTTCAGGAGAGCCCTTCCTATTAACCTGTCTGGTGACCCTCACAGCCCCGAGCAAGGGAGGGCCAGCCCAACGCCACTAATACATCCATGTGTCTTACTTAAGGGCAGTAGGGCACGGGCGGCTGCTTTCCAATACCCTGAAGTCAGCTCTTGAGACATACGCAGGATGCTTGATAATCGCCGTCACCTTTGGCCCGTCAATGGACTGGGAGGCGACTGACTCTGGTCCTGGCACATCTCAAACTTGCACTAATCACGCCTTTTGTGAACAGGCTACCGTATGCTCAGCCCAATAGATGCACGCGTATTTTTCGGTATATCTCGTTGCAAAGCCATTTAAACCTGCGATCACCCTTTTTGGAGGGCCCAAATAGATCGTTTCTAATGTGCAGAGATAAAAAAGACTCATTTTAGTTCCCCCTGCTACTGTCTATATGCCAGAGCACAAGAGTGAACTTGCATCTGGTCTCCCGAGGCTGTAAACAGTGGGCCATGCCGGCCGCAGACTGTTAACCCTCTCAGAGCCGTGCAGCCCAGCAGACAGCAGCTAACTAATCCGGTCACGTGAACGAGATGAAGAAAGCGAGTTGGGCTGAGTTTCACAGGGTTTGCAGCCATTTCCCAGGAATTGCTCCCCTCCCCCTCCAAGCCGGCTTGCACAGGGTTTTGCGCTCCTTCCTTGCACCACACTACCTGCCTGAGAAAAGGAGGAGGAGGGGGGCCCGTCTACCCTACTCATTACCCGAGCCTGCTAAAAGAAAGCAAAAGAGCACAGTACCTCTTAGAGAGAGAGAAACTCTGCTTCGGCCACTGCCTGTGCCTGACTTTTTGGGCCGGGAAGGGATCGGTGTGCATGCAACTCGTTTCTCCGGCAGGGCTCACTATGCACTTGCACGTTCCGGGCTGTTGCTGGATTGAGAAGAGCCGGCCCCCTTACAGGACAGCGGTTCCAGCTGCCCTCAGCCACTCTCAGGTTACTGTTTCTTTTTTGTTATGCTTGGGAATGGGGGAGGGGAGGTGTGTCCTGTTCACTGGCCGCCTCCCTAATGACTCAGTCAACAACTGTGAGACGCAGCCTAGTTGCTGCTTGGCTAACGCAGCCCTACACATTCGCAGGCAATGCAGGGCAACATAGCTAAAGGACAGCAGATAAAGGCAAGTAGAACCCAGTCAGCCCAGCCACGCTCTAGGGACAGCAGCGGTAACTTTACTTACTACTACTGAGCATTTGTATAGCGCTACCAGTGGTATGCAGTGCTGCACAGACATATACTTAGAGCTCAGTGCACGGTTTCCTAACATAAGCCTACAGAATAAATTTTGCTCCTTACTCCTGTAACCGTACAATAAGTTGTAAGTAAAACATTAGTGCTAAAATGGGAGAGCATCCCAGAAGTATGGCATATGAGTCTGTCCTAGCAGCAGCAATATCTTGTACATATACAGGGCGGCCCCCAAAAAATGAGAACATCTCGTAAATTAAAAGCTTAAATAGTTTACTTATTTACCTTTTTTAGATATATAATGTCTTTATTTAGACAATTTCTGGTCGCCATCTTTTTTTAAAAAAATTTGTCAATCATTTACATCTGTCTTTTTGAATTTTTAAATAACTTATATGCGACGAGATGTTCTCACTTTTTTTGGGCCACCCCGTATATAAAAAAAATAACCTATGGGCACTTGTGCAGGCGCTGGAATGCCACTCTACATACATGTCGTTGCTATCAGGAAAATTGTGGCTGTGCACAGGGATTTAATATACCTACATTCTGTGCATGTGCTGGAATTCTGTTTTACACATAACATCAATATTATTCTATGTAGAAATATCATTGCACTGTTATGCCAGCAGTCAAAAGTGTTGCACAAAATAAATGGCACAGCCCAGCACTTTGGATTGCTGGTATAACAGTATACAGCGATAGTTCTGCATAGAATAACATTCATACAGATGCCCAAAATAGCATGCTAGCCCTCCCCCCTCCCCCCAGCTTCTCATCCCCTGCCTTTTTTTCTACCCTTCCCCTTCAGTATAGCCAGAAAAAAGTTGTGGGTATTTCATGCGCACAGTAAAGAGAAGAAACAAGCACAAATCCTCACTAACACTGACTGCAGAAGAAGAAAGCAGCCTTCTCGCTCCTCCTCAGACCCAGGATTAAAACCCTTGCACTCGACCTTTGGTGCACTTCGTTACATCTGGGTTTAATAGCTAATAGATCTACTTCACACCTTTCTCTGAAGTGCAAGGTGAGTTACAATCAGGTACAGTAGGTATTTTCCTGTCCCTGGGGGATTTACAGTCTTTCTGCTTGAGGCAACAGAGGATTAAGCGTCTTGTGTAGGATCACAAGGGGCTGTAGTGGAGATGCTGCGCTCGATGGCGATGACACAGTCATGCAATGACAGTACCGGGAGAGCAGCGGCTCCAGACACAGCTGTGTGGGCCATAACTCCCAATGCCGATATCGGAGGCTCCACCAAGGAATGGACCTTGGAGGCGTCCCCAAACCCCTATGTGGCTTTGGAGGGTGACGCCTTCCGCTGGGATTGCTTCGATTAAATGATCTGCATCGGAATGCGATAAATGACGGTGCCGATGCTGAAGCAGAGACCAACCTGGAAGTTGAGGATCTCCATGCTGAGGCTGATGTCTTTTTCTTAAGCACTGGTAACTCCGAGTGATGCTTTCCTTTGCTGGTGAGGACTTGGAAAGACTTAGGAGTCAATGCCCCCGAGGAGTCCACCGAGGGAGCTGAGTTTGTAGGAAACAGCTTAGACTTCTGTTTGTCCTGGCTCTTTCTACCGAGAAGTCATGTGGCAACTGGATGGCAAGAATCAACATCGTGGTCTGGGCCTAAACATTTTAGGCACTAGGAATGCTCATCAGTGATCGAAATTGTGCTGGAATACTTGGAGCATTTTTTTGAAACCACTCCGGGGCTTCTCCATATTAGGGAATAATACAGAGGCAAAATCGAACTGGGCAATGGTGCCCGATGAGGCCGTAGGCTTCAAACAAAGTTTGTGAGAAAACTGAAAATAAAGTAAAAATTATGTAAAATAAAAATTAAAAAAATGGGGAACTGGAATTGACAGGGAGTCGAGTCAGTCAACGGGAAGTCTGTAGAAGCGGCTGACAGGGACATGGTCCCGATAGCTCCACGGAAAAAAGATGACTGAGGAGGCCGGGAGGGAAGGCAGGAAGGCAGCCGCACATGTGTGGAGGAACGCTCCCAAAAGCATTCCTATTGGATGCTGGGGAATGTTTCTGCGCTGGGCTCTGTCAGTGCCGATGTCACCCATATGTGAAGACTGATTCCTGCTTGTTCCTGGAGTTAGCTTTCTACCTCTAAGGCAAAGCCTGCGTGCTCTTGTGCCAGATTTTAAATGTATTCTGCTAGAATGTTATCTGTGGTGAGGGGGAAGAGAAGAAGGGGCAGCTTAGTTCCAGGTTTGGAGGAGGGCAGAGGAGAGTCATTACCGTGCGCCCCCCCCCCCCCACCTATCCATCCTATGACAACACTATCACTTCCGAGCAGACAAATTGACAGAGAACTAGCAACAGTGTTGCATTTCCCCCCTATTGTGCAAAATATAAAGATAATGGGTGTAAATTTTGAAAAGCAACATCAATTCGTTTATAAACCTGCTGCGCTAAACCTGAACTGTTTTTTCTTTCCCACTTGCCTTTCACGTAGCTGCAGAACCAAGGGCTACCGTTTCCACAGCACTGCCCTCGTTCAGCACATCCGGGATTCTTCCTCCGCTGGAGCGCTTGTGCAGATGTCATAGAGAGATTACTGCAGCTTTTCACCAAATCACTTTCCCAGGCCCCTGCTTCTAGGCTTCCAGATAATACCATTTCCTGCTCCTCAGCTGGACCTCATATCTTATAAGATGAAGTGCCTATGGCGCTTTAAAAACTGGGCAACTAAGCGTACTCATTGTCTATGCAGGGGGTTGCAAAATTACCCTGGAAGTGTCATCCTTGTGCAATGGGCATGAGTCTCTCTGCTTTCACAGTAGTCTCGGGGAGTGAACTGGGGATCTTCCAACCAGTGGTGCCAAGAGCCTGGCCCCTCATTATACCCTTTTATTCCATTTCCCCACAATGACCTTAAAGTACCTGCAAACTTTCTGCTATGAAAGTCTCTGTAAAACAGAATAAAATATGCTCTTATTATATAAAGAGGAACTATCTGAGGAATCTGCAAGCTCGGTGGCGGAGTCGTGCATCGAGGATTGTGGAAGCTGTGGTAGTAAGATATCGTTCACACACTCAGCTGCTCAGTGCTAGACCACACTCGTGCGTCACCTTCTTTGTAACCCCAAAATACTTTGAATCTGATCTTGCAACTAAAACTTATTTATTTGCATTGACTGAGGGCCTTAATGTGACTAATTCAGCTGCTGTTTCCCTCCTAGAAATGCCCTAAAATGGCTTTGTGAGGGTACATCCTGTTCATCTTGCTATAGAAAGTTTGATTTAGATCCATTACCACCAGAAGCAGACCAGCTAAAGTTGGCCAAACTGAATAAAGCCACCACCTTAAGCAGTTTCAAAAGGAACAAATGCAGCACCTATGATATTCATGCAGATCCCATCTTCCTTTTTTCTTTCTTTCAAATCATTATTCTGACAATCTAACAATACACTCAGCAGGTCACAATAAAACATCAGAAAACATTCACTTTTTAGCAGAACACGACAAAGAAGTGCAAGACATGCCCACAACAACCTGTTATTATAGTGGATTCTTTAATCCTGTGATTCGAGTTCTAACCAAGAAGCTAGGAATCATGCCGGTATCGGTGCAAGATGTAAGCTGTTTCAAAGAAGGTAGTCCTTTGTAGGATTTGCGAAGTCAAGTCTAGTAGGTCCAAAATTTGCAAAAAATTAAGAAATATCGTAGGTATAGTTCCAGGAGCTTCAATCGCAACTGGTTTTCTTCCAAAACCTTTCAACTTCAATCTGAAGGTCTCTATGTTTTCTCAATTTTTCTCGTTCTTTGTCCTCATACCAGGGAAGAGGAGCACTGAAAGCACATTTGGGCTTTCCCACTCTCAGACTTGCAGACTGCCTCAAAAAGGCAACATCCCCCCCACCCCCCACCACATTCCCCAGATTGATGACTGAGGTTCATCTCCTTGCTCACTCTTTGTAATGACCCAGCGGCACACAACTACATAATAGTGACCACTGATTTCTAAATAAAACACTCTGACCAGGGAAGGGGGGGGGGGGGGCAGGAGCTGTAGGATTTGTCTAATCTCTGTGTTTTGACATAAGCAGGGCCAGCACCAGAGTTGGTTCAAGATGTTAGTGCTCTAGGCAAAACTTAAGCTTATGCTGCCTGGCTGTCAGAATCTATTTGTTTAGCTTTGAATGCCCTGTTTGTTGCTGCTGCCCTAGGTGACCGCCTAGTTTGCCCGATGGTTGGGCTGGCCCTGATCATGAGAGTCTCCACCCTAGTAACTGGCATCATATTCAGCCCATTTATGTGATAAAATTTAGTTAGGTTCAGAATATTGCACAAGTTTTTGCTTCTGATTTAAACCGTAAGAACAAGTAAATAAGGTTTTATATGGTGCATTTTAAATAATTTAAATGAGTATAAAAATAAAGAAGAGAGGTTATTTTGAATACATTAGCAGTAGAAAACCTGCCAGTTAGGATAGCCATTAGATGATCGGTTTGTAAAAGGTGCACTAGATAAGACCACAGCAGGTAAAGAGTAGTTACTCACCTGTAACAGGTGTTCTCCAGGAGCAGCAGGAATCAGTCCTCACTTATGGGTGACGTCGGCACCGACGGAGCCCTCGCGGAGCAATTTTCCCCAGCTTTCGCAGAAAGCCTTTGGGAATTGCAGCGCGCATGCGCGGTCCCCTTCCTGCCCAGGGATGCCATCTTGCTCAGTCTGATGACATAGCGGAAAGACAGCAAAAAAGTTAGCAAAGCTATGCAAAAAAAATGACTGCAACTCCAAGGGGAGGAGGGAAGGTAGTGAGGACTGATTCCTGCTGCTCCTGGAGAACACCTGTTACAGGTGAGTAACTACTCTTTCTCCAGGACCAAGCAGGAAGTCAGTCCTCACTTATGGGACTCCCAAGCTTAAGGCTACCGGAGACCTCAAGCCTAAAGAGCTCCCCCAAGCTCAACAGTACTGTGGGAGGAATCTTCTCTGAATACGAATCCGGCCGGTAGCCCAACACCAGGGCCGGAGGGTAGGAGTTGCCTAAACCTCAAAGAGATTGTGGAGGACTGCCTGACCGAAAGCACTGTCCCTGCGGGACTCCCTCTCCAGGCAGTAATGAGCCGCAAAGGTCTGGCTTGTAGACCAAGTAGCGGCCCGGCAGATGTCTGCCAATGGAACAGAGCGAAGATGAGCCACGGACGCAGCCTTCGCCCGGACACGATGAGCCGTGACACGACTCTCCAAGGAGAGGCCGGCTGCCCCGTAAGCCCAGGCGATACAGTCAGCCACCCAGATGGACAGGGTACGTTTAGAGACAGGTACCCCCATCCGATTGGGGTCAAAAGATACGAAAAGCTGGACAGCTTTTCTATGCTCTCGTGTACGATCAAGGTAGAAGGACAAGGCTCTTCGACAGTCCAGGGTATGCAGAACAGACTCAGCTCGGCTGGTATGCGGCCTGGGAAAGAAGGTCGGAAGAACCACCTCCTGGTTGATGTGAAAGTGGGAGACCACCTTTGGAAGAAACTTAGGGTGGGTCCTCAGGACTACCCTATTCCTGTAGAACCTAGTGTACGGGGGCTCCGACACTAGGGCTTGTAGCTCACTTACGCGCCTCGCGGAAGTAAGGGCTACCAAGAAGAGAGTTTTCCAGGAGAGGAAACGAAGAGGGCAGGTAGCCATGAGTTCAAAAGGCGGACAGGTAAGCCTTTGCAGAACCACACTGAGGTCCCAGTCAGGGGCTGGAGGGCGCAGCGGAGGTTTGAGCAGAAGGAGGCCTCTAAGAAAGCGCGCCACCAAGGGGTGCAAGGAGAGAGGCTGGCCTTCCACCGGTGAATGGTGCACGGAGAGAGCACTGAGGTGGACTCTGACAGAGTTGGATTTGAGGCCTAGATCGGAGAGGTGAAGCAAATACTGCAGTACCACCGATACTAAACAGGCGAAGGGGTCCTCAGATCGCTGAGCACACCAGACCGAGAAGCGATGCCATTTGAGGGCGTAAGACTTCCGGGTGGAAGGACGCCGAGATGCTAGGATGACGGCTTCCACCTCCGGGGGTAGCAGAAGCGGAGCTAGGACTACCCTTTCAGCAGCCAGGCCATCAAGTGCAGGGCCCGGAGGTTGGGGTGCAGAAGAGTACCCTGAATCCTGGGTCAGGAGATCGGGCCGAAACCCCAGAGGAAGAGGGGTGTCCACTGCTAGCTGTAGAAGCAGAGGGAACCACGGTTGTCTCGGCCACCGGGGCGCTACCAGGATCACGGAGGCCCTGTCCTGGACAACTTTGAACAATGTCCGGGACACAAGTGGTGTGGGAGGGAAGGCATACAGCAGACCCCTGGACCACGAGATGAGGAAAGCATCCGGCGCTACTCTGAGCGGATGCGGGTGCCGGGAGCAGAACCTGGGAAGCTGCCGGTTCAGGGGACTGGCAAAGAGATCCACGGTGGGAGAGCCCCACCGGCGGAAGAGCTGTTGGACCACTGCGGGGTTCAACCTCCATTCGTGCGGCTGCAGAATCCGGCTCAGTTTGTCCGCCAGGCAATTGTCCTGCCCTGGCAGGTAAACCGCCTTGAGGAGGATGTCGTGACCGACTGCCCAGGAGCACAGTCTCCGAGCCTCCTGGCATAGAAGGAGGGAGCCCGTGCCTCCCTGTTTGTTCACGTAGAACATTGCAACCTGATTGTCCGTCTGCACCAGTACGGACTGACAAACCGTGAGGTGAGAGAAGGCCCGCAGAGCTAGGCGGATCGCCCGGAGCTCCAGGAAGTTTATCTGCTGGGCGGCTTCCCAAGGTGTCCAGAGGCCTTGAATGCATGCGTTGAGTGGCCCGAGTAACCTCTGGAGCCGACGACGCCCGGATGAGCCAGTCGTCCAGGTATGGAAAGACGAAGAGGCCTTGAAGCCTCAGGAAGGCTGCCACCACTGCCAGGCACTTCGTGAGCGGAGGACAGTCCAAAGGGCAGTATGCGGTACTGATAATGATTCCCTGCCACCACAAATCTTAGATATTGCCGGTGGTCCGGATGAATAAGGATGTGTGTATAAGCATCCTTTAGATCCAAGGAGCATAGCCAATCTCCCTGCTGGAGGTAGGGCAGTAGGGTTCCAAGGGTAAGCATCTTGAACTTTTCCCGCTGCAGGAACTTGTTGAGGTTGCGTAGGTCCAGAATGGGTCTGAGGCCTCCTGTTCTCTTTGGAATCAGGAAGTATCTCGAGTAAAACCCGTGACCCCACAGGTGTTGGGGCACTGGCTCCACAGCCCGTTCTTGAAGCAGCCCTTGCAGCTCCTGAAGGAGTAAGTCCCTGTGCAGAGGGGGTCTGGGAGGCTCCCCTGGAAAGTAGGGGGGAGGCACCTGGTGAAAATGTAGGAGATAGCCCCTTCGAACCACCTGCAGCACCCAGGAATCGGATGTTATGGCTGACCACCTGTGGGCAAAGTGGGTCAGCCGGCCCCCCGTGCTGGGCGAAGGCCCTTGAGGGGGAGAGGCTATGCGGGCATAGTCAAAAAACCCCACCCTGCTGGGCCGGGGCCTGCGTAGCGGGCTTGGGGGCTTTCTGCCTCCGGGATCCGTTACCCTGCCCCTTAGGCTGCTGCCCCTGACGGGGGGTTGCTGACTGATATTGTGGGTGGTGTTGCTTATAAGCAAACACCTTCCTCGGGTAAAAAAGCTTTTTCCCCGAGCCCTTCTTCTTCTGTGAAGGGGCAGAGGTCTTTCTGGAAAGGCGAGTCCTGGTGAGGATCTCCGACTCGAGCTCCGCCGCCTTTTCGGCCATGGGTTTGCCGAAGAGGTTTTCACCTCTGCAAGGAACATCGACCAACTTGTCCTGCACCCACGGCTCGAGGTTGGACGACTGAAGCCACGCCTGGCGGCGAGCCCCGATGCCGGCTCCGGCCACCCGAGCCGATGCTTCGAAGCCATCGTAGGCCGCTCAAGAAATGAACTTAGAACACTCTCGAATCCCTGTGGACAAGGCCTGGAACCGCTGCAAAGGTTCCTCGGAGAGACCGGCCGAGAACTCCGCAATTTCTTTCGCCAGGTCTCGAAGATACATGCCCATATACAGCTGATATGTCTGGACTCGACAAGCAAGCATAGAGCCCTGGAAGCACTTTCTACCGAGGGCATCCAGGTTCCGGGCCTCCTTACTCGGAGGTACCGAGGAGTGCATCTTTTGACTCTTAAGCCGATGCATGGCCGATTCCACCACCATAGAATGGTGTGGTAGTTACGCCTTCTGGAACCCGGGGCTCTTGCGGACTCGATACATGGAATCTACCCGCTTGCTCAACACCGGCGTCGAGGCCGGGCTCTCCCACATGCGGAAGAGAAGTCGCTCCAGCATTGGGGGAACCGGTACAGTAAAGGCCTCCTTCGGGGGGGAGTCTTATTGAAGGGCCTCGAGCTCTTCGGCTCGAGGTTCCTCCTCCGGATCCGCGGGGAAGGCCAAAGCCCTGGCCATATCCCTCACGAAATCTGAGAACCGGGTATCCTCCGGGGGGGACCGCCTCCGAGGCTCCGACTCGGGCTAGTCAGAGGGGACGCACCGAGTCTGAAACGAACCGGATGACTCGTCCTCCTCCGTGTCCCAGCCCGATTCCACCGAGGAGGAATCGAGCTCCGTGCGGGCGGGGGCCGGAGACCTCCGCCCCGACGCCGAGGCCGGCATCGAGGACCTCGGTCCCGAACGGGAAGCTGAGGGAGACCTAGGTCGAGGATCGACTCGAGCTCGTATGGACTCGAGGATCGACTCGGCCTCCGGGGTCGACTTGGGCGTCGACGTCCCAGTGGTCGGGGCAGATGCACTGGTGAGGCCGGTGATCAATGCCCGCTGCTGGTCCATGAAGGCAGCGATACTGAGCTCCAAGGTCGTCAGTCTGAGACCAAGCTCAGAAGACCCAGCAGCCGCCGACTCGGGCCCCGACGGCGGTTCTCTCGGGGGAGAGTCCAGGAGGACTATAGCACTCACATGTCCAGACGACTCCATCTCAAGACGAGGAAGCTTCACCGGCCTCTCCGAGGACCCGGGGCATCTGATGGGGCTGAGCAACCTGGCCCTCGAGGGACCAGGCGCGTCCTCCGACACCACCCTCGCGGGCCTCTTCTCCCGACGGTACTCCCGGCCGGGGGACCCTCGCTCGGAAGAACTCTGACGATGCTCGGAGCCGGAGCCACGAGACGTCGAGGCCTCTGACGAGGTCCGGACGCGGAGTCAGAGAAGATTCTATCCCTTTGCGACTGCCGACTCCTTAGTGATCACACTTTTTAAACCCGCTGGCAGCCATCGGGGGAAAAAGGGCCCCTGCAAGGTCGAAAGACCGCGCTGCCAGGGAAGAAGGAGAAACAGGCGGGAACGCCAGTTGGAGAGAAAAAAAGAAAATAAAAACTGTGAACAGGCCCCTTATGCGAGGCCCGGTGGGAAGAGGACACACGAACCGAGAAAATAACAGAATAAACTAAAGAAATCAACTTTTTCAGCGGCGACAACAAACTACGTCTGTAGGGCTCCGCGGAAAAAAGGAGACTGAGCAAGATGGCATCCCTGGGCGGGAAGGGGACCGCGCATGCACGCTGCAATTCCCAAAGGCTTTCTGCGAAAGCTGGGAAAAATTGCTCCGCGAGGGCTCAGTCGGCGCCGACGTCACCCATAAGTGAGGACTGACTTCCTGCTTGGTCCTGGAGAAACCCAGGAATTTCTTTGCATGAGGTTTTACTACAGAAGATGTTGGGGGAGAGGAAGACAGCAATTCCCAAAAGAGCCATATCTGAAAAATTGACTCAAACAGAATTTGGAACAAATCGATACACATCAAAAAATCCTCAGGGCAGCCACCCAAGAGTTCCAAAGGAGCTTGAATAAGACATTGCATGTTTCCTAACAACAGTATGCAACCTAATACTAAAACAGTTTACAGAGGAAATGGAAAGACTGGAAATATAATACACAAATTTATGAAGGACTTCAGGAGTGAGGAAGGGAACTGAAAAGCGGGAGTCTAACTTCCGAGCAGAAGAGTAGCCTAGTAGAGTAGGATTAGGGTTTAAATCCCACTAGCACTTCTTGTGATCGTGGAAAAGTCCCTTACCCCTCTTCTGACTCAGGGGCTGATACAGTAAGTGCTGTGGTTTATTCTTCATTTTATCGTATTAATATTACTCCAGATGCAGAAGAAATGTTAGTGCAGAAAAATCAGCATAAAACCACTGTGCTAAAGGGTAGTGCAGTGGGCTTGCAAAACAGATGCAAATCACAAGAATAAAAAATGCTCTCAATGTAAAAAAGAGCACTAAAATCTAGCACAGTTTTTACTCCTCTTGTAGCACTGAATCTTTATGCCAACTCATAGCTGTCATGAACATACAGCATGGGAACCAAAGATCCCTGGTGGCCCAAGTGGCCCCATAAAATACGTCCCTAGTGGCCATGGGGGCTACTGCACCCTCCCCTTGACTTTACAAATACAGCATCTGGTGGTCCAAGAGGGTCTCCCTCCCAGACCCCCTAAAGAGCCCGACCCATTCAAGCACCTCCAGAATTTGGGAGGGAGACGAGATACCCACTCGCTCCTGCCTCCTATGCTGACCCTCACTGTGCATTGGAACACACCACTGGCTAATCCTTAGCGTGTGCGTCCCAAGGCCATTTTGCAAGATGGCAGCACCGGAGGCGGAAGCAAGTGGGCGTTGCTCCTTCCAACTTTCTGAGATGCTTGGGGGGAAGTTCAAGATGATGCTACAGCCTCTCTGATTTGAGGGCCTTCCTGATCAGAATGACTGGGCCAAGGAAATTTTGTGGAGTGGGAGTGGGGGTGGGGAAGGAAAAAGGAGTCTGGCAGGATCTCCCTTCCTGTCAGTGTATGAGCCAAGCCCTGCACACCAACTGGCAGGGAGATCTTTGCTCACAATGCAAAAAACAGCCGCATATTGCTGCAGTAGTGTGCATGGTCTTTTTCTGACTGCACCGTTTTTAATGCAGAGGTAATCTGCATGATATTAGTTTACTACATCGGAAGTAAATTCTTTTGCAGCATATGCATTAGCACACTATGCGTCAAAGCTTAGCGTGGCGTTCTAACACAGTGCTTAATTTATTGAGACCTTAGATTGTAAACCCTCGGAGGACAGGAATATACCTAGGGCAACTGAATGCACTAAAAAAAAAAACTGTAACGCTAAATGCAAACTCCATCCCTTTCCTCTAATAAAAGAAAAATGAAATCACTAGTCACTGTATTTCTTTAAAACCGATATACTCCTTCCATGAAGTTTCATCTTTTCAAAGCAGTTCACAGAGTAAAAACTCATAGGTGTCAATATTCCGCTACTGGACCAAAAACGTTTTTTAAAAATCCAGGTATTGACTGGCAGTATACAGATAGTGGCTGCTACTGAATCTCCAGATAGAGCGGACAGTGCCAGCAGTGATCTTCAGCCGCTATCCGGATAGCCAGTCCATTTTTTGCTGGTCTCAGTTATGCAGCTATTCTCTGGATAGCGATGCCAAAAAATCATCATATCAGACGAATGCCAGCTCCAGTTCCTCTGTGCAAGGGTCCTTCTCTGTCTCCGTCTCGATGGGAGAGCACCCTAGCCATGTCTGCACAAAGTCGAGGAAGGCAACATCCTCTGGCAGAGAACAGCATCGGGATGCCGGGGGGATTGGTCTGAAGATACATCTCAGTGGTGCCGAGTGTCTGGGAACTCCTCATCTTCGGTCTCCCAATCAGACTGGAAGTCCAAGGTTGATTTCAAGGCTTTGCGGTAACTGTAGTTGAGGTCTGAGCCGAGGGGCCTCCAGAGGACATACAGACAGAGCCACATGCACTTGCCAGAGAGGACCCATGAACCAAGGAACAGGACTGGGACCTCGTCCAATGCGTCTCTCAAGGTCGGTGGTGCTCGAGAATTGGCTCAATGTCCAAAGAGGCCCTCAATGTTGAGAGTCCTGTTGTCAGGCAGATGAACTAGACAAACTGGACATGAATGCCCACTGCTGGGCCACGAGGGTGGAGATACTGTGCTCTAAGGCTGCCATTCTGGTCTTCATGCCAGCTGGTTCTGCAGCCTTTGATATGGATGCCGAGGGGTTTGGGTCCGGCGTAGGTTCCATCAAGAGGGAGTCCTCGACGATGATGGCCTCAGGTGTCCAAGGCCGGTCATTGGGTACCGATGACTCCTCTTGGAGCAGCCTGCTCCAACTCCTTCAACTCATGCAAGGGACTGCAGGGCCTGGAATGGTATTTTCCTCGAGGAGTTTGACTTCTTGAGTTCCACCTCCAGGGATTTCCTTTTGGAGGAACCATGGCCGCTGGACTCCGAGGTGGCCCAGATTTCGCGGGACACTGAAGTACTGGAGAGGACCTGGAGCAGAGTGTCGCCGGAGATCCTGGTGCGGAATCAGACTTTTGGAAAACTTTTTCCTGCTGCTGGCTCTTAAAGGCCTTTGAGGTCATGGTCTGCAAAGTTTGCAGTCTGAGTCATTGTGTTCCAGACCAAGGCACTGGAGAGAGGTAGCGGACCTCATGCACCACCTAGATAGGATCATAGATAGTGCTGGGGAGGAGTCTGCTGTCTTGGTACATGTTGGTACCAATGACATAGGAAAATGTGGTAGGGAAGTTCTGGAGGCTAAATTTAAGCTTTTAGGTAGGAAGTTGAAATCCAGAACTTCCAGGATAGCGTTCTCCGAAATGCTTCCTGTTCCACGTGCAGGACCCAAAAGACAGGCAGAGCTCCGGAGTCTCAATGCGTGGATTAGACAATGGTGCAAGATTGAGGGTTTTGGATTTGTTAGGAACTGGGGAACATTCTGGGGAAAGGGGGGCTCTTCCGAAGGGATGGGCTTCACCTTAATCAGGATGTGACCAGACTGCTGGCATTAACCTTTAAAAAAGAGATAGAGAAGCTTTTAAACTAGAAAATAGGGGAAAGCCGACAGTCACCCAGGAGTGCATGGTTCGGACGAAGGTATCCTTGAAGGATACTACCAAAAGCAGTGAGGTTCCAAAAGGGAGTAGAGTAGCCCAAATGCCCTTGAGTAAGGAGCAGTCAGAGCATAAAGATTCCAAATTACCCCTGCCTACCAATAGCCAGATTAATATGAATAAAATACAGTCTCTAAAATGCTTGTATGCCAATGCTAGAAGTCTAAACAATAAGATGGGAGAGTTAGAATATATAGCACAAAATGAGAGGTTAGATATGATTGCACTCTCAGAAACATGGTGGAAGGAGGATAACCAGTGGGACACTGTGATACCTGGATACAAACTATATCGTAATGATAGAGCTGATCAAATTGGTGGAAGGGTTGCGCTCTATGTTAGAGAGGGCATTGAGTCAGAAAGGATTAAAGTTTTGCAGGGAACAAAATTTGCTGTAGAATCTCTATGGATTGAAATTCCATTTATGAAGGGGAAGGTGATGGCAGTGGGAGTATACTATCGACCGCCTGGCCAGAATGAACAAATGGATGATGAAATGCTCAAAGAAATCAAGGAAGCTAACAAAAGTCACAACAGAGTAGTAATAATGGGTGATTTCAATTACCCCGGTATCGACTGGGTCAGTGTCACAGCAGGACAAGCTAAAGAGATAAAGTTTCTAGATGGAATAAATGACTGCTTCTTGGAGCAGCTGGTTCATGAACCGACCAGAGGGGAAGCCATACTGGACCTAGTCCTTAGTGGAACGCCAGATCTGGTGCAAGAAATAAGGGTGTTGGGACCACTTGGCAATAGTGATCATAGTATGATCATGTTTGATTTAATTAGTGGAGGACAGATAGTAAAGGCATCCACAGTACTACCTTTTAACTTTCAAAAGGGAGACTATGATAGAATGAGGAATATAGTTAGGAAAAAACTAAAAGGAGCGGTTCCAAAGGTTAAAGACTTACAGCAAGCTTGGGTGTTATTTAAAAATACTATCCTCGAAGCCCAGACCAGCTGTACTCCACGCATTAAGAAAAGTGGAAGAAAGTCCAAAAAACTGCCAGCATGGTTTAAAGGTGAGGTCAGAGAGGCTGTTGCTGCCAAAAAAGCAACCTTCAGGAAATGGAAAAAAGAGCCAAATGATGAAAACTGGAAACAGCACAAGCACTGGCAAGTTAAATGCAAAGCATTGATAAGGCAGGCAAAGCGGGAATTTGAGAAGAAACTTGCTACGGAAGCAAAAACACGAAATAAAGACTTTTTCAAGTACATTCGTAGCAAAAGGCCTGTGAGAGAGTCAATTGGACCATTAGATGATAGAGGGGTAAAAGGGGCAGTAAGAGGAAACAAGGCTATAGCAGAGAGACTGAATGAATTCTTTGCTTCAGTCTTTACTGAGGAAGATGTAGGGATGTTACCCAAGACTGAAGTGGTATTTAAAGGTGATACTGCAGAGGAATTGAGAGAAATATCGCTACACCGGGAAGATATATTACAACTATTTGATAAACTGAATAGTAGCAAATCACCTGGACCGGATGGTATACATCCCAGAGTGTTGAAAGAACTGAAATATGAGATTGCAGACCTGCTATTGGTAATCTGTGAACTTTCATTAAAATCATCTGTAATACCTGAAGATTGGAGGGTCGCCAACGTAACACCAATTTTTAAAAAGGGTTCCAGGGGTGACCCGGGAAATTACAGACCGGTGAGCCTGACGTCAGTACCAGGGAAAATGGTAGAAACCATCATAAAGAACAAAATTACACAGCATGTAGATAGTCATGGCCTAATGGGAGACAGCCAACATGGCTTTAGACAAGGAAGATCTTGTCTTACTAATCTGATATGTTTTTTTGAAGGTGTGCATAAACAGGTAGACAAAGGTGAGTCGGTTGATATAGTGTATCTGGACTTTCAGAAAGCTTTTGATAAAGTCCCCCATCAGAGACTTTTGGCGAAGCTAAAAAGTCATGGGATAGGAGGCAGTGTACTATTGTGGATCGGGAACTGGTTAAAAGATAGAAAGCAGAGGGTAGGGCTAAATGGCCAATATTCCCAATGGAAAAAGGTGAATAGTGGAGTACCCCAGGGATCTGTACTGGGTCCGCTGCTTTTTGACATATTCATAAATGACCTGGAAAAGGGAATAACTAGTGAGGTTATCAAATTTGCAGATGACACAAAACTGTTTAAAGTTGTTAAAACCCAAGAGGATTGTGGAAAACTGCAGGAGGATCTGGATAAACTGGAAGACTGGGCATCCAAATGGCAGATGAAATTTAATGTGGACAAGTGCAAAGTTATGCACCTAGGAAAGAACAACCCACACTATAGTTACACGATGCAAGGCTCCACATTAGAAACCACCACCCAGGAAAAAGATTTAGGAGTCATTGTGGATACCATGTTAAAACCCTCCGCCCAGTGTGCAGCGGCAGCCAAGAAAGCAAATAGAATGCTAGGTATCATAAGGAAAGGGATGGAGAACAAAACAAAGGATATTATAATGCCTCTGTATCGCTCCATGGTACGACCGCACCTTGAATATTGTGTGCAATTCTGGTCACCGTACCTTAAAAAGAACATAGCGTTATTAGAAAAAGTGCAGAGAAGAGCCACCAAATTGGTGAAGGGGATGGAAGGCTACTCCTATGAAGAGAGGCTAAGAAGGTTAGGGCTCTTTAGCCTGGAGAAGAGACGGCTGAGTGGAGATATGATAGAGGTCTATAAATTAATGAATGGAGTGGAACGGATAAACGTGGATCAATTGTTTACGCTATCAGAGTATAGAAAGACTAGGGGACATGTAATGAAGCTACAGGGTAAACTATTTAAGACAAATAAGAGAAAATATTTTTTCACTCAACGTGTAATCAAACTCTGGAATCTGTTACCGGAGGATGTAGTAAGGGCTGTTAGTATAGCTGGGTTTAAAAAAGGTTTGGACAAGTTCCTGGAGGAAAGGTCCATAAACCACTATTAAAAAGGGACCCAGGATATCAATGCTTGACCCAGTACAAGCATTGTGGAACCTGTGTCTTTTGGGGATATTGCTAGGTACGTATAACCTAGATTGGCCACTGTTGGAAACAGGATACTGGGCTTGATGGACCTCGGTCTGACCCAGTATGGCATGTCTTATGTTCTTAGAGAGCAGTCATGGGTATCGGTGAGGGACATCATCTTGCTGCCCTGACTGCACTTCTTGAAGTCACTGGAGGCCAGGCCTTTGGCTGAAAAAAGGTGTGAACGCCAGTTAAGGGATACCTCAAAGGAAAGGAACGAAGCCAAGGAGCGACGCAGAGGCAAGCTTGCTCAGGGGTGGGAAAGGAACCAGTATGCAAACCAGACAGAAAGGTATCAAAAAAACACACTTTTTCCAGGGGAAACTGGACAGACATCCAGAGGGCTCTGCAGAAAAAAGGAGACCGAGGCAAGATGGCACCATTGGGTAGAAAGGGGACCATGTGTCTTTTGGGGAAACTGCTAGGTACGTATGACCTAGATTGGCTACTGTTGGAAACAGGATACTGGGCTTGATGGACCTTGGTCTGACCCAGTATGGCATATCTTATGTTCTTATGTACATGCGTGGTGCATCTCCAAAAGGCTTTCTTTCAAAGCTGGGAAGATGCTTCCGCCCGGGCTCCGTCGGCGCTGACATCACCCTTATGTGAGAACTGATTTCCTGCTTGTTCCTGGAGAATCCACATTTTCTCTTGAACCACTTGCAAATGTATTACAAATCAACCAGTCCAAATATGTTTACAGTACAGGGCTGTAAGTCACAAAAATACCTATAGAACAGTTGCTTTCTAACTGCACCGTGTTCTTGTCCACTGAAATAGCTCGGAAAGCCCGGAAAACCCAGGTTTTATATTCTTTTTCTCCGCTTGTTTGCTAGGTTAGTGGTTTAATATTTCTTTTTTTTTAGATATATTTTTGTTAACTTCGAGAAATTATGTACAGCATCTGTACAGTCAATAGCATAAGCAATTGGACATTGTCCCAAATTATATATCCACATATACCATTAGCATCCGATGCCCCGATTAGTTCTCACTTCACAGACCAGCCTTTTCACAATTCCCACACATTCCTTCAAGCATTTCTCTCCCCCTCCTCCTCATGACCGCGTACTGAAACTGGAACTGGGACCATAAATACAAATATCGCTTCCATCAAGGATGAGTCAGGTGCTACTTGTAGGCTTGCTTCTCCACCAGTGCCCAGTTTAATATTTCTTTTGCAAAAAAAAAAAAAAGATGCAGGCATGGGGGAACCTATCTAGATAGCTGCACTAAGAGGAAATGCTCACGTGGACCCCTTTTGTGAGTCATCTAAATGCTGGGGAGCATCACTTCCTTCATTTGCATTTGAAGAAACTGCATTTACAGGAACAGTATTCTGTACGCCGGTAAAAACAGCTTGCTCAATTAAAAGAGGGAAAAAAACCCTTAAAGAGATGGGGATGCAGGGACAAATGCTAAGTTGTTTCTTTTTTTTTGGTTTGGTTATCTTGTGTGTATCTCCTCCAGTCTGCATCACCAGGGATTTTGAAGAATGGCTTATCTAAGAGCAACACCGAGCTCCATGGAATGTAGCGATAAGCTGTCTCAAGACTCGGTCACAAGCTGAGAAACATTAAGCCCTAAAATCGCTTCTAAACAAATGCTTTATTCAAAAATCAAAAAGGTGACAGATAGGGAGTTGGAGGCAGCCCAATAAACTCAAATCTGTTTTCTGCCTCACCTGCAGTAGATGCACAGAGAATGTAATGGGGCACCGAGGACCTATACAGCATTAGCAATTAAGGTAAGGTTACCAGTTGAACCTGATCAATTAGGGATGCCAGGAGAGGAAAGGGGCGGGGCATTTTCTACAAGTGCCATCAAGCCCATAGCCCCTTTCCATGTTGCTTGTCCAAAACTGAAAAGAAAAGTCAAGGCTGTTACCCTTCTCTGTGGGATCAGTGCAGGACCTTAACTAGATTCAAAGAAATTTAAATTAAATTATTTCTCTCCCTTCTGATACCAGTTCAAGGTGGGTTACAATAAATAAACCTAATCAGTGTAATCATAATGACATCTTACAATTTATGGTCATTAAAACAATATCATAATAAAAAAGCTAATTGCATAATCCCATGAATGTCAAATAAAACCAACCATTTTTGTAATCCCTTAAATAAAATAAATAATTACAACCATAAGAGACACAGGAATAGAATTATATCTCAACAATAAACGTACAGTTCTTAGATTTTGGCTGAGTATGTTCTAAATAGCCAAATTTGTCATTGGTGTCTGAAACTCATATAGTTATATTAACACTTAATATCCACCAGTAGCGTTCCATGTACATGGGGCTTTTATAGGTTAGTAGTTTCTTGTATGTACTTTTATGATGAAATCCTTAGGAAGACAATGTTTACCAGTCTCCAATACGAATGATCGTTGGGCAGCTGAATAATAAATCAACATTTTGGTCATTTATTATGGGGCAAATACATTATGGATTTTAAAAGCCACAGTTAATAATTTAACATCATTCTAGATGAATTGGCAACCAGTGTAACATGATCAAAAACGGAATTGTCCTCTCTCATCTCCTACCCCTAAACCATGTTGGTGCAATATTTTGTACCATCTTCTTCCTAGCCATTTGTCTTGATATTATTCCCACATAAACCAAGTTACAGTTGTCCAAATATGAGAGTGTGAGCGCCTGTATTACTTGTTGAAAATTATTCACTGAGGGGGTAGCTCTTCATTGACATATTAAACATAGTTTATTATAAGTCTTCTTTATTATGGTACCAGTCTAATTTCCATGCTCAATCCTGAATCTAATATTATAGCCATTGGCCAGTCTCAGCTCTCGATGGGGCCTAGCTGCAATTATTCTGTCTGCTGCTGCTGCCCATCTTCCTCAAAAACAGTCCCTCTGGGTCCAAAAACGTGAGCCACACTGCTGTCCACCTCCTCTTCCCAGCTGGTCTGGCAGGAGCATTGGGCCAGTGGTAGGGTGCTTTTAGCCAGCAGCTAGAGTGGGCTGGATGCACCCCAATGCTGACCCTCAGCCTCTGCCAGCCAGGCTGAAGAGGGACGTGAGAGATGTCCAGAAACTCATAGGAGCGGACAGATAGTGTGATAACTGGAGGAGAAGTGCGGACAGGTAGGGAGATAAGGGTACAGGAAAGAGGACAGGCAGAGTGGGGGAATCAAGTTTCAAGGGAACAGGGAAAGTCACTATGATATTGACACTGCAGGCTGGATAGAACTGACCCTCTGCTGCAACTAAGGAGGGGGAGGGGGAAGTGACTGTACTTGACCTCCATAGAACAAGCATCACAAATTTGCCTAACAAGAATCTGGTAACTTTAAATCTAGAGACCAGAGAAATACTGGTGCAGATGTTTTTACCACATTCTCCAGCACATCCCCTAGTCTTTGTACTTTTTAAAACAGTAAACAATCAATTTGCATTTACACATTCCACTGCACTCAGGATTTTATAGACCTCCATCATATCTTCCCCTAGCCATCACTTCTCCATGCTGAAGAGCCCCAACCTCTTTAGCCTTTCCTCTTAGGAGAGTTGTTCCATCCCCTTTATCCTTTTAATCGCCCTTCGCTGTACCTTTTCTAATGATGCTATATCTTTTTTGAGATGGATAGATCAGAATTGCACACAATATTCAAAGAGCAGTTGCACCATGGAGTGATACAGAGATATTATGACATCCATTGCTTTATTCTCTATTCCTAATAATTCCTAATATTCTGTTTGCTTTTTTGGCCACTGTTGCACGCTGAACAGACGATTTCAACATATTGTCCACAATGACACCTAGATCTTTTTCCTATGTATCTATCGTTTTGGGTTATTCTTCCCTATGTCCCCATTAAATTTCATCTGCCATTTGGATGCCCAGTCTCACAAGATCCTCCTGCAATTTCTCACAATCTGCATGTGATTTAACAACTCTGAATAATCTGGTGTCGGTTGCAAACTTAATCACTTCCTTGTTTCCAATTCCAGATCATTTATAAATATGTTAAAAAGTACCAGTCCCAGCACAGTACTCCACTATTCACCTTCATCCATTGAGAATATTCGCCATTTAAGCCTTCTCTTTGTTTTCTGTCTCTCAACCAGTTTCCAATCCAAACAGGACATTGCCTCCTATGCCATGATTTTTAAATTTCCTCAGGAGTCTCTCATGTGGGACTTTGTCAAATGCTTTTTGAAAGTCTAAATACACTATATGGTTCACCTTTTTCCACATGTTCATTCACATCCTCAAACCTCAAAGAAATGGGGTAGATTGGTGAGACAAGATTCCTCTGGCTAAATCCTTGTTTATTTTGACCCATTAAACTATGTCTGTCCATGTGTTCAGTAATTTTGTTCTTTTATAATGGTTTCCATCATTTTACCTGACATTAGACTCACCAGTCTGTAGTTTTCCAGATCTCCCCTAGAGCCTTTTTAAAAACTGGTATTATATTGGTCATTCTCTAATCTTCTGGTACCATAGACAATTTTAATGATAGTTTCCAAATTATTAATAGTAGCTCTGCAATTTCATCTTTGAGTATATACCATCTAGTCTGAGTGATTTGCTGTTCTTTAGCTTGTCAAGTTGTTCTACTACATCTTCCAGGTTCACTGAGATTTGATTCAGCTCTTCTGACTCATCACAGTTAAAATACCTTTTCCAGCTTAGGTAGCCTCCTCGCATCTTCCTCAGTAAAGATCAAAGCAAAGAATTCATTTAAAGTGGCATTTTAGAAGGGATGTCCAGGAAAAATCTGGGATGCGCAGAGCAGAATGTCCAAAAACCAAGGAAGTGGCAGCTGTGCCTTCTGAAATTGCTCATTCTTCCTTCTGAAACTTCAACATCCCAGTAAACCGGTTCTGGAAACGGGTCCCGTGCAGATAGCAAGGCCGGGTATATTCACAGATGTAGGACATTTTACAAATGTGGACATTCCCAAAGTGCACGCCTACAGAACTGGGTACTTGGATGCCCCAGCCTGGGTAGCTCAGAAGGGGGCATCTATGTTATACGACTAGCACATCCTGTCCTGCTATTTCAGATACTTGGACATGCTGCAGCAGGCCAGTAATAATGTTAGGCGTATGTATTTACCAGGAAGTTTCTTCGGCCAGGAAATATTCACCACTATAAAGTAAGTGCATTTGGTTCTTCCTCCTGGAAGCATTTCAGCCATGAAACAAGTACTTTTTTTACATCTTATTCAAGGTCAGGAGCAGATAGGCATGATGCCTCAACAACCGGGCCCTAATGTGCTTGTGCCAGTCTGTAATTGCACTGTGACATGCAACTCCCTTGCTCCACCCAGGGCATAATTCTACCATGCTCCCTGAAGGTTCTTGCGCTGGGGATGTCTATAAACCCAGCTTTCTAAAATGGCTCCAGGGATGTCTCTGTGATTTGCACGTCTAAGTGCCTGGTTTCAGACTCATGAATAGAGCTTCTAAAATACCCACTGAGTCTCTCAGCTATGACCTTGTCATTCCTGAGTGCCCCTTTTACCCTCTGATCATCTAATGTTCCAGCTGGCAGCTTCTTGCCTCCAATATACCTGAAAACTTTGTTTCTATTGCAAGCTTCTTTTCAAATTCTCTTTTTGCCTTCCTTATCAATGTTTTGCATTTAACTTGCCAGTGTTTATGCTGGTCCCTATTTTCTTCATTTGGTTCCTTTTTCCATTTTTGAAAGATCTTTGGTGGCTCTAATAGTTTCTTTCACCTCACCTTTTAACCATGTTGGCTGTCATTTGGCCTTCCTTCTATCTTTCTTAATACATGGGGTTCATCTCTTTTGGGTTCCCAAGATTGTATTTTTAAACAGTGTCCATGCCTGATGTACATTCTTGACCTTTGCTGATGCTCCTTTTAGTTTTCTTCTAACCATTTTCCTAATTTTACCAGTTTCCCTTTTTAAATTATGTGCTGACACAGTAGATTTCCTTTGTGTGTTCATTCCCAGCACAGTTAGCTCTTGTACCACATCCTGTGTTCTATAACAAACTAAATACTATTACTATTACTACTGCTTATCATTTGCATAGTTCTACAAGGCATACATAGCCTGTATGTGCAGATGTAAAAGATTGTAAGCTGTGATGTGCAGGGACTATCTAATCAAGACAAGGAACATCACAAAACCGGGGACTAGAATATGGTAAGATGCACATCAGTGGTGAACGAAAGAATGAGAGTGAGGGGCATCATGATCCAACAGCAGCCCCGGAGAGGTGTGTTTTGAACCTGGATTTGAATAGGGCTAGAGAGGCCTGATGGCATATGGAGCAGCAAGTCTAAAATAGCTCCTTCTCTAGCCATTTCCCTAACCAGCTGTTCCATGAAGCAGTCATTTATTTCATCTACGTGTAACGTTTCTCTAATCACCCATTATTATTAAATCACCCATTATTATTATGTTGCCAAATTTGTTAGCTTCCCTAATTGTTGATAGCATTTCATCATTTGTCTGCTCATTCTGTCCAGGCGTACACAATATCAGTCCCCTATCACTATTTTCTTTTCCTCTACACATGCTATTTCTGTTCATAAAAATTCAATGGCACATTTTGTTTCCTGTAGAACTTTAATCCTGTTTGACTGTTTTAGAAAGATGCATAGGTGGCCTATGTGTCCTTATAAAATAGGCTAAAAACAGGCGACCTGCAGGCCTGGACTTGGCACAGATGACATAGGCAATTGCCTACGGCACACATGTCAAAGGTGGTGTCACACTGATGCCATCTAGTGGCTCTTGTTCTATCTATTTCCTTCATTCTAACTTTTGACCTTCTGATGCAATGCATCATGGTTCCTGTGTTCTAGCTGTTTTATCTTTGAAACAGATGTCAAATACCCAGCCCAAACTAGGTTTGCCAACCGGCTGGTATTCAGCCGGCCTGACCGGTTTTAAAAGGCCAAACCGGCTGCCGGCAGAGCTAAAACTTAAGAACATAAGATATGCCATACTGGGTCAGACCAAGGTCCATCAAGCCCAGTATCCTGTTTCCAACAGTGGCCAATCTAGGTCATAAGTACCTAGCAGTTTCCCCAAAAGACACAGGTTCCTCAGTGCTTGTATTGGATCAAGCAGTGATATCCTGGGTTTCTTTTAATAATGGTTTATGGACCTTTCCTCCAGGAACTTGTCCAAACCTTTCTTAAACCCAGCTACACTAACAGCTTTTATTATATCCTCCGGTAACAAATTCCAGAGTTTGATTACACGTTGAGTGAAAAAATATTTTCTCTTACTAGTCTTAAATAGGTTACCCTGTAGCTTCATTGCATGTCCCCTAGTCTTTTTATATTCTGATGATGTAAACAATCGATCTACAGAGCCGCAGCTGCGATAGCGATAATAATTTTTTAAAAATCCAAAACCGGTGCATGGCCACTGCAGAGCCTTCTGGCCTCTGCTACTGAACCCCTGCTGCTGCGTCCCACCCCCCAAGGAAGTTACACTAGAAGGAGTGGGACGCAGCAACAGGGGTTCAGGAGCAGGCTCCGCAGCGGCCGCGCATCGGTTTTGGATTTATTTTAAATTATCGCTATCGCAGCTGTGGCTCTGTAAGACGAAGGAGCTGTGGCTGGATTGGAGGAGACGGTGAGGGATTTTCAAATTCTTATTTCTAACATAGCTGTTGCTGAAACCTCTGGACTGGTCTTTCCATTGCAACCACGTTTTTTTGATCATGATTCAGATGTGACCAGTGGAAGGGCATCTCACCAGAGCAGAAGCTTAGGGTTATGTGGTGGACACAGTGAGGTGTCTTGCTCTTTCAGGTTTTTCTGAATAGTTTTACAGGCACTGTAAGTCCAATTTAATAATCATAAACTTGAGCATATTTTATTCAGCAGTGTTGTAAGTCTGCTGGGATTTGTAATACAGATGGCAAAACTCTGCTTTGAGGGGAGCATTTCAAACCAGGCAGGCCACAGGATAAAAATGGAATCCCTTGTGTGCAGTATTTTTCCTAAATGGTATCTTTCCCTCTAAGCCCTGTGACCATGGAAGGGGTCATACAGAAGGTTGTAGGCCTTCAGGAGCTTAGTGACCTCGGCTAGGTTGACTTGTGACTTTGGTTTTAGTTACAATGCTCTAAATAAGGGAGAATGGATCATCTAATAATGAGGCTTAACATCCGCAGATTTTATCCATTCTGTTAACCAGCTGAGTTGCCAGCACTGATGTTATCCAATTTATAACGGGGGCCACCAGTTTTTTCTGATTTTGTGGCAATGGGATTGGCTATGGAATGAACTTCTCAGTTCTAGTTTCAAGAATTAGTGTTTTCTCACAGTTGAGTGAATCAAGAGAAACTAAATTTGTTCAGAATCAAAAGGTTGGTTCTGCAGAAGCACATACTCCATTTTCTGAAACAGATTTAGTTTTGATATGCCAGATAGGAAGTCCGTTCATGATCCTCACATATCCTTCAGTTTCCTATGAAATAGGATCCAATGATATTGGTGGATATTAATTTGTTTTATGAAATGTAAACAACTTTGCTGTTATCTATGAAAGGCAGTATATTAAGTATAAATAAACCTAACCTAAACCTAGGGGCGTCCCCTGATCACTACTGTCTGAGGCTCTCCTTCCTACCATGGCCCTCGCTGCTGGAGAGAACGGAATCACGAAGTGAACCCCCGGCAATGTGCTACCCTCTGATGACATCATTTCCAGGCTGACCTCTGTGAAAGGTGCCGAGTAGTGGGGAATATTCCTTAGTGTGCCCCTTTGTATAGAACTTTTCATGGGTGTCAGGTACATTTTTTATGGTAAGATTTTATTGTGATTGTGTGAGTGGTGTTTGGCAAGCTTATGATTTTGCTGTATTAGTGATATCTATATTGACTGCTGGAAGGTAGCTGATGAATTATTGTCTGAGGCGTGGAGCAAGATGTGTATTTCTACTCATCCAGTTCTTGTAGTTTGAGGGCATTGGAATTTTAAATGAAGATTGTGTGTTTCCATTAGAAATATATTCCTTCGCTTACAGCAAAACTTAATTGGCTTAGGAAGGATTTTTCATGGTTGTCAATTGAATGTTTGCTTGGTAAAGAATAAGAATGCTTTGATTCATGATTTGATATTTATCCATAAGCTCCATTGTCTCTGTATAATGGAATAGAGGAAAACTTCATTCAACTCTTAAACAGTGCTATCAGAATCAATAATCCTAAAAATTAATCTCAGCACAGCCTCAGAAACAACCTTGGACACTTGATTTATTCTGGGTTAAGTGTAATCCCAGACTTGTGCCGGTGTTTACATCAATGGCTGAATGTCCTTATTAGTAGAGCATGTCATCAATCCTTATATTTGAGCAGTAATATCAAAGATAGCAAAAGAATAATAATACTTAGCTCTTCTGAAGCCGTAAGACTGTGCTGGATATTTTTCTCATTATTTATAAAACTTTATCTTCTTTTTGTTTCATTTATCGTTTTTTACTTTTTATGTGACTTTCTTCCACAAATAATTGCTGACGTAAACCGTGTCCCAACGCCAATTAATAAAGGCGCCCATGCGTTTCGCCAAATGGGTTTTTCAAGGGACTTATATCATAACGTGGAATGTTTCTGTGAAAGAAGACATTAAAAATGATTGATCTGTGCAAAAACAATTCAATCTAGGTAAAACAAAGAGTATTATTTTTAATACATTTCAATGAAAGATTCAAAAACCTTGTAAGGGTAAGCGGCTCTGTAACTCAAAGATTCGGTCTCCTCCCGATGAACCTGGAAAACTCAATAGACGCCGCGCATGCGAATTAGTAACTGTAACGTCACAGTTTAAATGTCCCAATGTGAAGCACGCCATTGGTTAATCAAAAGGTACACGCCGCCCAATCGATGCTCTGATTCAAACCGGTGGGTTGTACTGTGGCCAATGTGTAAATCCATTTCTGTTCTTTGTATAGAAGTCGCTGATCTAGGGTTTTGCCTGAAGCAGGTCCAGCCAACATTTCGATACACCAGCAACGAAGTTGTGAAAAAGTATGATGATGGGATAGGCAATGTTGTACTAAAGGAGCTTCCCTTCGGGCGCATCGAAGCCGACTGGCGTGTTCTTGTATACGAACCCGAAAGCAACGAATAGTCTTGCCAATATATATTAGAGCGCATGGACATCGTATGTTTTCCTCAAGAGTATATTACAACTTTAATGAAAGAAAAAACACCGTTTGCGATGAAGGAGCCAGCGACAGAAGGAGACACCACTGAATCTCTTTGGGCAACATTGGAACAATTGGAAAAACGACGCATCAAGACCGATTTGCACAGATCTTCCTTATTGGAATACATCAGTCGTCAACAAATACCTAGGGGTTTACGCGTGTATAAGGAGCCCCGAACTCCTTCACTTGATTCCACTTTTCTTGAGAAATGGAACAGAATACTAAACAAGTGTTCATTAGACCTGATGGTCTTGCTGATTGATTCAGCTAAAACACAAGTAGAGGAGCTCTCTAAAGACATTTCGACTCACATTACCACCCTTAAAGATAAAGAATTAGAGGACCAGTTCTCTATTCAACATGGCTCTCTCAAACTACGATTGGAGACGGTCCGACAGGAAGTAATGACGAAAAAACTAAAGAAACTAAAGCGGGATGGAACGGATTACTCTACCGGCTATGTCTATCCATGGATGAACGCGAATCGCAAACCCAGAAAAACAAGGCGACATGTTTCTTTTGAGGACACTACTGAAGATGGCGGGAGTTCAGACTCAAGTAAATCTTCAAAGGAGAATTTTTTAGAAGACGACCGCGAAGGCCGTCCCCGCAGGAAGAAAGTTTTACAACCCGCTTCAGGTCCCAATCAGGGCCAAGGACGGGGCAAGCCGAAATCCAAGGGAAAATAGCCTCTCAGAATTTGATAGTAAATCTCACAGGAGAACCGTTAACACCTGAAGAGGCCAGCTTACTTGAGAGGGGTCTCTCTTATGTACCTTTTATTCATTTTGATCTTTTTCAATTCCATATAGACATGGAGGGATTGATACGTAAATTACACTTAAAAAATTTTTTTCAATCCGATGAAGTGCCTTTAGTGGACCCCTTGGTTCCAAAGAGAGTCCAATTACCTCTCCGCTCCACCTGGACTCCTACAAATCCGTTGCATCCAGCCATACAAATCTTTAAGGATTTAGTATTGCGTGATGTTGAAATTTTAGTCACCACTCGTTCTATTCACAATACGCGCCTTTCTCGATCTCAGCATGATGCATTGAAAAAACTTCAAGCTCGAACGGATTGGGTAATCCGTCGAGCCGACAAGGGAGGTGCGATTGTTATACAAACACGTGAATATTATCTTCAGGAAGCCTTGACACAACTTCGGGATCCCATTACTTATACCATTTTGGAGACGGACCCCCTTAGTGAACTTCAGGCTACTATCAAGTTCCTAACACAAGGAGCCTTACAAGACAAACTTATCTCTAAAAAAGAGTATAACTATTTGAATGTCTTGGCTCCAAGGACGGCTCAATTTTACACCGTTCCAAAAATCCATAAAAGATTAATGAGCCCCCCAGGACGTCCGATAGTATCTACGAAGGGCACAGTCCTTGAACCCATATCTACATACGTGGATTCTTATTTGCGTCCATTGTTGCAAGATATTCCTTCATACATCCGTGATACCACCCATTTTCTAGTATTACTACAGGGTTTAGCACACTGGGCAGGTAATAACGACATCTTATTGGTGACTCTAGATGTTCAGTCACTTTACACGAGCATCCCACAAGCGGCGGCCAGTGCCATAGTACAAAAAGCATTGACCGCCAGGGGAGATTTGTCTTCCAACCAACTGCAGTTCTTACAAGCATTGACAGATTTAGCTTTATTTCGCAATTATTTTGAATTTCAAGGGAATTTGTATCATCAAATATCAGGAGTGGCGATGGGCGCCACTTGCGCCCCCTCAGTAGCCAACCTATATATGGGGACATTTGAAGATCTACATTTCTCCATTTTTCCCTATAAAGACAACATCAAAGCCTGGTATCGTTACATTGACGACATCTTTATGCTCTGGCAAGGGACTGAGAGTTTGTTGAATGACTTTCTCCAATGGCTAAATGCTCGTGATCATCATATTCAATTCACAAGCACTTGTCATAAAGATATTATCACCTTTTTGGATGTCCAAATACAACGACGGGCTGTTGGTTGGGACACCACAGTCTATCGCAAACCCATTGATCGTAACACCTTTCTTCACCATGACAGTGCACACCCGCCCAATCTGAAAGACAGTCTTCCTCTTTCACAATTCTTGCGCTATCGCCGCAACTGTTCAAATATCGAGTCTTATAAGACTGCATCCAAGACATTAAAGGCTAATTTCTTACAAAGAGGTTATCCTCCTTCAGTGGTACATCGCGCTTACCAGCGAGCGCTTTACAGCAATAGAGATTTACTTTTGACTCCGAAAAACAATGTAACACATCAAAAAGATGTTAAACATGTTAACTTCATTACTACTTATTCACCAGTGAGCTCCAGTATACAACACATTCTCCGACAACATGCGAACGTTCTCACTACAGTACCGGGTTTACAGGAAAAATCAATCCGTTGTGTGTGGAAAAGAAGTCGGAATTTGAAAGAGTATTTAAGTCCCACCCAGTTACGAGTTCCATCGGTAGCTCAGAGTGGTTATCTAGAACCTGGACATCGAAAATGCGGGAGTTGCGCGATTTGTGAGATTACACATGAATGTCAGAGTTTTTCCCACAACGGAGTCATTTATAAATTACGACAAGCTACTACTTGTGACTCCACTGGGGTTGTGTATGCCATACGATGTCCATGCGCTCTAATATATATTGGCAAGACTATTCGTTGCTTTCGGGTTCGTATACAAGAACACGCCAGTCGGCTTCGATGCGCCCGAAGGGAAGCTCCTTTAGTACAACATTGCCTATCCCATCATCATACTTTTTCACAACTTCGTTGCTGGTGTATCGAAATGTTGGCTGGACCTGCTTCAGGCAAAACCCTAGATCAGCGACTTCTATACAAAGAACAGAAATGGATTTACACATTGGCCACAGTACAACCCACCGGTTTGAATCAGAGCATCGATTGGGCGGCGTGTACCTTTTGATTAACCAATGGCGTGCTTCACATTGGGACATTTAAACTGTGACGTTACAGTTACTAATTCGCATGCGCGGCGTCTATTGAGTTTTCCAGGTTCATCGGGAGGAGACCGAATCTTTGAGTTACAGAGCCGCTTACCCTTACAAGGTTTTTGAATCTTTCATTGAAATGTATTAAAAATAATACTCTTTGTTTTACCTAGATTGAATTGTTTTTGCACAGATCAATCATTTTTAATGTCTTCTTTCACAGAAACATTCCACGTTATGATATAAGTCCCTTGAAAAACCCATTTGGCAAAACGCATGGGCGCCTTTATTAATTGGCGTTGGGACACGGTTTACGTCAGCAATTATTTGTGGAAGAAAGTCACATAAAAAGTAAAAAACGATAAATGAAACAAAAAGAAGATAAAGTTTTTTATAAATAATGAGAAAAATATCCAGCACAGTCTTACGGCTTCAGAAGAGCTAAGTATTATTATTCTTTTGCTATCTTTGATATTACTGCTCAAATATAAGGATTGATGACATGCTCTACTAATAAGGACATTCAGCCATTGATGTAAACACCGGCACAAGTCTGGGATTACACTTAACCCAGAATAAATCAAGTGTCCAAGGTTGTTTCTGAGGCTGTGCTGAGATTAATTTTTAGGATTATTGATTCTGATAGCACTGTTTAAGAGTTGAATGAAGTTTTCCTCTATTTTATATAAATCATTCACGAAGAAAATCCACCTCTATCTATTTAGCGTCTGTATAATGGAGACTTGGTTGTCTAATGGGATGCCACAGGGTTCTAAGGGTTTTCTGTAGGACAGAAATAGTAAGAGAGAGGGGGTGGCTATTATTTTCCATCAAATCTTGCACTAGAGGAGTAGCCTAATGGTTAGAGCACTGACTTGGTGATCATAGTTTGATTCCCACTGGCACTCCTTGTAGCCTTGGGCAAATCACTTAACTCTCCATTGCTTCGGAAGAAAGGGCTGGCAATCTACTTCTGGTCACACTGCCAAGACAACCCAGGAGCTGCTGGGCTGCCAGGAGTCGGCAGTGACTCAACAGCACACATTACATTGCCTAAAGCCCACTAGCTAGCTGTGCCTTTTTCAGTCTCAGACAGATCTGAGGCCCTCTCTGGCTTGTGGATCTAGGGCAATTGACAGGTTGCCTCCCTCCTAACTCCAATCCTGACCTCTGCTGTCTTTTATTTTGTACGGTACCAGGGAACTGCATTTCTATTTCTCTTGTGTTGCACTACATGCAGCGTCTGGCTTTCTGAAGGTTTAGTTTAACTTTTGTTAATATATTTCTCTTTTTGTTTTGTGCTCATTTATTGATGAAGGCCTCTCTGTATGTGTGTGTGTGTACAACCAATGCTGGGTATTTTGTTACCATTGAATTTCTGTTTAAGAATGTGTAGCAATCTGGTTTGTTCAGTCTGCACATTGCTCTCTCTGCAATTATTTTTTGGGGTGGAACAAGGGGTGGGCAAGCGCAAGGCAGGGGTGGGCATGAGCGGAGCATGGCTTGCCATAGGTGGTGGGTTTTTCTCTTTCAAATAGTTGGCAACCCTAGCCCAAAGAGTAATTTGCTTCTGCTTACTTTAGGACCATATCCATGTACTGATCAAAAAAGCATCAATAGAGCACTATGGTCTTCCTCTTCTCCTCTTTTGGGTTCTCCAATCTTTGGGGTCTCTGACATCACCCCCAAAACTCCAGCTCTTTGGGATAAAGAGGGGTCAGTTGAGAGCTTTCCTCATAATATCCTCATCTATGGCTTACTGCTTATTCAAGGCATGTACTTCAAAGTGAGGTTCTGCTATTAGCTCATCGATATTTATCTATTACACAACAACATTATTGTTTAATAGTAGTGTTGGATTCAACTGCTGGAATTGGTTTTAACAAAAAATTATTTCTGTTATGAAGGAGAATATTTTTTGCATCATGGAATTGCTATGGGGTCTTCAGTAGTTCCAACCTTAGCAACTTTTATATGGCAGAATTTGAAGACAGCACAGTTACTTACCTGTAACAGGTGATCTCTGGGAACAGCAGGAATAAGTCTTCACATATGGGTACGTCAGTACCGACGGAGTCTGCGCGGGAACGCTTCCCAGCGTCCAATCAAGAGCTTTTGGAAGCATCCCAGCACGCCTGCGTGCTGCCTTCCCACCTTTCCCAACTGCCTCTCCTCAGTTAAGTTTTAAAGCTGAGACAAAGAGAGAGAGAGAGGAAAGGAAAGATAGATAGAGAGACAACTCCTGGGGAGGTGGGTGGGTTGTGAAGACTGTTCCCAGAGATCACCTGTTACAGGTAAGTAACTGTGCTATCTCCAGGAACAAGCAGGAATGAGTCTTCACATATGGGGACTCCCAAGCTGAGATGCCTGGAGTCCCAGCATGTCATAGGTTGGAACATGCTATCTCCCAGAACACCAGGCATCCTGAGGATGGAGGGTAGGAGTTGAAGAAAGAAAGATGCTGTGGAACAGCTAACCTAGCACAGGACTGCAGAGAAGGAGTCCATGTCTGGATGATTGTCATCAATGATATTGCAAAGAATATTGCAATATGGACCTCCCCTGACAGGATTTCACAGAAGTATGGAGGTTCATGGATCTACTGGGGAACCCAGTAGAGGAACCGTGAAGAGGACCTCACTGTAAAGTGGAGGTAATAAACCTGTAGGAAAACAGTGGAGGTCAGAATTCTGAAAGGTAACAGGTAACCCCAGTAGGAAAAACTGGGGTAGTACAAAAACAGTGGGCCTTCAGCGGAAGGCTGTATAACAAAAACCTAACTCTTTTGGCGGCAGAGTGGCTCACTCTTAGGAGCAAAAAGAGAAAGGCTAACCGATTTGGACAAACAGGCACAGTCCTTGTGGGGAGAAAGGGTATGGGAACCCCTTGTATACCAAAAAGAGAGGACAAATGCCTGAGGCGTTAAAGTCTGTGATTCTAGTCTTGAAGGACTAGAAAGGGGGACTGTTACTTCTGGAGAGAAATCTGCAACTTGAGTATATACTTCTGGTAATTTTCTAAAAAGAATTCTTTGTATTAAAGCTACTTAATCTGTGAACCCACTGTTTTTTGTTGGATCAGTTAGGGCCTAGTAGCAGCGATTAAAGTTTGAATTTAAAACACAGAAGAGAGCTTTCTGGTTACATTTGGAACCCAGCAGAGAGCTTGTAGTGTACATTTAATAGTCACTCAGGGCCTAGAATCAGAAAAGTACTTTTAGTTTTAAAACACAGAAGAGAGCTTTCTGGTTAAATTTAGAACCCAGCAGAGAGCTTGTAGTTTAAATTTCATAAGAAGTTAGAGCCTAGCAGCAGCTAAGAGCTATAATTTAAATCAAATCAGAATTTAGCTTACCTCAGCAGCACAAGACAGGGTACTGTGTAGCAGCCCTCTTTTAATAAGTGTTATTTCCCTCCCTCCCTCCCCACACCCACCCACTCCTGGGATAATCATAGCTTTATAGGTACTTACACATCTTAAAAGACAGGAGGTGCTTTCAGGTGAAGCTCATTACCCAAATCAGTCATACACTAAGGACCTGAGATTAATTAAGCTTCAGGTGAACAAGGTATATTAAACGTATTAGGTACAGTTTTATTGGTATAAATACCCATAGCAACCCCTAGTAAGTAAGAACTTAAAGATCTAGACACAAACTTAAAACTAAGATGCAGACAGCAGTCCAGCAGCAGGATGGGGGCTTTCCAGTCTTTTGCATTGAGTGTCACATGTATGATTTTCTCCCAGTTGGTGAGAGGTCTTACGTGTGCACTAGGTGCAAGGAGCTCTTTGCTCTCAGGGAACAAGTCCGTTCTCTAGAGGCTAAAGTAGCAGACTTGGAAAACGTAAGACAGACAGAGAGGTACATAGACGAGACCTACAGGGATATAGTCCTTAAGTCCCACCTCCAGTCTGGCAGCACCCCTGTTGCCATGGAGGAGAGAGGTCACGTGACAGGAGAGCATCACCCTGGTGTGGCAGGAAGTGATCCTGTAACTAGGACCTGTCCTCCAGGTGATGTAAAACCCTCTCGCACCGAGGAAGTTTCTCCAGGGCCATGTGCCCATGAGGGAAGGGTTAGGACAGCCGTTATAGTTGGTGATTCGATCATTAGGCATGTAGATAGCTGGGTGGCTGGTGGACGTGAGGATCGCCTGGTAACATGCCTGCCTGGTGCGAAGATAGCGGACCTCACGCACCACCTAGATAAAGTCTTAGATAGTGCTGGGGAGGAGTCTGCTGTCTTGGTACATGTCGGTACCAATGACATATTAAAATGTGGTAGGGAGGTTCTGGAGGCAAAATTTAGGCTTTTAGGTAGGAAGTTGAAATCCAGAACTTCCATGGTAGCATTCTCCGAAATGCTTCCTGTTCCACGCGCTGGACCAAAAAGGCAGGCAGAGCTCCGGAGTCTCAATGTGTGGATGAGACAATGGTGCAGAGATGAGGGTTTTGGATTTGTTAGGAACTGGGGAACATTCTGGGGAAAGGAGGGGCTCTTCCGAAGGGATGGGCTTCACCTTAACCGGGATGGAACCAGGCTGCTGGCATTAACCTTTAAAAAGGAGATAGAGCAGCTTTTAAACTAGATATTAGGGGAAAGCCGACAGTCACCCAAGAGCGGATGGTTCGGAAGAATGTATCCTTGAAGGATACTACCAAAAGCAGAGACGTTCCACAAAAGAGTAAAGTAGCCCAAATGCCCTCAAGTATGGAGCAGACAGAGCTTAAAGATCCCAATTTACCCATGTCTAACAATAGCCAAATTAACATGAATAAAATACATTCTCTAAAATTCTTGTATGCAAATGCTAGAAGTCTAAAGAATAAGATGGGAGAGCTGGAATATATAGCACTAAATGAAAGGTTAGATATGATTGGAATATCAGAGACATGGTGGAAGGAGGACAACCAGTGGGACACTGTGATACCTGGGTACAAACTATATCTTAATGATAGAGCTGATCAAATTGGTGGAGGGGTTGCGCTCTATGTTAGAGAGGGCATTGACTCAGAAAGGATTAAAGTTTTGCAGGAAACAAAATCTGTAGAATCTATATGGATTGAAATTCCATATAAAAGGGGGAAGGCAATGGCAGTGGGGGTGTACTATCGAGCACCTGGTCAGAATGACCAAATGGATGATGAAATGCTCAAAGAAATCAAGGAAGCTAACAAAAGTTACAGCGCAGTAATAATAATGGGTGATGTCAATTACCCCGGTATTGACTGGGTCAGTGTCACGTCAGGACATGCTAGGGAGATAAAGTTCCTAGATGAAATAAATGACTGCTTCTTGGAGCAGCTGGTTCATGAACCGACCAGAGGAGAAGCCATATTAGACCTAGTCCTTAGCGGAACACCAGATCTAGTGCAAGAGATAAGGGTGTTGGGGCCACTTGGCAATAGTGATCATAGCATGATCGCCTTTGATTTAATTAGTGGAGGAGGGATAGTAAGGAAATCCACAGTAGTACCTTTTAACTTTCGAAAGGGAGACTATGATAAAATGAGGAAAACAGTTAAGAAAAAACTAAAAGGAGCAGTTGCAAAGGTTAAAGACGTACATCAAGCTTGGGTGGTGTTGAAAAATACTATCTTGGAAGCCCAGACCAGCTGTATTCCACGCTTTAAGAAAAGTGGAAGGAAGTCCAAAAAACTGCCAGCATGGCTTAAAGGTGAGTTCAGAGAGGCTGTTGTTGCCAAAAAAGCATCTTTCAGGAAATGGGAAAAAGAGCCAAACGACGAAACCTGGAAACAGCACAAGCACTGGCAAGTCAAATGCAAGGCATTGATAAGGCAGGCAAAGAGAGAATTTGAGAAGAAGCTTGCTGCGGAAGCAAAAACGCGAAATAAAGACCTTTTCAAGTACATTCGTAGCAAAAAACCTGTGAGAGAGTCAGTTGGTCCATTAGATGATAAAGGGGTTAAAGGAGCACTAAGAGGCGACAAGGCGATAGCGGAGAGACTGAATGAATTCTTTGCTTCGGTCTTTACTGAGGAAGATGTAGGGATGTTACCCATGACTGAAGTGGTATTTAAAGGTGCGGAAGAATTGAAGGAAATATCGATACATCGGGAAGATGTCTTACAACTATTAGATAAACTGAAGAGTAGCAAATCACCTGGGCCGGATGGTATACATCCAAGGGTGTTGAAAGAACTGAAATATGAGATTGCAGACCTGCTATTAGTAATCTGTGAACTATCATTAAAATCATCTCTAATACCTGAAGACTGGAGGATCGCCAATGTAACACCAATTTTTAAAAAGGGTTCCAGGGGTGATCCGGGAAACTACAGACCGTTGAGCCTGACGTCAGTACCGGGAAAAATGGTAGAAACCATCATAAAGAATAAAATTACTCAGCATGTAGATAGTCACAACCTAATGGGAGACAGCCAACATGGCTTTAGACAAGGAAGATCTTGTCTTACTAATCTGTTATGTTTTTTTTTGAAGGAGTGAATAAACAGGTGGACAAAGGTGAGTCAGTTGATATTGTGTATCTGGACTTTCAGAAAGCCTTTGACAAGGTCCCTCATCAGAGACCTTTGGCAAAACTAAAGAGTCATGGGATAGGAGGCAGTGTACTATTGTGGATCAGGAACTGTTTAAAAGATAGAAAGCAGAGGGTAGGGCTAAATGGCCAATTTTCCCAATGGAGAAAGGTGAATAGTGGTGTACCCCAGGGATCTGTGCTGGGTCCGCTGCTTTTTGACATATTCATAAATGACCTGGAAAATGGAATAACGAGTGAGGTTATCAAATTTGCAGGTGACACAAAGCTATTTAAAGTTGTTAAAACCCAAGAGGATTGTGAAAATTTGCAAGAGGATCTTGATAAATTGGAAGACTGGGCATCAAAATGGCAGATGAAATTTAATGTGGACAAGTGCAAGGTTATGCACCTAGGGAAGAACAACCCAAACTATGGTTACATGATGCAAGGTTCCACATTAGGAACCACCACCCAGGAAAAAGATTTAGGCGTCATTGTGGATACCATGTTAAAACCCTCGGCCCAGTGTGCAGCGGCGGCCAAGAGAGCAAATAGAATGCTAGGTATGATAAGGAAAGGAATGGAAAATAAAACAAAAGATATTATAATGCCTCTATCTCGTTCCATGGTGAGACCGCACCTTGAATATTGTGTGCAATTCTGGTCGCCGTATCTTAAAAAGGATATAGCGGGGGGGCGGAGCCTGATGTCCAGCAGGTAAGACGCTTCGCGCTGAAGCTCCCGAGAGGCCTACTTAGAATCCTGACTTAATACCTATACAAACTTACTATTTTGCTCCGAGCTGACCGGGGTACCTCGGGGGGGATGGCGGCCCATAAACCAGCGCGCTTGGACTTCGGGTCTCCTTCTTCTTCGCACGGAAAACGCACCAAAACAGAGGTGTCCTCTCCACAGAAGATGGTTCCATTTCGTGAAAACCCCGAAATGCACCTGGAGATTTTGGAGGAAATACGCGGCGTGAAGGAATTGGTGCAGTCCAATGGAGAAGCGCTTCGAGCCATGCGAGAAGACTTTGGAGTGCTCCAGGACCGACTTGAAAGTCTCTCATTACGGCAGGACAACATGGCGGGGGTCCTCGACTCGCACGCGGTGCGCTTGGGCAAACTGGACAAGGCTGAGCGCCAGATACAGAATCTTCAAAAGGAGTTAGAAGATAGCAATAATCGAGCCCGTCGCAACAATGTGAGGCTCCTCGGAATACCGGAGGGGGTGGAAGCAGGAGATATAAGAGAATTCTTGCTCAAAACTCTTCCCTCCTTGCTGAAGATTACTTTTCATAGAGAACTGGAAATCGATCGTGCACACCGTGTTCCTACCCACATGGCGCTCAACCGAACGACCCCCCGGCCTATTATCTTTAGCTTGCTACGATATCAACAAGTGGAACAAATTTTAAATGCTGCCCGGGCGAATCATCATTTGGAATTTGAAGGTCGCAAAGTTTCCTTCTTCCCTGATTTGGCAAAGCCTACTGTTGACCGTCGGAAGAAACTCCTTGCTTTTCGCCCTCGACTTCAACAGCTACAGGCTCGCTTTGGCCTGTTGTATCCAGCGAAGCTCCGAGTGACTCTCCACAACCAAACCAGGACATTCGAAGATCCTGATCTACTATCAACATTTTTAGACTCCAAAGAAGCAGAGCAGATGCGCTAATCCAAAAACTTGGACTTTTATCTGCCGGCTCTGTCCGCCATTTTGAAGGGCCCGATGCGGCGGTCATAGCCAAGCACAGAGACTACCTGGACTTTCTTTCTTTCTCTATATGACTTTTTTGTTTTTTCAGTCTCCTATCCCTCCATGATGTGTGCCCCGGTCGGATTCGGAGCACGCACAGTCCTACAGGTTATGTGTTTTTTTCAATTTCGGCCTTCTCTGGGGTTTCTCCCCGCAGACACATGGTCGCCAGTAATTTTTGGGGTTTTGCTTCTCCTCTACCGCACCGCGGTTTTCTTTGTTAATGTGGGGCGCTTCATTGTATTATATTAGCTTATTTTTCTTATGTCATGTGTACAGCCAGATACAGTCAATATGAGGGACATAGTGAAATTATGTGTGTTATCATGCTCAGAACTTTCAAATTTTCTGAATCGCCTTATGTAAAATCTTATCACTCAACGTAAAAGGCATTAATAGTCCACTCAAAAGAAAGGAAAACCTTAGCTATCTTAGCCATGAGCATGCTGATTTAGTGTTTCTTCAGGAAACGCATCTAAACTCTGCTGAAACACTGAAACTCAATGCTAAGCCTTACATGGTGGCTGCCTATTCTCCCACCGTTTCCAAACGGTACGGGGTAGCCATTCTGGTTAAGAAGTCTTTGCACGCTACTGTAATTGATACTAGCGCTGACAAGGAGGGTAGATGGGCCCGTGTACACCTTGAGGTTGGAGATAGTGAATTCACGTGTGTTTGCATTTATGCCCCGAATGTGGACAACCCTGCTTACTATGCAAGTATTGCGCAGTTGGCATAGGCCTCTGCCAATGCTCCATTAATACTTGGTGGTGATTTTAATCAAGTGTTCCATCAATCTTTTCTTCTCAAACAAGGCGCTCGTTGGCTGGAAGATCCAGTGCCGAGTAGACCTGTGTGGCTAGATATAGAAGAGGACCTTTGCCATCCGATTCCTCTTACTTTTCTCCCTGGTATGACTCTCCCATCAGACTCCCACTATCCACCAATGCTTTTAGACACTTTAGGTGCCTTTAATACTCTTATGCAATCTTTAGACTCCCGACTCTGGTCGGTGCAACTTCAGCAGAGAATTGCATGTGACTTTGACCTCGGAGCAATGGAGCCTTATCTGGAGTAGAGGGACACGGGCTTCCCGATCCGCCTCACTCACTCAGACCCTCTTCTTTCTAGCCCACCGGTGTTTTTACACTCCTGACAGATTAGACAAATGGAACACTACTCAGGGCAATAGTTGTTGGACATGCCCTGCGGCCATTGGTTCACTGCCTCATGTTATGTATGAATATCCCGCACTACAGTATTACTGGCGTCGGGTCTGGGGTCGTATCCAGTCTATTTTGCACTTTCAAGAGCCCCTTTCTTGGAGGATAGTGGGACTTCGCCCAGTTGCGGGGATCCCCTCTCTTCCAAAAACGGCTTACCTCCTTTTGGACTTTATGCTTGGCATTGCTATTTCCTTAATTAAGTAATACTGGAAAACTAGCTCCCATCTGAGCCCCAATGAAAGGTGGAATCATGTCTGTCTTTACAGTAAATATGAACAAATACCTCGTATGTTTGCTTCCCCCGTTCAGACTCCTCATCATCGGTCTCAATGGAAGATGCTCAATGACTATGTACATTCTGCTAACTGCTCTCATCTGACTGTTTAAATTTGTGTATATCTCTGTCCCATGATCATGCTGTATCGTAGATACTCTTTTGATCGTTTTGATGTATACTCACTGTTAATTGGAAGCGCTCACATGCTGACATAATCGGTTAGAGAAGAAGCATGGGGGTGGGGGGTAATTGGGTTTTCTTTTCCTTATTGTATACTTGTTTTGTCTCCTTTGGTGTGTTGTTTCTTTTGTTTGTTGCAAAATGAAAATAAAAGTTTAAAAAAAAAAAAAAGGATATAGCGATTTTAGAAAAGGTTCAGAGAAGAGCCACCAAAATGGTAAAGGGGATGGAAGGATACTCCTATGAAGAAAGGCTAAAAAGGTTAGGGCTCTTTAACCTGGGAAAGAGACGGCTGAGGGGAGATATGATAGAAGTCTATAAATTAATGAACGGAGTGGAACGGGTAAACGTAGATCGATTGTTTACGTTATCAGAATATAGAAAGACTAGGGGACATGCAATGAAGCTACAGGGTAAACTATTTAAGACTAATAAAAGAAAATATTTTTTCTCTCAACGTGTAATCAAACTCTGGAATTTGTTACCAGAGGATGTAGTAAAGGCTGTTAGTGTAGCTGGATTTAAAAAAGGTTTGGACAAGTTCCTGGAGGAAAGGTCCATAAACCATTATTAAGAAGTGACCGAAGATATCAATGCTTGACCCAGTACAAGCATTGTGGAACTTGTGTCTCTTGGGGAAACTGCTAGGTACATATGACCTAGATTGGCCACTGTTGGAAACAGAATACTGGGCTTGATGGACCTTGGGCTGACCCAGTATGGCATATCTTATGTTCTTATTAACTGAAGATCCACAATTTCTCTCCTAACTGGGGTAAGCTAGGAGAGATATTGGGCACGGAGAGCTTCAGAGGTACCTAAACCCTTAGGTTATGGTATAAAAATTGTTGACTACCACAGGAGTGGTTGTGTGCGTAGAACCCCAAACCTGCTGGATAGCATAGGTATGGGTAAAACCCCTCTGTCAGAAACATATAGCTAGCTATATGAGCATAGACAGTCAGATAGATAAGTATGTGGAGACATATCTATCTATAATGAAATATCTCGACAGATTTATTTATTTATTAACAATTCTTATATACCGCACTATTAGACATCAGCGCGGTTTACATTGAACAGAAAACATCCGACAATTTACATATGTCTGGTCATTACATTTAACAGGAAGTATAACTTGGAGAAATAGGGTAACTAAATACAATGGTGGTTTATCTGATAAGGGATATCATGGTTAACTATATACATAGGTGGTACAACAGTACATGAAACTGCTTGTTATTTACATTGTGGAGTTGGCCTGTTGCGAGGGTCTGCCTGTTTGACCACTTCTGCTATTCGCCTGGGGGTTATGTTCGGAGCTGTCATTGAGATATTTAAGGAAGAGGAAATGTTTTAGCGCCTTTCTGAACTGACTCAAATTGGGGATTGCTCTGATTTGTGCTGGTAAGGTGTTCCATAAAGTTGGGGCGCAGAGTCGGAAGGCTCTGTTAGCTGTTGATCTGGTGCATCTTGTGGTTTCATTTGGGACAACTAGCATGTTCAATTCTGCTGTTCTTCGTGGCCTGTTTGGTGCAAGTGGTTGTATGAGGTTGGAGAGAGAGGAAGAGGTGAGCCCCTTAGCCGCTTTGAATGTTAGCAGTAAAGTCTTGAAACTGATACTTGCTTGAATGGGGAGCCAGTGTAGCTGTTTTAGAAGGGGTGTCACGTGGTCTCTCCTGGATGCCCCGAAGAGTACCCGCGCTGCACTGTTCATAGCCAGCTGCAGGGGTTTCAGGGTGGACCGGGGGAGTCCTTGTAGTATGGAGTTTGAGAAGTCGAAGTGGGGAAGTATAAGGGCTTGATAAATGGTGCGGAAATCATCCGGTTCAAGTAGCGTGCGTAGGTGTCTGAGGGATCTGATTTTAAAGTAGATTGCCTTGACTGTATTGGCTATGTGGTTCTTCATGTCAAGGATTTGGTCTAGCGTTACTCCGAGGTAACGTATTGCAGGTCTCACTTGGAGTTGGGCATCCTTTACATTAATACAACTAGGTGGGGTGAAGTTGGTGTTCCTCGAGACGAAAAGGACTTCCGTCTTTTTGTGTTGTATTCGCAGGTTTTGTGATAGGAGCCACTCTGATATGGTGTCGAAGCAGTTAGGGGTGAGGTCTAGTCAATCCAATGATATTGGCATATATAATAGCACATCGTCTGCATATATCATGTAACTGACATTGAAGGATCTGATGATGTCGCAGATGGGTTGGATGTATATATTAAACATCAATGCAGATAGGGAGGATCCTTGAGGTACACCTTGACTTTGTTGGAATGGTTCAGATGTAGCCCCGTCGGCTCGGACATGCTGCCATCTTCCGGACAGGTAAGATTTGCACCATTCGAGTGCTGTTCCGCAGATACCTTTTTCCCTTAGCCGGCAGATGAGAATTTCATGGCATACCGAGTCAAAAGCCGCTGCTATGTCTAGAAAGACAAGAGCGAAACCCTGACGTATGTTATCCACACCTGAGATTATGTTGTTGAAGAGGGTTGTAAGTAGTGTTTCCACTCCATGTGACTCTCTGAATCCATGTTGGGCCGGATCCAGTGGGGCTGAGGTTTCTATATGATCCTGTAATTGCCTGTGCACTATTTTCTCGATGATTTTTGCTAGCATAGGTATGCTAGATATGGGCCTATAAGATTCTACCTTTTGAGGATCACGTTTGGTATTCTTTAAAAGAGGTCTTACAGAGGTCTGCTTGAGAGTAGGTGGGAAAGAGCCAGTGGTAAAGGATTGGTTTAAGATTTTGGCTATAATTGGGGATATGTCACATCGCAGGTCCTTTATCCAGTGTGCAGGGCAAGGATCTGTGTGCGCAGTAGGTGTGTTTAGAGCTAGGATGGTGTGTGTATATATATATATATATATATATATATATATATTAGATAGACAGACAGACATACATATAAGAATATATCTATAGTGAGATATGGAGGGGCATAAAATACACACAAAAGATAAATATGAATATGTAGGCCTAAATATGGGTGTCTGCAATTAAACAGACAGAGATATGCCTACAGCATGGTATTCACATAGGATATGTGGAAAGGAAAGATTCATCTAACAACAAGGAGGTGGAACCTACTTGAGAAGATATATAGAGAATCTATTCCCCCTGGTTATGATCTGCAAGAATACTAGCTAGTGAAATAACCAGGATGGTTACATGAAAAACAGAGGATAATATCAATCTGCAGCCAGGAAGTCTGGAGTCTTCCAGGACTCTAGCATGGTAAGTAGACAGAAGACACATAGAGATGTGATACTTTTTGTCCTTAAGCAGGTCAACATGGTATCATGCGTTCTTACCATGAGGACGAGCTGCAAGGAGAAAGAGCATATCCCCGATTGGGAATGCTATGGACCAAAGCAGGGAATTGGCAGCTCCTTAAGCCTTTACGTAAGAGAAGGCCTATGTCCTTTATATCAAAAGGAGATAGTAAAAGAAGGGAGAACCTTCTAGTCATGGGAGACATGACTGAAAAGCCTTTTTCAACCATCTAGGATAGCTGTTGGAGAAAAAAAAACCATGCTCTCTAGCAAGGGCCCATAGTAGAAAGCTTCTCTGTAGAATTGCAGAGAGCATGATGTAGGAGAATGAGGAGATAGAACTGGCTGCTAGAGAGCAAGTATCTCTGCCAACTATGCTGCCAAACCCAGGGAACGGAGATGGCAGAAATAGAAGACCAATCCAGAAAGCTTGTAGTGAGATAATCTCCAAGATAGATGAAAGCACTGACTTGGAGCCACTAATAAGACTAATCTGGTTGTTTGTGGACAAGAACCAGTGGACCAAACATTAACGCTCCTGCATAGGCAGCTGCTAGCAAGACAGCAGAAAGAATATTACTGTTCAAAAACAGAAAGAACAGACAGAACAGGAGTAGAAAACTCTGGACATGTCTGATAAGCTGCCTCAAAGTAAGATTGAAATAGGGGAGGTAACTCAGAGAGGAAAATTCCGCATTGGAAAGTGACAAAAACTAGAGAGGCTGAAGAAAAAGCCCCCTAGCAAGTAATTCCGCTCTTACAGTGGTAAGAGGGTGAAGAGAATGGAGCTGAAGAAGACTTACCAAGTAGTATGTCTATAGAAAGTTCCTGTGCTAGCATGTATTTTTCCTATCATTTGACAGTGGTCAGACCTCTTTCCCTAGCAGGAAAAGAGGAGAAACCTGTGACCTATAGGCATGAACATCCTGACAGCTCATAGAAATATAGAAAAAATGGATGTCTTTTGGAAAGAGATCCATGTGTAGGGGTTAGAATGAAGCAGTAGATTGCCTCTGTTGAGAAGAAGGAACTGTAGATTCTAACCCCAAGAGTCACAAGCATCTGATGATGATTGATCAGAAACCCTGCAGTTGCTGGGTTTGCTGAGCCTGGTGAGAGGTTGGATTCTTCAGACCAGGACGATGCCTCCCCTGTTGGGGAACATCTGTATGATGGGCAAGTGATGAATAAAACCTTCTTCTCCTGTGGGAAGAAAGTTTGGTAGGACATTTCCTACCTACTGGGACAGAAGAAGGTGTAGAACAACCCTTAGGAACAGGTAAATCAGTGGACAACTGAGTAACCTGACGTAAAGACTCCTTGTTGAAAAGATTTTCTCCAGTGCAAGGAGTATGTCCCAGCCGTTGTTGTGCCCATTTGTTCAAGTCTGAAGCTTGGAGCCAGGCTCTACGTCGTGCCCCTATAGCTATAGCAGAAGTCCTGCTAACAGACTCAAGAGTCTAGGGAAGCACGAGAAAGAAACCAAGAGATATTCTGGATATGCTTAAGCAGTGAGGAATAGTCTGTACTCCTGGAAGGAAAGGAGTCAAAAGATGTAATTGCTTTGTGACCTCTTCAAGAGAAAGACTCATATAAAAAATATATGAGAGAATTCTTGCAGAAAGCATAGATGTCTGGAAGGTTTGACGTCCAAAGGCATCTAGTGTCTTAGACTCACGACCTAGCGGATAAGAAGAGTGCTTTTTCTTACTCTTTACCCGCCTCATTGCTGATTCCACTACTATGGAATGATGAGGAAGTTGAGTCTTTTGAAACCCTGGAAAGGGGGGCACCTGATATAAGAGATCAGTTGCCCTGGGAGGTGGGGGTACCCTTAAAGGTGTTTCCCACATTCCTAGAAGGAGATCCTGCAAGGAATGATGCAAAGGAAGCATTATGTTGTCCTTTGCTTTGGTAGAAACAGAGCCTTGTGCAGGATCATGTCCTGGAATAGGAATGGCAAGGGATCTTGCTATATCCCGGAGGAAACTCTGAAAAGAGGGATCCCAAACAGGAATCTCCCTTGGACAGGTTAGATCTAAAGAACTAGCCTGAGCATCCACAGAGTTATCCAAATATATAGGAATAGAAGATCCTGCAGAGTGCAGTGTGGGATGGTTGTTGGTACTGGCTGTCAGGAGCAGCAACCGTCCTTACCACATTGTGCATGCCAGGTATCGACTCCAAGTTTGGTATAGAATGGAGCGATCCTGTTGAAAAAAGCATGGCAGGAGTTGGCCACGATGCTACTGTGGATACCGGTACCGATGGCGATACCGATGTCGGAGTCGAGCCCGATAAAGACATCGGAGCAGTCATCGGTGACAGTTCAACCGGTACCGAGGTAACCGAAAACCTCCGGTTACTATCCTCTGTACCGAAGCACCGGTATCGATCGGTGTCGGTACCAAAACCTATTGGTACCCAGTCTTCTAGACTAGAGATTGATTCCAAACTCGGCATCGAGGGCAGAGAGCCTGATAAGCGAAGCATGGAAGGCACCGACCGTAAGGGTAATGAGGACATCGGTACCGACTTCAGTACCGTGTCTGATACCAGTGAAGGAAGGTCAACCAATGGCAACTCAATCGGCCTCGGGGGAACTGAGAGTTGTGGATCCGAGTCATCGGAACTGAGCCTTCGGTACCGCCGTGAGACGGTACCAAGGCGAGTCGGTACCCAGTCCTCCAGACTGGAGATCGATTCCAGACTCGGCATCGAAGGAAGCGAGGCTGTCGATGCACATCTGGAGGGTACCGACGTCGGTGGTAGTATCGGTGTTGGTACCGATAAAGGAAAGTCAATCTGGGGAGTATCCACCGGTCCCGAAGGCACCGAGGATGCCAGATGACGATCCCTGGTGAGGAGTGTTTCATCCAACACCAGTGCCGATGCCGGGGTATCGGTACTGCTCGAAGCGGATGCCACCACCGTACACGGCTTAGGTATGTTCTGTGGGGGGTGAAGCCCAGGAACAACCTGAAACCCCTTATACGCTTTGGAGACCGAAGACTCCCGCCAGGGTTTTGAAGCCAGTGGGCCGTCGAGGGCAAGGCCAGAGCCGTCTACATGCTGTGCATGAGACCTACCATTCGAAGACTGGCTAGTCTTAACAGACTGTTTGTGGGTTACCTGATCCTGTGTGGAAGAAGGAGGGGACGGTGCTCCGAAGTTGGAGGGCAACCGTGTATCGAGGGAACCTCGATGTTGAAGACGTCTTTTCACCAAACTGTTGTCCGGACCCAAGCAGGTTAGACACCGACTTCGAGGGTCTAAAAACAAAGTTGTACCGCCACAGTCTGAACATTTCTTGGATAAAGTGTCTGGCGGTTCCATGAAGGAAAAAGAGGAGGCCTAAAAGGCCTAAGAGACCGTGGGACACTATGAAGAAAAAATATCCCGTGGAAAAGGAGAATTTTACAAGAAAAGAAAACACCGGCGGTACCGGTGGCGTCGGGAAGACAGCCGCGACCACAAGAAAACTAAGAAATAAGAACAAGAATTTTCTGCGGTGACAGGAGGACGTCCTGCCGGCTCCACGGAAAAACAAAAACTGAGGAGAGGCAGTTGGGAAAGGCGGGAAGGCAGCACGCAGGCGTGCTGGGATGCTTCCAAAAGCTCTTGATTGGACGCTGGGAAGCGTTCCCGCGCAGACTCCGTCGGTACCGATGTACCCATATGTGAAGACTCATTCCTGCTTGTTCCTGGAGATCAGTTTGATATCAGTCTGACTGTTTCTCGAAGACTGGGTTTTGGAAACGTTTTCTTGATGCTGGTTTTTTTATATGGCATGGCTCTGTTTTACAACTTTTGGATTTTGAGAAATGGTTAAATTCCAATAATGCTCATTTGAAGTTTACAATGAAGTTTGCACAAGACCGTATTGAATTTTTATACTGGAAACCTGTTGACAGGAATAATTTGTTGCGTTTTCAAGTTTCCATCCATATCATTTGAAATATAATTTACTGATGGGACAATTTTTACAATTGAGGCAGTTGTGTTCTTCACTGGATGAATTCTGGATCAAAGCTCAAGAACTAAAGATGAGATTATTACAGTGTGACTACCCATTAACGGCATATCTTTCAAAGAGCAAGGAATGCACAACGAGAGTTGTTGTTACAATATATACAAAGAGAACAGGAAGATCAACTGATCTGTGTTCTTCCATATTCTCATAGAATTAATAAGGCAACTTTCATTGGAAAGTGCTGGGGTTACATGATGTCCTTCAGAATTCACCATTAATTGCTTATCGAAGAGGTCCTAATGTTGGGAGAATTACTATAAAGAACTGTTAAAACAGTTGACTGTGAGTACGAACATTAGGTATGCAACAAATGCTAATGGTGCTGTAAAGGAATTTCAGAGCTGGTGTGGATACATCCAACTTCTAAGATGCGGATTTGGGCTCAAGAAGCTTTCAATGTGATTCTAGCTATGTGATTTATGCAATAGTTTGTATTTGTCCAAAAGCTTCTATTGGACGGACAAAAAGAGCAATTAAGGTGCATCTTACAGAACATTATAGTAGATTGAATACAAGAATGATGGCAGCCCCAATGGTCTCCCATTTTGTGGAAATGAAACACAGCTCAGATGAGTTTCAACAGCGAATACTTGACTGTGTGAAAGAGAATTAGCGTGTGGGTAACTGACAGCACCAGCTTAGTTATAAGGAGCACAGATGGATATTTAATTTGAAATGAATGACACCTTATGGGCTTAATCATGAAATTCCATGGCTTTCATTATTGTGTATGTTTTAGTTGTCAGGTGCATGTGGATATCTGACATCATTTCCACTATTTTAGCAACTATTGTCTGTTGAGTAGCAGAATGTCCGATGTGACTGTCAGAGTACCATTTGAAGAAATCTCCCCTGAAGCAGAGCCAGACGGCTGGTAGAAAAACGGTATAGCAAAACCAATTAAATAAACTTTTGGGGCAACAGGTATTAGGACAGACAACCAGGTTGCCATGTTTTATGTGAACAAACGGGGGGACAGGATCCTATCCCCTCTGCAAGGAAGTGCTTTGCCATTGGTGTTTTGCTATTGCCGACTGCATACACCTCAGAGCGGTGTACCTCCTGGGTGAGCTCAGTGTACTTGTGGACAGGCTAAGCCAAGTCGTTTGTCCACACAAGTGGACCCTACATCGGGATACGGCTGCTTAAATCTTCCAAACGTGAACTTCACGCATAGATATTTTTTGCCACTCTTCCATGCTTCTGCTCCAGGTATCCATCTCTGCACTGATAAGCCTCAAATGTCTTCCTTCTCCATTGGGGACAGGGTCATAGTTACATAGTATATGATGGCAGATAAAGACCAGCATGATCCATCTAGTCTGCCCAGCAAGGCGGCAAGAGTAGGTGCACTTGCCGCTCCGTGCAGGTCACCTCTCCCCATGCCTTTGTTTAGGGGTGTACCCACCGCTCTGTGTAGGTCACCCCTATTTGTTCAGATGTAAGAGATAGTTATACTTATTTTGATTTTATCCTGTTGCTTTAAAGGAATTCTCTGTGTCTGTCCCATGCCATTTTGAGTTCTGTCACTGTGTTTGCCCCCACCACTTCCATCGGGAGGGCATGCCAAGCATCCACCACCCTTTCAGTGAAACCGTCTGCTCTATGCATTCCTTCCCATCCCCCTGTTACCCAAAATGCTCTTCAAGCTACAGACCGACAGGGGCTCCATGATCCTTATAACTCCTTTCTGGCCCTGTCAAAGTGGTTTCCTCTACTACTTTACTTTGCGCAGACTCAACCTCTCAGACTGGGGAGTGCGCCCGAACTCCTCTCCCAGGACCGATTCTCCATACCAACTTTCATGCACTTCGCCTCACAGCAAAGCTGCTGAAAGGAAGTACTTGCTGATCTCGACCTGCCGCAGGAGGTAAAGGATATCCTGCTTGCATCACGCAAACAGGCCACCAGGCGATCTTATGCTTTCAAATGGCACGGGTTTGTCCTCTGGTGTTCGCCAAAGAACATTGACCTCTCTTCCTGCCTGGTGGAATCCCTTCTACAATATCTCCTTCACTTGTCTTGTGCAGACCTTAAGACTAGCTCAGAGTTCATCTTAGTGCCAGTGTGGCGTATCGCAAACCACTGGACGGATAGCCTATCTTCTTATACCCCTTAATAGCACACTTCATGCAGCGTCTCCTGCTGTCCAAGCCACCCATTAAGCTGCCTCAGGTGGCCTGGGACCTTAGCGTGGTTCTTGTTGAACTTCTAAGCCTCCTTTCGAGCCTTTAGCCACCACTTCACTGAAGCTTTTGTCTTGTAAGTTAGTTTTCCTCATTGCCATCATGTCAGCTCGCCGCATCAGCAAGCTGCAGGCTCTGGTGGCAGATCTGGCATATACCTGGTTCCACCTTGACAAGGTGGTCTTACGTACCCATCCACATTTCCTTCCGAAGGTGGTCTCCTCTTAAATCAGTCTGTCATCCTACCCATTTTCTTCCCGAGACCTCATGTGTGTCGGGCTGAAGCGCTGGCTTACTACTTGGCTAGGACTAAGGATCACAGAAGGTCCTTGCAATTGTTCATTTCCTTTAATCCCAGTCACCTCGGGCTACTGGTGACAAAACAGACTCTATCCAGATGGATAGCAGATTGTATTTCATATGCTTATGCACAAGCAGGACTCTCCCTGGAGGGTCACGTTACTGCACATAATGTGCAGGCTATGGCAATCTCCGTAGCCAACCTTTGTTCGGTATCCATTGACTATATCTGTCAGGAAACTACCTGGTCCTCCATTCATACTTTTGCTGCACATTATTGTCTGGACAGGGGCATCCATCAGGACACTGTCTTTGGCCAAGCTGTAGTCCAGTACCTCTTTGTAATTTGAACTCAACTCCGTCCTGGACTTAAAAGGGACCAAACTCTCATTAGGGGTGGTATAGCTTCCTAAAATTGAGTTCAATGGGCTACATAATTTCCACACTCTTCAGCTCTATGCTTTAGCCTCAGGGATTACACTGCCCCCCCCCCCATGCCATCTGCTACTGGGGAGATAGTGAGTCCCATATGTGAAGACTTCATTCCTGCTTGTTCCTGGAGATAGCGTAGCTACTCACCTGTAACAGGTGATCTCTGGGAACAACAGGAATCAGTCTTCACAACCCGCCTTCCTCCCCTATGAGTTGTAGGGCTGGTTTATTTTCCTCTTCCTCTCAGCTTCATATTCAATTGGGGTGAAGAATTGGGAAGGCAGGGACGCAGGTGCAGTGGAGTGCTCCCGGAGGCTTTCCTGTTGGACGCTGGGGAGCGTTCCTGTGCGGGCTCTGTCGGTGTTGATGTCACCCATTTGAGAATACTGATTCTTGTTGTTCCCGGAGATCATCTGTTACAGGTGAGTAACTATGCTTTAGTGTAGCTGGGTTTAAAAAGAGGTTTGGACAAGTTCCTCAAAGGAAAGTCCATAAACTATTATTAAAGGGGACCATGAAAATCCACTGTTTACCTGGGATAAGCATTATGGAATCTGTGTACCTTTTTGGGGACCTGACAGGTGCGTGAGACCTGGATTGGCCACTGTTGGAAAAATAATACTGGATTTGATGGACCTCTGTCGGACCCAGTATGGCATTTCTTATGTTGTTGCCCTGTCCTAACCAACCAAATAGGAACACTGTCCATTCCAAGTTTCTCTGGTTCAAGCATGGGTTGAGCACTACATCAGACAGATATAATGGGCCAATGAGACTAACTTTGCCCACATGCCTCTCTGGTCTGAATGAAAGGCATAGAGGAGAGCTGATTTAACTCCACTTTACATTTTTTTCTCATACTCCATCAAGTCAACACATTATTTCTATGGCCAGTATGTGCATTACAAACTGGACAACCAATTTCTTGGTCTCATTCTTGTTCTCTCATTGGGATAGCTTTCCAGGACCCACCACAATAAAGTTAATCCATATTCAAATTACATGGTTTATTTTTATTTATTTAAAACATTTAGGCCACTAGGCAAATCATCTAGATGGTTATATACAAAATCTTCACTTCAGAACAACAAAGACAGACAATAATGCATAAAAATCAAGGGTAAGCAGCTTGGAAAAAATGGTCTTTAACCTTCCTTAAGAAGAGAGGATGAGAATTCCAAAATGTGGGCGCAACAGCCAAAAAAAGCCCTTGCTCTAGTAGAATCATTCCAAACTATATGTTAAGACTGTACTTCCAAAATGGCTTGTGAAGCAAAATGCAAAGTTCTAGTGGAATGATAAAGGCTGTTAGTGTAGCTGGGTTTAAAAAAGGTTTGGACAAGTTCCTGGAGGAAAGGTCCATAAACCATTATTAAGAAGGGACCCAGGATATCAATGCTTGACCCAGTACAAGCACTGCGGAACCTGTGTCTCTTGGGGAAACTGCTAGGTACGTATGACCTAGATTGGCCACTGTTGGAAACAGGATACTGGGCTTGATGGACCTTGGTCTGACCCAGTATGGCATATCTTATGTACTTATGTACGTCGGGAGTAAGACTGAGTATGGTTACTCATCAGCCTGCTGATAAGTGATGAGAATACAAACTTTAAAACTTGAAGTGAAATGTTTATTTATATATAAAAAGTTTGAAAAAAAGGAAACAAAGATAAAAGACAGATCCTGCATATGAAGAGATTGATGACTGAAATGGAGAGTGTGAAGGGCTTGAAAAGTTGTTTCATGATATACGTTTCCCTTTCTGATGGTCTCTTCTGCACACATATAGATTTTTGTAGTTTGCTGCTATATATATAATTGAAAGAAGTTGTACAAATGAAAGCAGTGAAAGGTATATTGTTTTCACAGTGTTATGGTGTGTAACCTTTCATCTGAGATCAAACGTTAGTGCTTTACTGCTTATGTGGCCAACAGGTATCATCTGGTGCTAATTCTGTGATTGAGGAATTCCATACGGTTCTGCTAGACACTCAGGATGGTTTTCCATCACATAATATCTTCAGTACTGTTCAGAATCTAACAGAAAATAAGTCAAATAGAGATTAAAATAAACATTTGTCTGTCCTCTAATGCTACAGCAACTTATGGAGGGAAAAACGTGGCATAGCCCTGGCTTAACAAATATTCAAGTACACTGCCGATATTTCTTTTTTGTCTGACTCATTTCATTGCCTCAACGCCATGCTCCAGTGTCATCTTTTAGTGAGGCTACTGCATTTTTCAGAAGAGAGGAATGGCCTAGTGGTTGGGGCAAGTTGCCTCAGGCCAGGGGTTCACATTCTGCTGGAGGACAGCAATCTCGCCGGCAGGACTGGGGTTTCTAGTCCCAGAGGTGCTCCTTGTGGCCTTGGGCAAGCCACTTAACCCTCCGCTGCCTCAGGTACAAAACACAGATTGTGAGCCCTTCGGGGACAAGGGAAATATATACCGAACCTGAATGTACGCCGCCTGGATTGCACTTGCGCCAGGCGGTATATAAATGCCTCATATAAATAAATATAAAATAAAATAAAATAAAAATAAAACCCTCAATGCATGACAGCTTCATCAGAGGCAGGCAATAATTTGCTACGAATGCACAGCCTACTGTGTCTGATGGCAGGTGTACTGTGAACGCTGTGTACCCAAACCACCTGGTGAGGAGCGCTGGAAATATGCATGCCAACCGTGGTCTGCATTCAGGCGATGGCACCGTCATGTGGAAGTGCAGTTGTATTTGAAGAACTTATACAGAACCTGCAACAAACTCCAACAAAACACATGCCGCTCGGCCAGAACGATGAGACATTCTACGGTGTGCTGTGCACACAATCATTCAGAGGCCTTACTCCTAAGGAAAGGGCCAGTCCATGCTCTAAGCACTGTTCGTAGAACTCGAACCAATGGGATCTTAAACTTAAAATATTAATGATAACCCTCTTTGTATTATGTATGTCCACTGCACTGCCACCCTTCCTAGGTTATTTATATCTTAGGGGGGGGGGACATCACAAGAATGTGTGGACCTAGCAAATTGTTTTCTTCCTTTTGATCATTCGATACGCAGTTCTTGTAAAAAGCTGGATAGTTTAGAATATGGACCAAAACCATACAATTCTTTCACCACTAGAAAAGAACAGTTATGTAAATGTACAAAACCACAGTCTGCTTGTTCCACTGTTTCCTGAGAGACAAAAATACTCCTACTGCAGCGAGTGCACGCTATTCTTAAAATGTTCTAGAGGGCAACCATCCATGATAGAGCTACCAGCTGACTGCACCCCTTCTGCTTCTGCACTCCCAGCGGGCTGATCCAGTCCTCCCTTCACCCTTTCCTGGCAAGCATGGTGATGGTTAAGAAAATCAGAGCTACAAGTCTCTTGCTAAAATATGCAAAACGTAGGACTGGATCAGCCTGTTGGGGAAAAACTGGAGTCAGGTGACAGCTGTGGTCCATGCGGCGTGCTCCACTCTGTCCAAAATAGATACCCAAATGGTGGCTGCTTACATGACCACTGCGAGGCAGCGTGAGTTGCTTACCAAGGGCTCCAGTTTGCCTCAGTTCAGAAATATCTTCACATTCAAATACTTCAAATAAGAGAATGTAATAATTGACTTAAGAATCTTGTTCTTATTTCTTCAGTCAAGGAAGAGGTGTCCTTCCAGTGTAACACAACGTAAGCTCATTCCATAGTCTGCTTACGTTTTGATATTTTTATTGCTCCTCCAGTAAGCTGAAACAGTGCACGACACGTGCTTGTACTGATCTTGTTTGCTATATGTTATCGCCGTTTTTATGTACTTCGCCTGCAGTGCTATGGTGTTACGTGAGAGAGAAAAAAGAATAAATAAATGATGGGGCAGGGTCCTGGGTTGAGTGGGAGGGGCTTGCAGTGCAACATCAGCAGACTATAAACTCAAACGGCGCAGTACCCAGTGTGACCTAGGGATATAAATATTTTCCAGAGTGTCCTTTTAAACATGTTGTGTTCTAATCGCTATCGGTTTTAAGCATGAGCACAGGCAGAACAGGAGCTGGAAGGGTGCAGGGCAGGCATGGAGCTGGAACCCAACATTAGCAGCAAGAGGTGGAGAGAGAAGATGTAGCCACTGCAATTTGTTTGGCTTGGCAGAGCTGCATTGGCATCATGATGATGATGGCAGCACGTCTGCCTCCTGATCCTACAGTACGAATGCATAGCCACCATGCCCCCCCCCCCCCGACCAAGGACTGTCAATGCAACGATTAGCCTAAGCGATCTCCAAAGCTGGAGGCAGGGGTATAAAAGACAGCTGCAAAAGGGTGCATGGCACAATAAGCCTACATGATGCTAGGTTCTACATTAGGAGTCACAACCCACAAAATTGATCTAGGCATCATTGTGAACAATTTCTTGAGATCCTCTGTTCACTGTGTTAATGGTGGCCAAGAAATGAAATAGAATGCTATGCGTTATTAGGAAAAGAAGAGAATAAAATGGAGAATATCATAGTGCCTCTATCGCTCCATGGTGGGATTGCATCTTGCCTATTATGTGCAGTTCTGATCACCTCATCTCAAAAAAAAAAAGATTAAGTGGAATTAGAAAAGGTACAGAGAAGGGTGACCAGAATCGTAAAAGGCCTTGGAATGATTCCCCTGTGAGGAAAGATTAAATAGGTTTGGGCTCTTCAACTTGGAAAAGAATCAGCTGAAGAGAGATATGATAGATGTCTATAAAATTCTGAATGGAGAGGGAATGGATAAATGCAAATCAATTGTTTATTCTTTCAAAAACTATGAAGACTAGGGAAACAAAATGAAGTTACTATGTAGTACATTTAAACCAAATTGAAGCAAATATTTTTTTACTCAATACATAATTAATCTCTGCAATTCATTGCCAGAGGATGTGATAAAAGCAATTAGCAAAATTTGGACAAGTTCCTGTTGGAAAAGTCCATAAACAATCAAGATATATGGGAGGGGGGGGGGGGCTAACACTGCTTATCTCTGAGGGAGAGCAGCATCATATCTAGCTACTTTTTGGGATACTGTGATCTGGATTAGCCTCTGTTGAAATCATGGGAGTGGACTTGATAGACCTTTGGTCTGACTCACTATGGCAATTCTTATGTTTTATTCAGGCTTGTTCTAATATAGCTGGATTTTCAAAGTATCTTCAGAAAATTGCCAGGCCAGGAAAAAAAATATTATGTCCTACTCATCCTCTTCCACAGCCCCGACCCAACCACCAGGTGCCCACCTAGGGCAACAATGTCTTGGGGTGGATGGTGACAAAGAGCAAGTCATTCAAAGCTAAACAATAGATTTTTACAGTGAAAAGGGGATGTAAGGCTTAAGTTCTGCCTAGGGCACCAACACCTTGAACCAACTCTGGGGCCGCCTCTGCCCTGATCCAATGGTACTGGATGGAGATTGCCCATGGATAAACATGATGCTACTAACAGAGGAATTCCCTACTGCTACTACTACTACTATTTATCACTTATAAAGCGCCACGCACGCAGTGCTGTACAGCCAAACAACAAGAGTTAGCCAGAATGCAAGAGACAGCCCCTGCCCGTCAAAGTCATGCTCATCGGAGCTTACAATCTAGTCAGAACATTACAGGATAAAGGTCAGATTAGTGCAAGGCACAGTAAGGTCAATACAAGGCACAGTAAAGTCGACACCATATGGTCATGAGAGTTGATGGGGTTAAGATAAGATAAGGATAGAAGTCAGGATCTGAAAGCGACGGTGAAGAGGTGAGTCTTCAACCTGGATTGGAAGAGGGCCAGGGAGGGTGCCTGACATATAGACACAGGTAGGCTGTTCCAGGCGTAAGGTGCAGCAAGGTGAAAGGAGCGAAGTCGGGAGTTAGCGGTGCAGGTGAATGGCATAGATAGAAGTGATTTGCTAGTGGAGTGCAGGTTCCGAAAGGGGATGTAGGGAGAGATAAGAGATGAGAGGTACTGAGGGGCCACCGAGTGAATGCATTTATAGGTCAGTAGGAGGAGTTTGAATTGGATGCGGAACTGGACAGGAAGCCAGTGAAGCGACTTGAGAAGAGGAGTAATGTGGGCGTGGCGAGGCTGTCAGAAGATTATTCGAGCAGCGTGATTTTGTATAGATTGAAGGGGATGGAGGTGGCTGATGGGGAGACCAGCAAGGAGTAGGTTGCAATAATTGAGGCGAGACGAGATTAAGGAGTGGATAAGGGTTTTGGTGGTGTGTTCAGAGAGGAAGGGGCGGATTTTGCCAATGTTGTAGAGGAAGAAACGGCAGGTCTTGGCTACATGCTGGATATGTGCGGAAAAGGAGAGAGAGGTGTCAGATAACTCCTAGGTTGCGGGCCGAGGGAACAGGAAGGATAATAGCTTCGTCCACATAGACTGAGAAAGGGGGAAGAGGAGGGGAGGAGTTGGGGGGAAAGACAAGGAGTTCAGTCTTAGCCATGTTCAGTTTCAATCGGCAAAGAGACATCAAGGCGGCGATGCCAGAGAGGCAGGCAGAGATCTTGGACTGGGTTGCTGGAGAAATAATAGGTGTAGAGAGGTAGATTTGGGAGTCATCGGCGTAGAGATGGTACTGAAAGCTGTGGGAGGAGATAAGCGCGCAAGGGCTTGGGTGTAGAGGGAGAAAAGGAGGGGGCCCAAGACGGATCCCTGGGGTACACCTACGTGGAGCAGGGTAGGGGAGGAGGAGGAGCCGCCAGAGCATACACTGAATGAGCGATGGGAGAGGTGGGAGGAGAACCAGAACAGTACCAGGTCCTTGAAGCCAAGGGAGGAGAGGGTGGTGAGGAGAAGATTGTGGTCAATGGTGTCAAAGGCAGCAGAGAGGTCAAGAAGAATGAGAATAGAGTAGAGGCCCTTAGATTTAGCCAGGAATAGATCATTGGAGACTCTTGCAAGCGCTGTTTCAGTGGAATGTAAGGGACGGAAGCCGGATTGGAGTGGGTCCAGGAGGGCCTGGGAGGTGAGGAAGTCGAGGCAGCGTTGGTGGACTGCACGTTCTAGTAGTTTGGATATGAAGGGAAGGAGGGAGATGGGTCGATAGTTAGAAGGGCATGTGAGATCGAGTGAGAGTTTCTTAAGGAGAGGTGTGACAACAGCATGCTTGAAGTCAACAGGGACAGTTGCAGTAGAGAGTGAGAGGTTGAGGATGTGAGAGATGGTGGGTACAATAGTGGAGGAGATGGGGTGTAGGAGATGGGTGGGGATGGGGGTCAGATGAACATGTGGTGGGTTTGAAGGAAGTAAGAAGGAGTGTGGTTTCTTCTTCAGAGATCGGAGGGAAGGAGGAGAGGGTGGCAGAGGAAGGACGGGTGGGGGAGAGAATTGGGAAGGGGGAGGTAGATGAGGGGGTTGGGAATTGGAGAATAATCTTGTTGATTTTGTCATAGAAGTAGTCAGCTAGGGTTTGGGCAGAAAGGGAGGGCGGGACTGGGGGCGGGGGACTTTGAGGAGAGAATTGAGGGTATTAAAGAGACGACGAGGATCAGAGGCAAGGGAGTTGGTCAGGTGAATGTAGTAGTCTTGTTTGGCAAGTGCTATGGCTGACTGGAAGGAGCCAAGCATGAATTTGAAGTGTAGAAGGTCCTCCAGGGAGCGGGATTTGGACCAAGCACGCTCAGCGGAACGTGCAGAGATAACTGGTTGTGGGCGAAAGCCAGGGCTGGGGAGTAGATCGTTTGACTGGACATGGGGTGGGTGGGGCAAGAGTGTTGAGAGCTGAGGAGAGTATAGCATTGTAGGAGGATAGTGCCTCATCGACGGACTTGGATGATATAATGGAGGAGAGAGATGGAGAAATGGTGGAGGAGAGAGTCAGGGGATCAATATTATGGAGGTTTCTAAATAGGTCGGGCGAGACAGGATGAGGTTGAGATGGTGGAAGCTGAAGAGTAAAGGTTAAAAGGTGATGGTCAGATGAGGTAAGGACTGAGTTGTGGAAGTTAGAGGGAGAGGAATTGGAGAAGAGTATTAGGTCAAGGCAGTGGCCGTGTATGTGGGTAGGGGAGTTGGAGCAGAGTTGGAGTTCATACGAGGAGATGAGGGCAAGGAATTTTGAGGCGTAGGGGTCAGAGGGGTTGTCGACGTGAATGTTAAAGTCGCCGAGAATAAGAGTGGGGGAAGAGGGATCAAGAAAGGCGGAAAGCCAGGAATCGAAGTCAGTGAGGAAGGTTGATTGGGATTTGTCGGGTGGGCGATAAATAACAGCAACACGGAGGGGAAGTGGTAGGAGGAGGCAAATGGAGTGGACTTCAAAGGAGAGGGGGGAGGGTAACTGAGGTAGCAGGAGAGGTTGGAATTGACAGGAGGGAGAGAGTAGGAGACCAACACCACCACCACCAGTAGATCGAGGTGTATGGGAGGACTGGTATCCCCCATAGCAGAGAGAAGCAATGGATACGGTGTCATCTGGGGGGATCCAGGTCTCAGTCAGGGCGAGAAGGTGTAGGGCATTAGAGATAAAGAGATCGTGGGCAAAAAGAAGTTTGTTGGTAACTGAGCATGCGTTCCATAGGGCACATGAGAATGGGAGGGCGGAGGGAGGAAGGAGAGGGATATGGATAAGGTTAGATAAGTTACGTGAGGATTTCTTATCAGAGTAACATGAGGCTTTATTTCTAGAGACATGTAGAGATTTGGAGGGAACAGAGTGCGGTTGCATATGTCTGGATGTGTGTGCCCTCCAAAAGGGCCTTGAGAGAGGGGAAGTGTGGGGCGAGAGAGGGGTGATATTGCTGGTATCAGTTAGGTTATGTGAGAATTTCTTATTGGCGATAAGGTTGGGGTTGATATCTCTGTATGAGAGATTGGGGGATGAGTGAGGGAGGGGGGAGGGGGGAGGAGCGGGATGTGGATGAGATTAGATAAGGTGTGTGAGAAAGAAAACGAGGGGGGCCAGGGCTGGGGTTGATGTTGCCTGATGAGAGAAGAAGAAGGAGTATTAGAGAGCGTGGAAAGGCGGAGACTGTACGGCGGAAGCGAGGGTGGGGTTGCCTTAGAAAGAGAGGGGTTGGTTGAATGCGGGGGATGGTGTGCTGAAGCTCAAGAGCAGATGCTAGGTAAGGGGAAAGAATGGAAGGGCGAAGTGAGGAAGGTAGGGGGAAAAGGAGGGGGTGTTGGAAGGAGGGGAAACAGTTGGGGAGGATGAGGAAGAACAGGACAATGTGATGTGGGGCCATGGTAATTGGACACAAATTCTATGCAGGCACTGGGTAGCAGTTTTATGCAGGCACTGGGTAGCAGTTCTATGCAGGCACTGGGTAGCGGTTCTATGCAAACACTGGGTAGCGGTTCTATGCAAACACTGGGTAGCGGTTCTATGCAGGCAGTAGGTATCAGATCTATGCATTATAGTAAAGTGGAGCATTCACTCCCTTCAGCTGCAACACTCTAATAAGGTCTCAGACTTATACCGCACTTCAGTCTAGACTTCCGGAGACATGGAAGCAGTTGAATGTATGAGTGATAGATGAAGGGGGACGTGGGCAGCATTGTCATCTACTAAGCGAAAGGATCTCCTGAAGAAAATATCATTTTGAAACGCCTTGCGGCGCCTAAATCGAGCGTCGGGATCCATTTTGCCAGCTGGTCATGACTGGGTTGAGCAATTAAGTTAAGTTTGAGTCCATCGTTTATGAGTCTGAACAGCTATGTAATGAAAATTGAAGGAAATATTTAATAAGGTCATTGATGCAAATATAGCACTATATGAATGGACGCAAGTCTAGATTGAAGTGCGGTATAAGTCTGAGACTTTATTAGAGTGTTGCAGCTGAAGGGAGTGAATGCTCCACTTTACTATATTGTTTTACTTGAACGTAATTTCAACCAGTAGTACATACATATGCGTTCAGAATAAGACCAAGAAGCTTTATCAGATCTATGCAGCCATTGGGCGGCAGTTCTAAGCAGGCACTGGGTAACAGTTCTATCTGGGTAACAGTTCTATGCAAACACTGGGTAGCCATTCTATGCAAACACAGGGTAGTGGTTCTATGCAAACAGTTCTATGCAAACACTGGGTAGTAGTGCTATGTAGGCAGTGGGTAGCAGTTCTGTGCAGGCGGTGGGTAACAGTTCTAAGCAGACAATGGGCAGTGGGTAACAGTTCCAGGCAGACAAAGGATAGCAGTTCATTGCAAACAATGGGTAACAGCTCTATGCAGGCAGTGGGTAACAGTATTAAGCAGGCAATGGGTAGGAGTTCTATGCAGACAATGGGTAGCAAGATCAAGGCAGGTAATGGAAGGGAAGATCAATGCCAGCAGTGGGCAGCAAGTCAAGGAAAGTTACTTGAAGGTAAAGGTGGTGTTGGTGAGATGGTTGGGGTCGGGAGGCGCAGTGTGGAGGAGCGATCGTGCCTACTCAGTTCCAGGGCCGGCTCTAGGCAGCTATGGTGATTAGAAGGAGCAGTGATCACGGCTCACACCTGAGCACTCCCGGGCCCGTGCCTAAGGGCCACGCCAAAGGGCCTTCTGGCGAGGCCCTCAGGTGCGGGACCGCCTGATGGAGCACGCCGCTTTTAAAGAGCTGCTTGCCCTTTGATCTCCCGTCGGCAGCGTGTGAGGGAGCTCCCGATGGAGCACGCTGCTTTTAAAGGGCCGCTTGCCCTTTGATCTCCCATCAGCGGCGTCCCTACATTACATTTGGTGATGCGAGTCACAAGAATTACAGTAATGCTAGGAGGAGGCCCAAGCTCAAGTCCCAGACCCAGTTTCTTCTCATCAGGGGGGCGCTGGGGATGTTGTGATGCAGATGTGGGGAGGCAGCAACCTAATCACCATGCAACAGTAATACCTACAAGAGGGAATCATGCTACATGCCATAAAGCGTAGTTACTCACCTGTAACAGGTGATCTCCGGGAACAGCAGGAATTTAGTCTTCACATATGGGTATCATCATTACCGACAGCCTGCGCGGGAATGCTCCCCAGCGTCCAATAGGAATGCTTTTGGGAGCATCCCTCAGCACATGCGCGCTGCCTTCCCGCTTTTCCAACTGCCCCTCTTCAGTTAAGTTTGTAGCTGAGCGAAAGCATAGAGGGAGAGAGGAAAGAGACAAAGAGATAGACAACTCCTAGGGGAGGTGGGTGGGTTGTGAAGACTAAATTCCTGCTGTTCCCGGAGATCACCTGTTACAGGTGAGTAACTACGCTATCTCCAGGAACAAGCAGGAATGTAGTCTTCACATATGGGGACTCCCTAGCTGAAGATGCCAGGGAGATAGCCCCAGGAAGGTGCCACCCTAGAAAGGTGGGAATCCTTCCTCCCATGGATCTCTGGCATTCCACCAGGGTTGGTGGGTAGGAGTTGAATTAGGTCTGAAAGAGATTTTGAAGAACAGCTTGGCCAAAGAAGGCATCCCGACTGGAGGCTTTATTCAGGCAGTAGTGGGCTGTGAAGGTATGTACCGAAGCCCAGGTGGCTGCTTGACAAATGTCATTGATAGACACAGAGTGGAGATTAGCCATGGAAGTTGCCATGGCTCTCACGTTATGAGCTGTGACATGGCCTTGAAGAGGAAGACCCTTACTCTCATAAGCAAAGGATATGCATTGGGCAATCCATTTAGATAACGTTTTTTGGAGACTGGAAGTCCCAAATGACTAGGGTCAAAAGCTATAAAAAGTTGCGAGGACTTTCTATGTTGCTGTGTTCTCTGTAGGTAAAAGGCTAAGGCTCTTTTACAATCCAAAGTATGAAGGTTTCTTTCTGCATTAGAGGCGTGAGGCCTCGGAAAAAATACAGGAAGATAAATTGATTGATTTAAATGAAAAGGCGAAACCACCTTTGACATAAAGTGTGGATGAGTTCTAAGAACAACCTTATCATGATGAAATCTTGTATAAGGAGGATCAGCCACTAAAGCTTGCAGTTCACTAATGTGACGTGCAGAGGTGATTGCAATTAGGAAGATGACCTTCCAGGTCAAAAACCTAAGGGTTGTAGTGGCTAAAGGCTCAAAAGGCGGCTTCATGAGCTGCCCGAGAACTAGATTTAGATCCCATGCCACCAGTGGTGGCTTAATGGGAGGTTTGGTTAATAGAAGACCTCTCATAAATCTGGATATGAATGGATGAGAGGAAATTGGTTGCCCATTCAGAGGCTTATAAGAAGCTGCAATTGCACTAAGAAGGACTCTTACCGAATTGGTCTTTAGACCAGAATTCGATAAGTGAAGGAGATAGTCTAGTATCAATTCTAAAGGTATGACAAGGGGGTTTAATCCCTTCCTGCAGCGCCATATAGTAAAACGTTTCCACTTGAAGGCATAAGATCTTCTTGTGGAAAGTTTCCTAGAAGCCTGAAGGATATCCTTGACCTGTTGGGACAGGTTGAAATCCTGGCGGTCTAAGCCTTCAGCAACCAGGCCGTGAGATGCAGACTGGGTATTTGGGTGCCATAGCATCCCGTCCTCTTGGGAAAGGAGATCTGGAGCATGCCCTAACTCCAGAGGTGCAGCTTGAGAGAGATGTAGAAGCAGGGGATACCACGCTTGGGGTGGCCATCGTGGCGCTATGAGAATCATGCGACCCCTGTCTCTCTGAAGCTTGAAGAGTGTTTTGGGGATGAGGGGAATGGGTGGGAAGGCATAAAGGAAGTCCTGACCCCAGTGAAGGAGGAAGGCATCCCTTGCTTGACAACTGTGAGCCGGAATCCTGGAACAGAACCGGGGAAGTTTGGCATTCAGTGGACTTGCAAAGAGGTCTATGTCTGGAGTGCCCCAGAGATTAAATATCTTTGCCACCTGGTCTAGGTGGAGAGACCACTCGTGAGGCAGCAGTACTCGACTGAGTTTGTCTGACCAAAGGTTTTGAATGCCTGGAAGATATACCACTAGAAGGCAAATTTGATACTCTCTGGCGAGGGCCCACAGTCGTAACGTTTCGTTGCATAACAACAGAGAGCCTGTCCCGCCCTGCTTGTTCACATAGAACATGGCTACTTGATTGTCCGTCTGGACTAGGACTGTCTTGTAGCTGAGCTGGACATGGAATACTCGAAGAGCTAAATAGATTGCTCTTAATTCCAGGAGGTTCATGTGTAGACCAGCCTCCTGTGGCGTCCAGGTGCCCTGGGTAGAGAGATGATTCAGGTGTGCTTCCCAACCCACCTGTGATGCATCTGTTGTTAGGGTGGCCTGAAAGAGGGGTTGATGAAAAGGAGACCCCACCGTCAGATTTTCTAATGATTGCCACCATTGGAGGGACAAAATTAGTCGTTGAGAGTTTATTATTTTGTCTGATAAATGACCTGTGGCCTGTGTCCACTGTGTGGATAGGGTCCACACAGTGGACACATGCCACAGGTCTGTGTCCACTGTGTGGATAGGGTCCACTGAGCTGCTTGCATGTGGAGGCGAGCATATGGGACTACATGAACTGTGGATGCCATATGTCCCAGCAACTGTAGTAGCTCTCGAGCAGTTAGGGAGGATTTCCCTGCTGCTTGAGAAGCTAGTTGCATTATGCGAAGACACCGGGCCTGTGGAAGGAAAGCCTTTGCCTGTCTGGTATCTAGACAGGTCCCTATGAATTCCAGGCATTGGGAAGGAACAAGTTGGTATTTTGGGAAGTTTATTACCAACCCCAAGTATTGGAGGATTCGCATTGTGCGAGACAGTGCAGTGCCGGCCTCTGCAACTGTAGGGGCTCGAATGAGCCAGTCGTCTAAGTAAGGGAAGACAAATATCCCCAGGGTTCGCAGAAATGCAGCTACTACTGCCATGCATTTCGTGAATACCCTTTGTGCTGAAGCCAGACCAAAGGGAAGAACCCTGTACTGGAAATGTCTTCCCCTGAAAAGGAATCGTAAGAATTTCTTGTGGTCTGGATGGATCAGAATGTGAGTGTATGCATCCTTTAAGTCTAGAGAGCACAGCCAGTCCTGGCTTTGAATGTATGGCAGAAGGGTTCCTAGAGAAATCATTTTGAACTTCTCTCGAAACAGGTATTTGCTCAATTCTCTGAGGTCTGTGTCCTCCTGTTTTCTTTGGAATAATAAAATAGGGAGAGTAGAACCCTGCACCCTGTTGAAGAATGGGTACCTCCTCTATTGCCCCTTGGGCAAGAAGTGTTGAGACCTCGTGATCTAGCAGATCATCTGCAGAGGTTTGAGAATTGAATTGCTTTAGAATTGTAGGAGGGGGCATGCTATGAAAATGAAGCTTGTACCCTTCTCCTACAATGGACAAAGTCCAATCTTCTGCTGTTATTTGATGCCATCTGTTGGCAAAGTGGCATAACCTGCCTGGGATATTGGGGGATGGGGACCCCTCAGAGGCAGGAAGGCTAAGTTCTCTAGGAAGGAGTCAAAGCCCTTGAGGGGGCTGAACCTGCGGAGCTGGTTGGGCTCTCGGGCCTTTTGGCTTCTTTTGCTGTCTAGTTTGCCCCTTTTGGGCAACCTGACCCTGAGTCTGACTCTGCTTGGTATAGGAAGGATAAAATTTCCTGTTTTTGCTGAAAGAGGGTTTTTTGTAAGGCTTCTTTTTGGCTGGAGTGGCTGTAGAATTCGGCAATCTTTCTAGAGTAGTATTGTCAGCATCTAACTCAGCCTTTTCCTGCCAGTTCTTGCCAAAGAGATTCTCTCCCGTGCAAGGAATGTTGCCTAACTTGTCCTGTACCCAAGTCTCCAAATCTGATGCCTGAAGCCAGGCAATCTGTCATGCGCCAATGGCAATAGCAGAGATTCTGCTGATGCATTCTAGCAGTCAAAGGCTGCACGATTCACAAACTTCGAAACATCTTGAGCATGCTTAACTAGAGCAAGAAAGTCTTGTCTCTTGTCATCTGGGAGAAATGGGCTCATAAGCTCCAAGTCTCCTGTAACTTCCTTGAGGAACATTCCCATATAGTATATATGAACTGATCCTAGCTGAAAGCATGGAAGCCTGAAAAGTTTGGCGCCCAAAAGCGTCCAGAGTCCTGCATTCACGACCTGGGGGATTGGATGCATGCCTCTTTGCACTTTTCATCCTATGCATGGCTGACTCCACCACCATTGAATGGTGTGGCAGCTGAGTCTTTTGAAATCGAGGACATGGCGGAACTCGATACATAGTATCAAGTCTCCTAGAATGAGGAGATGTAATCAGAGGTGTCTCCCACATTCTGAGCATCAGGTTATGAAGAATTTAATGGATGGGCAGAGTGGCTGCCTTCTTAGGAGCTTAAGGATATTGGAGAATTTCCAATTCCTTTGCTCTGGGTTCCTCTTCAGGAGCCACTGTGATTGAAAGGTCCTTGGCCATATCACGAATAAAATCCTGAAAAGACATGTCCTCTGGAGGTGACATTCTGCGTTGAGGAGAAACCCTCTAGTACCCGCAGAATTGTCAGAGTGTTTGGAATCGGAGGATTCAACATATTCCTGACCACGATGCTCATTCAAAGCACGGTCCCGGTATCGATCGAAGTCGGTACCGAGTTGATCCGGTACTGATCTGTCGATTCCAGCCAAAGATGGCATGGGAAGAATTCCCACTGGGGCCAGTACCGTCGGTACCGGTATCGTCGGTACCAGTACTGGTACCGGCATCGGTATCAATGTTGGTACCGGTGCCCGTTGAACCATAGGTGTCAACGGTACCGCAGCTGTGAGAAGAGCTGCAATGCTGCGTTCGATAGCGAGGAACCTCTGGTCTATCGACGCTGCCGATGCCTGGGTATCGGTACTGGTGAAAACGGCCAGGACACCTGAGCATGACACAGGTAGTTCTTGCGAGGTCGAGGCCTCGAGAATATCCTGGAGCCCCCTTGATGCTTTGGAAGCCGAAGCCTCCCGCCGGGGCTGTTTTGCCAGTGTGGTTCCCTCAAGGGCAATGCCAATGGCCTCTCGATGCTTAGCAGGAGAGCTATCCTTTGAGGACCAGCTTTTATGTTTAGTTACCTGAGATCCATAGGAGGAAGTGGAGGCCCTTGAATATGTCGATGCAATGGATCTGGCATCTGAAGAAAAGAGGGTACTGAGCTTTGCAGCCTGGTTCTGTCTTCCTTTTTTAGTCATCCCCATACAGGAGAGACATTCAGATGGAGAATGTTCAGGCCCTAAACCACTAGTTGGTTTTTCCATGTTTTAGGAATATGGGGCCTAGTGCCCAAAATGGCGCCTAGCACCAAAAAAGAAAAGTTTCTGAAGAGAAATAGTTCAAAGTATGAGGTGGTTTTTTTTTTTTGGAAAAGAAAAGAAAAGAACCGGCGGTACCAGTAAGCGTTGTGCGGAGGCAAACGCAACCACAAGAAAACAATTTTAAAGACGGAATTTTCTGCGGTGACAGGGTATGGATCCTGTCGGCTCCACGGAAAGCGAAGAGCTGAAGAGGGACAGTTGGAAAGACAGGAAGGCAGTGCGCATGTGCTGAGGGATGCTCCCAAAAGCGTTCCTATTAGATGCTGGGGAGTGTTCCCGCGCAGGCTCCGTCGGTACCATATGTGAAGACTACATTCCTGCTTGTTCCTGGAGATTCTGTGTTCCTCTTCCAAAGTTATCACTGAGACGGCAGAGTTATAAATCAAGGAAGGTGACGTTTAATCTGGATTGGGTGTGGGGAGGGTAAGAAAGAGAAGAATGCCTGGTGCCTCTGAATGAACTCATATGGGGCAGCAGCAGCGAGTAGGGTTTAGGAAAGGGCCAGAAAGCAAGCCAGATATCCCCGCTTCCTCATGCTCTCCTCCCGCCCCCCCCCCCCAAAAAAAAAGGAAAAAGAGAAAGTATTACAGAGTAAGTGTGGACTGGAAGAAACTGCAACACTTTTATGCAAGGAATATGCAAATTGGTTTGAGAAAAGACTGTTTATTCTGTGCTCTGTAATCTGACAATGTTCTTGCTGGTTTTGTATGTTATCAGTAATGTGCAGTGGAAGCCTCCAATGACGGCAGTGCTGCTGCTGGTAGGAGAGGTGCTGCGATACTGCCCCTGGAGTTACCGGCAGCAGTGATGAGGTGGAGCTTTATAGCCGCGAGAAGCTTTCTAAGCCATCATGGCACAGTCAGCCGAGCCGCTAAATGACTTGGGCCTTCTGGCAGCAAGCTCTCGCTCTTGTGAAAGACGAAGGGCCGACCTCTTGGTTACACAGTAGCGCAGGAGACGATTGCACATGCACATCCTGGAGAGCTGTGAGGGAGGGAAGATGCCCCTCTGGCGGTGATCCCTACGTATGACCTAGATTGGCCACTGTTGGAAACAGGATACTGGGCTTGATGGTCTGACCCACTATGGCATATCTTTTATGTTCTTATGGAAGCAGGAACAGTACGCAGGTTGCAGTCTTGGAGGAAACTTCCCCTCCAGCCCTCGGTCAGCAAAGGAAGTCAAAGTCACCCTGGCAGGCGAGGGGTGGAAAGACATGACAAGCACACGCTGAGCAATAGTTTCTGTGGTTCTTAAAAAAATAAAGAACACCATACTGCATTCACAAAATGAGCCAATGCAGTCTTCCATTTAGCACATGGTGTTCCCCCTGTACTCATCTATTTAAAGAACTCTCGTTCAAGACTTGTTTTTTTTTTTTCTTTTTTTAAGGTTCAGAAACATTAGTCCATGTGCCAGTAAGGCACAGCTTGCAGTTAATGCAAAGTGAACAATATTATATTAATGCCATTTTTTAGGCTTCTGTCCTTGGATCCTTGCATCCACAGTTACAGAATTTCAGTCTGTGCCTTCTCGCCAACCTCTCTCAAGGCACAGCTCTCGGGGGCGTAACACATTAACCTCAGGCCTGCAGCCTCGGTGTGGGTCTGAGGTGAACTTGGAAGTGAACAGTCTCCTCAGAAGGCACTAGTGGCCAACAAGGTCAGCAGCATCCAGAAGCAGACAATTTCGGTCTCCTCATTTCATGCACACATTTTTTAGGGCTTTCCTCAGGCAAACCAGGCAGTTGCCTAGAGGGCTGAGATTCCAGAGGTGATCAAAAGGCAGAAATTGGAAATTTTAAATTTCTTCCCTCCCCCAGAGGCCCCACCTCAGCATTGCTGCCCCGCCGCTCGATTGGCAGGGAAAAGGGCATTTACTAGCAGTTTCATCAGTCTCGCAATGTCAGCACTAAGATTCCAGGACTTGAGACTGGTCCCACAGACAGAGGAAACAGACACGTTATTAAGCACTTTCCCTCTTCCTGGGCACAGGGGCCAAGCTGCAGAGGGAAGCAATGGCATAAGACTTCCAGCAGAGGGAAGGAATTTAAACTACCTGCTTGCTGCCTTTTTGCCATCCCCAGATCTTGCCAAGTTGCCGAAGGGTAAGTTGTGGTGGGTGGTGTGAGAGGTTTGGCTAAGGCAGCCATATCCTTGCACACACGTTAAGTACTACAAATATGTAATGTAATGATAGAGAAGCTACATAAACCCCACTCGTATCACATGCTAATCTCGTAAAGGCAGCACCACAAAAACTCTGAAAAATGAAAAGCACAACGTGTTTCCTTGGCCACACAATAGAAGATAATGTACTGTATATGTGACTAAATGCGTTTCAAAAACGGAGGAATTTTCACATGTTTTTGTGTTCCTGATATGTAAAGTGTGATTATTAGTGTGAAGGCCACAAACTCCCCCACTCTAATTGCCCCAGAGACTCAGAGTTTGAGATGCCGCCCTGCAGCCCCAGAAGAGCACTGGAGGCCCAGCCAGTAGCGACAGCCCTCCTGTCTCTACTGCATGGGCAGTTCAGTTTGTTACTGGAGGAAGAGAGGGAAGGAGGACAAGGAGAGGACTCCACTAGCAGTAAAATGTCAAATGTGTTGAATCTGCCCTCTACCAGTGCTTCAGCTCCCAGCCATGCGTCTACTTTGAAATACTAAAAGTTCAGATAAAATATATTTCCTGATCCGAGGGGGAGGTCTTAGCAAACTGCATGCCAATTAATGAGGTCATCAGCATATGTGGGTGTACTGATATTTAAAACGCTCACATTTAAGGTTATCAGATGACCCTGATTTTAGGGGATTGTCCCTGACTCCCACCTGTTTGGCAGCCTCCTGTCCCCGATTCTAGCAATGGGATAGAAAAAAATAATTTTCAATTTAGTGATCTAAATACATCAGTTTTTAGAATTTACATCCATTTATCTTTATATTTTTGCAGTACTGGGGAAATGCATCACTGTTTTTATTTCTGTTGGCTTGTTTGCTTGGAAGTGATATTGCTGATGTCATGGGATGGATGGGGGGAGCAGGGTAATGGCTTCTCCTTCCTCCTTCGTGCCTTGCTACTCAAACCTGGAACAAAGGTGTCTAGTCTCCCCCCCCCCCCCCCCCAATTTCGGCTAAGTGTCCCAGATTTGCCCACAAAATATCTGGTAATCTTACCCACATTTTCAGTGAAGCATGCCTCCCATCCACTAAATCCTGTAACTACTGCTCTTTCATTTCCAACAAGAACCAGAAAAAAAATCTTGATGGAAAGCAAAATCTATTTTACCATACCAAATCATGTCTGCCAGAGGCAGAGGGTTTTTTTTTTCTTTTTCTATTTTAGGCATTTTCCTACTCCGTTTGCAGGAGTACATGCATTTTTGTAACACACGCACATACGTCTCATTACTCGGGCCCGGATTCACCCAACCTCCACTCCAGGAAGCCGTTTTCAGTGTATCATTTTGACATATCACTTTCTCAAAGCAATTTACAAGAAGAAAAAAACACCTAATAGGCTGAAGGTATTTCACATACTATATATAATTCCATCATGCCCGTAACATACTCAGTGATCATAATTAATGATAAAATTTAAAAAAGAAGACATTTGATAGATTGTTTGTATTTACATAGCAATCAAAGAGATCATAATAGTCATAGAGACCTCCTTGGCACGATACTTTCAGGGCCAATGGGCTTTTTCACCATAACACCAAAATGAAATTGAAGCTGTAGTGGAACATCCACAGGAAGTAATTCAGCATAATTAGCACAGAGTGTTTCTTGGTGGTGCGGACCAGCAGTGCCAATGGGCCCAATGGGCCGATATCCTATAAAACTACATGATATGTGTCAGCACTACTGTTACCATTTATCATTTGTATAGCGCTACAACTCATACGCAGCACTATACACATTCACGTACGTGACACTCCCTGTTCCACAGAGCTTACAAGCAGGTATATATATACCTGGTCAATTTTATAACTGACTGTTCCTATATGTAAAATTGGTAGGCCCAAAAAAAGCTTATAAAATCACTCCCACAGAGGGGAAAATGAAAGAAAACATCTTTATTGGCAGGGATGCTGAAAATTTACATTACTGACAATTATATTGCTGATTTAAAGTTTCTGCAGGCAATTTGCCTCCCTTAATTAAAGCTGAGGGTTGGCAGCACTAGTCTGGACTCAAGTCTCCCCCCTCTGCCAAGCAGGAGAACTGACAAGTCTGCGGGACCCTCAACTCTGAGCCTAAGTCATTTGCCTAGTTTGCTTTTGTGTACGGCATACTTCAAAAAGGAATTTTTTGTATTGTATCCCTGTTATGGAGCACATGCGGTCTAGTAAGTTATGCCCCTGCCTTATAAATACACTTGGAATAAAGGCAATACAGTATTCAGGTGAAAGGAGTTATAACCATATTCAGCCAGGAGATGGCACTGCATTGAGGATAGAAAAGGGGTAGTCAGGAGACAAGTGAAAACACATCTTCCTAGAAATGAGTAAAGGACAGAGGAAACTATTGATGTCCCCCACTATCAGCCCTTCCTGGCCTTCATTTCAGAACCTATCAGTCTGTGATAATGTGCCAGAAATGTGGTACTCAAACTTGAATATCGTGTTGTAATCCTCTTAAAGAACTTCTGTGACTGGACTGAATCTTTTCTTTGTTCTGTTTGGATTTGGCGTTTGCCCACCAGTAAAACCAATGGACTTAGGAAGCAAAATAGGAGTCTAGTATGGTAGGCCTAGTAGAGACATCTTTCCTCTCTGGAACAGACCCTGCATGAAGAGATGCACAGAGCGTTCGTGTGGCTGGACAGAGCCAGGAGGAGGGGGCTACCCATGCACTCACCCTGGCCTATCTGCGGGGCTGGATTTAAGATTTTGGTGCCCATAGACAAGATCAGACAGCGGATCCCAGAGAAAGGAGGTTGGAAGAGGGAGTTCAGAGATCCAACAGATTGGAGAGTCAGAAGAGGAACATAGAAAGGTCAGAGTGGTGTTCCTTTGAAGCAGCACATGTACCTGACCCTAAAATAAGAAGCAGGCTCCTCTTTAGCTTGGATATTTGGTGCCTTAGACAGTTGCCTATCTGCAAATCCATATGGGTGGGAAGGGCAGGACACAAAGCAGGGCACACTGGCACAACCAGGACAAGAGCAACTTTTTTCACCCACCTTATGTTTTTTTTTTTTAAACTTTATTTATAATCATTTGATATTCTGCCTTAGATTATGTAAAGCATATGAAACATACAATGAAGAATGCATACATAAGCCGAGTACAGGAATGAAGGAATTCCGTCTCTCCTCTTCTCAGTGGTGCTGCGGCGAGGGTGCCCTGCTCCACGTCTCCTGCTCTCAGCATGTCTGCATTTGCTGATGCAGAGGGTGCACAGCCCCAGCTTATTCTTCCTGTTACTCATGTACACAGTCTTCTCTTCTAGCACCTTGAGTAGGATGCACCCCAAAGCACCGCAGGACACATTTATTCATTCCTCTATTTACATGTTTTATACTCTGCTAAATTGCATCAGTTGTAGGCCCCTAAAGGTTTCATTCATTCTGTCTTCTAAGGCAAAAATCCATAAGGTTCAATGTCAGATATTCAGAGAACCAGCAGTTTGCTCTATGGTTTGCTTTCGTTTATGCAGACCCCTCTGGAAACTACAGGAACTACGAAACACATGCCCTGTGCAAGATCCCAGCAGCGAGGCCCCTCATGGGCAGACTAGCAGAAAGATGTCTGGAGGGAGGCTGGATTTAAGATTTTGGTGCCCCATAGGCAGGACTGGAAGATCAGGACACATATTGTGACAAGGAGGCCTATCCAGAGTCCAAGGGAGGACAAAGAGACAGGGAATTGATCCTAGTAAAGGGCCCCCTTTCACCAAATCAGGGTAGGAAAGCCATAAACACCTCCAGGAATCAGAAAACGTCCACGTGGACCACATTTCATGCTCCCCCTAGTGGAATGAAGGGGAGAGGATACAAGGCTCAGAACCCTTTAGGCAGTGAATGCTTCAAGCACTCAGATGCCCGGAGTCAGGCTGATTGCCGTCACCTGAGTAGGGTGGGGTTGGAGCTAGAGCCCTGGAAGTATAAACCCAGAGCAGAGTATGTTTTAGTAGAAGAGAAAAGGAGGAGAGGAGAAGCGGGCAGCTAGGCTGAGCAGAGCAGAGGAACAGACCTTCCAGCTGGAGAGAGTGCTATTTGGCATGTAGCACGGCTGCAGGAGAGTTTGGAGCCAGGAACAAGAGAGACTCCAGGATTCCCTGGAAGGCTGTTAGCTGAGCACTGTGAGCAAGGTGGGGAGTCAGAGCCTATGCAGCTGGGAGAGCCCGAGGTGAAGCTGATTGAGGAGGACACACCCATGGACTGTTCCTTGTGCCAAGCTGTAAACCTGGGGAACGTAGAGAAAGCAAGCCAGTCCTGAAAGAAGGTTATCCAGGAAAAAGGTACCCTTATTCCACAAGCAGGGTGGCTGTGTTTCCCTTGTGTTTATAGAGGGGAAGTTTACCACAGACTGTAAATGTGATAGTTTTTGTTTTGTACTTTAAACCCAGCAAAGCTGAGAAGGGAATACAATAAGCTTTCTGGTAAGGACTGTGTATCCTGCAATAGAGAAAACCTTTAATACTGCATTTTGTGGTTGGATATGTTTTGGATAATGCTCTGCTTCCAAGAGTCCTGAACCAACAATCCTATGCGTGGTATGATCGAACCATTGTGTATATAAATATAATAAATTTCTGTCATTTGCCTTACCTACTTGAGCCTGACTACAGTTTTCTGCATGATGCAACCAAACAGCTGAATAAGGACTACATTTCCCAGAGGACCCTGCAGGGAAATAGTTTAACAAAAGCTGTAAAAGGCATACATCAGAAAGTTCCTCTAATAATCCACGCCCCTCTAATCTAGAGGCGAGTGGGGTGGCGTGACAATATTCTCTGAGGGTGGTCCTCTGGAGACCGCAGAGCAGGGTGTTGAGCCAGAGTGCTAAGGTGATGCTTCTTTGACGTGACATTCATGGGCAGTCTTAAAGTAAGCAGCCTGAGTATTTGGTGCCTTCAACTGAGCCTCTCTGCAGACATGCACAATTCCCACTCCTCTACCTTCCTCCACTAGCCTCATTCCTCTGTCCTGAAGTTTCATCTCCCCTCTTTTGAGGACTCTGTCTTCGTCTCACAGCTTCTTGCTCTCCTCGTGGTCTCATATGGCAGGGCTTAGCATCATTTCCCTCAGCACCTCAGGATAGCTGGGACTGGAAATGAGCACATCACTGGTTCAGCTCATGACTGATGTAGGATAGACAGGATAATGGATACGAGTTAGCTATTCCGAATGGGACTTTTATTATAATAATCATTTAATTTGCAAACTGTCTCAAACCCTAATAAGTGAAGAAGCGTGGTAAAGATACTTGTTTAAATTACAAATTAAAAGGGTCTATTTGCTAAAGCTTTTGCACGTAACGCAGTGCTTTTGTGCAAACGGTGCAGCGTTAGCTGCAAAAGCTGTGTGTTTTCTCTTGGGGGCATGCACAGCTTTTCCCCAGCAGAAAACACACAGAAAGCGTAGCCTGGCAGCACTGCGGATGCGCATAATGCCACCCACTGAGTTTTCGTATCTGCACCAACGCTGCACACCATTGATGCGCGGATACAACCACTGCTCACCCATATCCCACCCAGTCTGGCAGTTAATGTGGTTTGTGCAAATAGCACAGAAAATTGGAGCGCTATCTGCATGTTCTCTGTACTGTTAACGCAGCTGGATAGCGTGTGCTATGCCATGTTAACAGGCACCACAGCTGAGTAAACATGCCCCTAATTGCATTTGTAAAGGAGGTAGGCTGACTGACTAGAGCCTCTCTGAGCGCCACATACATGCAGAAACAGGACATAATGCTCAAGTCCAGAGTTACTTCCTTTCTTACCAGCATGGTTCTTTACCTTGGCATGCTGGCTTTGTTAAGAAAGCACTGGGAAGGGTTCAGTCCCTGTGATCTCCTGACACGTGCCATACCCCAAGCAATTGAAAAATAACTCTGAAGTCAGCTGAGAGGAACATGAACATGTGACTGTAACCAAAAAATTACTCCCATGAAGATAACAGAACAGTTGAATAAAACAGACCCACTGTCCTCCCAAAGTCATGCTTCTGACACCCCCAAGAAGATTCTGAAGTCCCCCCAAAAGGTCTACCCAACCTGAAGGCCCCCCAGGCCTACCTCAAGTGTTCAGTGGTGTTCCATTGGCAGTGGGGCAGAAGCGATTCCCATGGCACTGGGATAAAATAATGCATGTTTGCTCTTTAATGTGTGTTAAGGGGCCAAAATCATGTGTTATTGCCTTAACCATATTAGTAACTACCCCCTTAATACAAGTGGTAGCAAATTATGGAAAGGCTTCCTATGCAGACTCTGTTTATGTTTATGTTTATTGCATTTGATATACCGCTCAGGCCAAAGCATCAGAGCGGTTTACAATATTACATTAAAAATACTGAAAATATGAAAAGAACGCCTTCCTTTCCTGGTGGGACTAAGGCATAGGTAAACTAGCCAGGGGCCTACAGCCTAAAGGCTTGGGAGAGCCTACTCAGATATTTCTTAATCCAGCCCAATGTGGGCCCCATGCAGGAAACAGATAGTCATGAATCACAGCTGCTGTATTGGCCTGTTTAGAAGACATGATGTCAAAAGCCACGCATGACACCATTATGGCATCATTAGACCTGTGTCTGAGAAGGGGTAGCCTCATTACCTGCTGCCATGCATTTTCCCCTCTCTTCCCAGTATTGTCAAGGCCAAATTGGCCTGCGAGAGTCTTCACATTGAAAAGCAAACTTGCAACACCAAAAGGCGAGGAAGCAGTCAGCAGTCAAATAGGTACCAGGAGATTTAGAGGCTGGGGAGAGTGCCTGCTTGGATCTAGGGGAATTTAAACTCTCTCTGGAGTGACTCCAGAGGGGAACAACCATGACTTGTGCACTAAGAATGTTCCCTCAACTGACTGCCCTTCTGTTCTTTACAGCATCCTCGATGATTATGCTTCATGATACTTATGTGTCAATTAAGTAAATTACTACTCTGATATCAATACCATGAAAGTGTAGCTATATCAAATATCACAAACTCAATCGTGATAGAGCATATAAACGAGCACTATATAGATTGATAGAGCATATAAACGAGCACTATATAGTAATTGAGAGTTATTAATGTTCCCGCGAAAGAAGCCGGTAGAGGAAATGAGTATCAGGGCAAATGTCAACATGATCACCCAATATTCTCTGTTTAGTTATCAGCTCAAACGCAGTATTAAACGACATGAAAATGTACTCAATAGTATTCCTTTTCTGGAGGACAAAACAGTCCGATGTGTTTGGCAACGTAATAAGAATCTTAAGGAATTATTGAGTCCCGCGATTTTAAGGCCAGTGGGTATGATGCAGATGGTTCCAGCGGGACATAAGAAGTGCGGAGAGTGCGGCAAATGCAACATCACCATGGAGTTTACTGAATTTCATTACCATGGAACAGTTTATCGCCTGCGTAATTCAACTTCATGCGCATCAACTTATGTGATTTATTGTATACAGTGCCCGTGTGGCCTTCTATATGTGGGAAAAACTATAAGGGAATTCAAAATACGCATGTCCGAACACAAAAGCAGAATAAAATGTCAATGACGTGAAGCTCCTATAGTGGAACATTGCCTTAGTCATAATCATAAATTTGACGAGTTCCGATGTTTTTGTATTGCTCAAATATTGACAGGTCAGAAGGGGAAATCTAAAGACCAGACTTTACTCTGGTATGAACAACGTTGGATATATACATTGCAATCTGTGATTCCGGGAGGCTTAAATGCCCGTATTGAATGGGAGGCATGTGGATGAAACCTACACCCCTTCAGTTAATGATACGAGGGGGGAGGGACCAAAAGGGTCTATAAGTTACACTGCACATGCGTGGCATTTTTGTAAGCTGGTATGCTCGAAAACGGATTGAACAACTTTGGTGAGATATAAGAACAGTGTGAAATTGTTCAATTCCAGAGACTAGATCGAGAACAGGTAGATGGTTTCCTATGGTGGTGATACGTGCAATAATTTCATCTTTAGTTTTTGGAAAGTTGCTATACATTGTGAGTATAATTGTTTCAATTGTAGTGCTTTCCACACAACTCCCTGAAGAAATCGGAGAGTGGTGAAACGCAGATGTAGCGCAGAAGGTGGCGTTTGGGGATGGTGTTAAAAGCTCAGCACAATTTTTACGTTCTCTATTAATGAACTATTTAAATACTTTCAGGCAACGATACATCTGTTAAGGTCATTGATGCAAACTCGGGTGATTTTCAGAACATATACAAAAGTATGAATAATTGATACGCCCGTCAGTCTGAGACCTATGTTGCCAGGAGAAATCCTAAAGCTTAATACAATTGAGTTTGTGATATTTGATATAGCTACACTTTCATGGTATTGATATCAGAGTAGTAATTTACTTAATTGACAAATACGTGACTCTGAAGAAGTGACCATTGCTGGATTCATGATACTTATGGACATCCCCAGTCTATTCCTATGTTTTGGCATCTTCTTCATCCACAACCCTAAGTAAGGCTTCATATTTCTTGCGTGCTGGCTGGGACTATCTAGGCGTTCCAACTGCATCCCCCCCCCCCCCCTTCTAGAGTTTGTCTGTTGATCTTTTGAATCCTTAATCTGTGCACTCCAAAATTACATTGCTTCATGATCTTGTTGACCATCACTTATCTTTGCTCTGTTTGACAGAGATCTGACTCAGACCAGGAGAAGAAAGTTTTCTCATTCGCTGCCTACTCCTGGGATATGCTTTTTTGCCACTCCTATGATCAACAGAATTAGAGGAGAAGTGGCAATTATCTACACTGATAGTTTTCTGCTTGTAAAATTCACTGGTTCTTTTTTGTCCTACCATGAATCCTTATGATTGGAGTAAGCAAGTCCAGTCTCAATCAGTCTGCCCCCCCCCCCCCCCGAGAGACCCTGTATCTTGGACCTTACAGTGTAGTTATTCACCTGTAGCAGGTATCCTCCGGAAACAGCAGGAATCAGTTCTCACATATGGGTGACGTCAGCACTGATAGATTCCGCACGGTAACCTCTCCCCAGCTTTCAAAGAAAATCTTTGGGAGATCCACCATGCACGTGTGGTCACCTTCCTGTCCAAGTGTACCATCTTGCCTCAGTATAATGACAAAGCTCAAGGCGGCAAAAGAAAAGCAACTCCGTGGGGAGGAGGAAGGGTTATGAGGACCAATTCCTGCTGTTCCCGGAAAACAACTGCTACAGGTGAGTAACTACGGTTTCTCCGGGAACAAGCAGGAAGTCGGTCCTCACATATGGGACTCCCCAGCTATAGGCTACTGAAAAAACCTGTAAAAAGCCACAGGCAACCCAAAAATCAAATTGCCAGCTATAATGGCCATTCTAATCCTTCCCTCATAGGCACATGGCCATGGAGACACATCCTCAATGTGAGAGAGTTTTACATCACCTGGAGGACAGGTCCTAGCTATAGGATCACGTCCTGCCGCATCAAGGTGATGTTCTTCTTTCACGTGACCTTTCTCCTCCATGGCAACATGTCAAACTGGAGATGGGACTTCAGTACTATGTCCTGTAGATCTTGTCTATATACATCCTTGTCTTCCTTAGCTGCTCCAAGTCTGTTACTCTAGCTTCCAGAGATCAGACTTGTTAGCTGAGAGCAAAGAGCTCTTTGCACACTTAGGACCTCTCACCAACTGGGAGAAAACTGTACATGTAACAATCAATGCAAAAGACTGGATAGCCCTCATCTCGCTGCTGGACTGCTATCTACATCTTATTTTTAAGCATTTGTTGAGATATTCCTTCCCCCTTACATCCATAGTGAATCATCCTACCAGAGATTTATGTCGGCAATGAAAACCTACTATTTTGAGTTTGTCTATGCTGGCGTACTCCAATGGGGCTTACCTCTCTTATCCAGAATCGCTGGGGTCCAGTCCCAGGCTGTTAACACGGTACACAAATATGGATCTTTTCTATTCTTTCTGTACTATCCCTTTCCTGTTTTATTGAAGATCCTTTCCTTTTCCTGCATTTTAGATTTTATTGTAAATTGCCTCGCTACTCATTCAGTGAGAGGTGATAAAGGAAGTGCCAAATAAACATAAGCATTAAGGTAATGTAATAGAAGCTAATGTACTGGTGTTCACACACTTGTGGGAGTTTAAATGTATTTATATTATGGTGGGGGGAGCACCGAATGTACTTGTTTAGCTACAGCCCACAAAAGGGTTAATCCTATCTTACCCTCAGGCCTGATGGAAGGATTTCCCTTGGCCAACTCAGTACTCCCTCCTGAGTCCTGTAAAGGGGTTTCTCAGAATTGCTGATAACAATACAGGATGCTGAACATGGCCAACAGCTACTTTTTAAATCAAATAATATAGTTTTGTTGAAACAGTATTTCTTTTTAGCATTTACTCTTACAGAACATACCAGAACCATCTCCTTGGCTATGGGACAGACACAAATATTACAATGAGATCCTTGTTAAATGCATTAATATATATTACAACTAGAATCTGTTTACTGGTTTGTTTTTTTTACCAAAGTAGAAAATCTCTCTTGCACTCTCCTTGGTGTAATTTGGCCACCTACTGAGGTAAACTAGTGGCCAAATCAGTTTTTAGCATCACCTCTGGCCACTGAATTTTTGCCACAATTTCTCTGACATCTGGTGGTAATTTGGCCATCTACTGATAAAAACCATTGGCTAAACCAACTTTTTATTTACATTTGCAACTCGCCAACTGGCCAGTCATTTTTTGTCTAATACCTGACAAAGGGGAGAACTTGAGTTCCTTTTGGTAGAGCAAATGAAAATGTGACTTACTGAGAAATTCACCCTGTGCACAGAAAACTGCTCTGCCTCTTCATTCACAAGCGTAGTAAGGGGCTTTCGACATTCCAGTCTCTTCTCTACCTTTATGCTGGAAAAAAGAAAGTGACTGTGAAATAACTCACCAAAGAGGTGCCTCATATAACAAACTCTAGGATCATAACAGTGTACAATGCATTTCTATCTTGGCATTAACAACAGAGTAGAATATTGAAAGGTGTTTATCCAGTTAGCAGCCACCGATTTTCAGGGGCATTATCGAAATAATACTACTGAATATCATCGTAGACCATCCTGGTGCTATCCAAGCAATGCCAGGGTGGTCTGGGGGAAGAGTCAGGGTGGAGCGTCAACATATTGGGATAGTGACAATTTTCAGTGCCACTATCCATATAATTACTTTGCTGTCCTAAGTTATGCAGATGGCCATTACTCGGACACTGGTGGTGGTCAGAGCCACACCTGGATATTCAAAGCCCGTATCTGGTATTGCACCAGCACTGAATATTCAGTGTAACTTTGAATACTATGGAGTTTAGAAATTAACCCGCATACATTTAGTTTATTTAAGTATTTTGTCCACCTTTCGATAATATGCATCAAAACGGTTTACATACAATTAAAGAAAGGGAAAAAAGATGGGACGACAGAGGACAGGATCAAAAATTAACAGTTCAAATAAAGGGGGATGTATAGCAACAAATAATCAGCCCCAAGCCAATAATTCTGAAACTAGCAACCCATCACAGGAGCAAATGTTTGCCCAAAAAAGGTGGTTTTCAAACCAGTCTTAAATTCTGCATGAGAAGACTAACCCTAAAGAAGGAGGAACCAGATACAAGAAGGCTGCTTGCACTGTTCCCTCTAAGCTGTGCGCGTGTGCGCGCGCACACACCTCGACAAGCGAGCGCACATACTTTACAACAGAGCGCACAAAAATTACGGCTCTGATTCTGATAGAAGAAAACACAGACGTCTTAAAATTTAAAAGTTATGATTGTAATTACTAGAAATTTCCCGCTTCATTTAGTAATCGTCTATTTTCATTTAATTTGATTAAAATCAATGTGGTGTACATACTGTATTCTGACGTGTAGACAAATTTTAAAGTATATAACTCCGAGTGTCGCTATGTGGCGCACAAAAATTTAACCTTCCTTCAAAAGCTGCACACAGCTGATATTTTATGCGCACATAGCCTACAGAAAATTAGAGGGAACATTGGCTGCTTGGCAAGCAATGAACAAGGGGGATCCACACACAAACAGCAGAGGTAGATCATAGATTATAGCAAAGTTTTTATTGGAAAATGCCTGACTTGGTCACATTTTGGCTAAATGGCCTTCATCGGGGGCCTTAAAAACAATACAAATGAATAAGGAGGAACCATTAAATGGTTCTCCTGTAGAGATTGTAAACGTGAGAAGGAATATAGTAAAAGGAATCATCAATCTGCCAGATCAATACCAATAAATAACCAAATCTGCCAGATAATTGGGAGTCACAGAACACTGGGCTTTATGAGTAAGGATTTGAGCACGGGTGTCAAACTGCAAGGCTGAGTTTTACTAAAGCTGACTGGAAACTGTGGTTTGGACTTAAGGCAAACACTGTCTTACCAACCAGGACTACAGAGAGGTTGGTGCCTTTGTCAATATCTCCTTTTTGTTAAGACAGGAGAAAGGATGAATGAACTGTGCCAGTGGGACACTGTCATAACTGGTGTAAAGCAACCTTGAGGACTTATGGTCAAGACTGACACAGTTGTATCTAAGTGTTGTTCTGAGAACTGCTTGTGGCACTGAACTACTGGAAGCCTTTCGGTCTGGAATGCTGGTGGGGACCGTGGCTAGCCAAGCATTCTATGCACCCGGACCAGAGAGAGTGCCCCCCTTTAGTGACAATATGCATGAGGTATACTGTCATACAACGGAGACAGTGCATGCAGCTATCTCTCATACATATTCATTAGGGATAGCCTGAAATATTGACTGGTTTTCAGCTCTCCAAGATGGCAGTTTGATACTCCCGAATTAAAATAAGGTCCATCTAGATTATCCAATTTCATTCCTGATGCAATGCCATGAATCCAGTAGACAGTTGGCTTTTCCCCTCACCGTCTTTGCATCTAAGGATCCTCTGCATTTATCCTATGCTTTCTTGAATTCTTTTATTATTTTTGCCTCCAACACCTCCACTGGAAGATTCATTCATGTACCTATCACCTTTTCTATAAAAAATTATTTCCAGAGTCTAAACCTCTTGGAATCTCACATCAAGACCTTTTGTTCTAGCACACTCCTTCCTCTTACTATATCTTTTGAGGTACTTTAATCTTTCTATTACATCTACCGTCTCTTTTCTCTAGGTAGATCCTTAAATCTGATATGGCTTTTGGTGTAAGCCCTGCACCATTTCGGCAACCTCTCTCTGCACTGCCTTGAATCTTGTCTGTATCCTGCTAAGCCTCTAGCACTGGACACAATATTCCAAGTGAGATCTGTACAATGACATCACCCTCCTTCTACTGATTACACCCCTCCTTATGCATCCTACCATCCCTTTTGCTAAGGCTACTGCCTATCACACAGTTTAAGAGTTTAGAAATCATCAGACACTATCACTTTGAGATCTCTTTCCTGGTTGTTGCACATCAGTATCTTACCCCTTACTGTATATGAATCTGATTTTTGCACCGCAAATGTATGATTCTGTGCTTTTTTTGCACTGAATCTAAATTACCAAGCACTCAACTATTCCTCAAGCTTTTGTACATCACATCTCATTCTGTCTACTCTAGCTCTTGCAGACATCAGCATCATATATGAAAAGGCAAACTTTTCCTTCTCACTCCTTCTGCAATACTACTCACAAAGCTGCTGGGCAGACTAAAGGACTGACTTCAGGAGATCACCCTTCTTTCCTCAAAGAGAAATGTATTTATCACCCCCTATTTCCTATCATTTAACCAATTTCTAATCCAGTCCACCACCTTGGAGCCCATCCCTAGGATGCTAAGGAGTCTCCTGGACAAGAAAAGTATCAAAAGCTTTGCTCAAAAATAAGTTAAAAAAATATAGGAGCTTTGCTGAAATCCCAGTAGACCATATGCAACAGAGCAGCACAGTAGATGACGGCAATAAAAGAAGACACAATGCCAACACAGTGTATATATTACTCTGCATAGGATATAGCCATGCACGAATGAATGAATGAAGGAACTAATTACCAGGATCTAGGTGGATCACAATCAACATACATAATGAAAACATACTATAAAAACATATCCCAGCTGTAGGATTAGTGGCATACCAAGAGCGGGGCGGTGGGTGCAGCCCACCCCAGGTGCCAGCCAGGAGGGGGTGCACCCCCCATCAGACCCACAGAGGCAGCACGGCAAACTTACTATTAAGTTGGTTTGCTGCGGTGCCTCGCGCTGCAGGGGTCGGCTGCTCTTAAATCCTGGTCTACGTCTCTTGAATCACCAGATTTTGACTGGGAGAGAAGAGCGGACAGCCCCCAGAGTGCAAGGCACCATGGCAAGTTTGCCACGCTGCGTCCGTGGGGATGGGTGGGGGCGGAGTTGTGGGGGGGGACAGGAAGCTGGGAACACCACTGTGTAGGATATCACTCCTTAATCGAGTACTTATTGTTTACTTCCTCTTTGGTTCTCTGTCATCCTGATTAGATGATCATACAAAATCTCATCCTCCCCATTATGCCTTTCTACTGAGATTTGCAATAATCTAGACGGCAACAGAAATTAGCGAGGTTGTTGCCCGAATATTCAGTCTCCTAGGTCCCTATCACCTTGATAGACAATACTCAGTCACCTACATCTGCCGGCTGGTATATGTGCATAAAAACCTCTTATAAATTTACCTCTTGCATAAAACTACACGCAGTGCAATTAGGTGCATACTTGTAAGCATATTCAGTGGAGGAATTTGGGCAGAGTCGCAACTTACATTTACGCCTTCTTAAAATATCTTCAGCTTCAATCTAATTGCTATTTCTGCAGGATTTGTTCTACTATATTATAAATAAAATAAGGGCCTAGAGGTCAGGCACTGCCATTTTCCAAGCTGGCACTACAAAAGAGGATTACTGGTGGACACCTCCCTGGATCTCAAGTATAAGTGACCCAGAGGTGATTCAATCTAGCACTGCAGACTCCCTGGTCAAGGGTTTCCATCTGCTGGCTACCTGAGCGAGGGGTGCTCCAGCCCAGGATTCCTGGGAGGAATGCCATGGGAGTCTGGGGGGGGGCGGGGCGGAGGAATCATGGGAGTCCAGAGGGCAGGGTGATCAAGGCGCGTCATGAGAGCCCTAGAGGCAGTGTCACAGGAGTCAAGGAGGGCAGGCGTGTCCTGGGAGGGCTGGGGTTCCTCTTCAGTCACCAGGGATCTTGGGGCACCTATGAAGTGCCAGATTTCACCTCAGACCATCCTTTTGCTGTTGCACTGCATCTTCATTTCAGTCCTGAGCTGACATAAAAATTCAGCACCAGAAGAAGAGTGAAAACAGAACTAATATTTTAGCTTGTTTTTTTTTTTTTTACATTGGGAACAATCTGTTATTCAGCGATTTGCATTTGCGTGCACTGTACACGTGCACTACACGACCCTTTAGCGCAGTGCTTTTCCTACTGCTTTTTGTGTACTAAAAATTCATAGTGCATTGGGCGTAGGATTAGTCTAGGAAAACCTTGGAGTAAAGAGCAGTGCTAAAGGATAAGCAGTTTACTGCTCTGGGGTCTCTGCTCTGTAAATGGTGTGGCACATACACCGCTACTTTAAGCATTCCTTTGATCTGCGGTCCTTCTCCAACCCTTTCTTCAATGTACACTGAACAAAAGAATTTGTTTAGTATTTCTGCATGTTCTTGTTTTCCAGTGCACATTCTTCCTTTACCTCCTCATAATCTCACCTATGTATGTCCGCCATTCGTTGATATACCTCATAAAGGTTTTTTCAACTTACTCTACAGCTTTAGCTAGTTTTATTTCTGCCTGTGCTTCTGGTATCTGACTACCTTCCCTGTTTCAGTCAGTCTTCCAGATAGTCTTTCCTGTCCTTCGCTTTCTGAGATGCTTTTTGTCTTTTGCATATTCATTTTTATGACCTTACTCTTTAAGCCACCTACTCTGAAAACCACACTGGTCTACCTTTCCTCTTATTTTTATTTGCTAGCCTAGAAGACTTGTAACTCCTTTGAGTTTAGTTCAGTGCATTACTGCCCACAGATTGCTTCCTGAAGATACTCCCCAGCTCTTACAGGTGGCTGCCCTGACTTTGTGTGACCCTCTCTGCCTCTGGCTCAGGGGTGGTCATCTTGAGCTCTTGCTGGAGCTCAGGGGACCACTGTATTCATAAATACCAAATCCAATATCGCCCTCTCCATCATGGGTTTGATTACCATTTGTCTAAAGAGAGCCCCTGAAGGGAATCTAGGATGTTTATTTCTGATTCCGGCATAGGTGGTATGTTCCAGGCTATATCCAATAGATTAAAATATCCCACCAGGAAAACTTCCTCCTTTATTTCATCTTATGTCAGTAATTAGACCTCTGTTCGCTCTTCTGCCCGTGCAGGATGTCTGACCGGTACAGATGTGTCATTCGCCCATTTTCCAAATGACCCACAATGCCTCTTACTTTCCCCACTCTGCCTGCGTTTCAGTTTCTTGAATGTTTTTACATAAACTACTAGTCCTCTCCCTTTTCTGCTTTCCCCATCCTTCCTGAAGACATTATATCCCAGTACGGCCACCTTCCAATTGTGGGACTGATTGAACTATATCACAGTGATGTAGGCCATCCGTTCATTGCAGAGCCCCAGCCGCCGCTATATCCAAGATTTTCTTTGCTTCAGTTCCCAAGTAATGTGGCTGCCCGTTCTTCACTGCCCCTGAGCTCTCTCCTTTCTTTCTACCTCCTCCTCTAATGGCGCTGCATTGCAAACTGCTTTGATTCCAGGAAAAGGCCGTATAGTAAATAATAAACCAAAGTAACGTACTGAAGTTGTGATGCACGTGAACCAAGAGGATAAGTTGCTAATACCTGAGAAAACGCTACTCTCCTTGCTTGCTGTTTAACTCCTTCCCTCATTTCTTGAACTCCTCAGGTAGTACACTCAGAATGCTTCTAGGATGGTCCTGGTTCCCAAGTGGGCTATGACATCAACATTCTCATTCCCCTCTTTTGTAGTACCCTTGACAGCCAAGGGTCCCAGGAAGCATTTGAACTGTTTCCCTTGAATTATGTCCCTATCTCTATGCATCTGATAACTGAGCCCATTGCCAGAAGAAATTTCCTGTCTTTTGAGATTATGTTGAACTACTCTTGGGTTCCTTTTATAGTGTGTATCTTTTTATAACTCTATCATGATCTCAGCTGCTTTTTCAGGGAGTATTGTCTATTGTCAGTCCTGAATGCATTTTGCATTGGTATCATTGGAAGGACATGCCTCTGATTTCGAGGTCTTTTCCAACCAGGACCCACTGTATTCCATCTATCTTAATACTTTGGACCCCCTTTGGAGTGCAGATGGATTTCTTGAATGCAAAGCAAGGAAAGAGGTAATCCCTACTCAACACAAAGTACTTCAGACAGACAGGGCAAAGAAAAAGCTGACAGTTATTTAACTGTCATGAGTCTGGCATGTAACTGGCATGAGTAAACCATATAATCTAATATATGTCTGATATATTAAATGCCTATATTAGATATAATTATATAATTATAGATATTACATATATTAACATATATGTAATATATCAGACATATATATATGTCTGATATATTACATGGCATATATTAGACATATATATAATCTAATATATGGCATATAACCATATAATCTAACCATGAGTAAACCATATAATCTAATCATTATGTTATCTGTGTTATTTGTAACACACATTCATATGTTTCATGTAAACCGCACTGATCTGTAATAGCGCGGTATATAAAAACAAATAAATAAAACTGTACAACTCCCATAATGTCAAACAGAATTTCCATAATAGCTTTTAGAGGTAGCATGGCCTTGTCTTTACATACAACTCTGTCAGCATTTCCAACTGCCCAGTGTATGCCCGTGTCTGATGAACATAACCTGGAATATATTCATTCTGCTATTGACCAGGAAATGCCACCAGTCTGTGCTGTTGAGCTCTGTGGTGAGAAAGTAGCCACAAAATCGAGATAGTGTAGAATGAAAAACATTAAGTTGCAATGACATTTTAGATGGTCTGCTTGGATTTGTTGTCATTGTCACTGGTATTGAATTATTTCACATTCTTTATAAAAATCTTCAGAACTTTTGTTGCAACCTAAAGTACATAAGGTTTTATTTATTATCAAGTTATGCTAACACCAATTCCCTAAACAGATGAGCTAAGTATGTGCTTTACCAGAACATAATAATAAAAAACACAGTTACTGGCTATATTCTTCATTGAACTTATTTCATTTATCCCAACCAGAGTTAGGAACCATCTGACGAAACAATAATACTGTAAAATCTTTTCACTGGCTTCATACTGCTGCATAAATTGTTATCCAAGATGTATTTCTGCTACTGCACGGCGCTATATCTCCAGACACACGCTGGCCCCACAGTGAAAAGCAACCAAAGAAACAACCTGACTTAAGGCATCACAAAACACACACCTTGGTTTCTGCTCCAGCTTGATTGCCATAAAACCTAGAGCACCCATCTTGTAGAAGCAAAGACGGCTATTTCAAAACTGCTCTGGCTGCATAAAAACACTTTTTTTTAAACAAGGTGCAATGTTTTATGTCCTGTAGCTAAAATATGACTTTGACCACTTTATCAAAGTTCACAGGCAGGGCAGTTTAGCTAGAGAAATATTTTCTCTGGATCATTTGCTAGAATTCAACTCATAGCTGATACAATAGTTTACATATATAAAGCTGTAATTAGCTTCCTTTCAGTGAGTAAAGGTTTCCCATCTCTGTTGACTTGGCCAGTTTCCAAATGCCGGGAGTCAGTAACCGACCATGACAGGGGCTGAACTGCACTAATCGGTACCACAAATTATTCCAGTTTTATGCTCAGAAAGCATTGGTTATTTTACTTTATCAACCACGTTGTAATTCTGGTCCATGGCACAAGACTTCTGTTCTTAAGTATTTCAAACAAATTCCTTACTTTGAAATCTCTGAAAAGTAAGAAGCCAGCCTAAAGATTCACCTTGAATATAGTGCATTCTCTCTAGTGAGAAAACAGCTTGATTCCCTCCCACTCACAAAGTAAGATTAAATTGTTATTACTCCCATGGTATTTTTAAACTTGATACTGAAGTAGTTTCAAGGGCTATCTATTCAGGAGGAAGGGTGGCAGAAAGTCTCCAAGTTCTGAAAGTCCTTTAGACCATTTAACCTCTCCTAGCCTGCTGTAATGCATATCCCCTCTCTTTGAAGGGGTCAGGAACGAAGGGAGGGTTTCCACGCGTGTCTCTTCACTGCTAAGAACGTGATCCAGGTAAGACTAAAATCAGACCGATTCACAGAACATTGTGTTGAAAAATCTACAAAGGTCAACTGATGTAGGTGATACATTTTTCTAGGAATACATTGAATCACTTGTGACATCATATCTTCTTTAAAAACTTCAGTTAGAGGAGTACCGCTGTGTGCTCATATGGGAAAAAAGTATTAACCTCTCTCTCACAGTCCGTGTAAGTCATAGGGAGTATAGGATGGTCGTGGGGCGGTATATTTCCCCCATTTATTGGGGTCCTGGAAAAGGGGAAAGAGACAGCACTAGCAAAGGGTCGCTCCCTTTGTTCTTCCCAATCCCCAGTGGTTTTGAGTAGTTATGGCAGTGTAACACTACCAGTAGGAACTTCTCCCCAGTGGGGGGAGGGGGGAGGAAAGATTCATGTATGGACCCACATCTGGTAATGAAGACCAAGGTTATGGGTTTTCAGCCAGTGACAGGTGCTGAATCAAAGGTGAGCAGTCCAGGGTCATCCTTTTGAATGATTTTCAAGCCAGAGGTCTTAATCTAATACACTCCTCTTCCTCCTAAAAGGAATATTTTGGCATTTTGGATGAGAAGGACCTATTTTAAATTTTAAAAAACCCATTAGATATGTTAATGGATGAATTATTATACTTCTCAGACTTGTACGCTGAATTAAAACTGTGCACGTCTGTTAATATTGAATATTTATTTATTTATTTTCATTTATTTAACTGTATTTATATCCCGCTTTTCACCGGGTCAAAGCGGCGTTACATATAAGGGTGGGGAAAGAAAGATCAAAGCAGAGAAAGAAGACCCAGAAGAAAGCTGAGAGAGAAATGCGTATTTCCAGGCGGGAATGGTTGGTGATGTTTTCTGTGCTCATTAGTTCTATTTGGCTCCTCTTTCAAGCTGAGCTCTGGCTTTAAAGCAAAGAATAACAAGCTGACAATGAACACAGTGTGACACAATAACACGTTTCCCTTTTCCTCTATCCACAAACTCAGGCACGTCAGAGTAGCACAACGGTATGATGTGTATATTAATTTCCACGAGGAGAGTTTAGCTGGGTCTCTGTGGAAATCTGAGATAGCGGAGGGGGGAGGGGGTGCGTCTGTGTGCACGTATGTGTCAGGGGGTTGTATGTGTGTCCATCATCCTGCAAACTACACCCACCGTCCGAAACTACCTCCAAAACTACACCCTCTGTAAATGCCTCACAACCCTCAGCTATCCCATCACAGGCAACACGTTCACACTACACACAGAATTGCAAGAGATGGACACACACACACAAACAGATTAGTACCGCAAACAACACACAGAGGGATTACAAATAATTCCTTAGCTGTGATGTACTGAATTTTAAATTATTCACATATATATTTTATTTTATTTGTTGTTAATTCTACTGTGCAAGCTACTGACTGAATTGTACTGCTTTCTTATTTGCTATCTGTATGGACAGCTAGTATCTCTTGCCAGGTTTTATAGGACACCGGGGAATGTAGTACCATTTTCCCATACTCCTGACATGAGAGTTGTTTTATTCATTTATCTTTTTACAGTTTCATAATTAGTTTATATTTGTAACTGTGGTGGTACCACATGGTTTCACGAAAACCAACTATACATGCTTGTTCTGTCCGGCTGCCGCTTTGTTCCTTTCGTTTTCCTAGTTTACACTGAGAGTGCTAGATCGGCGGTCTTTGATAATATGATATATGTCTTGTTATGTGAATTATTTTCTTATCCTTATTTTTAATTGTCCGCGTTGTGTTCATATTTATATAAGTTTTTTACATATGGCCTGTCCCTGCTGCCTCTTGCTCCGCCCCTTGACATTCCAGTCTGTATTTAGAACACGCCTGCGTCGGCGTTTTTTGAAAGTGTATTTGGCAGCTTGAGAGGATCTTCAAAGACGTGTCAGGTTTGGCTCCGCATTTTTATATGTTTTTATAATATAGATTCTTTTTTAATATAGATTCTGTTTGCAAGACGGCACTCTGGTCTCTTAGATTACAGAGTGTCTGATCGCGGCTTTTCGTATGGTATGCCGGGGAGACAGGTTAAAGAGGCTCCGCTCTTGTGTTAGCTTCGTTATAATTCCAGTTTACATTTCGCTTTCACATTTCAACCTATATCAATGAAGTTTCTAAGCATGTATGAATACTTAGATGATTCATGAATTTGGTGTTTATTTAGCGAGATTCCTTTTGATAAAACAATTTGCTGTTTTTTAGTTCGCAAAGAGCGCCGACTTTAGCAGTCTGCAGAGTTCACTTGCGGCAGTTTCAGATACATCTAAAATTGGGTTAGTTCTATAAATTATTTTATAATGCTGTAATTCTCGATTACTTTTGGAATTTATTTTACATTGTTTTTAAGTTTGTACACACTACTTTTGATTTGTCTTTAAGGTAAAGCACGTCTGGTCTCTGCATTTACAGATTCTCCTATAGGTCAATTTAAGGTTCAGCATATATGGCATAAAAGTAGAAAAGTTTTTTGCAGAGTTAGTAACATATGTTTATTGTCTGGTTGGAATAGGATAGGTTCACTCCCCCTGAGGATTAGTTCACCACACGCTCCTGCTACGTTTCTTTTACCTGATTATGTATGTGTAATAACTTTGTTTTTGGCTTCTTTTGTTCCAATGATCAATTTATATTTTTCCTTTAGCATCATTGTCAGTGTTTTCCAATTCAATATTAAAGTAGTGCCGGTTAATAACTCAGAGGTAAATATTCCCTCTCTAGTGTTGTTTGTCACATTCCATTCTTTTCTCTCATTTTTATTAATGTACATATGTATTTATTTCATGGGTGGTTAACAGTTTGTGAAGTAATCTAATGTATGTATTTATGTGGTTTATTAATTATTTATTAGTTTTTACCAACACTTTTGTGCCCTTTTATATATTTATATAATTATAATATTACATCTATAGTTTTAATGTGATATTATTCATGTTAATATACTTAAGAACATAAGAACATAAGATATGCCATACTGGGTCAGACCAAGGTCCATCAAGCCCAGTATCCTGTTTCCAACAGTGGCCAATCTAGGTCATATGTACCTAGCAGTTTCCCCAAGAGACACAAGGTACTTTTTTACTTTATATTAGATGTTCTGTTCTTTTATGGGTTTTAATGTTAATTATGTATTTATTATGTAACCTTTTTTATATATTTATGTTTTTAGTTTCATTTGCCTAATCAAACCCCTGACGAAGTGTGCGAAACACGGCCTGTGTCGGGTGGGCAGTGAAGATATTAATAAACTCTGGTTCATATAATCACGGTTTGTACTGGATCTGAATTTTAAATTATTCACATATAAATTTTATTTTATTTGTTGTTAATTCTACTGTGCAAGCTACTGACTGAATTGTAATGCTTTCTTATTTGCTATCTGTATGGACAGCTAGTATCTCTTGCCATGGAAATGGTAAGCTTGGAATATACCTAGGGTCCAAAGTCTAGAGGGTGCTGTGAGATGTGCTCAGTACTCGGGAGGTTTGAATTGAAAAATGTCTGGCTTTTTTCATGATTCTACTGATTTTTACATTAATGTCTGGAAGCTATAAAATTGGCTTACATGTCTGTACATTTTTCAGAGTTTAAAACCTCTATCTATCTGCAGTTCTCTAATCGCCACCCCCCGTATGAGTGAGCCCACCCTGCCTGCTTCCAATGAAAGCAGCAGCAGTAACTGTGGGTAATTTCTAGCCAAAGGGAAGGCTGTGGAGGCGGAGCACTGGAATGCTGCTCTAGTCCCAGAGAGGGAGGTGGTGAACTGGGGGAAATTCCTGTGCTGTACGAGTTTACTTTCTACATGTGGTGTGAGATGGAAGAGAAATGAGGCCTCTACTCCCCAAATAAATGTCTCAATGTATTTCTCTAGGAAAAGTAGTTCCAACAACTGCAGCATACTAACACTAATTCACAATAACATAACAATTATTCAAATGTAATTGTCAAACAGGCCCTCCCCTCTTATCTCCTAGCTCAGCGATGGCGAACCTATGGCACGCGTGCCAGCTGTGGCACGCGAAGGCCTTGCAGCTGGCACGCGGGAAGGTCCGCAATCGAAAAAAAAAAAAAAAACCCCTGTCTGCTGCCGCTGTCGGGGCCTCCGCGGCAGAATCGAGCGTGCCGCGTGGCCCCCCTGTACCCGGCAGATCCTGCCCTCCCCGTAGCAGCTCTCTCTTTGGAGCTGCAGTCAGACGCGCCGGCTTGCAGAGCGCGAAGGGAAGAGTTTCCCTTTCGCGACTCCGTTAAGCCCGCGGGGGCTGATGGGAACTTCCCATCAGCCCCCGCGGGCTTAACAGAGCAGCGAGGGAACACTTCCCTCGCGCTCTGCAAGCCGGCGCGTCTGACTGCAGCTCCAAAGAGAGAGCTGCTACGGGGAGGGCAGGATCTGCCGGGTACAGGGGGGCCCCGCGGCACGCTCGATTCTGCCGCGGCGGCCCCGACAGCGGCAGCAGACAGGTTTTCTTTTTTTTTTAAATTTTCCCTGGGCTGGCCTGGGCTGGGGGGGGGGTGGGGGTTAGGAGTGGTGATGGGCTGGGCTGGGCTGGGCTGGGGGGGGGGGGTAGGAGTGGTGATGGGCTGGAGGGGGGGTTAGGAGTGGTGATGGGCTGGCTGGGCTGGGCTGGGGGGGGTTAGGAGTAGTGATGGGCTGGGCTGGGCTGGGCTGGGGGGTGTTAGGAGTAGTGATGGGCAGGGGTGGGGGGGGTTTAGGAGTGGTGATGGGCACTGGGCTGGGGGGGTTAGGAGTGGTGAAGGGCACTCGGAGGGCTGGGGGGGTTAGGAGAGGTGATGGACACTGGGCTGGCTGGGGGGGGTTAGGAGTGGTGATGGGCACTGGGCTGGCTGGGGGGGTTAGGAGTGGTGATGGGTGCTGGGGGGGTTAGGAGTGGTGATAGGCGCTGGGGGGGCTTAAACTAAAAATTGAGTGATGGGGGATTAGGACTGGGAGTGGGCTGATGGGGAGGTTAGGACTGGAAATGGGCTGGTGGGATTAGGACTGGGAGTGGGCTATGGGGGGCTAGGACTGGTAATGGGTTGGGGGGGTTGCTAGGACTGGAAATGGGCTGAGTGGAAGGGGGCTTGAACTGCAAATAGCTGTTGGGGATGGGGCTTGGAATGGAAATGGGCTGAGGGGAAGTGGGGGGCTTGAACTGCAAATAGCTGATGGGGACGGGGCTTGGAATGGAAATGGGCTGAGGGGAAGTGGGGGGCTTGAAGAAGGGAATGGATGCTGGGTGAGACTGGAACTAGAAGGGAGCTGATGTTGGGGGAGGATTAGAATGGGATGGGGCTGGGAGAGTAAAATGGAGAGGGGAAAAATATTTTGTGTAGGAGGGATGAAAAATCTACAATTGGCCAGGTATTGGGAGAGTAATTGGGGATTGAGGATGGAGGGGTAAAATTTGTGTGGATGAAATAGGAATGAGGAAAGAGCAAAAGGAGAAAGATTAGTATGTTAAAGCAGATGTAGAGAGAGAGAGAATGGAAAAAAAACTAGAAGAGAGAAGAAAGGACAAATGGACAGCAGACGATGGAGAGTTAGCAGAAAACATGAAGAAACCAGAAGAAAATGGCTGGACCAATTGCAACTGAAAAAAAATGCACAAAAGGTAGAAAGATATCTCTTTATTTTGAATTTATTAACTGGAATATGTCAGCTCTGGGAAATGTGCATCATTAACATCTGCGCTTTGTTTGGTACAAGAGGAAATTCCTATTTGACATTGCCACTTGTTCTCTTTCCCCAGTATTCTCTGAAATGTATTGGTTTAATATTTGCAGTGTTGCCTTTTGATAGGTAGGGTTTGGTGCTTTGTGAGTCCTGGTAATGCTGTCAGGATACGGCGGGTTTGCTATGGGTTCTAAATGGGCAGCGTTTGTAGTAGTTCCTAATGTGCCTGGCGGTTGGCACTGGATTATAGTAATGTAGAAATCTTTTAGTCTTTCTTTATCCATACACTCATTAAGAGACATGTTTACTAAAAGTTAGTGTATGGTAACATTATGCAAATATTTATGCAAATAAGACCACTTATGCAAATGACGTGCTGGCACTTTGAGGAAATTCTTTGGTTTTGTGCGGCAGTTTGGGCACTCGGGCTCAAAAAGGTTAGCCATCACTGGTCTAGCTCAATCACAGACACACAGAGAACAAACACACATATACATATGCACAGACACATACATGCAAGCATTCACACACACAAGAATGCACACAAATACCTGCACGTTCATAGAAATATTCACAGACATACCAACCCACAAAGATACATACACAAACACACAAACAAAATAAAGGTACACACACAACATATAATAAACATATGAAGTGCGATTGAAAAGTATCGAGACTTGTACAATAGCACAAGAAGTATAACACTGGCAGTTATTGCGCTCAGTCTCCTTCAGAGTAGTCCCCTTCCGATGAAACACACTTCCTCCAGCGTTCCTGCCACTGCTGGAAACAATTTTGAAATGCCTCTTTCATTATGCTGTGAAGCTGCTGCTGCTGCTACTACTACTACTACATTTCCTTCCTTTCAGTGGTAATTTCAGTTTTGGAAACAAGAAAAAGTCACAGGGTGTGAGGTCAGATGAGTATGAAGGCTGAAGGACTTGCTCAATTTGGTGTTTGGTCAAGAACTGCTGGACAAGATGTGATGCATGAGTGGGACATTATTGTGATGAAGCAACCATTCACCATTCCTGTGCAACTCTGGCCTCTTATGATGAACTGCTTCTCTCAAACGAGCCAGAACTTGGATGTAGTACTCCTCATTGATGGTTTGGCCTTTTGGAGCATACTCATGATGAACAATCCCCTGATAATCAAAGAAAATGGTGAGCATGACCTTGACATTGCTCCTCACCTGACGGGCTTTCTTGGGTCTGGGAGAGTCTGCAGTCTTCCATTGTGAGGACTAAGCCTTAGTTTCCGGGTCATAACCATAAACCCATGATTCATCACTAATAATAATCTTTTAAATGAAATTTGAGTCATTTTTAATGCATTCCAATAGCTCCCTGGCTGCAGACAGTCAATCTTCTTTTTAGTCAAGGGACAGACGTTTTGTCACGAATTTTGCAGACACGTCTCATCTCCAATTCAACAGTAAGAATGGACTGTCCATATCCTCAGCAAGCTCCCTGATAATCAATCGATGATTTGAGCGTATTGCGGCATGCACTGCTTCAACTTTGTCTTCATTCCTTCTCGTGGATGGCCTTCCAGAACGTTTGTCACTGTCAGCACTTTGGCGGCCCTCTTGGAAATGTTTTTACCAGTCATCAAATCGAGCACAACTCATGCAATCATCGCCATACACTTGCACGGATCTCCAAGTTTCTGGCAGAATTTAATGCAAATTTGCTGTTCAATTTTTTTCACTCATTGTAAATCTGACAAACTGCTTTTACACAATACCAAACATCACGTGATTTAAAAAAATACAGGTGTGCTACAGCCACGCTACACTCTGCACATGCAGAGCACATAACTAGGTCACTGCAGGCTTAATGGCATTGAGGTGCAATGTATTGTTATGTAGCTACACAACAAGTCTCGATGCTTTTTAATCACTCCTTGTAAAAAACAGAGATATACATGTGCGCACACTCAACAGATACCACATTCACAAGACACACAGGCAATGCAGATACAGATGGACACACACACACACTTTCACAGGAGGGTTGGAAAGAATTCCATGAGCCATGCTCTGTACGCTTTCCTCACTTGTTAACACAAGCATAAATGGCAGAGATTGCATCTTAAATTTAGGCATGGATATTTACACCTGGAATCAAAGCAAACTTGTATAACTTCAAAAATAGAGAGGGGTAACCTGCCTGGAGCAGCAGGTACATCGTTAAGCAAAGACGTAGAGGGGAAGTAACCTGAACAGAGCAGCAGGTACAGCTCTACAATTCCAGCCATTTCACTGGGCAGACTAGATAGACCATGCTGGTCTTTATCTGCCGGCATTTACTGTTATCATGTTAGCTGTAAATGAATGCATGTAAGGTTTGCAAGTATGTACATAAATTAAGATATTTTATACTGAATGTGCATACTTGCGAACTCCAACCCCGTTACGTCTTCCAGCAAAGTCCGCACATTCAGGTCAATGTGCATACTTTTACACCAGTCAGTGTGTTATAAGAGGCCGTTAATGTGTACACACTGCCATATACGAAGGATCTCAAGGAGAGATCCAGAGAGCAGGGAAGAGGGGGTCTCTGTCAGAAATCCGAACGATTGAAGAGTTAGAAGAGGAGCAGAGGGAGGCCAAAGTGGCACTGCTGTACCCCTCTGAAGCGCACATGCAGATGGAAGGATCTCAAGGAGTGTGCTGGAGCGTATGGGATGCGTGATGAGGCAAGATGGAGAGGATGATCATTGGAGAAGGCTTGAAAAGAGAGCAAAAGTACCCTGACTCGTATTCTTTGGGCTAGAAAAAGAAAGCAAGAAAACAAAATAAGCCAAGAGCTGATTCTGCATCAGTTACTGTGTAGACAGCAGAATGGGCTGGGCCACAGGGGCCATGGCCCCACCAATATTTTACCCAACACAGCCTGAGCAACTAGAGAGCTTGGAGGTGGAGCTAGAGATTAGTTTGTTTGGCCCCTCCAACCAAAAAGATATTCCACTGCCTCTGAGTTACTGTGCCACTTTCTGGAAGTGAATCGGCACCCTGCACTGAAGGGGTTGTCTTGGGATTAGGTGACTGTCCTCCCCAAGCCTTCCACTTCCTCTGCTACAGATTTATGTAAACCAGGGAGAATGCCAGCACCTTTCTCAAAAATACTTTAAAAATATATCCTTCATCCCAAGTTTGCTGCTGGTAACAAAACCCTCTTCACCACAACACCAAACACTAAGCAACACGTCAAGATCCATTTTAGATGGGCGGTTGAGATTGGAATTGAGACCTCCAGGGTGGGACTTCCTCTGCTGAACACGGAGTCTATGTTAAAATATGTATGGTGGCATGTGCGTGTATTTGCCAGCACATAAGATATGCCATACTGGATCAGACCAAGGTCCATCAAGCCCAGTATCCTGTTTCCAACAGTGGCCAATCTAGGTCATACGTACCTAGCAGTATCCCCAAGAGACACAGGTTCCACAATGCTTGTACTGGGTCAAGCATTGATATCCTGGGTCCCTTCTTAATAATGGTTTATGGACCTTTCCTCCAGGAACTTGTCCAAACGTTTTTTAAACCTTTTTTAAGCCCAGCACATACGGCGCGAGCAGCCACTGTGCACATTTTCACATGCACAAAAAGAACAGCGTCAACTCGGCAGCTTCCATCTAGAACTGCCGGCACTTATACATGTCTAAGGTAATTTTACAAAGCCCCGTGTAGTTGCCGTGCATTTTTTAATGTGTCACTAGCATCTACTTTATAAATCAAGTATGCACGTACTTCACTTACTAAAAGGGGCATAAACAGTCAAAAACACACATAAAATCTATGCCCACACCTAGATTTCTCAAGAACGTGCATAAATTAAGAGTGTTTTATAATTTACATGTGTAAATTTGGGATCTGCTCAAACACCACCCAGTGAAAGCACATACAGTCAGCCTGACGCACCTACTTACAGAACAGCGACCGCCTGAAGCGCACATGTAAGTGCGCATAGATCATTAGCCTACCGCGATTTATGGGCATTAATGGCGCATAATCTTCCTGGCTCCATATAAAATTACCCCAATAATGGGGCCATTTTACAAACCTAAATTTAGAAGTGCTGCCAATTAATTAGTGAAGTCGCAATATTTTTTTTTCTAAAATTTGGAGGAAGAAATAAAGAACAAGTGATTAAATATAATTACTCCCCTAATCCCTCATGGAAAACACTGGTTAAAATGAGCACTTTATAAAAATCTGTGCAAGACTCTGAGCTGGTGAAAAAATCAACAGGGAAATTTTTTTAAAAATAGTGTGAATTCCCTCTGTGAGATGGCGAATACATGTCTAAATTTTCTGCCTGCCCAAACCACGCCCATACCATGTCCCCTTGGAATCTCTGCCTGGTGGGCATCTCCATGTATAAACAGCAGCTTTCTGAAAGACTGCTTTCGGACCATGATCTTTGCTTTCCTTGTGTCTCCTCTTCCCTTTGACCTCATGCTTCTTGTATTGTCACGTCTGTCTTTCAGTTTGTGAGCTCTTTGAGCAGAGACTGCTTTTCTCTGTGTTTGTACAGCACTATGTACGCCTTGTAGTGCTTAATAAATGAATAATAATAATAGACAAGCCTCCAGCTGCTATTTCCTGAAATCTTTTACATTTTGGTGGCATGTTTACTAAGTTGGGCTAACAGCATGGGTTTATTTGTAACTTGGCCCCTTGTGATTCAATGGACCTACTAAGAAATAGCACTTGCTAATCATTAACCAGGCTTAGTAAACATGCCCCTTATTATTAGAAATTATGAATCTAAAAAAAATACGAAAAGAATGTAAAAGGAGGAAGACAGTCAACCATTTGGTCTTTCTTCTCATACTGCCTCGGAGTAGCTTTTAGCAACAGAAGATTTAAAAGCAGGCTTTACAGTCTGACATTGTGAGCAGCAGCACTCTGTACGGTAGACAATGCAAAACATACTTCTAGGCTTCTGTAAACTGTAAAACAACTAAAAATGCAGGTTTGGGGAGGGGAGGCGAGGCGCCTAAATGATCTTATGCTGCTTTTTCCTGCAGCCATGTACTAACACCAGGCCCAGATTTAGACACAGGCAGCATAGGCAGAAGCCTTCTGCTGGTTACTTTAGGGCAGGGGTTTTCAACCCAGTCCTCGGGGAACCCTAGGCCAGTCAGGTTTTCAGGATTCCCACAATGAATATGCATAAGATAGATTTGCATACAATGAAGGCAGAACATGCAAATCTATCTCATGCATATTCATTGTGGGAATCCTGAAAACCTGACTGGCCTAGGGTTCCCCAAGGACTGGAGTTGGGAACCTCTGCTTTAGGGCAATCTGCATGTGCGCTTCAGAGGGGTACAGCAGTGCCACTTTGGCCTCCCTCTGCTCCTCTTCTAACTCTTCAATCGTTCGGATTTCTGACACAGACCCCCCTCTTCCCTGCTCTCTGGGATCTGCTGTCTTGCCCAAATCTGAACTCCAGCCCTGCGTAACACACAATTATCTCATGGCACAATAATTTCCTAGCGCATTTCCTCCCCCCCCTCCCCATTGGATGCTTCAGGGAAGGCTTAACCATCACTAGGCAAACCAGATGGTTGCCTAGGGTAGCAGCAAACATCAGCTGCATTCACAGTCAAACAACTAACTCAAGTTACTAACTCAAAGATGCATCGAGGCCATAGAGAGGGGAGGTACATTTTGCAAATATCCCATTTACCTGGGTAAACTTTGGGAAAAGGCTTTTTGGCAAGTGCCCTCATTAGGGGTAACTTTATAAAAAGGTGACTATGTCTAAGTTCCATAAAGAGCCTAATTTATGAAGGCAACATAGGTGTGTATACAACACAACCCCAGTTGCGCATAAATCCTCACACACATACATACATCTGCTTCAAAGGTGTAAATTTGTGCGTGTACTCACGTAACAGTGTTTTCTAAACTATGTGGGTCCCTCACAAGGTTTATACTCTCATGCAATTTTTTAGTAGCCATTTTACACGCAGAAACTGTGTGTGTGTATTTGTGACACAATGGGCAGTGCGTCGTTTATAAAGCAGTTTGACTCTAGAGGGAGCTCACGAGAGAGGTGAGACCATGGAAATTATGGCAGATATAGTCCTTGAGAGTCCTCAGCAGGCAAGAAGTGCGCCTATATTGGTACAGGCAGTTGGGGAGATTTTGTGAGGAAGCAGCAGGGGCTCAGAGCACAGGTGAAAGTAACTGAGCACCTGGACCCCATTAGCAGTGTGCAAGTGAATGAAGTAAAAAGCACAGATTTCAGAGAGCAGGAGAGGCAGCAAGATAGTTCAGGAAGTAAAAGGGGCTGGGGAGGGGAACTCTGCTTGGTTCTCAGACTCTTGAGTGTGGTAGGGGCCTGATGGAAAGAATGCTGATCCAGATTTTAAGGAATCATGAAACAGTCAGAGTTTTGGGAAGCTGTAAAGAGGATAATGTGCTTACTGGTATGGGTCTTCATTAGAAGGCATAGGGAAGTATTCACCTAATGGTTTAATTATAATTAACCTCATTGTAATTTGAAATACAGCCTTGATTAAAGCTGTGCTAGAGGGCTGTATATTGGGTGGGAAAGCTACTGACCAGGGACCTCCTCATGGATTAATGCTGAAAGGCCTAAAGTATGTAATATGTAGAAGAAGACAAGCCAAGAGCTGCAGTCAGCAAATGAAACACTGTCAGGGAAAGTTGCAAAATGCAATGTGTGCCATCAAGTCAATGCCAACTCCTGGCAACCTAGTAGCCCCTGGGTTTTCTTGGCAAGGTGTGACCAGAAGCAGAATGCTGGGCCTTTCTTCCGAGGCAATGGAGAGTAAAGGGACCTGCCAAAGGCCGCAAGGAGTGGCAGCTGGAAATGAACCATGGTCTTCTGGTTACCAGGCCACTGCTCTAACCACTCTTCAGGGAAGGTTAAGTATCCCAAAAAAGCTCACAGGGTGTAGTCTGTACCATGCTGGATCAAAGCAGCTGTGATAAGGGGAATCTGTATTACCTACCTGAAATTCTGCTTTGCAGTAAGTTGTGTGTATGGTAGGAGTGGAAGTTGGAAAGATAGACATCAGTGTCCTGCTTCACTTATAGAAAAGGGAAGAGATTGCTGAGCATTTGACCTAGAAGGGCCAGCCTGTGGCATTATCTATATGTAGATCTACTTCTAGATTTACATCTGATACATACAGATGTATGTATGAATATCTATCTATATAAACACACACACACACACACACATACATTTAAAACAAAATTTAATATTTGTATGTATTGTTGAATTCTGAGATTTTATGGGATGATTCTAGAAAGGGTGGTGTTGGGATGATCATGGTTTTGAATTCAACTACCAAAATTTCAGGGGGAAAGGCTAGGGGGTCTGTAAGATAATTCAAAGGGGCCTAGGTGCCAACTGTTCAAAACAATAGGGAGGGTGTTACATATAACAGAAATTAACCCCCAAGCTACAGTAAAGGAGTCTGTCTAACACTGGAGGTGCTCAAGCATACATTTCACCCACAGAACTGGCACCGAAACAGAGCGACAAAAGGCCGAGGATTCACCTAGGGACCTAATATCATCACACTGGCCCTGGGTTGCTTTCTGAACTCTGACCAGACATATTTTCAAGAAAAGCTACATTGAATGTATACAGTAACCTGTAAAAAGACTGCTATCCCCACCATCACATACATATCTTTGCTTATCAGCTGCTGCGCGGAGGATGATTTTTGTGTTCTCATTCACGCCCCTGTAAGGGCAGCAGTAAGCTCTGCCTTGGCATGCAAATCCAAGGACCAGCACAGGAAACAGCTTGCCATGCAGGGCGTCCTCTTACTGCTAATTGCTTCTTTTACAACATGCAAACGGGAAAAATGCACTGCTCTACCTTTTAAAACAGACTAAACCTTTAAAAAAAATAAATCGCTTGGAAAAGTGCACACTTACGGCATTGCACAGAAGCAGGTTTCCCTCTCCTCCATTTGCAAACAGGAGGTGTGCTGCATGTTCGGTTCCTTACTGGCAGTTTGATGTATATGGAGTGTGTATTTGTGTGTGGCTGGAAATGTGGATTTGGAAGGTTTGGCAAGGAATGGGAGTTTGTGAGGAGATGTATGTGTGAGGGGTATGAATGTGCACGGATGCATACAGGAGGGGAACGGGTTGTTTTATTTGGGATCTACTTGTCTCTATACTTGAGGTTTGTAGTATGCACTCTTTTCTCTCACTCTCCAATCCAAGACTCTCCTCCCACCTTCTGCCTCTCACTCCTCTACTGGTCACTATCACTAACTTTAATTTAGCTACTTCTGGCTTTTTTTTGGTGTAACAGAGCCTGAGTTCACTGTCACCCATGGCTTCATTCATCATCCCTGCTGGCTCCTCCTGAAGCCACTGCTGTACGAACCTTCACTCTCTCCTCAGTATCTGACGGTTAGTTTCAGAAGCGCACGTGAAACTAAAACTTCCTGTGTATGGATGGCCAGACAAAAGAACAGGTGCTCTCACCTGTGCCAAACATGCCTTAGAAGGACAATAAATGGAAAGAACTATTCCTTAAGGCAGAGCTCAACAAATCTTGGCTGCCAGGTTGCCATGGCACCTAGAAATTGGACCCCAAAGCTCAGAATGCTGTGTCCTCCTATCCTGGCTGCCCCCCAGCAGGTTTTCCTAACACGTGCAGCACACCACTGGGCTCTCCATGAATTTGAGCCTCACTCTGCAGGAAGAGCTGCTTGATCTTGCAGAACTTGAGAAGGTGAGACCCATAAGCTGTTCCTGCGTGGCACTGCTTGAATTCATGGGCAGCTCGGCAGCGGCATGGTGCAGATGCAAGGAAAGCCGGTTTCTGCAGCCAGGCAGGATACTAGAAGACAACCAAGTAAAGGAGAGGGGAGAGACTGGTCAATGAGGGGGGGAGGGCTGACACTACTGGGGATGAGCTGCCATGAGGAAAAAGGGGGGACAGGATAGTGAGAGAAGCGGACTGACCAGGGGTGAGGGTGCTAGGGACGAGCTGGATGGGATGCGGGGGTGAAGAGTGAAAAAGGCAGACTGGCTCAAGGTGAGGTAACTGAGACTGCAGGGGATAAGATGTGAGGCCTGGATGGGGGGTGACAGGTGGTGAATGAGAGAGTGAGACTGCTAGATGGGGGGGGGGAAAGATGATGAGTGAGAGAGGCAGAGTGGCTGAGGGTGGAGGGGATGAGTGAGGCCGGCTGACAAGAGTGTGTCTGTCTTTCTCTCTCTTATGCTCCCCAGACGAGGGCCTGGCCAAGGGTGACAGAAGGTGGCAAGAGGCAGACACTTCAGACACAGCTATCAGGGGAGGATCCTACACTGCTGACAGGATGCTTTGGAGGAAGGGGAGGCCTGGTGGTTTCTGCCAGTACTGTGCAGTGGTAACAAAGGGCCTAAACTGCTAAGCTCTTTCCCATAGACAGAGAAAGGGAAATGGCCTTAGTGACTGTGCATATTAAGGAGGTGATAATGAGGTCACGTATATAATGACACACTGCACTCCACAATGCCACGTAGAGGGTTTTTATTGCTTGTGCTGCAATACACAAGGTCTCCGAGTTGTATTTTCCTTTAACAGAGGATGTGATCATTTCTATTCATGTCAAGGTCACTGAATATCTCAGTATCAGAAACTTTTCTAAGGATTTAATGAGCTGCCCCTCCCCCATAAACTTCAGTGGAGACAATGGTGGGAAGGAGGAAGAGGTAAGAGAGGTCTTGCTCAATGACTCTTAAGTTCAAAGAAAAATTTTCAAGCCCCTTCCTAAGGTTGTAAGCACTCTTTTTAAAGTAATTACTTAAATGACTGAAATCTAAACAGTTGTAGTTGAACTGATAAAAGCAGCCATCAGGGAGAAGAAGCAGTGCCTTGTGAAAGTATTCATCCCCTCAGTGTTTGTCCTGTTTGTCCCATTACAACCTGGAATTAAAATGGAGTTTTGGGGGATAGCACCACGTGATTTACACAACATGGCTACTACTTTGAAGGTGCAATAAGTAAGAGAAAAAAAATCCAGAAATCAGGAGTATGCATAGGTATTCCCCTCCCCCCCACCCAAAGTCAATACGCTGTAGAGCCATCTTTTACTGCAATTACAGCTGTAAGTCTCTTGGGGTATGTCTCTATTAGTTTAGCACATCTAACCACTGGGATTTTCACCCATTCCTCAAGGCAAAACTGCTCCAGTTCCTTCAAGTTAGATGGGTTGCATTGGTGTACGGCAATCTTCAAGTCATGCCACAGATTCTCAATTGGATTGAGTTCTGGGCGTTGAGTAGGCCATTCCAAGACATTTAGATGTTTCCCTCTAAACCACTCCAGTGTAGCTTTAGCAGTATGTTTAGGGTCATTGTCCTGCTGGAAGGTAAACCTTCGTCCCGATCTCAAATCTCTGGCAGACTGAAACAGATTTTCCTTAAGAATTGCTCTGTATTTAATGCCATCCATCGTTCCTTCAATCCTGACCAGTTTTCCTGTCCCTGCCGATGAAAACCATCCCCACAGCATGATGCTGCCACCACCATGTTTAACTTTGAGATGGTGTTCTTGGGTGATGTGAAGTTGGGTTTATGCCCCACATGGCGTTTCCCATGATGGCCAAAAAGTTCAATTTTCGTCTCATCTGACCAGAGAACCTTCTTCCATGTGTTTGGGGGGTCTGCCACATGATATTGTGCAAACTCCAAATGTGTTTTCTTATTTCTTTCTTTAAGCCATGGCTTTTTTCTGGCCACTCTTCCCTAAAGCACCACTCTGTGGAGCGTATGGCTTAAAGTGGTCCTATGGACAGATACTCCCATCTCCACTGTAGATCTTTGCAGCTCCTTTAGTGTTATCCTTGGTGTCTTTGTGGCATCTCTGGTTAAGGCCCTCCTTGCCCAGTCTGTGAGTTTTGGTGGGTGGCCTTCTCTTGTCAGGTTTGTAGTGGTGCCATAGTCTTTCCATTTTGTTATAATGGATTTAATGGTGCTCCGTGGGATATAAAGAATTTGGGATATTTTTTTTATAACCCAACCCTGATCTATACTTCTCAACGACTTTGACTCTGACCTGTTGGAAGGCTCCTTGGTCTTCATGTTGCTTGCTTAGTGGTGTTAAAGAGTCAGAGACCTTTCAGAACAGGATCATGTGACAGATCATGTGACACAGATTGCACACAAGTGGATCCTAATCAACTAATTATGTGACTTCTGAGGTTAATTGGTTGGACCAAATCTTATTTAGGGGTTTCATAGCAAAAGGAATGAATACATATGCACTCACAACTTTTCAGTTTTTACTTGTTTTATATATATATATATATATATATATATATATTTTTTTTTTTTTAAGTGCCTTCAAGTCAGTGCTGACTCCTGGCGACCCAGCAGCCTCTGGGTTTTCTTGGCAATGTATAATGAGAAGTAGATTGCCAGGTCTTTTATTGTCATTCCACTTCACCAATTTGGACTATATTGTTAGGTCCATTATCTAACATCCGAATGAACTTCCATTTTCATTCCAGATTGTAATGCGACAAAACACGACAAAAAACGAGGGGATGAATACTTTTACAAGGCACTATACTCCCAACATGGATTAGTAACATTGGGTAACAGTCAGTGGGCTTGATGTGTCTCAGCAAACTCTCCGTAACATCTTGGATTTTGGCACCAGGCAGACAGCATACCTCTCTGGACATCAAGTCTGGTCGGCAGATGGACGCCTCAGTACCCCTCAGAAGAGAGTCTCCAACCACCACTACCCTTCGTTTCCTTCTGGTCACTGATTCTGCAACTTTGGGGTACTTGAGCTCTGGAGACTGGCTTCAGCTGAAACATGGGTTTACCCCAGGTCCACATTTGTGCATATATCTGTAGTTTGATTTATGACACTATATTGCCTGTCATTCCAGAAGGGCAAATGATTAACATCTCTTGCTCTCCTAACTATTTGGAGAAGAGTGAGAGCAAAACACCAATGTCCTGCTTCCTTCATTTGTTACTTCTGCCTTGGCTTATTTTCCCTTCTGTGCTGTTTCTTGGTGTTCAATTTAATTATGGATTGTCTATATTCTTTCTTTCCAATACAAAAAGTTAACGCACTAATGAGAAAGTTAGCACGCTTACAAGCTGCAGGAAGCCCACTGATCCTGAGATTCAGCAGTACCATTGGAATAGTGTCATGGAAGTGCCGCTGACTATTCCCACAAAGCACAATAAAGATGCCCGGTTAATTCCGGGACGGTCTATGGGCGGAGCTGGGGTGGTCCCAGCAGTTACATGGTTAACAACGATATCCAGCCACTACCTAGACAGCTAAACCATATAAATTTAGGACAGGCCAAGGGCTGCCCAAACTTTATATGGTTTTGCTATCTGGTTATGGCTGAATATTGCCACTAACTAGTTAGCAAGAGCTGCAGCCGCTGAAACTGGATACTCGGCGCCGGATAGCGGATAGGCTCCAGCGTTGACTATCTGGGTTTAGTTAAAGTAGCAGCCTCCAGGCATTTTAAAGATGGTGACCACCACTGCTGAAAAGTGACCCCTTAATAATTAAATTCAAAATTTACAAAGCATAGAAGATTTATTTTTAGGTGGAAAAATGTTTAAACAAATATTCTTGCTGGAGAGTCATGGGTTAGAGTATGCAAGCCTAGTTCGTAATGGTTCTCTCTTGATTGATATGTTTCAGTTGTGAATAGTGGAAGGCTGGAAATAGCTCTGCGGTGAGAAGTGGGAAAGCATCTCTTCTTTACCTTCCTTTTCTAGCCGGCTCTCTATAATTACTTCTGAACTGTCAGAATATCCTATCCTGGAGGGCTGGAGTGAAGACTGAAGTCAAGTTAAAAGATAGAAAGCAGAGGGAAGGGCTAAATGGCCAATTTTCCCAATGGAGAAAGGTGAATAGTGGTGTACCCCAGGGATCTGTGCTGGGTCCGCTGCTTTTTGACATATTCATAAATGACCTGGAAAGTGGAATAACGAGTGAGGTTATCAAATTTGCAGATGACACAAAACTATTTAAAGTTGTTCAAAACCCAAGAGGATTGTGGAAAATTGCAAGAGGATCTTGATAAATTGGAAGACTGGGCATCAAAATGGCAGATGAAATTTAATGTGGACAAGTGCAAGGTTATGCACCTAGGGAAGAACAACCCAAACTATGGTTACACGATGCAAGGTTCCACATTAGGAACTACCACCCAGGAAAAAGATGTAGGCGTCATTGTGGATACCATGTTAAAACCCTCGGCCCAGTGTGCAGCGGCGTCCAAGAGAGCAAATAGAATGCTAGGTATGATAAGGAAAGGAATGGAAAATAAAACAAAAGATATTATAATGCCTCTATATCGTTCCATGGTGAAACAGCACCTTGAATATTGTGTGCAATTCTGGTCGCCGTATCTTAAAAAGGATATAGCGATTTTAGAAAAGGTTCAGAGAAGAGCCACCAAAATGGTAAAGGGGATGGAAGGATATTCCTATGAAAGGCTAAAAAGGTTAGGGCTCTTCAACCTGGAAAAGAGACGGCTAAGGGGAGATATGATAGAAGTCTATAAATTAATGAACGGAGTGGAACGGGTAAACGAAGATCGATTGTTTACCTTATCAGAATATAGAAGACTAGGGGACGTGCAATGAAGCTACAGGGTAAACTATTTAAGACTAATAAAAGAAAATATTTTTTCACTCAACGTGTAATCAAACTCTGGAATTTGTTACCGGAGGATGTAGTAAGGGCTGTTAGTGTAGCTGGGTTTAAAAAAGGTTTGGACAAGTTCCTGGAGGAAAGGTCCATAAACCATTATTAAGAAGGGACCCAGGATATCAATGCTTGACCCAGTACAAGCATTGCGGAACCTGTGTCTTTTGGGGAAACTGCTAAGTACATATGACCTAGATTGGCCACTGTTGGAAACAGGATACTGGGCTTGATGGACCTTGGTCTGACCCAGTATGGCATATTGTATGTTCTTATGTAAGTTTTAGGGTGGTAAAATTCAAGAATGTGTTTGTGATAAGATTGTTCCTCCTTGAGGTGATAAATCAGGGCAAGAAAAATATTTTCAATTTTTGAATTTCTATTTTCATGGCAGCCTTGCTAATCTCAAATATAAGATTATCTTTAACATCTTTTTAATAATAGTTTTTCTCCACCAGGGATGCAAGATGTATGTTATCGTTTTGTTTTCTTTTCTTCTAAGGGTTTGTTTGGAATTGGTTCACATAAGTGGTGTTAAGCACATATACATGAGACAATGGGGAAGGTGGCTGGCTCCTCTGCCCAAGCTGACATGGTTGGCGCATGCGCAGTGAACTTCCTAACCCTAAGCTTATATGTTAGGAGAGTGACTGCGCATATTGATAATGATGTCAGAGTATGATAGCAGATAAGGGCCAGAAGGTTCAGCTTCAACCCAGTTTAATTTCTGGTGCACTGCCACAGACCAGGGCTGATCACAGGGATTTCTGCTGATTCTCCCCAACTAGGTATCCTCTGTACTTACTCCTTGTATCCTTGAATTCTGTTACTGCCACTCTTGCTGATCCCAGAGAGAGAGCGAGAGAAGACAGCTCTTAAGTCATTTGCTATGCAAATGGGGGCCATAGAGTGTGCAGGGAAAACCTGATCCATCCCAGCTCCAGCCTCACCCCCCTCCCTTCATCATCAAGTCTCTCAGAGAGCTGTGCAACCCTGTTACAATGAAACAGGGCTTAAATGCAACCAGGAGCAACAGAACCTGAAAGGAAAAACAGCCTTAAAATGTCTGAGAAAATCCCATGTAATTTAAAAGTTATTTCTCTTCTTGTGTGTATAATGCAGGCCTACTGATTAGATCTCGGAAAAAATTTCAATGAATTCAAAATAGGGCAATTAGACTTCTTTCTGATAGCGGTACGAGAGAGCAAATTACATCAATTCTTTGTTGTTTACAATGATTACCTATTTTCTGGCGTATGCAATACAAAAACTTATTAATAGCTTTTGAACAGTTGCATCTGTCTGGCCCTATCTGGGTACCTTGTTAATCCCTCACTGCCCTACAAGGCAACAGAAATCTTCTTGGGCATCCTTCCTCTCTATTCTACCTCTTGGTTGGTTAGCCCACATGAGGTAGCATTTTCTTGGTTTTTAGCAGAGTTACAGAATATGCTTCCTATTAAGTCTAGATGTACTACTCAAGATGCTGTATGATTTGAAAAGGTTTATTGTGTCTAATAGTATTTATAATGGGGATACAGTAAGTTGGTGTATATAATGTCAATTTTTTAATTGGAATATGCATTTGATATGTTTTGAAGTCAGATAATTGTTTTTTTATGCTATTTGCATTTTATTTTGTATGCAGTGTATTGATATTTGTTTATGTGATTTGCTTGTACCATGATGGCAGATTTTATGTCTAGCATGTTTAGAAATAAATCAAATACCCGATAAAACTATACACTCCAGGGGAAGGGGAGGTTAAAATAATCACTTGGCTAAATCCTACAGATATATTTATTATTCTATTCAACGTTTCTAGAATCTGTGCATCAAACTGTTATGCAACATCAGAAGCATACCATGAATGAAGATGCCTGTAGAAATATGACATTTTAAACTGAGAGGACCGTGGATAATATGATCCTGGTCACGGAATACTTTTTAGCCAGTAACATAAGCCTCCGTGCTAGCTTATTATTGATGGTGAGGAATGTACTAGGGTAATGCAGGGTACTACTTGCTCTAGCTTATGTACTGAAGTATACATGGGAGTAATTTTTTTGTGGTCGGCTTTCCCCACAGGAGTTGATGCTGGGGGAGGAGCAAGTGATAGTGACAAAGGATACAAAATAAGAGATTTGGAGAAAAAAATTGTTCTTGCCTCTTTTCTGCCAAAGCTTTCAAGAGGGAGCACAGGATTCCTGAGGTTTCTGGGGTTCTTGATGTTTAATAGTACCTGGACCAAAGGAAAAGCATGGGGGGGGTTTGTTGGATCTGCCTCCTTTTTGCCTGAAGAAAGTGAGGGGTGAGCTGGAAGCCTGTACTGTAAGGGAGGAGGATGCACAGTATATCTGTGCTGTCCTAGAGTACATGTGAATTTGCGCACCAGAAGTGAGATGCCAAAAGGGAAATACCTGGAGAGAAATGGGAGGGAAGGATAGTGCCAAGGCAGTCAGAGATAATATTCAGGGGCTCCTATATATTTACTTACATAACTAGTTGAAGGAATGGAGGAGTAGCCTAGTGGTTAGAGCAACAGCCTAGCAACCAAGAGATCTGGGCTCAATTCCCACTGGTGCTCCTTGTGACCTTGGGCAAGTCACTTTACCCTCCATTACCTTGGAAGCAAATGCCTGGCAATCTACTTCTGGTCATAACTTGCCAAGAAAACCCAGGGGCTACTGGGTCAATAGCAGTCAGCATTGACTTGATGGCACTAAAAAAAAAACCTTAGTTGAAATGGACATAGGACTATTCTGAGTGAGGAATAAGATGCTGGAATCCTGCTTAAAGCTTGCACAAAAGTAGGGCCTTGAAATAAGTCTTCCCTGCCCATCCCTTAGGAACCATCAACAGAAGGTAAGGAGAGGTTGCTGCTTTTCCAGTCTGTAACCCTTAAAACTCGCAGACCAGCAGTCCAAAAAGCAGCCCTCTATGATACCACTTTGATTTTCAGAAGGGTCTTAAATGTCTTGAAGAAGGCAAAGTATGACCACTAGGGGCAAATTATTTCCTTTAATGTGGGGCAAAAGGGGAAGAATGAAACCCAGTGGGTGCTGAGAAAATAAAGAGGTATAGAGGCTGTAACCTGAGAGTTTGGGGGGGGGGGGGACGACTTACAGCTCTGTTTAATTAGACAACAGAACTCTACAACAACTGTACATGGGATGCATAAAGAGCAGATAATCAATAAGAGGACAGAAACAATAAAATAACAGAAAGAAACATCTCAGTCTCTCTCTGCTACAGGCCTACACTGTACTCAACACATACGCACTGGGGTTGGCACTGAGGTATAGAAGCTAGCGGACTCACCTGAGGCCTCAGCTAACTCTAAAGAGTTATATAAAAATAAGAAATGAGGGAAAATCAGGTTAGGTATACAAATGAATCTAGCAGTGAATGCAAACATTTAGACATGAAAATACCTCCAAATACGATCACGTAGAATTTTTTTGGACAAAGAAAACTGGAGCAGTGGAGCATCCTAGTGGTTAGAGCAGCAGGTTGAGATCCTAGAAGGCCAGGGCTCAAATCCCATTGAAGCTCCTTGTAACCACGGACAAATCACTTAACTCTCACCTGCCTCAGGTACAAACTTAGAGTTAGATCACTTAAAGTGTGTGAGCGCAGTTAATGTATGTTATTGGGACCTGCAGTAAATAACCAAGTGCTTCGCCCCAGCTCGTTCCGTTTAGGGGGGATTCTGACTTAGAGGCGTTCAGTCCTAATCCCACAGATGGCAGCTTTACCCCATTGGTTCCTCAGCCAAGCATATACACGAAAAGCCTGATACCGAGGAGCACAATGGTGCCTTTCAGTAAGTCTAGCCCTTAAGAGTTTAAGCCCTCTGGAGACAGGGAAATACTTAGTGCACCTGAAATCTAACTCAACTTAAACGACCGATAAGGCATGAGCTACATGCAAGTACAAACCCCGGGCTGTGTGCCCAGAACAAGGCAACGCATATTAGCTGGAGGCCTTACAATGTGCCACTCTGGTTCGCAAGTGCAACGGTGTGAAGATGCAGCCTACAGTGACTAGAGACATGAGCTACAAGGCAGAAAGCAGTCTCGGGAACAAGGCCAAATCTGCTCTGCCACTAACTGTCAGCGAACCTGGGCAAATCTCTCTTTCCCCGGTGCTTCACTGCATCCAGTTATCAAGCGTGTGATAATATTTCTTATTATACCTAATAACATTCCAACCCCCCCCTCCTCCATATGTACCCTGATGTCTGCAAAATTACTAAGTAAGTTGAGGCCCTATTAGGGCAGAATGTAGTATACAAAATGCATCTTAGGGCTAGGAGGGATGTATCTATAACGAAACACAGGCTATTGCTAGTTTTGCTTCTAGCACAGAATTCATGGTGTCTTCTAGGGCTGTGGGGAAGTGGCAATCACTAGTCCTCCCAAAACAGAGCAACGCTCAACTCATGCCAAAGATCTTCTGCTGCTCTTCACCCGGCAGCTGTTTTTGCTTTAATGATGATTCAAGTGCAAATGCAAGACTCCGGTTCCTCCCTGAACCTCAAATTAGGAGGAGGGCTGGAGATGTTCCCTCCCATGCTGAACCTTTATTTTGACATCTTACTAAATGCAATAAATAATAATAATTATAATCAATTATACTGTAAATCACCAAAAGTCATGTTAAAATGATCCCTTATAGGGGTTGGTATTACAGTGCCCCTGAAGGAACACGTCCTACACCTTTCACAAGAAGCAATCTTACCATAAATGCTTAACGTTTCCTAAGACTGCCGTGCTCCTGGTTATCCTCTAAACCAGCACTGAAGCAGAAAAGGGTTCAGAGAGACACCTGGATTACCACCAGGGATCCAAAGAATCTGAGTGCACGGCTCTGGAAATTATATAGATCTCCTTAGTATACATAGTCCAGCTCCTTGGAAGACTCGCCATGTACCTCTCACTGTTCTTAACAATATTTTTGACAGACATGTGTTTGGTATGAAAGACTAGGGATGTGCACACAGAAAAATTTGGTGTCATTTTCAGATCATTCTTTGACTCCCCCCCTCCCCCATTTTAGGACATGTTTTGCTTTGTTTCAAACTTTTTATGTTATTAAAATTAATGGGTTGAAATCAGCTTTATGCTTGTTACTCCATAGGTTAATGCTGACAAAACCAATTTTACAATGCACGCTAATAAGTGCACAACCCTATAAAAGGCTGATGAAAATGAAAGCTGCACCCCCTGAAAAAAGCTGCTCCCTTGAGTTATTTTATAAATTTTATGAGAACACCGTTTTCCACATATAAATGTCTCATAAAATTGCCTGTGTTGTGTGTGTTTCTCCTTATGTATATGCATCCTACATCCATCCATGTGTGTGAGTAAATTGGCTACTGAACCCCCTCCTCCCTGTGGGCAAAGTATGGTTATACTTTCATTGCAGCTCTCCAGAAGTTGTGACCTTAGACGATCGCCTAGTCTGCCTAATGGTTTAGCTGGACCTGTCAGTTTCCTCAAAACCTCAGCTTTGGCTCTTTCTCAATTCTTTCCCTTCCCCTAATCTCTTTTTCTGTTTCTCGCACGCACATACAGCCAATCACACGGGCAGCTTGCAATCTTTCAAAGATACATTTCCTCCTACTTTCTAAGCATTGGCCTCCTGGACTAAATTAAGATTCAACATTTGGAAAATTCATCTAGTTTCCACTCAGTGAGAAATGTCTTTTTTTTACTACATACGAAAAGCATTCCGTAAAGTCTAATTTGCCAGCAATGGCTCAAGTTCCCTTCATAGCCCTCTCAAAACAAAGTACATGGAAACATACAGCCTCACGGCACCAATGAACAGATTCTGGAATATGCTGTATAACAAGATCCGTGCAGGCCGGACACTCAGCATAACTACATTCACAGGCCCTTCAGAATGGACGCGCCACTCGGCTGATTTTACTGATTGCCTGGCAAACTGAAATCTGAACTGACCTGGCCAAATAATGGCCAATTAATTGTTGCCCTAGATTATTTATTTACTTTAAATGTCTATATGTTTTCAGAGATAGACGGTTACATTTGTAAATTACAGAAAATGTGATAATACCCACCCCACCCCCACCTGGCTACTCCTTCTTGCCACCCAGCTGGCAAAAGGTTCTGGAGAGAACACTGAGTCAGTTAGATCTACAAGCACCGCAGAGGCTCTATATCATAATTAGGACTTCTAGTCTTAGGCGTCTATAAATTGTAAACATAAGTGTTTATATCCAGCTAATTAGGCGTTCTTTAAGGGTACAAAAAATTCTGTGTTTTTGATCCACGGGTTGTATCGCTGAGGTATCTTTTCTGGTGGCATCAAATACATCTATTTGTGTCCCTCAGTAGTCATCAATGCAGAAAAGGTACCAATACTGAGCGAAGGATTAAAACCTAAAATCAGAAACTCTAGTCCTAATGAAGAAAAATTAACTCTAGCAGTACCGAAAGTTTAATGCAGAAAAGAAAAATCAAACAAATATAGCAAAATTACTGCTACGGTGGCATATGCAGTAGGTTGTATACTGAGGTGGGCATATTTTTTTGAAGCCGGACAGACTCACCAAAGGTGTTATATTCTCACTTTGAGTGTATCAGGGTGCTAGCAAGATGGTAACATGAAGCACACACTGAAAGTAGAGGTGAGGAGAGATACATGAAATATTTCAGCTTTGTTGTGATAGTAGAATACAAACCAGAAGGAAAAAAAATAACATATTAACAGTCAGCTGACACTTTTTTGTGTGCACATCGGCACTGCTCTCAAACTGTATTCTGCAAAAAAAAATTCAGTTGAAAATATCCACCTAATTTTCTGTCCTTGTAAAACTACAGTAGTAAACATTTTCTGTGGTCTCAAACTTTATGACAAAGTGACATTCACCTCACCCCTCAAACAGTTTTGTTGGTGAAGAACGTCTGAGAGCTAAGGGGAAAGAAGCACAGAAAGATAAAATAATATTCCAATGGTGTAGTGCAAAGACTCTCAAGTCTGGTCCTGGCGGGGTCCCTGAACAGTTCTGGATGTAAAGGGTAATCACACTGTGCACATTCAGTTTTTAGAACATAGGGCTGATTTAAAAAGCATTGTTTCTCCAAAAACAAAATGGAAGAAACATTTTAGGGTCTGCTTTTCAGCCAAGAGCAGCCACCATTTAAAGTTAAGTGTCAGCCCCAACTATGTGTTTGACTTAAGCCTCCTATCAGGAATTCTAAACTAAAAATATAACATCCATGTGGAAATAATTCTATAATAGGGTACAAAAAGGGCAAGAAGGTGACATTTTACTTTCCTTGAATCCTGCTATACCAGACCAGACAAGTGGGTTGTGTTCCCCTACCAGCAGATTGGTGGAGACAAAGAACCAATGAAAAGCCGAGGTTTCAATGACATCACTCCCATACCTCTATTTGCCTCAGCCACCAGAGGTCCCTTCAGTATTCATACCAAAGCATATGGGAGAAACATGGAAAGTCTCACACAACCTCAATCGTGGGCATGAAGGCGTAATCAACAGTCAACAACTATGTATAGGAAAGCATAAACAGAAGACAGTCAGTAGAAGATGAACCTGCAGAGTCAAGTATAAACATCATAGCAGACCCAAAGGCACCTCAGCAGAAGAACAGAGCAAATACAGTTTCAGGGGCGGGCCCTGGACTGGTCTAGCAGGACTCAAGAAAAGGACATTAACAGATACACCAAGGCAATGGCCTCCTTAATTCAGCATCCCAAAGTCAACTTCACTGCCGCATCACCCTTGTGCGGGCCAGCAGACAGCAAAAAAAGATGGTCAGAGTTATGAGAGGAATTCCTAATCTCCAAGTACCGGGAAAGCACCTTCCAGACATCCACAAGGAGAAGATCTTTATCCTTCCCCCGATACTGCTCCTTAGAGAAGGAGGGCAAGCAAACCATCTGGTTCACGTGAAAGGGAGAAAGCACCTTAGGCAAGAAGGAAGGCACGGGCCGAATGGAAACAACCTCCTTTGAAAAGGACAAATAAGAATATTGGCAAGACAGAGCCTGCAGCTTGGAAATCTGCCTTGGCGTTCTTTTCCAGTTTCTATTTATTGTATTTCTGATGTTTATTGTAAATCACTTTGATTGTCAAGAAAGGCAGTATATCAAGTGTTTAAATAAACCATAAACCACAACCAAGAAGACTGTCCTGAGCATCAAATCCTTCAAAGTAGCACACTTCAATGGCTAAAAGGATGCTGACATCAGGGCCCTGAGCACTAAACACAGATCCCAGGAATGGATCACAGACCGGAGGGAAGGACGCAGATGCTGGACATCTCGCACTTTCTCTAGAGGTTTCAAGTACAAGTCTAGAGACTTACCAGCCATTGGACCTCAGAAACAGGCCAAAGCTGCCACCTGAACCTATAAAAAGGCCAACAGAGATGGCACCTTGGTCACCTCAGGAGCCAACTGCTGCATCACTGCTCAACGAGGCACCAGATCTGTACGTATGCTAGCGTCATAGAACTCTTCCAGGTTCCAAGCAGAGTGAAGACCACCGCCGGAGAGTAGCACTTACATGCCAGCCGTCTCCCTTCAAGAGCCAAGCTGTAAGCAAGAAGGGAACTGGGTCCTCCAGGACAATCAGTCCCTGCCGCAATAGGCCTTAAAATGGAAGCAACCAAAGAGGAGGCACCCGCAGGAGCCCCATCAGGTCTCCAAACCACGCTCTCCTTGGCCATTCCAGCACCACCAGAACAATCCTGCCCAGGTGGCATTCTATACGCCGAATCACATACCTCACCAGGGGCCATGGAGGAAACATGTACATCAGATACTGACATGGCCAAGGCTGTGGCAAGGGGTTGATGCCCTCTGACTCTGTCTCCGTGTGGCGACTGAAGAAGTGGCAAACTTTGGCATTAGAGCAGGTCGCCATCAGGTCCATTTCAGGGAGACCCCAGCGGCGCAGAATCAACTGAAATGTCTCCTGACTCAACTCCCACTCTCCAGGATCCAGAGAATGATGGCTGAGGTAGTCCGCTTCCACATTGTCCACTCCGGCAATGTGCTAAGCTGACAAGGCTAGGAGGAGTTTTTCTGCCCAGGCAAATAGGACAGCCATCTCCAGAGGTATCTCAGCACTCCTCGTGCCACCTTGCCAATTGACATAAGCCATCATCATGGCATTGTCTGAAAACACTTAAACTGCCTGGCCCTCGACCAGGGGCTGGAAACACAGAACAACCAACCTGACAGCCTGCGCCTAGAGGCAGCTGATGAGCCATTTTCACTTACCTGTGGTTCCGACAGCCTTCGGATGTACGGTCATGGTGATGGGCTCCCCAGCCTGAGAGACTGACATCCATCATCAGCAGGATTCAGGAGAAATTGTCCAGCGGCATGCCCTTTCTCAGATGATAGGGCTGCTGCCACCACTGCAGACTGATCTTCACCATCATTGGGAACGGAAGCTTGCGCTCAAACTCCTGAGAACTTGTAGACCATGAGTCAACAAGAAACACTGGAGATACCACATGTGAGCATGCGCCCACAGCACCATCTCCATGGTCAATGCCATCTGAGGAGCTGAAGATAGCTCAGACACTGGGAGCCTGCTGTGCACAGAACAGTGCAAGGCAATCCAACAGCCTTTGACCTTCTCCTCTGGCAGGAAAACTCTGCCCACTCGAGTGTCAAAATGTGCTCCCAGGAACTCTAGGGACTGGGAAGGCAACAGCTGCCTCTTTCCCTGACTGATCACCTAACCGAGGCTTTCCAAAAATGACACCATTCTGGACACCACCCAAAATGCCTCCTAAAGGGAATAGACCCAGATGAGCCAGTCATCCAGATATGGATGGGCACAGATGCCTCAGCGCTGCAGTGCTGCTGCCGCTACCTCCATGACCTTGGAGAATGTCCTTGGGGGTGGTGGATAGCCCGAAAGGGAGGGCAACGAACTGATAGTGAGAGCCAAGCATGGCAAAATGCAGATACTTTTTCTGATCTGCCCGGATCAGGATATGAAAACATGCCTCAGCCAGATCCATAGAAGCCTAGAACTCCCCTCGGCGCACTGCTTTAATCATGGAGCGCAATGTTTCCATCAGGAAGTGCAGGATGCATAAGTGCTCATTGACCTTCTGTAGGTTCAGAATGGGCTGGAAGGAACCATCCTTTTTGGGCACTACAAAATAGATGGAGTATCTGCATTTGACCCGCTCATCTGGGGGAACAGACACCACGGTCTTTAGGTTCAGCAACCTGTCCAAGGTGGCTACCCAGTGGCCCTTTTGATCGCAGATCCACAAGGGGAGATGAAAGCATCTGGCTTCAGCTCTTTCCATTCCAGGACATAGCCAAACTGAATGGTGTCTAGCACCCAGCAATTCTTGGGAACTCAAGCCCATTTCTTAAAGAAAATGCAAAGCCTGCCAGCAACCAGAGGAACCAGAGAATGGGCCCCCAAACCTTTATTGTGCAGCCTGGGAGGATTGTCCTCCTCTGGAGGGGACGAAGTCCCTGGGCGCATGTGCTCCACAAAAGGACTGAGAATGAGCCCCGAAGCATGGAAGCAGAGGGGAAGAAAGATTTTCCAGGTCGGTAATGATGAGAGGCCCAAGACCCCCAGGGATCTGGCCAGCTTGTCCTCTGTGGATGGGCAGAGTCTGATGAGAAAGGGGCACCATCCCGCTTCACAGGCCCCTTGGACTTGTCTTCCGGAAGACGGTAAGATTTTGTCTAGTCCAGGTCCTTCACCAGCTTTTCCAAATTGGCACCAAAGAGAAGCTTCCCCTTAAAAGGCAGTTGGGCCAACCAGGTCTTGGAGGAAGAATCCATTGCTCATTGCCGGAGCCAACTCCAATGCCATGACACCATCATCAGTGCACCATCCCTGGCCACCAAACGTAAGAGGTCATACATGGCATCAGAAAGGAAGGTCGTAGTCGATTCCAAAAGAGTGGTATATAGTTTATTTGACATTGCCTGGTCATACCCATTGCTTCCTTTATTGTATCTCAGTCATTCTGGGCTGGGGACCCTTATGCCCATCAGGGCCGGGCCATCCATTGAGTGAGAATGTTTTTTGCACAGGGCCCCACGTTTGCCTGTTTGCCTGAAATGCCTGTTTCCCATCAGCACCAGTGAGCTTAACAGATCCGCGAGGGAGAAACTCTCCCTTCACGGCTCTGAAAGCCGGCGCGGAGAGGGACTGATGCAGGGAGGGACGGCTCTGCCGGGCAGGGGGGGGGCTGTGGGATATTTGATTCTGCCGCTGCCACGGCAGCAGTGGCAGCAGCCAGCTTTTTTAAATTTTATTTTTAATTTTCCCTGGGCTGATGGGGGGGGAGGGGGTTAGGACTGGTAATGGGTTGTGGGCTGATGGGGGGGGTTAGGACTGATAATGGGCTATGGGGGGGTTAAGACTGAAAATGGAGTGATGGGGGTGTTAGGACTGGAAGTGGGCTGATGGGGGGTTAGGACTGGTAATGTGCTATGGGGGGGCTAAGACTGAAAATGGGCTGATGGGGGGTTAGGACTGGAAGTGGGCTGATGGAGAGGTTAGGACTGGTAATGGGCTATGGGGGGGCTAGGACTGGAAATGGGCTGATGGGGGGGTAGAACTTGAGGTGGGCTGATGGGGTTAGGACTGGTAATGGACTATGGGGGCTAAGACTGAAAATGGGGTGATGGGGGGTTAGGACTTGAGGTGGGCTGATGGGGTTAGAACTGTTAATGGGCTGTGGGCTGATGGGGGGCTTAGGACTGGTAATGGGCTATGGGGGGGCTAAAGCTGGAAATGGGCTGATGGGGATAGGACTGGAAGTGAGCTGATGGGGGCTTAGGAATGGTAATGGGCTATGGGGGGGGCTAGGACTAATAATGGGTTGGGGAGGTTGCTAGGACTGGAAATGGGCTGAGTGGAAGGGGAGGCTTGAACTGCAAATAGCTGATGGGGACGGGGGCTTGGAATGGAAATGGGCTGAGTGGAGGAGAGCTAGGATTTGGCATGGGCTGATGGTGGGGCTAGGAAAGGACTTGAAATGGGCTGATGGGGGGCTGGGATTGGAAATGAGCTGATGGAGGGACTCGGATAGGACTGGAAATGGGCTGATGCAGGGACTAGAAGGGAGCAGATGCTGGGTAGGGCTGGAACTAGAAGGGAGCTGATGTTGGGGGAGGATTAGAATGGGATAGGGCTGGGAGAGTGAAATGGAGAGGGGAAATATATTTTGTGTGGGAGGGAAGAAAAATCTTCAATTGGCCGGGTATTGGGAGAGTAAGTGGGGATTGAGGATGGAGGTGTAAAATTTGAGTGGATGAAATAGGAATGAGGAAAGAGCAAAAGGTATGTTAAAGCAGATGCAGAGAGAGAATGGAAAAAACCTAGAAGAGAGAAGAAAGGACAAATGGACAGCAGATGATCGAGAGTTGGCAGAAGACACGAAGAAACCAGAAGAAAGTGGCTGGAGCAATTGCAACTGAAAAAAAATGCACAAAAGGTAGAAAGATATCTCTTTATTTTGAATTTATTAACTGGAATATGTCAGCTCTGGGAAATGTGCATCATTAACGTCTGCGTTTTGTTTAGTACAAGAGGATATTAATTTATAGTTTTATTTCTACAGTGTTATTGTACATTCCAAGTTTGGCTTTTGGGGTTCCCAGTTTAATTATTGTCTTCCTGTTTCTAAATTGTGATTCCTTGTTTGGTGATGGTCTATGTTCTGCATGTGTAACTGAGCTGAGGTATTCTGTTTATGTAATTCCTATTTGACATTGCCACTTGTTCTCTTTCCCCAGTAGGTCATGTACTGTTATTCTCTGAAATGTATTGGTTTAGTATTTGCAGTGTTGCCTTTTGATAGGTAGGGTCTGGTGCTTTATGAGTCCTGGTAGTGCTGTTAGGATACGGCGGGTTTGCTATAGGTTCTAAATGGGCAGTGTTTGTAGTAGTTCCTAATGTGCCTGGCGGTTGGCACTGGATTATAGTAATGTAGAAATCTTTTAGTCTGTCTTTATCCATACACTCATTAAGAGGTATGTTTACTAAAAGTTAGTGTATGGTAACATTATGCAAATATTTATGCAAATGATGCCACTTATGCAAATGAGGCCCCGCACCCCCCTTGGGCCGCCCCTGATTCCCATTGCACTGAGGATGCTCATATGACTTCAATCGATCCATGTCTGATGTCCCTGATATTTTAATATTTTATACTTTACACTTTATAGACTTATAGTCTGCTTGAGATCTAATAAGTTTCCCTATCTGATAATCTCGGTGTCTTTTAAGACTTTTACTTATCTGTATCTTATTCTATTTTATTTATTCTACTTTATTTCATTTATTTTACCTCTATTCCCTTACTACCTATTATCCCTCTCCTTCTTCTAACTTCACAAAGAAAACAACTCTCGACAAAAAAGATCCAGCAGCATACCGACCAATCTCCAGCATACCCTTCCTCGCAAAAGTCATCGAAAAAACGGTTCAACTACAACTTCAGGATCACATCGACAAACACGAAACACTCGACGACAACCAACACGGATTTCGACCCAACCACGGTGTCGAAACGCTACTGATCTACCTCTTCGACAGCATCCTAAGAATAATTGACAACACCAGGAATGGAATCATAATGATCTTCATCGACATCTCCTCAGCCTTCGACACAGTGGACCACAACACGCTCCTGGAAAGACTAAAGAGCACTGGTATACACGGTATCACACTGAAATGGTTCCACTCGTACCTAACCGAAAGACAGCTACAGGTCAAGGTGGGACACATCACCTCCCGACCCATAGAAGTCCGTCAAGGAGTACCTCAAGGATCTGCGCTCTCAGCACTCCTATTTAACATCTACATCCAACCAATATGCAACATCATGAAAGAGAACAACATTCAATACACAATCTATGCGGACGACATCATGATATACACCCCGATATCAATCGACAACCCGGACTTCTCTAAGATAACAGACTGCCTTACACAAATGACCAGTTGGTGTCAAGACAACAACCTCGCAATAAACTACAACAAGACTGAAGCTCTAATCATCACTCGGAACCAAAGCTTCATACGCCCACCAAATTTAAAGATACAAAACACTACTATACCAATAAGGTCAGAAGTGAGATACCTCGGGGTTACGCTGGACAATAAACTCAATCTCAAGCCACACATAGACAAAACAATACAAAAAGCCTACTACAAGATGCGAATCATCAGGAGACTGAAACCACTCCTCGCCCCAGAACACTTCCGTACCGTCTGTCAAGCACTGATAACCCCACTACTGGACTTCTGCAATCCGATATACCTTGGACTACCGAAACAAGCCATCAAACCACTCCAACTGGCACAAAACACTGCAGCACGAATCATATCCGGAACTGCAAGACAGGAGCACATCACACCTACCTTAAAAGACTTACACTGGCTTCCGATCGGTGCACGCATCAGATACAAAACTATCATAAACCTATTTAAGATAAAACAGCACACATCAGCCAACAGCCTGCACACCCTCATACAACCAGACACCAGCACACGTCCTAGAAGAAAACAAACACACAACCGAGTCAGCACCCCAAGTGAATTCAAACACACACGCAAGGACACAACAGACAGAGCACTCTCCATGGCTGCTCCAACAATATGGAACAAACTACCGGACGATTTGAGGGTAACCACAGACCTCAAGGACTTTAGAAAACAGCTGAAAACCATGCTGTTCATAGAACACTATGGTCACATCACATAACCTAAGTGACTGTACAGCAGCACACGTTACCGCCTAACACTGTATGTATATAAAATGTTTTTAGCACCACTGTATATAGCCCACTTTGTACATAGCTCAAACCAATCTAGCACACAATACAACACGCACCCAACTAAATTTTCACCCTCACTGCATGTATAACACACTCACACTGCCAGATTGTTTGCTGTGATACCACCTTGATTATTATGATACGGCGGTTTAGAAATACTGTTAAATAAAAATAAATAAATAAATACTTGCCCTCTCTGTCATTTCTTATGGCCACATCATTCTTTGCTCCTTTTTCTGATCCTCCCTAACCTTCTTCCTTCACTCCACCATCCTAATACCCCCCCTCTTTCTTACCTTATCCTCCCCATCTTATCCTCCATCCTTTCCTCAGCTCTTGAGCTTCACCTTCTCCTTCCCTCTCCTTCCTCTCTAAAACAACTTGATCCCCGTTTCAGACGTGCTATCTCCTCCCTCCCTCACACTCTTCTTATCCTTCTGTCCTCTGGTGACATTAAACCGCTGTGACTCTCAGAGACAGCAATATAGAAAAATGGCTAAATAAATAAATTAATCCCAACTCTGGACCCTCTTCTCTTCTCTCTCACTCCCATATTAGTTCCTCTCTCCATCACCCTAATCTCATACACCTCCCTCTCCTTTTCCCCTCCTCTCTCCCCTTCTCATGTGCTTTATGGAATGCTCGTTCCATTTCTAATAAACCTCCCTTTACCCATGATCTCTTTATCTCTTGCACTTTCCATCTTCTCACTCTTACTGAAACCTGGCTCCTCCCTGATGACTCTGCTTCAGTTGCTGTTTTCTGCCATGATGGCTATCAATTCTCTCACTCTCCTCATTCCAATGGCCGCGGCGGTGGTGCTGTGTTTCTACTTTCTCCATCTTGCCAATTTCTTTCTTTTTTTATTTATGCAAATTTATATAATATAACAAGTACAATACTTGTAAAGAAAAAGGGACAAGCCAAAGAGAACAATTGATAACAAGGAAAACTCAATCAAAAATTAAAAACAAATATAAGCTTGCTCCCACAATTCCAAGGAAACATAAACCAAAAAATAGATATTTGTTATAGCAAACCAAGCAGACAAGGAGATGATATATCCTAACTACCAGTTATGTTACCCTACCATAACACAGGGCTCAATTTAAGTGGGGGCTGCCATCCCGCTAGCTTGGCAGAAAAAGGTTGACAATTGTTGGGGATCAAGAAAAATATAGCTATGTCCAGCCAGCTTAACCAGACATTTGCATGGAAAATGTAAAAAGAACAACCCTCCCAGTTTTAAAACCCCTGGTCTAAGAATAAGAAACTGCTTCTGCCTCTTCTGAGTTGCCCTAGCCACATCAAGAACATTTCTTATAGTAGAACCCATGAACTCTTTAGTAGGTGTGTGGAAATACATTTTCAGAATCTAATCTCGATCAACGTCCAATGCCAGCGTAACCGACAAAGTGGCAGTGACGCCGGAGTCGGACACCGACCGCACTAGAAAACCAGTAAGGTTCAAATTATCAGAGGACAGACCTGAAGACCCCTCCAAGGCCTGACCGTGACCATCCAACTGACGAACTCTAGCAGAAGGCAGGTAATAAGCTCTAGATATTGGGGGAATAGATTCCTCTGGGATTTTTAGCACATTAATCAAAAATTTATTGAAAACGTCTTGCCAATTTCAACCCCTCCTTTGAAGTCCATTCAATCCGTCATTTTAATCCTCTACCTCTCCAGATCGCTGTCATCTATAGACCCCCTGACAAGTCCTCTTTAACCTTCCTCACTGATTTTGACTCTTGGCTCTCCTTATTCCTGGATTCTTCTTCCTCCTCCCTTATTCTTGGTGACTTTAATTTTTTTATTGATAACCCCTCTGACCCCTATGCATCCTAGCTCCTTTCCCTTTCCTTTCAACCTCCAGCTTTGCTCTTCTACCCCCACTCATCAGCTTGGTCCTGCCTTGACCTAGTGTTCTACTCTAATTGTTTGCCTTCTAATTTCCATACCTCCGCTCTTCCCTTATCTGACCATCACCTGTTAAGTTTCACTCTTCATCACTCCCCCCCATCAACCTCGCCTAATCTCCTCCTATCTTTTTAAGAATCTTCATGCTATTGATCCACTGACTCGATCCACTACTGTCTCATCTCTTCTGTCTTTTCCTTTGTCCTCTAAGTCTGTTGATGAAGCCATAGCTTGCTATAATACTGCTCTCTCCTCTACTCTGGATACCCTTGCTCTGCCCATTCCACCTCCTATGAGGTGCATCTCACATCAGCCCTGGTTGTCTTCAACTACCCACTACCTACGCTCCTGTGTCCGTTCAGCTAAGCACTTGGTTGAAATCCCCCCTCTCACTTTCTTCACTTCAAATTCATGCTTTCTTCTTTCCAGTCCACCATTGCACTTGCTAAGCAAAACTATTTTCTCCATCTGACTGTCTTGTCTCTAACGCTCGCTGTCTCTTTTCTATTCTCAATTCTCTTCTTAAGGCACTTCCATCTCCAACCCTTCCTTCTCTCTCTGCCGAAACCCTAGTAGACTACTGCCATGACAAAGTGCATAAGATTACTCTTCAATTCCTCACTAAATCTTCTTCACTCCCTCTTCCCTCTCTCCATTACAACTTTTCCCCTCAACCTCTATCACCCTTTCATCCTTTTTTAAAATCTCTGTTGAGGAAACCTCTCTTCTTCTTTAAACTCACTACCTGTTCTTCTGATCCTATCCCCACCCATCTCTCCTCAACTCCAGCTCCTCCTCCGTTATCCTTTTCATCTCACATATTCTCAACCTTTCAGTTTCCACTGCAGCCTTCCCTGCAGCCTTCAAACATGCTGTAATCACTCCTCTCCTCAAAAACCCCTCACTTGACCCTACTCATCCTTCTGATTATTGATCCATCTCCCTTCTCCCATTCATTTCCAAAATTCTTGAACATGTAATTCTCTGCCGCTGTCCCGAATTTCTCTCCTCTCAAGCCCTCCTCTATCCACTTCAATCTGGTTTTCGTCCATTTCACTCTACTGAAATGGCTCTTGTCTTCAGTGATCTGTTCCTCACTAAGTCCAAAGGCCTTTACTCAGTTCTCATTCTTCTTGATATTTCTGTTGCTTTTGATACTGCCGACCACCTCCTCCTCCTTGACACTTTTTCCTCACTTGGTTTTAGAGGCCCTGTACTGTCTTGGTTCTCTTCTTATCTCTACAATCGCTCTTCCTGTGTTTGTTCTGGAGGTTCCTCCTCTACTGCCATCCCTCTCTCAGTTGATGTACCTCAAGGGTCTGTTTTGGGCCCTCTCCTTTCTGGTATCTCTATTTGCTTATCTGACATCGCCGCCTGGATGTCTCACTGCAGCCTAAAATTGAATATGGCTAAAACTGAACTTATTTTTCTCCTAAACCCTCCTTCCCCCTTGCTACTTTCTCTATCACTGTTGACAACACTCTTCTTCCTGTTTCCTCGGCCCGCAACCCTGGGGTCATCTTTGACGCCTCCCTTTCCTTCTCCACACATATTCAACATATAGCTAAAACCTGTCATTTCATTCTCTACAACAATAACAAAATTTGTCCCTTCCTCTCTGAACACACTACTAAGGCTCTTAGTCACTCTTTGGTCATCTCCCGTCTTGACTACTGCAATCTCCTTCTTGCTGGTCTCCCACAAATCCAGCAGCAAAGCACAGCTACATTGTAATGGTGGACATTTACACCTGGGAGCAGACATAAATGTTGCACACAGAGCATATGAGCACATGTGTACATTTGCGTATTTTACATACAAGTGATCCATATGCAATTTAAATTTTTAGGTGCCCAAACAAAATGAATGCATGCGCACACATTCACATCCCAAATTTACAATCCTTGGGAGGGTGGCAGTCATGATCATTGTTCAAGCATCCACGATTGCAGGGATCATCAAAGGTATCTTGTTAAAACACCCCTCCTACCTAGAACCATTGCTGCAATGACCAGACTGGATACATGGGGGGGGAGGAGAGCCTGATCTCCTGGTAGTTGTGAATAAAGGCTTGTGGTGCTAGGAGCCCAGCCCTGGTTCTGACTGAGCTGGAAGCATGCAGGAGCAGACGTGCAAGTTCTAACGACGGGCCCCAAAGCAAAATTTTGCTGAAGACTCCCCCATGGTCCAGAGGGGGGTCCCTCCTCCCTGCAACCAATAAATCGACTTTAAAATGTCTGCTTCACTGCCTCTCGCTGCTGCTGCTTTCTGCTAAAAATATTTCCGGCCTGACAGCCGACATCTTCCACTGCCGGGCCAGAAAGACTTTTAGTAGAAAGAAACTGCTGCATTGCTTCCTCCTACTGCTAACATTTTAAAGTAAATTTGCCAGTCGCCATGCTTTGCCTTCACTTTCACAGTGCGGGGTCACTGGGGTACATGAATCGCCTTCCTTTATAGGCGCTCCCACACTGCAGGGGCTGCTTGGGCAGAATTCATGCCACTGAACCGGAGAAAAAGTACATTCGATTCTAACCTAAAGAGCAGAGTGTAGGAAAACAGACAGAGCTGAGAAACCCGACAAAGGTTGCCATCCCCACCAGAATGGAGTCAGCCATTGCCCAGCCAAAGATCACAACCTGCTTCTCTGCACTGGCTTTCAAACAGTAATGGTCAGCCAGCAAGGAGGCCATCAGGAGAAGCTGTCTCCTCAGATTTCTCTAGCTTGGTGGTATTGTTTAATTATCATTTTCAAACTCAAAGACTATTTTTACAATCCATACAGAGGGGTGAAGAAAGATTGACGAGTTATATTATTATTATTTTTTTATGCTTTCAAATCTTACACTTCAAAACAATTACATCACAATAAAACCCAAAAGACAGACCACAAAGGATAAAAAGATCCAAGTAAGGAAAAATACAATTAGGAATAAATGAAATAAAACCTGAAAACGCACACCCCACTGATACAGCAGGTCTTACAGTGGTGCCTCAGAGATACAAAATTAGACCCTAATCCCCTCTCTAGCTACAATAAACTGAGAAAGCTGCCTAGGTTCAAAGAACAAAAAGGATTTCCCCTCACAAACAACCACACATACACAAGGAAAATCTAACACAAAACTGAGGCCCAGGGCTAAAGCCCTAGGATGCAGGGTGAGAAAATCCTGGCATTGTTTTTATGAACCTGGATAAATCTGGAAATATACAAATTTTGGAGCCAATAAACAACTTATTCATTGAGCAGAAATACATTTTGAAAACAGTATTGTGGTTGAACTCTAAAGCAAATGTGGCTATTAAGGTGGACTTCCAGAGAGGATCCCAGAAACTCCGTGAGGTTTAACCAGCGCCCCCCCCCCCCCCCCGAGTCCCCCTGTTCATCAGAAGGAATAGATCCCCCAGGGAACAGAGACTGGGCCCTTACTAATGGAGGAAGGGATCCAGATTCCATGCCTAGAAACTTGGTCAAGTATATTTTAGCCATGTCCAAGGAGATATCAGGGGAGACCTAGGAAAGTTCAAAAATCATAGGTTGTTCCGGTGGACTTGGTTCTCTCCAAATGTTCCATCCAACGATCTGTGAGATTTAGTATTTGATTAGGGCTCCCCCCAAAGCTTGAGCAGCACTGACCCTAAACGCAAGCACAACATACCTAGCAGCCTGTTGGTCCAATGCTTGAGAATCCTCAACCGCTGACTGTGACACAATCGTTAAATCACCTACAGTACAAATCTAGTAGATAAAGTCAACATGGAGGAGTTATGTCCCTGAATTGCATCCCAGAGCGACTCCATGGTCACGACTTCTGGACTTTTGCACTTCTCAAGAAATAAACCCAGAAGCAGTCCCTCCCCTCCCTTGTGCAATGGCACTCCCAATTCATTGCGGGAGTTCTGAGGACCCCCCCCCCCCCCGAATCCTTCCAAAAGGGGGGAGGAAACAACTACAGGGGGACATTGAAAACCCTTCTAGTCTGGGCATCCTCCAGCAACCCTGCAGCTCCAGCACTTCCAGGTCTCAGAGGCAGTGTCTGCACAATAGGGTTCAACAAAGCCCCCTCATCACTGCTGCCTCCTGCTCGCCTGTTGTGCTGACCCTGGGAAGAGACTGCTGAAGAACCTGTGGCAACTAGAAATGCATTCAGGGTAGTCTGGCAAGAAGACTGCGGGTTGGTGCCCTCCAGGAATCCAGCCTTTCCTTTCCCCTTCCTCTTACCCATGTTGACAGGCAGGAGGAGCAACTTATGTTGGTACACTACTAGCGCAGCAGAGCGTCCTGCAGGTGCGTCGACTCACAGCGCTATCTTGGATCTTCGAGCGATATTATTTTAATTATTCCAGTTTACTCCTGTGCAACATGCAAATCAAGCTCCCAGACACTTGGAGGGGTGGGGATCACAGAACCTCCCTTGGACACAATATACAGGTCCCTCCTGCTACCTGAATTATCTGTACATCTATGAGAGGAAAGAAAGCCTTGCCCAACCCACTCTCACCGTCATCCTTACTGCTATTTGGGAGATAGAGCATTCAAATTCTATAATAAAACAGTACAAAATTGGGAGAAATTTTTCTGTAAATCAATCAGGTCCTTAGCATTTAAACAGATGAGTTGTAGGGGTGTCATTCATATTTTTTTATGGAGGAGCCTTGAAAATTAAGAAAATTGTAAGACAACCTGAGGTTTGAGTAGATTCTCGGACAGGGAAATCTGGGTGGAAAGAATGGGGGAGGGGCATTTCTCCCTTTTTTTTTTTTTAACATAGCACAAATGTCAATGTATGTTCTCCCACAGATATAATCTTATCAGGCACTTATTTATACTCTAATTCTAGCAGTTCATTTACATATAATCACAGATCATGATCCATCAAACCCCATCCCAATGCATCATGTATTATTCAATGAGATCTGGAGCTCATTCAGAAGCAACTAATCTAAGGAGATCCATAGTACAGTGTCGTAACATTTTAACTGCACGGCTATGATTCCTTCTCCCCAGCTAATCTGCCGCCCATCAAAGCGAAAATTACTACGTGACTCTGGATACTGCCCTGCCAATGCTCCAGCTTGATTGTAGGCGGCAGGTACTTATTCATGACAAAAGTACTGTACTTATTTCATGTCAAAATATTGGAGTACAAGCAGTTTCAAACTCATGAAAATTGATCTCCAATGCAATTCAGAGAACTGAAGGCCATGAGTTATACTGATACTAGAACATGAAGCAAAGGTGAGGCTGCCGCTGCCTGGTCAGGTGTCAGTGGTGTTTTAGCAGCTGCACTGGTCCTGGGAAAAAGGCAACCCTGGAATTCCTGCAGCTTGTCATGCAAGTCCTTTTAAAGGCTAGCAAAACAGATGCTGAAATACCTGAGCATTTGAGACCTTGCAGGACCTTGCTCTAAATAACATCTCTTTTGTTGGATTTTATAAACCCATTCAGTTAATGTGCACTAAGAACACAGCATCTTGAGAATAAAGTGCCAACGGGCATCCCCTAAAGATAACCACCACTAGGGGGCATTATAATAAGAGAACTGGAGACCTGCTTCCCTCTTGACCCACCCTCACAGGTTGTGTTAATTCCAATCTCTTTATACTTTTGGTTTTAGTTTCACACTATTAAAGTACACAGGGCATTTCCCACTCAAATGCGGCACAATTACACTATAAAACTAAGGAGAGGTTCATTTTAAATGGATTATAGAGATAGGAAAACGTATCTTACAAACTGACACAGAATAAGCTGTAAACTAGCTTTAAATTATTTTATTATTTCAGATTTCTTTGTAGTGCTCTATCCAGTGAAATTTTCAGAAAGATATGTGATAAAAACGTACAAACAAACCACTGGGAAAATGAAATAAAAGCCTTATATTATTAATATGCAATCTCAGAACACTAATTCAAAACCTAACTGAAGTAAAGAGAGTTGGAACAACCAAAAAAGAAACCAGCCCATCAGTACAGAAAAACCAATGTGCTGAGTGAAGCACAAAGAACACTGCTGCAAGAGCCTGCCTGGATTCTATGCTCTGGGAGGGCAGAGGATTCTGGGAGCTGTAGTTCGCAGGAATGGCATACTAGGATTTCAGGTGAAGCATGACAGTAAAGTCCTTGGATTCCAATCACCAGTACAAAAGATAAAAGGAGGCCACAGTTATAAGCAAAGCCGGCCAAGATGTCTGTCTAGGGCAAGGGTGGGCAATTCCGGCCCTCGTGCACCACAATCCAGCCTGGTTTTCATGATGTCGCTAATGAATATTCATGAGATCTATTTGCATCCACTGTCTTCCATTGTATGGAAATAGGTCCATGAATATTCATTAGGGACATCATGAAAACCAGGCTGGATTGTGGTGCACGAGGGCCGGAATTGCCCACCCCTGGCCTAGGGTGGCAGGCTTCAGGCTTCCCACTACCATCGATGCTGCCACCCCAACACCCTACTTCCACAGGAGACCAAAAAAATTCAGCCAAGCAGGCAGCAGCACAGTGGAGGGGAAGCTCTTTAATGCTGCTATCAGTGGAGGGCCTTTCAGCATCTATGCGTGTTCATGGCCTTCTGCATCTACGTTGGAGTGAGTGGGGCGTGGCACGGCCTAGTCCACAAGGCTGGATTTAGAATTTTGGCACTCATAGGCAAGACCAAAGAACAGATCCTAGACAGTAAGAGGTAGCGTGGGTGTCAGAGGTCCCAAAGACTGGAAAGGCAGAAAAAGAGAACCAGTTGAAGCAATACATATACATGGGCCTAAAGTAAGTTGGAGCCAGCTGCTCTTTTGCCTGAATATTTGGTGCCTTCAAAATGTGGCATGCCAGGCAGTTGCTTATGCTTAAATCTGGGTGTGCATGCGCACAGATGCTGAAAGACCCACTGCTAATAGCGGCATAAAATAATGTTCCTGCTGCTGTGCCTGTGTTGAGCTGCTGCCCCCCCCCCTCCCCGCAGAAGTGCAGAAACATAATGGCAGAAAAAGACCACATGGCCTGTCTAGTCTGCCCTTCCATATCAACTACTACAATAGTCCCTTAGGATACTATAAATACATTTTTCCTTTCTTTTTGTTTCTAGAAGAATAGGAACTATCTGTATAGATGGGGTTTTATTTCATCCTGTCTCAAGTGGATACTTGTGTATATATTTGTTAAAACAATAAATTAAAAAAAGAAAAAAAATAGCTTAAAGATGCCCCAAAGGCACTTGTCTCCTGGCGCACAGCCAAGGCAACTCTACAGCAGTCCTGTGTCATCTTAGCCACGTCAGGAAATACCACAATGTACTGTCCCAAAAATAGAACTTGAGATTTACGCAAGCACAATCTCACAACCATTTCAGAGTCCTGGAGCAAAAACTAATGAGGCCGACTAATGGCTCTATTAAGATTCCTCCAAACTGGGAGCCTCTAAGATTGCAGTTAAATTCCAACCATCTGGTGAAGACGGAGTAACTACTTCTTATGCCAGAGCCTGATCCCTGCCATGTACAGAACTCCATCTAATCAATTATTGCGGCCAAAATCAGATACTTAATGTTTTAATTGGAAATATACACTTTATTATTTTTTTAGGAAATACTCTTTATAAAAGGCCCTTGTAGATTTCTTCCCATCCTCTTATTAACTGCTGAGGACATATTTTGTTGAATGTTATCTGCTTTCAGGTGGGACAGTACGAGGATGCTGGTTTCCTGTCCTCTGCATTCAGCTGCACAAAAGGCCAGTCTTTAGGTCCAGAGCAAAGAAACGTTGCCTTGAAGTCTGGCCCAAGGGTATCTGATGCCCTAGGCAAACCTTAGATTGAGTAGACCTCCCCCCCCAACCGTGTCCAACATTGCCCCTTTATATTTATGTAATTTTTATATTTGTATGGTTGTTTATGTTATGTATGTTTTTATATGTACCGTATACTGATTTGCATTACATTCTTAATGTAATGCTTCTCCTTTTTATCTGTTCGATATATGTTGGACTGCCACTGTTCTTGTTTGTTTCATATACCTTTGTGGTAGATTTCCTGTTTTTGTGGATCGTATTAAAGTGATAACATGTCCCGTGCCCTCCCCCCCACCCCCCAGCAACACAGACTTCGTATTGGAGGGGGACAGGATGAGGCACTGAAAGGGTCTCTGCTGTGCTGAAAAAAAACAGCATAAAAGTGCTTCTTTCCTAGTGCATGAACCATGCTGCTGTACTGTGCCTCCCCCCCCCCTCAAATTCGGTCACTCTAGGTGGATGCCTAGTTTGCCCTGTGGCCATGTTAGTCCTCTTCAACATGTAAAGATCAACAAACACGTTGTAGACAATACCTCTCTTTACTAGACTAATTTAATACATTTGTGAAAAGTTTTCCGAGAGGATAACATTCAGAAGTTTGTCACAGACTACTGAGTTTGTCTAATAAAAAGTTATAACCTACAACTTGTTTGTTGATCCTTATTCTACATGTTCAGATGGAGCAATATGGCCATTTACATCTTCCAAGGAGCGGTACACCACACAAGCAGTCACTGGCCACTTCATGTGCACATTTTATTGAGATGCAAGGACTGCAACAGCACTGAGAGGCTGGCATTTAGGGAGGTCTTGCTGGAGACAGCGTACATGCTAGTTAAAGAATTGTATGTAACATTTAGAGGACTGTACTGCATAGATCTTATTGCAGCCATCATATGGATAATATAGTTGCAAACCAAATAATTACAATCTAACTTTTTTGAATTCCGATGTGTTATTTGAATCCTGGGGAGGCACTGGAACTTTTACAGGGGCACTATCATGCATTCTGTTAGTTAGGAATGCTACGATAAATGAACTTTGTAATCAGCATTCATTTTACAAATTCCTTTGCTGTATTTTTAACATATTGGTTGCAATTGCTTTTTTTTCTGAGCAGTCAGATTCCTCCTATTACTTTGGATTTCCAGCTCTGGAACTAAGGCTCCTATCATGGGCCATGAATTCAGCCACTACATCACCCCTCAGATGCCTGCATCTATGGGAAGGGGGCGGGGGGTGGGGGACACAACTCTGAATGCTCCTTTCAAAGCATTCCTAAGCCTGGCCAACTCAGGGGAAGAAAAACCTGAGTGAGGGATCAAACTGAGGATGTTCTGCAGGGCAGTGAACAGCGTCATCAGTGAGTCACCAGACCAGCTTGGTTGCAATTGATTCTAACAGAGCCTATGACATTGCAATGCAACAACGTAGGTGTCAATGTGCTAATTTGAATTTCATAGAGTTGAACCCTTATACCAAGCTCACAAAAAGCCTCTGATACAAAAATAAACTTAATTTTGTCAAACTACTCATGAAAGATCATGTGGGGAGCACTATCTATAAAATCTACCAATCATAGTCCTTTTTACTCAAAAAATCCTTATTATAATCCAATTCCCTTAGTATAAAAGATGGAGGCCTTTGTGAGTTTGGTATAAGAGTTCAACTCTCTGGTCTGTGACAATATATACATTGATCCCTTTCTTCCACTCTGTATATTGTTTGTATTTGAATTTCATGGCTGTGGTAACACTAGAAGGCAAGTCTTCTTTATAGAACTGTTTTTTGATTGTGGATTTTTTTTTGTTTCTCTAAATAGATGCTGTTTCCAAAAACTCACATGATTGAATGATTGATTTTATACTGTATTATTTTTAAACCACTGATCCAAATGGCTTGACTATAAAAAATCATATATTAATAAAATACAGATAAGACATAATAAATTGTAACAAGATAAAATAACATGCAACAATGAAAGCATGATTACAGTAATATTCTTTACAGAAAAACCCTCTGGCAGTTCTATTTGACATTTGTTTGAAAGCTCTGCCTATTTAGCCAATTTTCCTATTCTGAAGGGGAGCAAATCAGCACTCAGACACCTGATTCTCCTTAGAGCCTCATACAGGCCTCACAGTCCTGGGTGTCAATTGTGAGCATAGCATAAGGGGCTGACGAGCAAACTTAGTGGTGGAAAACTTTCCAAATGGGGATCTGGTCCTAAAAAAAGCCATACGCCCTTAATTCCAAAAGCATTCACAAATAGCTACAATAGTAAATATTAGAATAAAAAGAGATGGCCTATGAACTATACTAACTCAGGAAGTATTAGCAAAATGAAACTAAATTGCTGTTTTATGTTTGAGCCTTAGGCGACTTGCATATCGCTCAGATGCACGCATGTAAATGACAGCAGATAAAAGCTGGTATGAGTCACCCAGTCTACCTAGCAAGGTGTTTAGGGCTGAAACTGCCACTCTCTCCCACCCAGTATCTTTTCTATTGGGCTGAGCCGTTGTTCTTTTTTCTAGTGTTTTGCCACCATCCTCTTGCCATTAAGGATTCCTTTATATTTATTCCACAACCTTTTAAATGTCGCTGTCATCAACTCTATACATCTACTATCCTTTCTATGAAAAAATGTTTCCTGATGTTCCCTAGCCTACCTTCCTTTGCATTAATACTGTTCCTTTCGTGTATCTGAATGCCTGTGTCATATTTTCCATATGTCTCCCCTCCTCTAGCATATACATTAGATCCTGATTTGAGGTCTGCTGCAGACCCTGCACCATTTTGGTTGCCTTTCTCTGGTGCATCTTATAGCCACTGAAACCCTCAGCATGCATACTGGTGACAACATAGGATTACTAATAACTTATAAGGTTTAATATATGCCATGGACAGGGTCTCTCGTCAAGTGCACATTTGGCTGCCAAAATCTCTGCACATCAACTGCACATACCATGATCCTCAGAAAAAAAGGACAGCACCTGCAAGAACACATAATGCCTTTGTGGTTTGTGCAGATCTGAGGCACGTCGTCAGTAAACTCTGAATCAGACAATGAAACTGGTCGGTTCTGAAATTTTGTGTGTGTAAAGCACAATCTAGAATCCAGCATTAGGTCTAGAGGGCAACCATGCCTACAATTTAAAAAAAATCCTTAGGGATCACCAACCAAGCCAGGAATTTGGAGCCATGATGGATATACAGCTGTATAGTAAGAAAGCCCAGCACACTCGTGCTTCTAGCCTGCCTTACGTGAACACACCTTTTACTGAACGTGATGTCTGCTTACACAATCAACTACAAAGCAAAGCTTAGCTGAACAGTCAAATGCAATATGTCAATTAGTGAAATTGTAAAAAGAGTATCTTTCATCTTCCCACTGTGCAACTCTTATTTTCTTTAATAAGACCAGAAGATGTGCTGTGCTGAGTTAGACCAAAGCACCGTCAAGCCCAGCATCCTGTCTCTGACCGTAGCCAGGCCAAGAGTAGATCCATTCTTTGTTGCCCACTCCCAGAGATATGCAGTGGCTTTCTCAAGTCCACTTGGCTAACTGCTTCTGGACTTCACTTCCAGGAACTTGCCTAAACCCCTTTAAACCCAGCTATGCTATCTCCCTTAATCACATCCTCCGGCAGCATGTTCCATAGCTTGATTGTGAACTGAATGAAATTTGTTTTAAATCTGCTGCCCGTTAGTTTCATGGAGCATCCACTAGTCATAGAACTATTTAAAAGGTAAATAATTCCTGATTTACCTGTTTAATCTCACTCATGATTTTATGAATCTCTATCACATCCCTTCTCAATTGTCTCATCTTGAAACTAAAAAAAATGTTTTCATAGTGAAGCCATTAAATCACATTTATCATTCTGGTCTACCTTCTTTGTATCTTTCCTAATTCCACTATATCTTTTTCTGAGATGGACTGAGCAAAACTGCATACAATAGTCAATGTGCGATTGCATCATCAACCAAGAGAGGTGTTAAGTTATTTTCCATTTTATTTTCTATTCCTAACATTTTGTTTGCTTTTTGACCACTGAGCTGAAGATTTCAACAAACTGTCGACAATGATTCCAAAATCCTTTTCCTGGGCGGCAACTCGTAATATGGAGCATACAGTAGGGTAAAACCAGGACTGGATTAGACTGTTCTTTATGACACGAGGTCAGGTGTCAGCCCTATTTATATCCAAAGCCCTCCAAAGTCCTATATATTGAAGTTCAATTACTTTTTGTTGGACCTTCAAATATGCTCATACAAGCCCAGCGTCAGCTAGTATATAAATCGGTCCATTTTATTGTCTTATTTATCTAAAATCGTCTATCTTCCTTTTAACAATATATCACTCCATCACAAAGAGTCACTTAATCACACCACCCAAGCACAAGTTAAGGACCTTTAACTCCAAACTCTCACAATCAAACGCTATCACAAGCTGAACATTGTCTGCATAAAAATATGGATCAATCTTGAAACTTTGAATAATAGTAGCAATAGGAGCTAAGAAAATATTGAACAATAATTGCAATAATATAGAGCTTTGAGAAACCCACTCTAGAATGTAACAACGTTTGAGTAATGTGATAAGGAAGCTTATCATAGCTCAGGAAGGGGCTATAGAAAAGGTGAAGTGTCTCTGAACAAGCAACCTGTCAGTGCTGGTAGAAATGAGAAAACAGAATTTTGCCAAAAAAGACTACCAGTCCCAGAATGCACCAGGTTTCCAACAGCCATGAGAGGAGCTGAAGTGAGAAAACGTGTGTTCAATCAAAAGGGCTATGAGGTAATCCCCAAGCACTCATTGCAAAGGGCAGGGCTTGATTCAGCATAGCTGCGCTGTGCTAGGATGGAACACTCATCTCAAAGGGCAAGGCCTGATTCAGCACAGCTGCGCTGTGTTAGGGAGGAGCACTCATCTAAGCAGAATAAGAGTAGAGTTTATTCTACAGATGACCATCTTCATGATTACCTTGGATATCCAGAGAATTGTCCTCAGTATCCTGAGAATCAGCTTGAGTTTGATCATCAGTTTCATCTGAAGGATCATCAGAAGCAGAAGCCAAACCGGACGGACAGAGAGGGAAAGAGACCCTTTGGAAGAAGGAAGAGAAAAGTCTTTGAGAGGTCTAGAAGACTCCAAAGCAGTACGTATACTGGGAGGTATTCCAAGGGCCAGCATACACCATTGGACTGGGGAAAGCCAGAGGAATGGTGCTGCAGAGCTAGGAATCACCAGAGGCTACCTGTGAGGGAGACGGCTGCACGTGGAAGGGACCCTAAGACCTGTGCCAGAAGGTATGTGAAGAGAGATCCAGTGTCCAGGGATCTGGATTGGAAGGCTGGACATAAGAACTGGACTACATACTGGCCAGGCTATATAGAGAGGAACTCTAGCAGCAATGGAAGCTCAGGTATGAACACTGATCTATGCCCTAGCTATAACCTTGAAAGACAGCAGGGAAACAAGTATTCTCCTGAAAATGCTCCATTGAGAGATTCATCTGTGCCAATCCATGATATTGAACCCATGCTTGCTGAACAAGGGGGAATAATAGCAGATGAGGATCCTGTTTATATGGACTGCTCTCTGTCTAAACTCCGTTGGTAACTTTCTGTTATAAAGTACAGCAACCATCACAAAGAAATACAAATTTGTTCTTTAATCTATTCAAAAAAAGCTCCTGAAGCAGGTTTTGACCCACACAGTAGAAAGCAAGCCAGCTAAGGGGTTTCAGCTGGATAACTGCTAGCAATTAAGCCTTACCTAATTGCTTGTGAGCTAGGAGAGAATCTAGTCTGAATCTGTGTGGGAAGTAATCAGAAGTTAATCTGAAAAGAACAGTTTGTTTCTTGCTTTGTGGCTTTTCATTTGTTGTTTTCCTGATTTTGACTTTGTTTTTCCAAGTTAACACTGAAAGCAAGTAACCTAATTTATGTGCTACCAAGCATATCTGTGTTGGGAGAAATAACCCCATAAATAAAAATCTTATTGGCTTTACCCAAGAGCACAACTAAATTATTGTCAGCAGCTGTGTCTGGTGTGAATGAACTACATTGCCCACAATACCTTGCAAATCATATAGATATATGCACTTGCCAAGACTGTGAAGATTTTCACCCAGGCAGCCGTCTGACAAATGGCGTAGTTTTTCGGATTGCTTTTGCACAAAAGGGGATTTACTTGCTGAGGATTACAACTAAAGTTCAAGTTTAAAGCTGGAAAAAAAGATTTTCCCTCAACTGCACTTTGGAGGAGAAGTGGATGTCCCAGGAGGAAAAGACCCTGTGCAGAGCTGGATTCATCACTGAGACAAGGTAATAAGTACCTGGGCATGTCTAGTGGTGGATGGGAGTAAGCACAGGGGTAATTGAAAAAAAAAAAAAAGTAGAAAAAAAACACACCTGTTTGGAAGGTGGTGCACTTTGGTTTTTTTTTCTTTGTTTCTTGCAGGGATCAAGATGGATCCGAGGGAGATGGCTAGCTGGATGGCAGCCCAGTTTAGCAGGCAACAGGAGCTAGCACAGCAGGCTCAGGACACTGCTATGAAAGCCATAATGGACCAGCAGAAGCCAGTGCTTGATCTGGTGCAAGCCCTAGTTCAGCTGCAGAACCAAAGTGGAACAGATGCAAGACCAGCAGTGAATACTGGTACACCACATGTGGACAGTGTGGGACTCAATCAAGGGATTGGGGCATTTAGTTTTGGGAAGCTAACTCCAGATGATAATGTTGATGATTTTCTAGAGTCTTTTGAAAGAGTGGCACAAGCATTAGCATGGCCAGAGACCCAGTGGGCAGTAAGGCTGGCAGCCTCATTAACTGGAGAGGCGCTTGCAGCTTACAGAGCAATGCCAGCAGCCCAGGCTTTGAATTATAAGGATGTAAAGGCTGCTATTAGAGATCGCCTAGGGTTGTCTATTTCAGAGTATAGGCGAATGTTTAGATCTACTACATTGAGAGTGGGTGAAACACCCAGGGCTCTGAGTCAGAGAATCAGAGGTTTAGCTGTAAAATGGTTGGAGCCTGAGCAAAAGACGGTAGAAATGTTATTAGATATTATAATGCTTGAACAATTTATGTCTGGGGTGTCTAAAGATTTGCACACTTTCCTTATACAGCAAAATTGCCAAAATCTTGGAGAGGCAACCATGCTAGCAGAGAGATTCTTGGGAGCCACACAGGCTTGCCATAGAATGGGTGGCCCTCTGAAGATTGGTGCTGAGGCTAGATGTGCTGTATCAGAAAAGAGAATAATTAAAAATATTTCTGAAAATAAATATACTGTGCCAAACCAGATGACACAGGGGAGTGAAAAGAAATGTTTCAAGTGTGGAAAATGGGGACACTTAGAAAAAGGATGTCAGTCACACACTAGCTTAATGGGTCTGGATTAAAAACAGCCCAAAGAAGGATTTCTTTTGATGGTTGATGTGCAAGGAATTACCATAAATGCTTTGTTAGACTCTGGGGCAGACCAGAGTATGATGTCAGAAAGGCTTTGGAAGAGAATAGAGGCCCAAGAAGGATTTGTGCCTAGAACCCCTGAAAGCCAAGTTCACATCGGGTGCATTCATGGTGCTGCAACATCACATCCCACCTATAGGCTAAAGGTTAAGTGCCTGGGGGAACAAGAGGAAGTCCTGGTAGCAGTGGTGCCTAGGCTACCCTTTGATTTGGTTCTAGGAAAGGACTGGCCAAGATTTAAGCAGGGACTAGTGGAAGGGCTAGGAAAGAAGGAGGGAGAAGGTTTAATAATGGAAATAGCTCCCGGGCCTTTCTTTGGAAGTCCTCAGTCCCTAGCTAAAAAGATGGTTCAGCTTCCAGAAGGCCAAACTATGGGTAATAAGAGGGGCCTTGTATCCACCCGCTCGCAGGCTAAGGTAGAGAGCCAGCAGAAGGAGGAGGGGGAGCAGGCAGAGTTATTAGGAGACTTACCCTCTCATGATGATTTAATAACCCCATCATCTGGTAAAGTAAGAAAGTTGAAAGCACAAAAGCGGCGTGAGAGACTTTGCAGAGCACAGGGTAGGGCTGAGATGTTAGCTGGTCAAAGTTTACCCTGGGTGCCAGCTGAGTTAGTGGCAAAGTTTCCTAATTTTCCACAAGAGCAGCGAGCTGATCAAGCTCTCACCCGAGCTTTTAAGTATGCTCAGGAGGTCAGGGAGGAATTGCCCAGATTCAGACTAGATAATGATATATTATATAGAGAGAGTCAGGACCCCAGGAATGGGACCATACGTAAACAACTGGTGGTACCCACAACTTTCAAAGGGCTAGTACTTAGATTAGCACATGATCATCCAGTTGGAGGTCATAAAGGGATGCAAGGAACGCTGGATCAAATACTTATGCGTTTTTACTGGCCAGGTATTTTCAAAGAAACTGCCCAGTTTTGTGCTGCATGTCCAGCGTGTCAGCGAGTTACAGCGGCTCACCCACCGGTGGTGCCATTGATTCCAATGCCAATTATCACAGACCCAATTGGTCGCATTGCCATGGATATTGTAGGCCCATTAGTCAAAACGCCCCAAGGTTTCCAATACATCCTAGTTATGGTAGATCAGGCAACAAGGTTTCCCTGGGCCATACCATTGAGGAATGTTTCTGCAAAAACAATAGCTTTAGAGCTAGTAAAATTGTTTTGTGAAGTGGGATTCCCAAGAGAGGTGTTGACTGACCGAGGGTCCAATTTTGTATCCAAATATTTGGCCCAGGTCTGGGATGCCTTTGGCATTCATCACATGAAAACCTCAGCCTACCATCCACAATCAAACGGTTTGGTGGAGAGATTCAACCAAACTCTCAAACAAATGTTGAGAAGGGGGTTAGCAGGAGAGGTAAAAGAATGGGATATGTTATTGCCCTTTGCCTTATATGCCTGCAGGGAAAGAATTCAGGTGTCCCTAGGTGTAACTCCATATGAATTGATGTATGGTAGGGCTCCACGGGGTTTGTTAGATATTTTGAGGGAACAATGGATTGATCCTGAACCAGGAAGTCAGGAGGTGCCACTGTTTCTACGTGACTTGAGAGCACGTTTGAAAAGGACGTCGCAGGTTGCTGAGAGGAACCTGCAGGACAGCCAAGTGCGCCAGAAAGGGTGGTATGATAGGAAGGCCAAAAGCCGCCAATTAAGCATTGGTGAAAAGGTTTTGGTTCAAGTAGCAGGAACTGCCCCAAAATTTGAAGTACAGTGGAAAGGGCCATGGAAGGTTGTTAAACAAGTGAGCCCAGTGTCTTATGTGGTAGAAAATGCAAGAGGGCGTAGGCAGACCTACCATATTAATGTACTTAAGTCTTGGAAGGAGAGGCCTGTAAATAATAATGTCCCTGAAGCCAGTCAGGAAGTAAGTGAGCTTCAAAATGATAACACTCTTGTAGGTATTACGGACTGTAGGAAAGAAGTTTCACCAGTTAAACCAGTCCGTAATAACTTAAGCAGGGGGGTATGTGATAAGGAAGCTTATCATAGCTCAGGAAGGGGCTATAGAAAAGGTGAAGTGTCTCTGAACAAGCAACCTGTCAGTGCTGGTAGAAATGAGAAAACAGAATTTTGCCAAAAAAGACTACCAGTCCCAGAATGCACCAGGTTTCCAACAGCCATGAGAGGAGCTGAAGTGAGAAAACGTGTGTTCAATCAAAAGGGCTATGAGGTAATCCCCAAGCACTCATTGCAAAGGGCAGGGCTTGATTCAGCACAGCTGCGCTGTGCTAGGATGGAACACTCATCTCAAAGGGCAAGGCCTGATTCAGCACAGCTGCGCTGTGTTAGGGAGGAGCACTCATCTAAGCAGAATAAGAGTAGAGTTTATTCTACAGATGACCATCTTCATGATCACCTTGGATATCCAGAGAATTGTCCTAAGTATCCTGAGAATCAGCTTGAGTTTGATCATCAGTTTCATCTGAAGGATCATCAGAAGCAGAAGCCAAACCGGACGGACAGAGAGGGAAAGAGACCCTTTGGAAGAAGGAAGAGAAAAGTCTTTGAGAGGTCTAGAAGAGTCCAAAGCAGTACGTATACTGGGAGGTATTCCAAGGGCCAGCATACACCATTGGACTGGGGAAAGCCAGAGGAATGGTGCTGCAGAGCTAGGAATCACCAGAGGCTACCTGTGAGGGAGACGGCTGCACGTGGAAGGGACCCTAAGACCTGTGCCAGAAGGTATGTGAAGAGAGATCCAGTGTCCAGGGATCTGGATTGGAAGGCTGGACATAAGAACTGGACTACATACTGGCCAGGCTATATAGAGAGGAACTCTAGCAGCAATGGAAGCTCAGGTATGAACACTGATCTATGCCCTAGCTATAACCTTGAAAGACAGCAGGGAAACAAGTATTCTCCTGAAAATGCTCCATTGAGAGATTCATCTGTGCCAATCCATGATATTGAACCCATGCTTGTTGAACAAGGGGGAATAATAGCAGATGAGGATCCTGTTTATATGGACTGCTCTCTATCTAAACTCCGTTGGTAACTTTCTGTTATAAAGTACAGCAACCATTACAAAGAAATACAAATTTGTTCTTTAATCTATTCAAAAAAAGCTCCTGAAGCAGGTTTTGACCCACACAGTAGAAAGCAAGCCAGCTAAGGGGTTTCAGCTGGATAACTGCTAGCAATTAAGCCTTACCTAATTGCTTGTGAGCTAGGAGAGAATCTAGTCTGAATCTGTGTGGGAAGTAATCAGAAGTTAATCTGAAAAGAACAGTTTGTTTCTTGCTTTGTGGCTTTTCATTTGTTGTTTTCCTGATTTTGACTTTGTTTTTCCAAGTTAACACTGAAAGCAAGTAACCTAATTTATGTGCTACCAAGCATATCTGTGTTGGGAGAAATAACCCCATAAATAAAAATCTTATTGGCTTTACCCAAGAGCACAACTAAATTATTGTCAGCAGCTGTGTCTGGTGTGAATGAACTACATTGCCCACAATACCTTGCAAATCATATAGATATATGCACTTGCCAAGACTGTGAAGATTTTCACCCAGGCAGCCGTCTGACAGTAAACACCTTCATTTCCTGTAAATGATCTTTTCTCCAAAATGTGGCTAAACCAGTTTAGCACAGCACCACTGAATCCAATCTCAAGTAGCCGCAAAACTAAGATGAATTAATCAACCAAATCAAAAGCTGAGGTAAGGTCAAGTGTTACTATAATAGCTACAGTACCTTCCCATTGTCTACTAAACATTGCCACAAGGTCCGATTTCATACTGTGGCCTGTTCAGAATCCAGATTGTCAAGGATGTAGGAAGATCAGTTATGCCTTACCTGACAACTGTCATTCCTTGGGTCCTGCCAGACCAATCCATCCCAGTGGGATATGCTCTCCTCCCAGCAGGCAGAGACGGAACAAAGATTCCGCTTGCTCCCCTACATGTACCGGTGTAGTAAGGAGGTTAGTCAGTATGCTACTGCCACAGCTTCCTTTTCCTACAATTTAGAGAGTGAACATCAGCACCATAGCTCATTCCCCTTATCATATTATGCACATTTCACCTTTTTTACATATTTTATCTGTATTTCTTTAGATTTGTTTACATAAACACACATTTTCATACAGACACGATTATCTCATGCTATTGAGCAGCAGATGAAATGCAATCTGACCATTTGTCTAGCTCTCACACTAGAGCAGAATCCTGGACTGGTCTGACAGGACTCAAGGAAAGATGGTTATCAGATAAGGCATAATTGATTTTTCCTCTTCATCCTTTCAAGATCAATCCACACCCGTGGGATGTACCAAAATGACCCCCTCCCCCCCATGTAGGGTGGGAAAAGGAAAACGTGGTGGCCCCTTTTGCAGTAGTGCATCAAGCACAACCCTCTGTGCTGATCAATTTGAAATGTCAAACAAAGAGCTAAGTAGTGGTAGAATGCCTTTCTAGACATCCAAGTGGTTGTCAAACTTGCAAATCTCCTCTAGCTTGGTGACATTGTCAATGTGGACCCAACCATTGTCCTAGTAGTCCTGAATATGAGAGTGCAATATGCAATGTCCATTTGAATACCAACTGGTAATAAATATTTGCCTACTTTATGTACGGGAGAGGCGATAACGTCTGTTGTGCACAACAGAAAATGTTTTCCACAAACAGAATTTCCTGCATCATCAGGGCCGAGAACACTTAGCTCTGTCCAGAATCATCCTTAGCAGAACTGTTCCTACTAAGCATTATCATTCCAAACCTTAACACTGGCGAGCAGATACTACAATAGCCGGGTAAGCCTGGTGTATGCCCAGGGCAGTTACAAGTGTTGGACTACTTCCAATGCCATCCACTACAAAAGGCATTTAACTACCTCTCAGCCTGAAGAACTGCTAAGTTTCCCCCCACAACTTCAACATTGCTGAAATTCCATTCAAACCAGCACTGGACTTTCTTCAGTGCTGTGTTTACTGCTAGTCTTTAAGCAACCCCATCAACGCAAAGGGCACCAGTCTCATCAAGTATCTAAGCCAAAGTGAGGAGGCGTGATGAGCACTAGATCCATTCCAGTGCCACTACACAATTAGTGCAGATCTTCCCAATGCAAATTAGCCTAATCGAATGGTGTTCGAGCGAAAAGCGTTGGTTCCACATTGAGGAGTTGTAGTCTCATTCCAGCGCTACTGCAAGGAAGAACAATTGTCTGATGTGACAACTCCAGGATCCAAACTGCAGTTTCCATTGCAGCAACCAGACTGCCGAATACATAGGGGGCCCACCATAGGCTGGCTCCATGGGAATATACAGTGTACACACTGACAATGGCATATATGAATAGTGTGCATTGAGCACCAACTCCACTGCAATGTGTAGGCTTCAAAGCCACACATGGCGTGCACATTGCATGCCACTTACAGAACAACACAAAGTGCATAGAAAGTGCAAACCCCAGATCAATACTTGGCACGTGCTATGAATGCCTGCTCCAGACCAATGCATGGAATGTGTAGACTGCCAACTCCAGACCAGTACACAGAGCACAAAGACCATGCAAACGCCACACCAATATCTTGTGTACGCAAGGTGCAAATCCCAGATCAATACACAGAGTGCCCGGGGAGTTCGACTCCAGCAAAACACACAGAAGGTGCAAACTCCAGAGCAACAATCGGAACGAACAAAGAGGACAAAGTCCAACATAATACAGAGAGGGCAGAGAGACTGCAAACGTCAGCACAATCCATGAAGCGCACAGAGTGCAAACCCCAGGAAGATACATGCCGTGCACGGAGTACCAGCTCCAGGGCCACACTCAGAGTTTTCAACACAATACATAGATTGTACAAAGAGTGCAAACTCCACTACATTACAGAGTGCAAACAGGGGGTTATTTTATAAGAGGAGCATACTTTTAGGCACCAAGTATACACCAAAAAGGGAAAAAAGCGCTATTTTAGTCATTTATGCGTGTATGTAGCTCCATACATGTGTAAATGACCTCTTATAAAATAGCGCCCAAGGTAAAAGTAAATGCATTGATACGCTGCTGTGTACTGTGTTGGGAGGTGTGTACATGGGCCGAGCATGCACATAAATTATAAAATGCTATAATTTATGTGCATAATTGAAAAATATATGTCTGGGCATTTACGCAGCTCTAGGGCTGGTGTAAATGTCCATGCTTTAGCTTAGGGCATGATCTCTGCCACTTACAGAATAAGCGATGGAAAATTAAAAAAAGAAAGATGCAAACTAAAATTGACGGTATATAAATTTTAAGAAATGAAATAATGAAAATAGAAACCCTGAGAAGTCAAGACTCTGCATACAGTCCAACAGCATGGTAATGAAGCAATTAGCTATTCAGTGCAAATGCAGAGAAGTGCCCAGGAGGCTTAGCTCTAAACTGGGATTTTAATGCAAGGTCTGAGGACGCGTAGCAGGTTAGCTCATAGGTCTGCAGTCAGCGCTAGTAAGGGATTTATGCCCATCTCTTCTCTTTATCTGAAGTGCACAGGACCCGTAGCTGTTTTTCTGGCTTTGCTGAAGGGAAGTGGAGAAAGAAAACAGCAGGAGACGTGCTGTGTCAATGTTATGTGCATGTGTGGAATGCTGTCCGGAGCATAAGCATCACGAGTATTCTGCGCAGAATTTCTGTATAGAATAATATCAGTGTGTATGAACACTGATAATATTCTGTGCAAAACCTCTGCACAGGACAACATTGCTGCTTATGGACCAGATAGTATTCCAATACATGCACACAAGTGCCAAATATTTTTTTTTTTGCCAGCAAGATATAGGTGCTGTTAGCACAGCCTTCTTTAGTGAAGAGTTTTTGCACACAACTGATCTCCATGCTGTTTAGTTATAGCATTGGAAGAGCAAAGCTTTTGCCTTAGGACACCATGCACTGATCTCTAGCGTACAGCTGTAAAACAAGGATTCTTGATCAGCCCACAACTTAAGTCCTTGCATCTTCCTAAACTTAACTTACTTCTTTTTCTATATATGCACCATTATGTGCTTAATATACTCACATTTTTCATTCTATCTTTTGCCTTACTCTTAATCTACCTTGTATTTGATATGTATGCACTTCAGTGGCAAGACACTGAGGTGACAATCACTGTTCCCTCTAAGCTGTGCGCGTGTGCGCGCGCACACACCTCGCTGAGCGAGCGCACATACTTTACAACAGAGCGCACAAAAATTACGGCTCTGATTCTGATAGAAAACAACACAGACATCTTAAAATTTAAAAGTTATGATTGTAATTACTAGAAATTTCCCACTTCATTTAGTAATCGTCTATTTTCATTTAATTAGATTAAAATTAATGTGGTGTACATACTGTATTCTGACGTGTAGTCAAATTTTAAAGTATATAACTCCGAGTGTCATTATGTAGCGCACAAAAATGTAACCTTCCTTGAAAAGCTGCACACAGCTCATATTTTATGCGCACACAGCCTACAGAAAATTAGAGGGAACATTGGTGACAATCCTTGAACACTATTCAGCTATTGTGCAGGGGCATCCAACCCTCCTGAAGAAGAACTCTATGTCCTCACAGACACACACAAGCACATCTTCACATTGTTCTTATGTTGGTGCCATATACCATAAGGTGACATTTTATTTACCAGTTAACGTTCTTTCCTTGAGTCCTTCTAGACCAGTCCAGACAAGTGGTTTGTGTTCCCCTACCAGCAGATTAGTGGAGACAAAGAACCAATGAAAAGCCCAGGTTTCAATGACATCACTCCTATGCCTCTATTTGCCTCAGCCACCAGAGGTCCCTTCAGTATTCATCCCACAGCATATGGGAGAGAAATGGCAAGCTTCACACAACCTGAATTGCAGGCAACAAAAAGTGTAGAGAATGATGTACAGGAAAGCACAAACAGAAGGTTGTCAGTAGAAGATGAACCTGCAGAGCAGAATATAAAGATCATAGCGGACCCAAGGGGGGTCCTGCAGCATAAGAACAGAGCAAAGACAGTTTCAGGGGCGGGCAATGGACTGGTCTAGCAGGACTGAAGGAAATGACATTAACCAGTAAGTAAAATGTCATCTTCCATATCATCCTGCTAGACTAGTCCAGACAAGTGAGATGTACCAAAGCTACAACACCACTGGACAGGAAGAAGACACAGCAGTTCACAAAACACTTGAGCAAAAGGCTGCATCTGACCATGTGTGGACATCAACTGTATGACAAGGGGAAAGTGATGCCCACGTTGCTGCCTGACTATATCTGCAGGGGGTCACTGATCTCCACTCCGCCCATGAGGATGCTTGTGCTCGGGTAGAATGGGTGCGCAAACATTCCAGAACCAGTTGGTTCCACAACAGATATAAAAAGGCAATGGCCTCTTGAATCCTGCACCGTAAAGTTGACTTGGTCATCACATCACACTTGTGTAGGCCAGCAAACAGCACCAAAAGATGGTTGGACTAAAGAAAGGAATCTGTAATCTCCAAGTACTGGAGAAGCACCCTCCGGACATCCACAAGGCAAAGATCCTTATCCTTCCCCCAACACTGCTCCTTACAGGGCAGGCATACCTCCTGGCTCACATGAAGGGAGAAAGCACATTAGGCAAAAAGGAAGGCACAGGATGAATGGAAATGGCCTTTGAAAAAAGAAGATAAAGATCCCAACAAGGCAGAGCCTGCAGCTCAGAAATCTGCCTTGTGGAATAAATTGAGACCAAGACCATCAGATCCTTTAAGGTAGTGCTCAAGGGTGCCACCATCAGGGCCCTGAGCACCAGACATAGATCCCAGGAAGGGATCACAGACCGAAGGAGAGGATGCAGATGCTGAACCCCCTGGAGAAACGCGAGACATCCGAATGCAAGGCAAGAGACTTATCAGCCACGGAACCTTGGAAACAGGCCAAAGCTGTCACCTGAAACTTCAGGGAGTTAAGGGAAAGGCCCTTCTCCAAGCCATCCTGCAGAACGTCCAGCAGGGAGAGTACCTTGGCTGCCTCAGGAGCCAACTGCCAAGTGCTACACCATCACTCAAACAGGAACCAGATCCACACATATGCTAGTTTGAGAGATCTCCTCCGGGCTCCGAGCAGAGTAAAGACCACCACTGGATAGATATCCTTACATGCTAGCTGTCTCCTTTCATGAGACAAGCCATAAGCATAAAGGGAGCCGGGTACTCCAAGAGAATCAGTCCCTGCCGCAATAGGCCCCAAATAAGAGGCAAACAGAAAGGAGGAGCTTGCAGGAGCCACATCAGGTTTCCAAACCACACTCTCCTCGGCCAATCTGGTGCTACCAGAACAATCCGGCCCAGGTGGTATTCTATACGCCTAATCACATGCCCCACCAGGGGCCACGGAGGAAACATGTACAGTAGGTGCTGACACAGCCAAGGCTGGGTTAGGGCTTCAACGCCCTCCGACCCTGTTTTCGTGTGGCGACTGAAGAAGCAGCAGACTTGGTATTGGAGCGGGTCGCCATCAGATCCATGCCGGGTCGACGCTAGCAGTGCAGAATCAACTGAAACACCTCCTGACTCAACTCCCACTCTCCAGGATTCATACAGTGGTGACTGAGGAAGGCAGGTTCCATGTTGTCCATCCTGGCAATGTGCAGAACCGACAAATCTAGAAGACTCTTCTCCATCCAGGCAAGCAAGATAGCCATCTCCAGAGCTACCCCGGCACTCCTCATGCCACCTTACCAATTGACATAAGTCACCACACCATAGCATTGTCTGAAAACACTCAAACCACCTGGCCCTTGACCGGAGGCCAGAATTGCAGAAGAGCCAACCCAATGGCCCTTGCCTCAAGGTGGTTGATGGACCACATCGCTTCCCTGTGGTTCCAATGGTGCTGTTTCATATGGTCCTGGCAATGAGCTCCCCATCCCGAGAGACTGGCATCCGTTGTTAGGAGGTTCCCAGAGAAATCGTCCAGTGGCATGCCCTTCCTCAGAAGATGAGCTGCTGCTATCACTGCAGACCGAACTTCACCATCAATGGAAGTGGGAGCCTGCGCTTGAACCCCTGACAACTCGGGAACCACCAAATCAGCAAGGACCATTGAAGCGGTCACATGGGAGCACACGCCCATGGCGCCATCTCATGGACTTCCAATGGAAGCTAAAACAACCTGGATTCAATTAGCAGATGTGGTGCTGAATTATAGTGCATCTATTTTCTAATCTGGTATGAATTTACTTCTCTTATCTTCTCTGCATTTGAGGGTCATTTTCTTGACGTTTTTAAAGTTTTTTAAAAAAATGCTATAGTTATTGAGTTTTCCCATATATTTCCACTAGTTACACGCAAACAAAAAAGAAAAGTATCACAAGTAACTTGATATGGAAAATTTACTGCTACTACTAATCATTTGTATAGCGCTACAAGGTGTACGCAGCACTGTATACAAAACACTTAAAAAGACAGTCTCTGCTCCACAGAGCTTACAATCTAATCAAGACAGACAAACATAACAAACAGGGAACTAGAATAGTTCAAGAAGGAAATGATTAATGTACATATGGGTGTTAAACAGGAGAAAAATGGGTTCAGGAACCAAAAGCAGCCTTGAAAAGGTGGGTTTTAGCCTGGATTTGAATAGGACCAGAGATGGAGCCTGGTGCACCAACTCAGCTAGACTGTTCCAGGCATTTGGTATAAGAAGGTTGAATGAATGGAGTTGGCAGTGGAAGAGAAGGGCACAGATAAGAGGGATTTGCCTGTTGAGTAGAATTCCCAAGGAGGGGAATAGGGAGAGATAAGTGAGGAAAAATTATGAGGTGTCGCAGAATGAAAGCACTTGTAGGTCAGTAGGAGAAGTTTGAACTGTATGTGGAAATGGATAGGGAGCCAGTGAAGTGATTTGAGAAGGGGGTTATGTCAGCATAGCGACACTGGCAGAAGATTAGCCATGCAGCTAGGTTTTGAAAGGACTGAAGGGGAGAGAGATGATTCAGTGGGAGAAGGAGGGCAGGACCACTGTCTGATTAAGGAGCAAAGCAGCAATCACTATGGCAGTGTCCGAGAGCCAGTTAAAGAAATTATTAGCTAAGTAGCTTTTGGGTATTTGCATTTTTGGGGCAATGATGACTTAATGGGTACAGCAGGTTGAGTATTTATTGCCAGTAAGATCACCCGTTCAGATCCCTACATGCACACCATTATCTCTTATGAATAACTTAATATATCAATGAGAACTGTTGGTGCTTGTATGAAGATTGTTCAAGATAACATATGAATGGTACTTGAAGATTTTTTTGTCCACTTTTTTGCATGTGATTGAAAGGATAGAACTGTCCTCAAGGAGATCAGTGCTGCTGAGATGACCAGGAAAGGCTCCCTGCAGGACAAGGCCATATTTCTGATAACTGTCTGGAAGACGCAATACCCTAAAAGAACCATCTTCAGAGTCAAATCCTTGAAAGAGGCTTTTTGATGGGACTCAAAAGGGGGACCCTATCGGCACCATCAAGACCAGAGAAAAACTCTATTGTAGCCCCACTTGCCACACAGGCAAACAAATCTATTTCACCCCTTTGAGAAAGCAGGAAACACTGAGGTGCACCGCTAGGGACATGTCCTGAATCTGCCCCAGAAGCACGTAAGAGCTGCCACCTGCACTTTTACAGGGTTCAGAGCCAAGTCCTGTGGACTGTAAGAAGGGCAAAGGGCAACAATGCCCACCTTTCTAGCCTACAGGGCCTGAGAGAAACACCACCTCTCAATACAAAGGATAATAATACCTAACAAGATGGATACATCTAGAACCACCATAGTGGGTGGGGGGGGGGGAATATAAAGCAAAATACCAAAAGTCAAATGGAAAGTACAGATACTGGATGAGTTCACATCAAAACTACTTCCAACTGAAATAAATTAATTAAAATCCTTTATCATTCAAATGTGTTCTTATTCATTAAACCCCATCCACCAAACGGCCATCCTGTTTTACCAAGAACTTTCCTAGCTGGATAGGGTTAAAAAAAAAAAAAAAAGCATACCCTGAAATTTAACAACACATTTAACAGGAAAGTTTAGAAACAAGTTGGCTTCCAAATGGTCTAGTCTTGGGCGCAATGATAGGAATTTCTTCCTTTTATCTTGGATCACCAGACAAAAATCCAGAAAGCCTCTAATCATCTGTCTCATACTTAAACCATCCTTATGACAAAAGAAGGACTTAAAAGTCAAATTCTGATCAATCTCCAGCACTAAGGAGACTAATAATATAACTTTGGTAGCTTCCCCTGGATACGATTCTTCTAACTATTGAGTTAAGTTAGTAGGAATCTACTGAACCTCATTAACACTATTACTGTCTCTTGAACAACACAACCAGAACCTTTCTTTAGAGGCAAATACTGATGTTTTGCCAGAGAAGGTAGGGATTCCAATGAAAACTTCACATTTTCTACCAAATACCTATGATGCAGATCTCTTGGAGAAATTGAAGACGGTTTACATTTCTTGAATTTTCCTAAATTATACTATCTGATTATTCTCCAGCATCTCCATTTTATTATACAGTCAAACCTCGGTTTTCATTTGCCCCGGTTTTCATACGCTTCGGTTTTCAACGTCTTTTCTGACTGAGATTTTGTCCCGGTTTTCATGCATTGCTTCGGTTTTCAACGTCTTTTGACTGAGATTTTGTCCCGGTAGCAGGGAAGAAAAGCTGTCAACGTAAGCAGGAGATGTTGCATGAATGTGGGAGGCAGTTCTTTCTCTTGCAGGGTACGTCTGAAGCTATATCATTAAGATTTTCTGCCATTCTGAAGCATTGAGCAGATAATGTAAAGGTATTTTAATGGACTGAATTCAATGTGATTCCGAAGAGAGCTGGGCACAGCAGCTTGTCAGGGGTGGCTAAGGCCAGATGTTAACATACTGTACTGTACAGTACTGTACTTAGCTTGCTTTCAGTGATGTTAAATGTTCATTTATCCATTTCATTAGTCATTTATATTTATTTCTCATTGTTTTCTGTATGTAAAAATATAGTTATTCTCTATAAAATGTATTTTTTGTGAATATTTTTGGGTGTCTGGAACGGATTAATTGGATTTACATTATTTCTTATGGGAAATATTGCTTCAGTTTTCATACGTTTCGGTTTTAGTCAGACTTTTTCGAACGGATTAATCATGAAAACCGAGGTTTGACTGTATAAGGAAATATGATCTTTAATCAAAGCTAGAGTCAGAACTTTTTTTTTTTTTGAAACTTTGTTTTTATTAAGCATGTGAAAGGCAGGGTAAAAAATCATCACACAATACTAACAGATACATCTGCCTTCCCAGTACCCCCCCCTCGGCTATCAGCCCCTGGGGACGGGGCCACATCGCTGTCCCCCACCATCAGCCTCAAACCACAACGCTAAAATAGAGAAAAACAAAAAATTCAGGGAAACCATCAATCCCTAAACAACCAACAGAACTAGATAACATTTATACAACAATAAAATTATATCAGTCTTATCGCCCCCGGACCTGATATAGTGTGTGACTGCGAATCGTGTGTTTTGTGTGTGCTTTGTGTGCGCTGTGCGTGCTGTACTGCCTCCCCCTTACCCCCTCCTCCCAGGACTCCCCAAGGGACTCAGCAGGTACGGATCCCAGATTTTATGGAATTCCCATTCCCTCCCCCTCAACCGATAAGTCAGTTTGTCAAACTGAATCATCTCCTCCACCTTGCTCCACCAATCCTCCACGCTCGGCCCCCTCTCCCAGTTCCAGCGCCAGGCAATTGCCAGCCGCGCTGCCAGAAGCATCTTAGCCTCCCGCAGGTGGGTCCATCTACCCCCCACCACCAGAGGGGCGCCCCCCAGCACCCAAACCCGGGGACCCCCTTCCAGCCCCCCTCCCCTCCCCAAGGCAGAATCCCCAGACCCCCGGAGCAACCCCCCCCTCACCACCTGCCAGAATTCTTGAATAACCCGGCAGCCCCACCACATGTGTAGGAAGTCTCCCCGCTCACCACATCCCCGCCAACACAACCCCAAGCTCAACCCTCTCCGCCAAGTCAGTCGGCTCGGAGTAATATATGCCCCATGTAGTATTTGCAATTGGGTTTGCCGCCACGAAGCAATTCCCGTGGTCTTATAAATCGACCTATAAATCCTCTGCCACTGTGCTTCATCCCATTCCTCCCCCACCCACCGATGCCACCTCCTACGGTGCCCCCCCACGGCTCCCTCCTCCACCTCCGCCGCCTCTTCCAACAACACCCTATAGATCTTAGCGACCATGCCTTGGTCCTTATTCCCGCGGAACAGCGTGTCTTCCATGGCAGTACTCGGGCGCCGAATCCAACGGAGATTCGCACCCGTCTGCAGAAAGTGCCTAACCTGAAAGTATTGATAAAAGGGAATGGGACTCCGCGCCTTACGTTCCAACTCCCTGTGGGACCCTACCTCCCCTTGCACCAGACAGTCCCCCAACTTGACAATCGTATCCTGCAGCCAAGCTGCCCTTCCAAAGGAGAAAAGGTCCCCTACCCTGGTCCAGGCCGAAATGGGGCTGGGGAACCACTTCTGCCCTTCCCCCTGCTGGTAAAGTTTCCACATCGCCCCCAAGAAGGGATGCCCCCTCCCCCGACCCCCCCCAATCAATCCCGCCGAACCACCTAACCATTGGGTCAGTGAATGTGCTTCCATCACCGTAGTTTCCAGACCCACCCACGCTGCTTCTCTCCCCCCCTCCGGTAGTGAGCCCTCCACGCCTTCAAAATGCCTGCCCGGTGATACCACCGCAACGAGGGCAGTCGGACACCCCCACAGTCTTTGGCCAGGCGAAGTTGGCTGGACCGAATCTTAGCCTTTCGGCCCTTCCAAATAAATCTATGAATCATGCCCTCCCACTTCTTGAGCATCCCCCCCGGGATCCACACTGGCAACTGCACAAACAGATAGAGAAACTTGGGGAGGACACTCATCTTGAACGCCTCCACCCTCCCTACCCAACTCAGTTGCAGGTCTTTCCACCCCGCCAACAGGCTACTAATCTTACCCCCCAGCGTTTGATAATTAAGTGCAAATAGGCGGCTGGGGTCCGCCGGCAGCTGAATTCCCAAGTATTTAAAGTGCCCAGGCGCCCATTTAAAGGGAAACTCCCGACAGTCCTCCCACCGAAAACCACCAAGAGCCAACGCCTCCGTTTTAGCCATGTTAACCTTGAAACCCGATACCACCGCAAACGTTTCCAACTCCTCCACCAGCGCCGGGAGAGACCCCACCGGGTTCGCCATAAATAGCAAGGTGTCGTCGGCGTACAGCAGAATCTTATGCTGCCCCGCCCCCACCGAAACGGGCTGTATCTCCGTCCGAGCTCGAATCCGGATAGCCAGCGCTTCAATGGCTATCGCAAAAAGTAGTGGGGAGAGAGGGCACCCCTGTCGCGTCCCCCGATGGAGAGCAAACCAGTCCGACCCCTGTCCATTCACCAGAATCCGGGCCTGCGGGTGCCGATACAGCGCCCGCACCCCACACACATACCCCTCCCCCAGCCCCATCTTATCCATCATGGCAAACAAAAACTCCCACTCCACCCGATCAAAAGCCTTCTCGGCGTCCAAGGCCACACACACTGCTGGGAGGCGTCGTTCCTGTATGTAGTGGAGCAACCCCACTGCCCGCCGCACGTTATCAGCGATGACCCGGCCCTTGATAAACCCGTCTGGTCGGGATGAATCAAGTCCGGAAGAATCCCCTCCAGGCGCCCCGCCAGTACCCGCGCGTATAGCTTGGCATCACAGTTGATCAGAGCAATGGGGCGATAATTCTCACAGCGTTCCGGGTCTCGCCCCTCTTTGGGAAGGACCACCACATTCGCCTGTGTCATTGACCCCGGTAGGCGCTCACCCCGCAGCAATCCAGTGAACAATCGTGCCAGAAACGGCGCCATCTCCACCCGCAGGACCTGATAAAATTCCGCAGGGTATCCATCCTCTCCGACCGCCTTCCCCCTAGGAAGTCGCCGGATCTCTCTCTGTACCTCCGCCACCTCAACCGGCCGCCCCAGCCACTCGGCCTGCTCCAGGCTAAGTCGCGGGACCGGAAGCCCCACCAAATAATCCCGAATCCGCTCCGGGGTGGCCTCTGCTTGCCCCGTGTACAGCTGTTCATAGAAACGACGGAAAACCCCACAAATTTCCCTACTCTCCGCCACTCTTCCCCCTTTCTCATCCCGAACTACCGCCACCACCCGGCTCTCCCGCTTACGTCGGAGCTGCCTCGCGAGAAGCTTTCCTGCCCTGTTTCCCCCTTCCATAAAATTCCTTTTGGTCGCCCTCATCATCCGTTCTAAGCCCTCCACGTCTAATCTGTTCACCCGCGCACGCAACTGGGCAGCCCTCTCCCCCGCCACCCGGGACCCCGTCGCACTGTGCTCCCCTTGAGCCAACGCCAATTCCCGCAGCCACTCCTGTCGCTGCGCCTCCCTCTCCCGTTTTCGCCGACTCCCCAGCTGCATCAGCATTCCCCGCAGATACGCCTTCCCACTGTCCCACAGCAAGGCATCCGAGACCTCCCCGTTATCATTCCAAGTCAAAAATTCCCGCCAGGCCTTCTTCAGGCCCGCTTGCCCCTCCTCCGACTGAATCAGGGAGATATTCCCCCTCCAACCTCCCAAAGGGTTCCCCCCCCTCCCCCTCCCGGGGTCCACTCCCCCGTGACCAAGCCATGGTCCGATAGAAGAACCGGGTGTAATTGCACATTCCCCAGAGCCCCCAACTGTCCCCTGCGCCCCAAAAACATATCTATTCGGGAGTAGCACCCCAAGCGTGAGGTAAAGCAAGTGTAACCCCGGATCCCCGGGTTCTCCCAGCGCCATATATCAACCAGTCCCCAATCCACCAAGCACTGTCTCAACTCCCGCCCCTCCCGCCGGTGCTTCACCCGCTGATAGTTAGATCGATCTTCCGGCCCCACCACACAGTTCATGTCCCCTCCTATCACCCACTCCCCCCGGGCCTGCTGTTCAAATTCCCGCAGAGCCTTTCGGAAGAATGTACCTTTCGGCCCGTTGGGAGCATACAGGTTCAAGAAGGACACTTCTTGCTGATCCACTCTCCCCACTACCCATACCACCCTACCCATCTTATCCCCCCCAGAGGCATAGGGCACAAATTTCAGCCGTTTATGCACCAAAATCACTACCCCTCTTTTCTTCGAGGTATAAGGCGCACCATACAATTGCTCAAACCCCTGGGCCTGCAGCTTAACCTGCTCCGTCTCCACCAGGTGGGTCTCCTGCAGCAGGGCCACATCTACCCGATGGTTCGCCAGCAGCGTGAGGATCCTTTTACGTTTAATAGGGCTGTGTATTCCCCTCACATTGAAGGAGGCAATCTTATGACCCCCCAGTCCCCTGGTATCGTACCCATATGTCCTGCAGCACCCCCCAGCACACACGCAGCCCATCACACACTCTCCTTCACACCAATCACATCTCCCTCGCCCCTCACAATTTTGTATATTACCGACCTCCATTAGCCACCCTCCATCCATCACAATACACTCCCCTCCCGCCCCCCGCACCCGACTACCACAATCCTTTTCCCCCTCCCCACCACCCTCCACCCCCTCCCCAACACAGCATATCCAACAGTTATCCCTCCTAAAAGTCCATCCAACGTCCTTGTATGAAAGGCCTCACTCTCCCGAGCTCCTCCGGTCATCGGCTCCGCCACTCCTGGTCGCCTGCTCCGCTCCCTGAGCACTTCCCCCAGGGGCGCGTGGCGGGCTCTTCCGACTCTGTAGGTATTTCTCCAATAACTCCTTAGATGCAAAAAATCTGCGCACTCCATTAACCAGCATCGTTATACGTGCCGGGTACCATATCGCGATGTGCACTCCCCGCTGCGCCATCTGATCTCGCAGTCGCAACAAGTCCTTGCGTCGTTTCACCGTCTCCGAGGCAAGATCCGGGAAGACATACACTTTCCAAGATTTGTATTGCACACTCTTGGACTTCCGAGCTGCCCGGATCACATGTTCCCGATCCTGGAACCGTAGCAGTTTCACCAGGAGAGCACGTGGCTTGTCATCATTCGCCGGTCGAGGCCGCAGCTCCCTGTGTGCTCGTTCAATCTCATACTGTGGCATCGAGGGGGGATCCGGAAAACAAGTAAGCAACATATCCTGCACAAATGCAATAGCATTGTCCCCTTCTGCGCCCTCTGGTACCCCAAAGACTCTCAGATTAGAGCGCCGATCTCTATTTTCCATATCCTCTGTTTTTGCATGCAGCCAGCTAACTTGTTGTTGCAGGGACCTCACCACGCGGTCTGTGGAGGCCTGGGCATCCTCGGCCTGACTCACGCGGTTTTCAACCTCCTCCAGCCGCTGCCCAAGTGCAGTAAACTTTTCCTCCAGCCGGCCGCAGACTCGATCCACAATTTCGTCTTTGGATTCGCGGATTTCGCGAAGGATCGCTGCCGCATCCACCTGAGGCAAGTCAGCACTCTCCCCTCCAGCTGCCGCGTTCATGCTGCTCGGAGAGGCCGGGGCCGATTTCGCGCCCGGGCCGATTTCGCGCCCGGGCTCGTCACCACTGCTTTCCCGCTCCCAGTTTTCGCCGCATATAGCTCTTTAATAGTGGAGCCCGGCTTCACTCTCACCACCTTGGGCATTCTTCCTGCAAAGGGGGCCGCGGGGAGCCGTTAATACCCCTCCGTTCTGGGTGCGGGGACGGAGCTCGCTTACTCACGTCGTTCCCCCTCCGTGGCTAAACCGGAAGTCAGAGTCAGAACTTTTAACTTCTCAATTTCAGCCTTGCAAATCTGAATAGAAAATGATCCAAAATATGCTTATCTTGCTCTTGGAGTTTGATCACATAAGCTTCTATGAAGGCACATCACTGCTTCACAGTACCCACTATTGTTCTCAGTCATGGCCATAGCTGCCCAAATATCCTGTTGTCAGGGATGGGGGCAGGAGTACTTTTTGATAGCCAACCTCATGTAGTATAGTCCCAGCCAGTCTAGCAACAGTTAAAACAGGAGTAGAAGCATTCACCTCAATTGAGGAGTCCAACAGCAACTCACTTCCACCTTCCATGTGCACACATGGCATATTACCTCCTGCAATTCAACTCTTGCTGGTATTTGGCATCCTAACAACAGCCATAGGTGTCTTGGCTTCAGCCAATTGGTATCTGACATCATATATAGGCACCATTATCCCTAGGGTAAACACCAACTGTGGTGTGAGGGAGAGAAAAATGACCATCAGAACTGAAGGAGGGCTCCACAGATTTCCCATCCAATCTACTCCCTGGGTTTCCTGCTGCACCCTGCACAATGAAGGCATCTATTGGACTGGACATCCGTGCAACATTCTCAGCAGATGGGGTAAGTTTAGACGCTGCCTTGCGCTTCCTTCTTGTTTCTGTATTGCTGTACACCAGTCATGTGCAGAACTCTGGGAGCAAGTGTGCATATGTCCACCACTTAAACTCCCCCCTGCCCAGTTGATTTTATTAACTATTAATAATTAGAAGTATTATAATGTTCTCATTTTTCTTTTTTTTTCTTTATCTGTATAACCTACTATATGTTTGGCAAATCTTGCATAAAAAAATTACTAAATAGAAAGTTTAAAAAGAGATGTGCTAGTGGAACTAGTAAAACTCAAGTTAAATGAAGTATAGGAGAGAAGGAAAGGCTGAAACTGTCCCTAGGTTCTGCAGTCTTAATAGTGCATTTCTGTCCCTTAATGGCAGAAGAGATGAGGCACTCCATTACCAAGAGGCCCCAGGGTTTGCAATTTGACACTTTGTTACCAAGTCCTTATACCCCTGAAACAATCCATCACTGTCCCTGAGGGCAATGGATATTTAAACAGTATGCTATATCACTTTCTCCTCTACCTCTTCTACAGGACATTTAAAAGAAAAGTCAATTATCACCTAATAACAGGTGTGAGATTAAAGTTTCATTTTTATCCACATACAAAGTACCTTGACCTGCAACAGGAAGTTACTATCAACACCATCCTCCAGTTCTGTAAATGGCACACATAGCAGAAAGGTTTCCAAGGCTGTACAACGCTTTAGGAAGATCATGGACTGCTCTCCATCTCCAAGTGACCTTCCTTCTCTCCTCTTCCACTGGATGGCTGGTGGTCCCCTCCATCCCTGCTGCACTTTGTTAGCCCAAATGCCAGGATCATGGCTTTCTGCTGGGGTACTGCACACACAAACCCTACAGCTCCAACTATGGAGAATTACAGAAGTATTAAATAATACAGTTGTCTATCTTCTGGGCCACGCAGAAACAGTAGATTAGGATTAAATGGTCTCAGGTAAAATTCATCCTAAAGCCACTGTGCATCACCTAACCACCCTCTTGTTCCCTCTTGGCTGCCATCATGAGAACCACTGCTCTACAGGTAGAAAAAGGACTTGACCTCCTACCTTCAATACACATTAACACTGCAGTGTTGCTCTTCAGACTGTATCATGTTACAAGACAAGGCACCTCCTTCTAGCTATACAGAGAGAGAGAGAGAGAGAGGAAATTCCTTCACTATCAGGCATTCCCTGAAGGCAAACCCCTGTAAAAAAAAACACGCCCTACCAAAACAGCAACAGCTCCCAGGGGTCAACCCTACCTCTGAAAAGGCAGCTAGGCAAATGTTACACCACGCTTACAACACCAATATACAGTACCTCCTTTTGGGAGGTGCAGCTTAGAAAACAGAACAAGCTGGACTGCTATAGATCCCTGCATCGGTATTTCCCAACTTTTCAAGACAAAGGTCACCTACATTAACAGAGCAGAACACCATCCTCTGTGGAGCAGGCAATCTGGATGGACATGGAAAGAACTCATATGGCCAAAAGCTGGGAAGAGGACAGAAGATGGAAGGATTCAAAAGGAGTAGACTCAGGGGTGGTAAGGACAGAGGGCACAAAGCAAGGCCCAGTTATCCATGCCTTGAAAGTTGCCCACTGAGACTCATATACTGGAGCAAGGAAGACGTAGTTACTCACTTGTAACAGGTGATCTCCAGGAACAGCAGAAAGCAGACTTCACATATGGGTGACATCGGCACCAACGGAGCCCATGCAGGAACATGGGCTCAGGATACAATAGGAAAACCTTTGGGAACACTCCACTGTGCCTGTGTGCGGATTTTCCCAACTCCTCTCCTCAATTGAGTTTGTAACTGAGAGGAAGAGAAAAAACATAAATGAATCTTACAACTCCCAGGGGAGGAGGGTGGGTTGTGAAGACTGATTCCTGCTGTTCCCAGAGATCACCTGTTGAGTAAATACGCTATCTCCAGGAACAAGCAGGAATGCAGTCTTCACATATGGGATGCACTAGCTCCCATGTACCAGACTGGTATGGGGAGGGGGGGGGGTGGAGAGCAGTGGTCCCTGAGACCAAACACTTGTAGCCGAAGAGTCTGGAAGAGCTGTGGGCCACTGGAATCAATTCTAGGAAGCGATACTCCCCCAATGATAATCTGGTCTCTTGTAGAAGTCTGAGACGGAGGGTAGGAATTGAATTTACGTTCCAAAGAGGTGCTGGAGTACAGTTTGACCAAAGACAGACAACAGTGTGCAGCAAAAGTATGAATGGAGGACCAGGTAGCTGCCCGTATCCATTCAGTATCCCCTCAATGGATACTGAATGGAGATTGGCTACAGAGGTTGCCATTGCCCGCACATTATGAGCAGTGACACGCCCCTCCAAAAAGAGTCTTGCCTGTGCATAAGTTAAAGAAATGCAATCTGTTATCCAAATGGATAGTGTGTGTTTCATCAATGATAGGCCTAGGTGACTAGGATCAGACGAATAACTAAGAGCATCTTCTGTGATCCTTCGTTCTATTCAAGTAGTAAGCCAGAGTTCGCTTGCAGTCTAAGGTGTGTAGCGCTGCTTCGACTCGAGATGCATGTGGTCTCAGGAAGAAAGGAGGAGACTACCTTTGAAGAAAATGTGGATGGGTCCAAAGAGCAAGGTTGAAGAGGCCAAAAGGGGGGCTATGAGGATCATGGAGCCCCTGTCAGCCTGTAGCTTGAAAAGCATCTTGGGTATCAAGGGGATGGGTGGGAATGTATAGAGCAGTCCCTGTCCCCAATATAGAAGAAAGGCATCGTGGGCCTGTTGATGCAGCAACGGAAGCCTAGAGCAGAAGAGTAGAAGCTGTGAGTTTTGCGGAGTGGCAAAAAGATTTATGTGTGGGGTTCCCCATATGCAGAAGATCCAAGCAGCCATCTCCCAGTGCAAGGTCCATTCGTGTGGACGAAGGATACAGCTTAGCCTGTCTGCCAGGACATTGAGTTCACCTAGGAGATACACCACTCTGAGGTGAATGCGGTGTGAGATGGCAAAGGACCACATGTGAAGAGCTTTCTCACAGAGGGGACAGGACTCCATCCCTCCCTGTTTGTTCATGTAGAACATAGCAACTTTGTTGTCTGTCCTGACTAGAACAGGTTGCTCCGAAAGTTGGGGTTGAAAAACCTGAAGAGCATTTGTCAATGCCCGTAATTCTAGGAGGTTCCATCTGCAAGGCAGATTCCTGTTTCCACAGTCCCTGTGTGGTTAGGTTGTTGAGATGCACTCCCCAACCCAGCTTGGAAGCATCTGTTGTCAGGGTATATCGTGGTGGAGGCTTCTGAAAAGCTGACCTAACGAGAACATTCTGGTACACACTTGGTACACTTTTTAAAACCACTAGTTAGCTTTTCCATGCCTCAAAAAGGTTGTCTGCAGATTGAAGATAAGGCTATGGAGGCCTAAAGACCTAGTTTAGCAGTGAACACCGCGATAAAATAAATAAATAAAGAGCTATCTGGACCGGCGTTGATGGGAAGGCAGAAGCACAATTCCGCACAAAAAAGATAAAAGTTTTTCAGCGGTGACAGGATGACACATCCTGTTGGCTCCATGGAAAATGAAGAACTGAGGAGAGGATTTGGTAAGTTGGGAAGGCAGGCACGCAGGTGCAGTGGAGTGCTCCGAAAGGCTTTCCTGTGCGGGCTCCATCGGTGCCAACGTCATCCATATGTGAAGACTGCATTCCTGCTTTTTCCTGGAAATAGAGGGGTATGCATGGCTGCATGTGTGCTCAGGAATAAGTTCCTGTAAGTTTCTGCTGGTGTCTCTTGATACTGTGAGGTGCTGGGCTGTACGTACATGTGCATCAGGCAGTGGTGATAATTTTCTATAGAACATCTGATCAGGTCTGAAGGCACATCAGTGTGTCCAACCTACAAAGAACTTCCATAAATACAATGGGAAAAACAAAGCATTACTCCAGGAGCCATTTGTTAATCAAACAAAGACACATGAGGTGAAATGAAACCTAAGTATGAGAGATTGATAGTGTAGTCCAGGACAGTGGATTACGAGCGAGATGGTTCACTGCAAGCAGAGAGAAAACAGGTAAAAGAGACGTATGCAGATTCTGTAAGAAAGAGCTGGAAACGGTTACTCACCTTGTAACTGGCTGTGAAGTTCTGATGGCAGAAAACACAACAAGGTGGCACATCTCATCCAATAGGAACTTTGTAAGCATTACAACATCGCTGTACCAGAAAAGTGGGATCATAACCCTCAGAGAATTACCAAGAATGAAGATGTTATGATAACTTAGGGCATACCCATTCCGACAGATTAGAAATTTGATGCGAGGAAACCTGACACAGTGGTAAAGGAGAAAAACAATTCCTGCCTCCTCAAACCTTCCCCCCTCTCCCCTCCCCCACACTCCTCTTCCGCTGCCTACTGCTGTCAGCTCCTGAAGGGTCAAATCTGACCCTGAACTCTGCAAAACTATTTTCTTTTCTTTCATAATAAACACCTAAAACAAACGGTTTGCCTATTTTTACCAGACTCCTTTTCCTGGTGAAAAGACCAGCTAGTATGTGGACCAGAAGCAGCATCTGTACTGGGGAGGAGCGGTGGTATCTAGCTGTGCCCGCCCATACCTTTGCCCAAGCACTGCCATAGGTGAACTACTGTGCTATGGAGCACTGCCAGCAGGACTGAGACAGCAGCCCAGTGCTGACAGGATGTCTCACAGAGGAAATGAACAGCTTTGTGCTGGGTGGATGTCAAAGCCCATGAGTAGCAAGCACTGCCTGCCAGTGCTATGGCACGTTGTGAGATATGTGTGCCTAATAATGTTTGTTGGGCCCTTCCTGCATGAACCCTCCATTAAACACTGCCACAGAATCCACAGTCTTGGGATAGGAAAGGGAAAGAAACCCAAACATGTAACAATACTGTGGTAGGCTATGGCCTAGCATGGCCTGCTACTATAAAAGGCCTGTAAGTTAGGCCTGGATTCTAACTCCCATTATAGCTAGAAAAAGAACCAAAAATCTGTGAAAAATGAGAAAACTGTTTTAAAATGCTTAATAAGAAGTTTTCATGAATTCATAAGTCTTCTATTATTCTCTTGTGTGAAAAAGAACAGAAATGTTTCAGTATATACATTCCTGAAGCCAAGGTTAACCTTGCAGTAGAGAAGTAACGAAATCAAGAACTGCACCATTGTTAGAGCAATCCTAAGGGAGGGGGCCAGTTGCTAGGCTCCGGAGGGATTTCTAATTGGACAGGTGCAGGGAATGTAAGACCAATGAGAAGTTTGCATGTATCAAGTTAGAACCAATAGAAAGCTTTCATGTATCAAACTGAAAAAGAGGTATAAATGGTTATGTCTCTGTACAAACTTTCGCTCAGTTCCTTTTGAAGCTATGACTGACTTAGCCATGTGCACAATAAACTGGCTTGGATCTTTGAACAGACTCCTGGTTTTATTTATTGCATGCTTATCAGCTGCTACATATTCTTGGTGCGTTGGGCCGGAATGTGCGAGCAGGGGATGGTATGCAAGTGAATATACCACGACTTCTCGCCTCCAGGTTTGGCCCAGTTGGAACCATGTCTGTCCAACGCGGGCGAATTCTCTGGCGCCACTGATCCTATTGTATCGGAGAGGGTTCCGCCTTGCCTCGGCAGGCCACTGGGTCCAGCTGGCCAACACCTCTCGAACCCGAGGGGAGTCCAGGATTCAACCCAAAGAGGGATTGGTTGCGTGATCCGGTGCGTGATCCGGTGAGTAGTAATGTTTCTGGTTCTTAGTCAGTTAGCTTTGGGAACGTCTCAAGGCTACTACGGTTTGGTTAAAAGGTAACGAGAGTCTGATCAACTCTCAGGGCGGTCCTAGTAACCCTGCATGAGTATGCGCGGGGCGAACCCACTGACCCTTTTGGTTTGGTTAATTTTGGTTTAGTCAGTCAGCCCGGGAATTTGGGAATTGCTAGCATGTTTGTCTGTGTTGTGAGAATGAGAGGTCTTTTGAAATATAGACCAAGCGAGAGCGGACTCCTGAAGCGTCTGGTGTCTGTCTGGGTCTGTTTGTTGGTTGTATCTGATTTCTGTTATCTGTTAAAACCGTGGGTTTCCCTTCTGTATAATGTAAGAATATTCTGTTGGGTAATTTGGGAGTCTCTTTTAAGTGCAGCTTTTGAGCTGTTTCAGGTTTTTCCCCAGCACGGCGTGAGGCTCTAGCAAGTAGAAGGGGTGTGGCTTTCACACAGCCTGCAAAAAGGAATGTCTTGAGAGACAGTCAGAGAGACAGAGAGAGGCTGCCAAGGGATTTCTTCTGGGGATGGAGGCATTGCCGAGAAGAAACTCCCGATTGAGAAGTCTCTTGTTTGTTTAAAATAAAGGATTCATTCTAGGAGTGATGTATAAATTGTTATGAATGAATGAATGGGAAGATCTTCCATGTTTTAATGACACAAAACAAAATTGAATTGCTTGCCATGTTAAGTCCAGTAAGTTTTGGAAGAACATAAATGATACAATTACATTCAAACAAGTGAATTATTTCATAAAACTATTAGAGACAGAAGAACGTTAACAGCTGTGATAACTGCAGTGATTCAGGAGTTCCTTTGTTTTTGAAGTGTACCAGTGCTGCCTTTTCCTTTCTGGAAGTGCCTCGTTTAGCTCTGCATAACACTTGCACAATTGATGTTTTTTTAATTAGTCTTTATGGTCCCTGAAACTGCCCTGCCTAGAGTTCATTCCTGAAGCTGATCGACACAAACAAGAGAAGGAAAATTAAGGGAACTTCTTCCATGTTTTTCCTTTAACCCTCAAAGTAGAGGTTAAGAACCTTGAAGGACAATGTGGCATTCTGAGTTGGTAGTTACTAGATTGCAACCTGAGAATGATTTAAATCCTGAGTGAATAAGAATTAAATCATGATTGGATTTTATCTTTGAAATATCTATATATTTGGTTCTGACTGTGTGTGCTATTGAGAAAAAAATAAGGAAAAAAAATAATAAATAATAACTTCTTTGGTTTCAAATCAGCTTAACACCAGTCACTGGTATTATGTATAAGGTTTTAATTTAAATGAGAAAAGTTCGTCTTGCGGAGTGTTTGCATTCCAGATATTCACCAACCTTTTCATGACAAAGTATAAGTCATTTGAATGCAGGTTTCCCCGAACTGTAAGATTTAAACTCTGTACTGATGACTAATGAACAGGCCAGTTAGCTACACTGACCTTTACAATATTGGCTTTTAAGATAAATTCATCTGTTTTTCTGTATTTGAATTTTGTGTGTCTGCGTCCAGAGCAAAAGGGTACTTTGTTTTTGAAAGTCTTTTAAATTTCAGTTTCAGGAGTACAGTCTTTAGTTTCAAGACGTTACTTAGCTCGTTTAGACAGTTGCTGTTTAGAATGAGCACATACATCCATTATGCTTATTGCAACCAATTGTAAGCTTATGTTTTTTGCCTACAGCAATAATACGTTTGTTTTAAATAAATGTACTCAGAGGAATATTGTTGCATAGTTCTGACTCGTAGTCCATAGGAAAATGCAGCCTGACTGCCCGCCCTCTCTGTCTGTTGTCAAGTACGTCATCATGGGGGCGGGGGGTCAGAGTCCATGCAGATTTTGTTGAAATGTATGACTAGGAATTTTAGCAAGGGACCTAAAATGTCTCTGTCCCTATTAGAAATGCTCTGTGAAAGGGGGGTGGCCAGTGTTAGTTACTTCATGGCCCCGTAGTTACCCGTGTTTATCAGATTGTACAGAGAATGTTTGTGGGGAAAAAAAAACAAACAAACCTACCCGTTTATTATCTTTAAAGGCCAGTTCCCTCAGCTCTGCCACCACCCCGGGCCGAGCCTGGGGCAGGGGGGGGGGGGGGATACCTCCCTGCAAATGTCACCAGCCACCTCCGCAGCAGAAGGACATACACCCCTTCTTGACCGAAAGCCCCGGCACACAGCCAGCGCCCAAGAACATGAAGTGGAACCCAGACAGTCCCGATTGCCGTATGCCTTCAGAAGTACAACTACCAGTAAAAGGGAGGATCACGTTATCCAATTGCACTAGGTCCAGGGCCAGCTTTGCACTAGCCAGCTGACCAGCTTTGTTTCTGCCACTGATTTACTGAACTGAAAGCTGCATTATGCCTCCTACACTGAGAAACCATAGGATTTGATTGAACTAATGAACAGTATTATGCAGACCCATCAGCCTTGATGGCCCCAAGTGGGATCCAAATAGTGCAGGCAGCCCTCACTATATACCCCATGCGATCCAGCAGCCCAGGAGAATTTGCATTTTTGTCAGTCAGTCCCAGAGAGATATAAGATGAAAATTACAGAAAATGAATGAATTTGCGGGTATGAATACAGTACAGTTAATGAAAGTTGCTCAGAAAGTTTATGAATTGTGGAAATAAATGTGACAGAGAAAGTGAATGTAAGATAAGGAAGAAAACAGATCTTCTTGCTGATACTTTAGTTGAATGACGTGGAGGAGGTTTTCCTAATTGAAGGAGCAGAGGAAGTGGAAGGGGTCGTGAAAATGACCAGCCCCCACTGGGTGCGAATCAGTGCGCCCATTGCAGAGAAGAAGGACATTAGAGATATGAATGCCCGTATCTTGACTCCACCCCCAGGAGGGGAGAAGGGAGTACTTGATTTTAGAAAGAATAAACCGAGCACAGTGTTCCAGCAAGAGAGGGAAGCAGCTATAGAGTGAGTGGCAGCCGAAGAGGGCTACAGCATGGATGAAGACTAGGCCAGACCGGACTCCAAGTTTCCCTGGGTCCCCAGGAGCCTATGGTCAGTCTGAAAATAGGGGACCAATATATGGACTTTATGGGGGATACAGGAGCAGAATACTAAAGCCAGTAGCCCCTTTGTTTTCTCGATGCATCACCATTGTCAGAGCTACTGGGGCTAAGGCCACAAAGCCTTTCCTGCAGAACCGCATGTGTGAACTAGGGGGACAGAAAATAACGCACCAGTTCTTGTATATGCCTGAATGCCCTATTCCACTTCTGGGCCTAGATCTGCTTGCAAAGCTCCAGGCACAGATATCCTTTGCTGAAGCGGTTGAAATGCAAAGGACTGTGAACCCAAAGCCTGCTGGATTGATGGTGCTGACTGTTCCCCGAGAAGAAGAGTAGCGGTTCTATAGTGCATCTCCAATCAAGCCAGCTAGTTCCTGTATACCTCCCAACCTTATAGCCCCACCTGGAGTATGGGCAGAAGATAATCCACCTGGCCTAGCGAAGAACATAGCCCCTGTCATTGTCACCCTCAAGCCAAGAGCGGAACCAGTGCATGTGAAGCAGTATCCTTTTCTCCGACCAGCTAATGAAACTACTGAAGTATGGACTTCTCAAGGAGTGCCAGTCACCTTGGAATTACCCCCCTTCTCCCAGTTAAAAAAAACCTGGGACAGGGGATTACCGCCCAGTACAAGATCTGAGGCGAGTGAATGATGCAGCTGAAACTATACACCCAATGGTACCAAATCCTTATATTCTCTTGGGACTGATCCCCGCTGAGGCTACTCATTTTACCGTCTTGGACCTGAAAGATGCCTTTTTCTGTGTACGCCTAGCCCCCACCAGTCAACTTTTGTTTGCTTTTGAATGGCAAGACCCCATAACAGGAAGGCGGGGCCAATTCACCTGGACTAGATTACTTCAAGGATTAAAGAATTCACCTACTCTCTTCAGTGCTATTTTAAATCAAGATCTTTCAAGCTACTATGTGAACCCAGGAGAAAGGGTTCTTCTTCAGTATGTGGACAACTTGCTTATAGCCACTAACTCAGAAAGTGAATGTCTACAAGCCACCAGTGAACTCTTGCACCTTTTTAATGAGGCTGGATACAAAGTCTCAAGAGCCAAGGCGCAATTATGTCAAACAAGTTAAATACCTAGGATTCCCGTTGTCTAGCGGAATTCAACGCTTGGGACCAGAACGCAAAGAAGCTGTATGCAGTATTCCTACTCTAACCACCAGGAGGCAAGTGAGAGCCTTCTTGGGTGCCACAGAGTACTGTTTTATATGGATCCCCAATTTTGCACTGCTAGCAAAACCATTGTATCAAGCTACCAAAGGAATGGAAAAGTCTCCATTGGAATGGGGACTTGAACAGGATGCAGCCTTTTGATCTTTGAAAACCGCTCTGATGTTATCACCAGCTCTGGGTCTACCAGATGTCCAGAAAACCTTTCACTCTCTATGTTCATGAGTCACAAGGAAATGTTCTAGAAGTATTGACTCAATTTCTTGGATCTTGGCAACGACCAGTAGCCTATTTGTCAAAACAACTGGATGTAGTTGCAAAAGGCTGGCCCCCTTGTTTGAGAGCTGTTGCAGCTACAGCCCTCCTAGTGAGCAATGCGGACAAGCTCACTTTGAGATAGAATCTTCAAGTTACTGTACCACACTCTGTTCTAACCATTATGAAACACAAAGGAAGTTTCTGGCTCACAAATTCACAAATGTTGAAGTATCAAAGTATGTTGTACAATTGCTGGTCACTCAAGCTCTGAATCCTGCTACGTTGTTACCAGTTGGTCTTGACCCCCCTGATCATGACTGTCTAGAAATTATGGACACTATATTCTCAAGCCGCCCGGAGTTGGCTGATGTTCCTTTGGAGAACCCTGAACAGACTTTCTTTGTGAATGGAAGCAGTCTTGTCATCATTAATGGACATTGTTGTGCCAGATATGCAGTAGTGACCCTTGATCTGGTAGTTGAGTCCTCAGCCCTGGCCCCAGGAACTTCAGAACAGAAAGCTGAACTGATAGCTCTTGCTAGAGCACTAACAATAGGAAAAGAGGCTCTGTCTAAATGTGTACCCAGATTCCAAGTCTGTCCTTACAACCTTGCATGCACATGGGGCCCTGTACAAAGAATAAGGGTGGATAACCTCAGGAAGCAAGTCCATTAAGTATGGCCCCAAGATATTGACATTATCAGATGCATACTGCCTACTGATTTCAGAATTTAGGAAAAGTAGAATGTATGAGTAGAACCCTGAAATCTCAGTTGTCCAAACTTTGCCAAGAGGTTTACCTGAAGTGGCCCCAGGTTCTTCCTATAGCCCTTCTTAGGATATACTGAGCCCCTGCTAAGTCTTTAGGAGTTTCCCCTTTTGAGATTCTGTATGGGCGACCCCCGCCTATTGTATAGGAAATAAAGGGAGATATGGAACAGATAGGATCTGAAATTACTAGACAAGAACTATTGGTTTTAAGTTCTGTTTTGCAGAGTCTTCATACGTGGGTACAAGACCAGCTGCCCATCCATCTAATGGAACCCCTGCATCCTCTCAAGCCTGGAGTTTCGGTGTGGATCAAAGAGTGGAGAAAGACACCGTTGACACCGCATTGGAAGGGACCTTATGTTGTCATCTTGTTAACCCCAACAGCAGTTAAAGTTGCAAAACTCGAACCCTGGATTCATCACAGTTGAATAAAGTCAGCAGCCATTGATAGCAATGTAGAAAGGAAGGCAGCTTCAAAGATATTAGCTATGTGGCAATATTACCCTATACCCCACGATGATGCTATTACACCTGTATAATGTGTTAATTGACTAATGAGTGATTTAATTCTCACCCTTTCTCACTTGTGGGTGAGAAAAATCAAAGGGGGGAATGTGGTAGGCTATGGCCTAGCATGGCCTGCTACTATGAAAGGCCTGTAAGTTAGGCCTGGATTCTAACTCCCATTATAGCTAGAAAAAGAACCAAAAATCTGTGAAAAATGAGAAAACTGTTGTAAAATGCTTAATAAGAAGTTTTTATGAATTCATAAGTCTTCTATTATTCTCTTGTGTGAAAAAGAACAGAAATGTTTCAGTATATACATTCCTGAAGCCAAGGTTAACCTTGCAGTAGAGAAGTAACGAAATCAAGAACTGCACCATTGTTAGAGCAATCCTAAGGGAGGGAGCCAGTTGCTAGGCTCCGGAGGGATTTCTATTTGGACAGGTGCAGGGAATGTAAGACCAATGAGAAGTTTGCATGTATCAAGTTAGAACCAATAGAAAGCTTTCATGTACCAAACTGAAAAAGAGGTATAAATGGTTATGTCTCTGTACAAACTTTCGCTCAGTTCCTTTTGAAGCTATGACTGACTGAGCCATGTGCACAATAAACTGGCTTGGATCTTTGAACAGACTCCTGGTTTTATTTATTGCATGCTTATCAGCTGCTACAATACCACAAGGCTCTTGGGGCAGAACCTATGCAATTTTGGTTGCTTTTTTCTGGACTGCCTCTTGCCTACCTGTATCCTTTTGGAGGTATGGCCTACAAGGAAATCTCACCAACTGCTATTTTTCTTTAGCTTTCCTAGCCTGCTAATAATTTTGGGTGTTAGTTATGCCTGGGCCTACACTTGGTGGCTTATCTCTTCCTATATTCCTTATGGATTTTAATTTAATCCTTATGGTTTTCCCTTGGTGATTCATTTGTTTTGTATTTTGTTGCTGTTTGTTAATTAATAACTGACACTTTCTATCCCGCTTATGGTTAATTAAAACCCTAAAGCGGCTTACAGTTAAAATTCATACAATACATAGACAATATATAATATATAACCATGCAAAAGTCAATATAACCCCCTCCCTCATACCAACCCTGTACTCCTGAAACTCAACCTCTCCCCCCAAATGCCTCACAGAACAGCCATGTCTATATTCCTTTCCGAAACTGTAGAAACTTTAATTCCCTCTGCACCTCCTCTGGAAGACTGCTCCACAACTCTAAGACAAACATCCAAAACTGCACTTTTGGGTAACAAGATAACTGGATCTCTGTAAAAACAGGGTACCTGCAATTCACGTGAGGTCAATTGCAAGGACTGAGTGGGGCTATAAGGATGCAGCAGACCAGTCAAAGGCATTAGCGCTCCCATTCATAAACATTTGAATACCGTACATAAAATCTTAAATTTGAGTCTTTGCCTCACTGGTAACCAGTGTAATTCTTGCAGTAGAAGAGTCACATGTTCATATTTACCCTTTGCATAAACCAATCTTGCCGCACACTTGCACATACTGAAACCATTGCAGTTGATATTATGGTAAGCAAAACTACATCCCATTGGAGTAATCAACAAGGGATGTTACCAGGGCATGCATCACCACAAGAAAGTCCTTTCTGTCCAAATAAGGCGCAATCTACTAAGACGGCGCAGTGTCTTAAGTCCTGCGTGTAACATACCCCCAGTCTGTTGATCCAATTGTAACTGCATAACTACACACCTAAAATTTGCACCACCTCCTGAGGACACCTCCAGTTTTTACATTCAGCTCATGACCCTCCTCTGCTACACCACAACTCCTCACACTTATTTGGATTTAGTCTCAAGAGATGCATGGGAAATTTGATTCAATCTGACTGCATTGATGTCTCCTTCCCCAAATTCCTGATATCACTCACCGGTGCAATTAGTGTTACATCATCTGCATAGAGATAACATATAATTCCCAACTGTATAATTAGTCACCTTCAGGGAGCCAAATAAATATTAAACAGTAGTGGGAGACCACTGACCCCTGAGGGATCCCAATCATCATCTGCTTCTCACCGCATATAGCACTTCTTGGGTACGATCCATCGGAAAAGTATGCATCCAAGACAGAGCAGTGTCTTGAACACCTATTGCCTTCAACCTTGCTAACAGTAAATCACGAGGAATGGTATCATACACCACATCTAAGTCTAAAGCAATACTCATACAATCTCAACCTTTATCTAAGATCAATTTAGCAGAGCCTAGTATTGCCAACAACACTATTTCTGTATTATAATGAACATGATATCCTGACATTGAAGGGGACAATAAATTTCGCTCCTTCATAAACTCCTCTGACTGAACATGGCATGTTCAATGATCTTCCTCAAAAATGATAACAGAGACAGGCCTATTAGTTTATGATGTATTTTATTGTATATTGCTTCGGTATTTTATGCTGCACACCACTCTGAGGTTATATTTTGAAGAGCGGTTAATCAAATACATGTGAAGGCATATTTAAATATATGCAGATTGGAATTGAGAAATTGAGAACATGACATACACAGTTCTGGCAACATTTAGAAAAGGTTCTGTCAAACATGAAGCCTTTTCTAAAATAGGAATAAGAGGGTGCAGGAGAACATGCACACGTATGTGCTGATCCGTAGAGCTGAAGTAGATGGGGTCTCCACAGGCAGATAAAAGGGATTGTTCCTAGTGTGTTTAGGTGTCTCCTTAAGTGGGGAGCTATAGCTATGTCCGCCACGTACCTTCTCCATAGTTCCCTTTCCATCAGCCTAAGAAAGATATATATATCTAAAAAAGGGGTTGTGGGCAGATAAAAGAAGGCAAGAAAATCCCAAAATTTCTAGTCACCATGGTGACCTGCTGCATGGGATTTGTTGAGCTCTGCATTAGAAGCCCTCAGCTGGTAGCTAACGAGAAGCTGGCTGGCTAAGAGCACTCATCCCAGTACTCAACAGCATTATTCAGACAGCACCACTGAATATCCCCCCCGACTGCCCCAGTACTCTCCGGTTAGTGCAGGGGCGTTTCATGGACAGGAAAGCGTGGTGTCAGTGGATAAATGGTGACTTTATCCATTTAGCCTGATATTCAGCCAGTACTAATCTGCCCTAATGAGGCAGCTTGGAAAGCCAGTCTAAGCTGCAAGAAGGATAAGTACCAGCTAAAAATCAACACTAATTAGATAAGGCCACCATTTTCACTAGCCCGGTATTCAACAGCAGCTCCTATCTAGATAGAGCTGCGGAATATCCCTCAGATATTTAAGCACCATAGCCCACTGTCATGAGGTTGAAATATTGGCCATTTTGAAAATAACCTACCCTCAGAAATATAGGCAAATGAACGACAGCCTAAATTTATAAGCACATCTTTTAAGCTCCTAAATAACAATGAATTTTCAGCTGAAAATTTTGTTTTCAAAATTTGGCTAAAACTAGGACACACATTTACAATCCTAAATTTAAGGGTTCAGCTTTCTTTGAATATCAGGCCATGCCATGCCACTTTTAAATTCTGAAGATAAAGTTTACCTTGAAACTGTCCACTGTATTTCCATTTTAGCAATTCTTTTTAATTTAGTGCAGATGTACTGCACAGATTTAGCGACCATGTGCTATGCCTTTTACTATTTTAATAGATCCAAAGGTAAAGGAAAAAATTAACACAAGGTACAAAAAATTCTGCATTAAACATCTAGCACAGACTTTCTGCACACTCTTATTAGATCATGTCTTTAATTAGCTACAGATCCAGCACAGAGAGAGAAAAAAATGATATTTTTTAAGCAAACAGAAAAAAAGTGATTTTAACAAATTGTAATCTTTTGAAGACTCAGAAATCCTAGGCAGTTTAAATTGTGTAGTGCTACAAAAATATACTGGGATGTCACAATTATTTTTGTTGGGCAGCTCTGCAGAGTGTCAGTGTACAATAATATCCTCACAAGAATCGCAGAGATAAAGTCTCTGTAACATGCCACCATCCTACCATGGCAGATCTTTTTGACATTTCTTGAGTAAAGCAGCTGCCATCAATGAATCTGAGCCACAAAACTTCATTTCTAAAACACTGTCAGATGTCCCTAGAATCCCAATCAATGAGAATACCGAAGCACTTGCAGACTGTTGCTGTGTGGGGTCAAGTCTTCCTGCCGCCACTTTAGGAATAACTAGAAAAGCAGAAAAATTCTTTGCTTAGTTACATTTATTTATTTACATTCTCTTATATACCGTGCTATTCTGCATCAGTGTGGTTTACATTGAACAAACTGAAATTACATTGAACAGGGCATTATAACTTGGAGATAACTATTTTACAGGGAACATGGGCTATGGAGGGTTAAGTGGCTTGCCCAAGACCACAAGGAGCACCTGTGGGACTAGAAACCCCAGTCCTTCCGGCCCAAGGTTGCTGTCCTCTAGTGGGATTTGAACCCCCAACCTTCCAGCCTGAAGTACCTTGCCCCAACCACTAGGCCACTCCTCCACTCAATATATTTGTTCAAGGTAGGCTTTCAGTTTTGAGAAAAAGCATCAGCAGGCCTGATTTATTAAAGCTTTTCTAGCACAGACCCAGAATGGAAGAAACACTTGCCTAAAACAGGGCCAATTTTAATAGGGGTATTCACGACCATACTTATTTATTTATTTTCATTCTCTTATATACCATGCTATTCTGCATCAGTGTGGTTTACATTGAACAAACTGAAAATACATTGAACAGGGCATTATAACTTGGAGATAACTATTTTACAGGGAACATGGGCTATGGAGGGTTAAGTGGCTTGCCCAAGACCACAAGGAGCACCTGTGGGACTAGAAACCCCAGTCCTTCTGGCCCAAGGTTGCTGTCCTCTAGTGGGATTTGAACCCCTGACCTTCTGGCCTGAAGTACCTTGCCCCAACCACTAGGCCACTCCTCCACTCAAAAAAAAGTGTACTTGTAAAAACAGTTTGGTTCATGTTCATTTAATACAAAGTTTTCCAGATTTTTGGTCATTTTTTGTGTCATTTCACATATTCGTTCTTTAGGTATATTGTGTGCATGCTAGACATTTTAAAGCATGAACATCAATTGTACATGTGTTAATTTGTAGATATACGCACATACAAGCAACTTGTGTGCATTTTAAATCTTTTAGCACCGAAACACACCAAATGCACAATCACGAATGTGCATGCCCAATTTTTAATGAGAAGCACTTGCACCTTGGTTTGAATACATGAGTTGAAATATCCATCAGTAAATCAAATATTTTGTTTCGGCATTGTGAAGAGGTCTCCAATCCTCCTTAACAAGAGTATAGCTAAGTAAACTGAGTCAGGGGAAGCAGGGCTCGGGGAAGAAGCTAAAACCCCAGCCCCGGAGTGAAACAGAGTAGGCCGAGGTGGGAAATGGAAAGGCCAAAGGAATATGTCTGGAGGATACATGTATAAAGGATTAGGCTAGCAACCCTCCTTTATTGATGCAAATAAATACTTTAGCAGTAAACATGCTACTGCAGGCATTATATATCAGAATGCGAAGAAATATTCTAAAATAGCGTAACCAGATGAAATAAAGAAATAAATTACCTGAGGGGACCTTTCTCTGCAACGTGGTCTAGGCAGGAGATAGGCTGTTAGTGACACAGATTCATGCTTGCATTTCACTCTAAATATTTAAAGAGATAGCTCCAAAAATTGTTAGAAGTACTGGAAAAGATGGATAAATTGCAAACTTCTTGAAATTTGAGCATTTTAACCGCTAAATAGAGGTGTTTAGAACTTTCTAATGACACAAGCCTCAGGGGAGTTTGGAATGTTGAGGGGTTTGAGGGCTAGTCAGTTGGGGTCTGAATGTAGTGCTGAATGGAGGTGTGTTAGTTTGTTAGTGTGTCAGCTACCTCTGGGGATGTGAATGCGGGAAAGATTGTGCGTTTTAAAAGTATCTTTGAATGAGGCTGAATGGAGCACAAGTGGGTTTGAAAGATTTAGAGATTTTTTTTTTACATTGATGCAGGTGATGAGGGAAGGATAGAAACTGAAGGGTTGTCCCCTTGGGTTCAAGGGTGGTCTCTTTGCTGAGGGAGTTTAATTTATGAGTAATTGAGAAAGCTGTAGTAATAGAAACAAAACATAATTTGGATTTTGTTTCTGTGGATTTACTTGTGAGACAGGAACTGGAACTGGCTTGAAGACCTGAAAGACTGCGACAGTTTAGAAAAACTGGAGAACTCAGGAACAGAATTATTTGGCTGAAATTGAAGGTTAGGTAAAATGATTTTCTTTTGTTTTTCCACAAGTTTCCTGTTAAAAGAGGAATAGAATATTGAAACAGTGACACATAGTTTTAAGCTGTGCTCAAGAAAGGAAAACCATGATTTAGTGAAGACATTATATAGAAAAGGAAGAAGTTAATTTTTTTTAAAGTTTTGAATGTGTGTGGCTAGGTTGGAACTCTGTGACTGAGAAATGGAGTGGAATCTTGGTGAGTGACAGTAGTTTGGATTTAAAAGTTTTACTTTTGGTACCGTAGCTCAGGTTTAGGTGAGATTTTGGGATTAAGGCAGTGACTGTTGGTGTACCAGAGGCTAGGGTATGATTGGGAATGATCGGAAGCTTGTATGGGATTTGACTGGGAGCTGAATGTAAGTGAATTTGAGTGTGGGGAAAGGGATTTGGGTTTTTTTAGAATCTCTTTTCTATACAAGAGATTCTTGCAAGCTTGCAATCTTTATTGATATACGAGGTGTGACAAAAAAGAAACAAGACTGTGGCAGCCACGCCCATGATGCCATGCCAATTGGCTAACCGCTTATGTCACTGTTTTGTGCAACAACTCACCACTATTCTGCTATAATATTTTTCATCTTTCTCATTCTGTTTTTCTTTTTCAGATTTTTGTACACTGCTCCATCGCTTTGTCATGCAACTGGAGGTGGCAGAAATATGGAGCAAAGAATCAACTTGAAATGTCTGGTTAAATTGGAGAAGGGCACAACTGAGTGTCTCCAACTTCTCCAAAAAGCTTATGGAGAAGATGCAATGTCAAGGCTGCGAGTGAGTGGCATAAACGCTTCAAGACTGGCCATGAGGAGGTGGAAGATGACCCCTCGTCAAGATGGCCTTCCACGACAAAGACGACTGAGAACATTGACAGAGTGAACTAGCTGGTACAGAGTGATCGCAGATTGATGGTGCGGATGATAGCTGAGGAGCTCAGCCTGAACAGGGAGTCAGTGTGGACCATCTTGGTGCAGGAGCTGGGGTTGCGGAAGGTGTGCGCCAAGATGGTGCCCAGGCTTTTATCGGACAACCAAAAGGAGCACCGGATCAATGTTTGTCGAGACTTGCTAGAGAAGATCGGAGAAGATCCAGAGTTCGTTGGCCGAGTCATCACAGGAGACGAGACTTGGGTCTTCCAGTACGACCCTGAAAACAAGAGACAGAGCCTGCAGTGGAAGACTCGACTGTCATCCAGACCCAAGAAGGCGCGCATGTCCAAATCAAGGATCAAGGTCATGCTGATTGCATTCTTCGACCAGAAGGGAGTGGTCCAACATTAGTTTGTGCCTGAGGGTCAGACAGTCAACCAGCATTTCTACCAGCAGGTCCTCAATCGCCTCTATGACCGGGTTTGGCACAGCAAGCAGGCTCTATGGAGAGACAAGTCGTGGGTGCTCTATCACGACAACACGCCCACACACACAGCGCTCAGTGTGAGGCAGTTCTTGGCCAACAAACAGATCACAGCTCTCGACCACCCTCCTTATTCCCCAGATCTCACACCGTGTGACTTCTGGTTCTTTCCCAGGCTGAAGACTGTGCTCAAAGGAACTCATTTCGCCTCTGTAGAAGAGATCAAGGCCACTGTGACGAGGGAGCTGAGGGACCTCAAGAAGGAGGACTTTACTGAGTGCTTCCAAATGTGGCAGAAGTGAATGCAGAAGTGCATTAACTCTGGGGGGGATTACTTTAAAGGGGACAATGCGTAATTTCTCTTTAGATTTTGTAATAAAACATTTATGGGAGAGTCTCGTTTCTTTTTTGTCACACCTAGTATTTTTGGGTTAAAGGGAAATTTAAGATAGATGACGAGATTTAAGGTAAGAAATATTTTTATTAGTAACTAAGGTATGTAGCAACAGCTTAGAACCCAAGAGATCACTTAACCCTCCATTTCCTCAGAAGAAAAGATCTGGCAATATACTTCCAGTCATACCTTGCCAAGAAAACCAAGGGGCTGCTGGGTCGCCAGGAGTCAGCATTGACTTGATGGCACTTAAAAAAAAAAAAGGGTATGTAGTGAAGATATGCTGCAGAAGCTTGAAGTAAAGAAGAAAGAAGCTGTTGCTGTCTGGGTTGTTCTGGGCGCCATCCTGGAAGATATCAGATGGATAAGTAGCTACCAGCTCTGCACAGAATGGTTTATATTTGAGCTCAAATATCTTAAATGTTTCTAAATATTTATGCTTCCTAAATATGTATTCTATTCCTGAAATCAGAGAGAGTTTTAAGTGTTGAACACTGACATCTCAGCTGATGCTATTTTAAATTAGTCTTTGGGAAATTCTGTATTTTTTTATCTCATGTTGTCAACTCATTGATATCACTGAGACAGTAATGTACCACAGGATGGAACTCCATTTACTGCTCTGATCATTCAGACAGTGGTGGGTTTGGGTTCTCTTATACCACCTTGATGAGAAAATGTATTCAAATAATTTAAATGTTACAACATCTGTGAATATTACCTTCACTTATATATACCATCTAATTGGGAAATAAAGAAATAATTGTAACATCGCTGGTCTCTTATCCTTTATTTGACTTTAGCTTCTTCGTTGTCCCGCTGTTGTTCCTTTCAATTAAGTGGAAAGGTATTCCAGGGGACTGTACTGTTTTGTCCCAGTTGTCACTCTCTGGGAGAGGTTGGATATTTTACCATATTTAATAGCCACCATGGTTACTGTGAATAGGCCAATTTAAAGGGGAACAATTGTTGTATTGTCTGCAGAGATGGCAGTGGCTTGCAATAGACTACAGTATTTAAAAAACAATGAGCCTGGTAATGAGCTGACGTGGACATTGCATTAATTTTGGCGCTGGCACCAACATTTTAATATGCTGAATATATGTAGTGGTGATGACCACGCCGGCCGCTGTCTGTTTAATTTAGATCTGTCATTCAGTAGCCCTAAGTTAAACAGATAACATAGCCGTTTAGTTGCTGAACATTTCTACCAAATGGATAGTTCCCAGCGCCACCTTTGCTCCCCTCCAGATCTGGCTAAATGACCAGATATTATCTGTTTACTTTTCCAAAATATATTAATAGGAGACTTATGCATTTGCCGGAGAGATGATGAACGCATAACTCCTGTTGAAGTAAGACCAAATGTGTTTAAGCCTAAGTCCTTTTCACTTCCGTGAATAGAATGAGATCACCTTGAGGTAACAGTGAAGAACCCCAATTGATCTGTGCAGATTTTAGTTGCAATTGCATTCATCCTACATCCACCCTCCTATGCTAACCCCTGCCAGGATCAGCCAGGCTAAGAACAAAGCATGGTCTGAAAAGCATGGCTAGCATCCTGCAAGCACTGGTAACAAGGCTACTAGAGTTGACCGGTCAGTGACAGACTCAAACTCAAGCCTCCTCTCATGACCAGTATGCCTGGCAGGGTTTGAGATGACTACAGGGCAGACAAGATACACACTTGGGCCAGGAGAAGAGGATAATTGGAAATCTGTGTTGAGTATAATTGGATGATTGTCTCCAGGTTCATCTTCAGAAAAGACATTATCTTCCCCAGCTACCCTCCCTGTTGCAGCTGTTATACTGAGGCAACCAGAAGAGATGGGAGAAGACAAAACACAAGCTTGTTTTTTTTTTATTTCTAGGTCACAGAACTCTCCAGCTTCAGAAAATGGGGAAATTCCTACTATGGAAAAAAGAACTATTAAGTTATAATATTCAAAGGACATCATCAACAGCAGCGCGGTAAGTTCTTCAAGAGGTTTGGCCAATTCTATTAAACTTGTGTCAGAGATGCCTGAACATTCTGATCAACTTAGTAAACAGCAAGATCCCCAACAGAAGCAGCTCACAGCACCCTATATCGCCCAAGCTACCGTGCAGGCAGGGATTCTCAACACCAGCATTCAAGGACTAAAAACAGGTATGAGTTTGCGTGTCATCAAGCTATGAAAATCTGCCTTGTTCTTAATCTGTAACATATTCATGATGGATATCCTGAAATCCAGAGCTGTTTGCAGCACTCATTAAGAACTCTCGCCTTAGGTGAAAATCTGGAGGGGCACAAAACCACTCTACTGACACCAGCAATATTAGTGGGGGAAGGGGAAGAAGGGAGAACTTTCTGGCTGCTGTTCACATTGCCTAGTTCAGTGGTTCTCAAACCCATTTTTCGGGGCATACCCAGCAAGTCAGGTTTTCAAGATATTCACAATGAATATCCTTTCCATACAAAGGAGGCATTGCATGCGGATTTCTCCTATGCATATTCATTGTAAATATCCTGAAAAACTGATTTGCTGGGCATGGCCCAAGGACTGGGTTGAGAACCACTGATCTTTTGTTGTTTCTGCTATGAAAAACTATGCTTTTCACATGCCCTCTCCTAATCTAGGAGGCAAATAAAAATTTAGGAATGTAGCACTTTTCTCCTTTACTTCAGCCATATGAGGTATGTTTAACAGGGTTTTGGCCACTTAAATGATATCCAGATATCTATAAGGAGATTTTCAGATAGCTCGTCTGTTTAAGTCAGATTGCTGAATATAAATGAATAAGTTATTTGCTTAAAATTAGGACTGCTATTTATGCAGTCCACTTAAACAGATAAAGTTATCCAGAGAACAGTTGAATGTCCCTGCTATCTGCATAAGCTTTCGCCACTCCCCCAGAACACCCCTGCCCCCCCCCCCCCCACTTTAATAGATAAATCCTTTTACTCACCTGTAACAGGTGATTTCTGGGAACAGCAGGAATCAGTCTTCACAAATGGGTATCGTCGATACCAACGGAGCCCGTGCGGGAACGCTCCCCAGTGTCCAATTGGAAAGTTTTTGAGAGCAATCCACTGCACCTGAGCATCTGCCTTCCTGCCTTCCCAAGTCCTTTCCTCAGTTGAGTTTTCAGCTGAGATATAGAGAAAAAAGAGAATACCCTACAACTCCTAGGGAAGGAGGGTAGGTTGTGAAAACTGATTCCTGCTGTTCCTGGAGATCACCTGTTACAGGTGAGCAACAACACTATCTCCAGGATCAAGCAGGAATGCAGTTTTCACATATGGGACTCACCAGCTCCAAGGTTCTAGACTGGAGTTGGAAGCAATGGTATCCCTGAGGCTAAAAAATAGAGCCAGGAGGTGTGGATACAAAGTGGCCCCATTGAACTCGAATGCAATCGCCAGGGAAGTCTGGTGCCAGAAGTCCAGGACAGAGGGTAGGAGTTGCAGTTAAGTCCCAAAAAGGTGCTGAAGGACTGCCTGGCCAAAGACAGCATCCCGACAGGAGTTCCTGTCTAGGCAGTAGTGTGCAGTGAAGGTATGAATGGAGAACCAGGTAAGAACATAAGAACATAAGAAATGCCATACTGGGTCAGACCGAGGTCCATCAAGCCCAGTAGCCTGTTTCCAACAGTGGCCAATCTAGGTCATACGTACCTAGCAGTTTCCCCAAAAGACACAGGTTCTGCAGTGCTTGTACTAGGTCAAGCATTGATATCCTGGGTCCCTTTTTAATAGTGGTTTATGGACCTTTCCTCCAGGAACTTGTCCAAACCTTTTTTAAACCCAGCTATACTAACAGCCCTTACTACATCCTCCGGTAACAGATTCCAGAGTTTGATTACACGTTGAGTGAAGAAATATTTTCTCTTATTTGTCTTAAATAGTTTACCCTGTAGCTTCATTACATGTCCCCTAGTCCTTCTATATTCTGATAGCGTAAACAATTGATCCACGTTTATCCGTTCCACTCCATTCATTAATTTATAGACCTCTATCATATCTCCCCTCAGCCGTCTCTTTTCCAGGTTAAAGAGCCCTAACCTTTTTAGCCTCTCTTCATAGGAGTAGCCTTCCATCCCCTTCACCAATTTGGTGGCTCTTCTCTGTACTTTTTCTAATAACTCTATGTCCTTTTTAAGATACGGTGACCAGAATTGCACACAATATTCAAGGTGCGGTCGTACCATGGAGCGATACAGAGGCATTATAATATCCTTTGTTTTATTCTCCATCCCTTTCCTTATGATACCTAGCATTCTATTTGCTTTCTTGGCCGCCGCTGCACACTGGGCGGAGGGTTTTAACATGTTATCCACGATGACTCCTAAATCTTTTTCCTGGGTGGTGGTTTCTAATGTGGAGCCTTGCATCGTGTAACTATAGTGTGGGTTGTTCTTTCCTAGGTGCATAACTTTGCACTTGTCCACATTAAATTTCATCTGCCATTTGGATGCCCAGTCTTCCAATTTATCCAGATCCTCCTGCAGTTTTCCACAATCCTCTTGGGTTTTAACAACTTTAAACAGTTTTGTGTCATCTGCAAATTTGATAACCTCACTAGTTATTCCTTTTTCCAGGTCATTTATGAATATGTCAAAAAGTAGGGGACCCAGTACAGATCCCTGGGGTACTCCACTATTCACCTTTTTCCATTGGGAATATTGGCCATTTAGCCCTACCCTCTGCTTTCTATCTTTTAACCAGTTCCCGATCCACAATAGTACACTGCCTCCTATCCCATGACTTTTTAGCTTTGCCAAAAGTCTCAACAGATTTTGTCAATGGAGATGGAACAAAGGTTGGTAACTGAGATTGCCATGGCTCGCACGTTGTAAACCATGATATGACCCTCAAGGGAGAGTACCGCTTGAGCATAGGAAAAAGAAATGCAGTCCGCAATCCAGTTGGATAAGGTGCGCTTCATAACTGGCAGTCCAAGGTGACTTGGATCAAAGGAAATGAATAACTGAGAGGATTTCCTGTGATTCTTGGTTCTGTCCAAGTAGAAATCCAGTATGCACTTACAATCTAATGTGTGTAGCACTGCTTCAGCCCTAGAAACATGCAGTCTGGGGAAAAAGACCGGTAGTATCACTGATGGGTTGAGGTGGAAGAATGAAACCACCTTTGGAAGGAAATGTGAATGAGTATGGAGAACCACCTTGTCATGGGAGGAACCGGGTGTATGAAGGATCTGACACTAAAACCTGCAGTTCATTGATGCAGCGAGCTGAAGTGAGGGCGATGAGGAAGATTACCTTCCAAGACAAGAATTTTAAAGAAGTGGTGGCTAAAGGCTCAAAAGGAGGCTTTAGAAGTTACACTAGGACCATATTGAGGTCCCAGGCCACTAGTGATGGTTTGATAGGTGACTTGGACAGCAGGAGACCCCACATAAATCATTACACCAAGGAATGCGAAGAAATAGGATGCCTGTCCACCGGCCTATGATAGGCTGAGAAGGCATTCAGATGAACTCTGAATAAGTTAGTCTTGAGACCTGCCGAGGACAAGTGGAGGAGATATTGTAAAAGGAATTCCACCAGGCAGGAGGGTTCAATATGCTTTAGGGTATATCAGAGAGTGAACCTTCGCCATTTGAAGGCATAAGAATGTCTGGTAGATGGCTTGCGAGATGCAAGTAGGATGTCCTTGACCTGTTGTGGAAGGTCGAGGTCTGCAAAGATTATGCTTTCAGCAGCCACGCTGTGAGACAGAGGACTTGTGGAATGGATGAAGAAGTGTCCCATGATCCTGAGAGAGGAGGTTGGGTGCATGTCTCAGGCTGAGAGGGAGAGTCAGCAGAGGAAACCATGACTGACGGGGCCAGTAAGGAGCTATTAGGATCATGGAGTCCCTGTCGGCCTGCAGCTTGAACAGTCTTGGGTATTAAGGGAATAGGCAGGAATGCATAAAGAGGTCCTTTCCCCAATGGAGGAGGAAGCCATCCATTGCCTGGCTGTACCGGGAGGGAAGCCTCGAGAAAAACAGTGGAAGTTGTGCATTCTCCTGGGTGGCAAACAGATCTATTCTGGGGGTTTCCCACATGTGGAGGGTCCAAGATGCCATTTCCCAATTTAAAATACACTCGTGTGGATGTAGGATATGGCTGAGTCTGTCTGCAAGGAGACTGAGTTCACCTGGGAGATACACCGCCCTGAGATGGCGGTCGGCTCGGTCTCCAGGGCAGGAAGGCCTTTGCCTGGAGGATGTCCAGTCTTGCCCCTATGAATTCTAGACACTGTGTCGGAAGGAGGTGGGACTTGGGGTACTTTATCACAAACCCCAAGTGCTGCAGGACCTGGATGGTGCGTGCAGTTGCCTGCTGCACCTCTGAGACCGTGCCTCCTTTTATGAGCCAGTCGTCCAGGTAGGGGAAGACAAATTCCCCCTGGAGGCAGAGGAAAGTGGCCACCATTGGCAGGCATTTTGTGAAGACCTTTGGTGTGGAGGTCAAGTTGAAAGGCAGCACCCTGTACTGGTAGTGTCTGCCCCCACCTTGAACCGCAGGTACTGCCTGTGGTTGGGGTGAATGAGGATATGGGTATACGCATCCTTCAGATCCAAGGAGCATAGCCAATCTCCCTGCTGGAGATAAGGCAGCAATGTTCCAAGGGAGAGCATCTTGAACTTCTCCCTCACCAGGAACTTGTTGAGGCTGCACAAGTCGAGGATGGGCCATAGGCCTCCTGTCCTTTTTGGCACGAGGAAGTACCTAAAGTAGAACCCCTTGCCCCTGAGATGGTGGGGCACTGGTTCCACCACTTTGTCCTCGAGAAGACACACAAGCTCCTTCAGCAGAAGGTCCCGGTGAAGGGGAGACCTTAAGAGCTCTCCTGGAAAATAAGGCGGAGGTGTCTGAGTAAGATGGAGGAGGTAACCCTCCTTGACCACTCGAAGTGCCCAGGAATCGATGGTGATGGCTAGCCACCTTTGGGCATAGTGGATGAGATGTCCTCTGGCTGCTGACTTCCTTGAGATGGAGAGGCTATGCCCAAGGAGTCAAAAGCTCCCCGTGGCTGGGCCGGGGCCGGCACCTGGGGTTTGGGAGCCTTCTGCTCACGAGGGCCATGCCCATGTCCCTTGGCCTGCTGACCCTGCTGGGGAGACGGGGAGGCCTGAAAAGGTGAGTAGTTTCTTTAAGCAGCCCCTTTTCTTGGGTAGAAGGGCTTTTTACCTGAGCCCTTCCATCAGGGAGGGGCAGCGATCTTCTTAGAGAGCCTGGTCCTTGTCATGAACTCAGTCTCCATCTCGGCAGCTTTGTTGGTCATGGGCTTGCAAAAGATGTTCTTTCCTTGGCAAGGGACATCAACCAATTTGTCCTGAACCTACTACTCGAGGTCGGATGACTGTAGCCAAGCCTGGCATCGGGCACCGATGCCTACCGCCATTACTCGAGCTGCCGACTCAAACCTGTCATAGGCTGCCCTGGACATAAACTTGGAGCACTCATGGATGGCCTTGGCCAGGTTCTTGAATCACTGCAGAGGTTCCTTGGACAGACCAGCATCGAGCTCTGATAACACTTTCTGCCAAGGGCGTTCAAGATACGTGCTTCCCTGCCGCGCAGCACTGAGGAGTGCATCTTCTGACTCTTCAGTCAATGCATGGCTGATTCCACCACCATGGAGTTGTGTGGCAGCTGTGACTTCTGGGAGCCCGGGCTCCAGTGGATTTGATACATCGAGTCGAGCCACTTGCTCACCACTGGCACCGACATCAGTGTTTCCCGCATACGGAGCATCAGCCGTCCAGGATAGGAGGGATGGGCACCGTGAGCAATTCCTCCAGAGGGGCCTCGTACTGGAGAATTTCTAACTCATCCATCCAAGGGTCCTCCTTCAATTCTGTTGGGAAAGCTAGGGCCTTTGATATGCCCTTGACAAAGTCAAGGAACCCCATGTCCGGCGGAGACCGCCGCTGGGGCTCCAAAGTGGGAGAGTCCAAGGGGATGTCTCAGTGGCGACAGGTGTCCAGTGACTCCTCATCCTCCATCTCCCACTTGGAGTTGTCCATCGAGGACTTGAAGGAAGGACGGTCCACGGGCCCTGGGGCCAACCCCGGCCCATGGCCAGCACCAAGTGCACTGGCTGAGGACGATCACGACCCCGCCAAGCGGGAACTGGATCGAGACCTCGACCAAGGATCGACTCGAAACCGAAGGACCTCGAGGATTGGCTCGCCCTCCAGGGGCATCTTCGATGTCAAGGGCCCAGTGGTCAGGGTGGATGAACCAGTAGTACTGGACAAAAGCACCTGCTGCTGATCCATGAAGGCAAACTGTGCTCCAGGGCCGACATTCTGGACTCCAGGCCAGAAGGCTCTGAAGCCATCAGCACGGATACTGAGGGACTCGGGCCTGACGCCGGTTCCCCCAAAGGGGAATCCTCGATTAGGATGGTGACTGGCAATTGAGGCTGGTCCAAGGTCAAGTCCTTTTGGGGGACCTATGCAGGCTGCTCCCTCTCTGATCCCTCGGACGAGCGTCTCGGACTGCGGGACCTGGCTCAGGATGTACCTGGCCTTTCTGATACATTCAGGGTAGCTGCCTTCAAGGTTTTCTTCTTCTTCATCTTGGGTTCCCTCGAGGGAGACGCCCTCTCTGAAGAACCACAGCGCCGCTCAGGTTCGGAGGGGCCCGCCCGAGATGTCATGGCTTCAGACGAGACCCTGGCCTTCGGAGGTACCGGGGACTCAGGGAAAAGCTTATTGTGCTGCTGATGGTGGCTCTTGAGGGTCTTGCTGGACATCTTTTTGCAGGCTGTAGCATCGTGGTCCGGCCCAAGGCAGAGAAGGCAGCTATTGTGTGTGTCGGTCAAAGACATAATTTTGGAACACTGATCACACTTCTTGAAGCCACTGGCAGCCATGGGGTAAAAAAGTACCCCAGTGAGATCGAAGACTCGTTGGGCTGCCAGTTGGAAAAAAAGGCGCGAAGACACCAAAAATGAAAAACTACAAAAAGGAACCCGAACTCAATGCCGAGACAGTGAGGTTGGGTGGCGGTAAGAGTACCGGTGCAGTACCGGAAGCGAGTATGAAACTCAGGCAGAAAAATCAACATTTTCTGGGGACAAGCCAGACGGACATCTGAAGGGCTCTGCGGAAAAAATGAGAATGAGCAAGATAGCACCCTTGGGCAGGAAAGGGACCACGCATGCGTGGTGGCATCTCCCAAAGGCTTTCTTTGAAAACTGGGGGGATGCTTCCGTGAGGGCTCCATCGGTGCCAATGTCATCCATATGTGTGGACTGACTTCCTGCTTGTTACCGGAGAACAATGTATCTGTTCACAAGTGGGAAAGGAACAAACAAAGGATTTAAGCAGCCAGCACCCAAAGCTGACTACATAAGTGATTCTGAATATAGATCAATATATAAACACCAGGTCGGTGCCCAGTAATAGCACTGTGCACACAACGCAGCCATGATTTCTCATTTATTGTTTATTGTTTATTTCACACTTAATATACCGCCCCCCATAACATCGGGGCGGTTTACAAAATAAAATTACTAATTATAGAAAGAGAAAAAGAAGTTACAATAAATGATAGAAAGAGAAGAAAGTAAGGACAGAACAACAGATAGACCATAAGATAGGAGACAGAGAAATGAAAAGTCAGGGGGGGAAAGCTAGGGAGAACAGATGAGTCTTAAGGAGAGAGCGGAATTTGGGATATGATTCTTCTGTACGGAGGTTGGTGGGAAGGGAGTTCCAGAGAGAGGGTCCTAAATAGTAGAATGCTGATTTCCTGGTAGATTGCAGATGGGCTTTGGAAGGTGCTGGAAGGTGAAGGCGGTTAATATGAATGGACCGAAGACTGCGTGAGGGTGTACGGTAAGTCAGTAGATCCGAAAGGTAGGCAGGTGTAGAAAGATAAATGGCTCTATGGGTTAAGGTGAGGATCGTAAAAGATATCCGGAAGTCAATTGGCAACCAATGAAGGTGGTGCAGCAGAGGGGTGACATGGTCGCGGGGAGATGCGTGGAGGATCATGCGAGCAGCTGTATTTTGAATTAATTGGAGACGGCGTTTTTGATATTGGGGGAGTCCGGCAAAAATAGTATTGCAGAAGTCTAATCTGGTGATGATCAAAGAGAGAAGAAGAGTGGTGATGGCCTGAATGGATAAGAAGGGGCGGATAGCACGAATTTGTCGGAGACGCAGAAAAGAGCACCGAGAGATGTGAGAAATATGGTCATGAAAACTAAGAGTGCTATCAAGGAATACTCCAAGGTAGCGAAGCTTAGGGACTAAAGTAATGATGGAACCTGCGAGCGATGGGGCAAGTGAAGGAGTAGGAGAGGTGTGCGGGAACCAAATTGCAGCAGTCTTTTTAATATTGAGTACCAGACAATTAGAAGAGAGCCAAGAAGAAATAGTGGACAGACAGTCTTCTAAAGGTGAGATATCAGGGTGAGATGACGAAGTGTGATATAACAGAAAAATATCATCAGCATAGAAGTAACTTGAGATCCCGGATTGCTGGATGAGTAGGGCCAAGGGGGCAAGAAAGACATTAAACAATAAGGGAGCCAGAATTGATCCCTGAGGGACACCACAGGGGAGTGGAAAGCGATCAGAGGAAGAAAGGGTGGAGGAAACAGCAAAAGACCGATGACATAGAAACGAATGAAACCAGTGATACACCAAACCACGAATGCCCGCATCCCTAAGGCGAGAGAGGAGAAGGGCGTGATCCACCAGGTCAAATGCTGCAGAGAGATCAAGTGATTTAATGTAGTAGTTCTCCCCAGACTGGTGAAAACATCACAGAAAGAAAAGGCTGTGTGAGCCACAACATTAAGAGCCTGAACAGCCATTATGGAAATACTGTATATAAGATGTGTACATTAATGTACAGTGGAAGTGAATGTGTTCTGCAAACGGTAATACTATACAATGCCTACAAGACAAAATTCAAAAGAATAAAAAAACCACACACAAAACAGTTAGTAGTCAGATCTCAGTGCAAATTACAATCACAGATGGTGCAGAATGCAGCTATTTCAGTACGAATCATTTTACAGATACAGCTCCAAGAAGACTCCAGTGATCTTTTAAGTGTTTACCTTTTGGATCTGTGAACAACATGCTTATCACAAAGATGCCACCCTAACATATGCATGTTTCGGTTCATCATGTTTTGGTTCAGGAGTGGCCTAGTGGTTGGGGCAAGGTACTTCAGGCCAGAAGGTCAGGGGTTCAAATCCCACTAGAGGATGGCAACCTTGGGCTGGAAGGACTGGGGTTTCTAGTCCCACAGGTGCTCCTTGTGGTCTTGGGCAAGCCACTTAACCCCCCATAGCCCATGTTCCCTGTAAAATAGTTATCTCCAAGTTATAATGCCCTGTTCAATGTAATTTCAGTTTGTTCAATGTAAACCACACTGATGCAGAATAGTGTGGTATATAAGAGAATGTAAATAAATAATAAATAAATCATGAAAGCCTGGTTCAAGGGTGCTTTAACACAGCATGTTATCACTTGAGGCCACTGCTGGCTAAACATCACGTTGCAGGCTTTAGTAAGACATACGTTTCTGCATGTGGAAATCTTTGCCAGCAGAGAGGAACCGTGACAAGCATTTTAAAGCAAATTTGTGGCAATTGTGTACGAATGCGATCTGGAACCAAATGAAACAAGAAGAGTGAGCTGCCTTATTAGAAGAATGAAAAGACATTAATTAATTTCACCACTTGGAAGGATTCCCTACTAAAAAAAAACCAAACACATTTCTGATAAAGGAGGGGGAATTTGTGAGGGTCTATGCGCTGAGTCAGTTTGGAAATTCAAGGAGCTAAGAATCAGTGCTGAGGGCTCAAGGAACTGTGCGTCAGTGATAAGGAGCTAAGAATGTGCACTGGAGATTCAGGGAGCTGTGAGAGGATGTTGAGAGTCAGTGATAAGGAGTTGTGAGTCATTATTGGGGGCTCAGGGAGATGCGAGCCATGGTTGGGAAATCTGGGGGAGCTGAGACTCAATAGTGGTAATTTAGGGGAGTCAGTGAAGAGGAGCTGACAGCCTTGTGCCCCCTCTCCAATTAACTTCCAAGCCTCCAGAATCCCCCCTCAACGAGATTTTCATAATTGAAATTCAAACACTCCTTGCAGAACAGTCCTGTAAAAGGGCATAATTGGATATTATGGGGTCATTTTAGAAGACTTATTCGTGCTTTGGATGTCCAAAAATGGGCACAGAGACGCCCAAAAGCACACGTCACCAGAGACATTTTAGAAGCTGGCTTTTAGAGAGTCCCCAGCATGAGGACATCCAAGTCTAAATGGGAGTTTGCTGGGGGTGTTCCCAGGAACTTGGACATCTCTACCTGATCTCAGAAATGTCCTTGACGTCTGGCATCGCATCTAACTTTAGATTTGCTTCAGACGAAGAGGCATCTGAAAAGTGCTCATTTTTGCTGAAAAACATCCAGAGGGTATAGAGAAGACGGAATTCCATCATTCCCAGTACTCAGCACAATTTCAATGATAGCAGAAGTGAGATATGAACCCTGTTCCTAGACCACTACTCTAACCATTAGGCTATCCTAGACATCCAGATTCTGCATTTTTTCCAGATATTGTAGCACAGACGTCCCAGACTGCACTACTACTACTACTGAACATTTGTATAGCACTACAAGACGTACACGCTGCTGCACAGACACATATAAAAGACGGTCCCTGCTCTTCAGAGCTTACAATCTAGTCAAGATAGACAACACAGTAGCTGTAGACATGGGATTCATCTAGGGGGAATAGTAAGGAAACACAAAGGAGATCAGTGAATCAAGATCCGAAAGCGGCACCTGGATGTCCTTCTAAAATTCCCTTCCACACTTTTAAATATTAGCTTTCTTTGTATATGTATATACATAGGGAAGGGCAAATTCCAAAAATCATTTACCTAGGTTGCCATCTGCCATCCCTTTAAGTTTGTGTGGCTCTCAAAGGTGACATTTTACTTACCAGTTAATGCTCTTCCTTGAGTACTGCTAGACCAGTCCAGACAAGTGGGTTGTGTAACCCTACCAGCAGATTAGTGGAGACAAAGAACCAATGAAAAACTCAGGTTTCAATGACATCACTCCATGCCTCTATTCGCTTCAGCCACCAGAGGTCCCTTCAGTATTCATCTCAAAGCATATGGGAGAAACATGACAAGCCTCACACAACCTCAATCAGGGGCAACAAGGAGTAATCAACAGCTGAAAACTATGTACAGGAAAGCATAAATAGAAGGCTGATAGGAGATGAACCTGCAGAGCCAAGTATAAACATCATAGCAGACCCAAAGGCACCGCAGCAGAAGAACAGATCAAATACAGTTTCAGGGGCAGGCCCTGGACTGGTCAAGCAGAACTTAAGGAAAGAACATTAACTGGAAAGTAAAATGTCACCTTCCATATCGTCCTATTAGACCAGTCCAGACAAGTGGGATGTACCAAAATTACAACTCCACTGGGCAGGAAGAAGACTCAGCAGATCGCAAAACACTTGAGATAAAGGCTGTGTCCGCCCATGTGTGGACATTCGAACAGTAATGCTTGCAAAAGTGGAAAGTGATGCCCATGTTGCTGTCCCACAAATATCTCCAGATAGTCGTCTACTCACAGAGGGTAGCTTCTAATGAAGAAAAAGTATATTTTTCCCTCCAACAATTTTCTAGGCTATGCAACTCTGTTATTGCACCTTCTCATTCACATATACTGTCGTTTTCAGACTATATCGCAGATCTCAGGAATATACAGGTCTCAGACTTCTCATGGCATTGGCTATATCAGACATCGTCCTTAGCCGCAGCGCCCTTTGCATCAATGACCATTGTAAATATATTCCTTCTTATCATGCAATTAATCTTTATACGCAGATCTCAATGTAAACTTTTGTGCTTATCTGATCATATTTGTAACGCCCCGACGCCACCATCCGATTCCGTTCGTGCGTTTCACAGATGTAGGTTCTTCAGGGGGAATGGTTAACCCAAGCACTCAATATGGTATCACTTCTCCAATTTTCGGCGTATATGATTCTTCAAAAAGTACAGCTCTATCAATGAAATGGTCACAATATACTCCATTAGCTTGCCTCAAATCATACTCTTATTCAAAAAGATTATCCAGCCAATTTCTATGTATTGATGTTATCCTACCTCTACGTTTCTCGCTGTTAAAGCTTTTCTCCGAGCCAGCCGGTCACAGAAAAACGCCGCACATGCGGATTTGTGAGCAGCAGTGGATCTACAATCTACACATGATACATCCTGATGGTCTGAACAACACTATCGAATGGGGAGCATGTATTTAATCTCATCTAAACTGACATTGGGGATTAAGTATATACAGAGACGTGGAAGATAATATAAGGGTGAATAAGATCATATAAACCATATTGATTATATCAATATGGAAGAGGTTGTACCATTATTAACATAAGAATGAAGTCTGGAGAAACACAGGTGCGATAATAGTAGAGTATAACGTAGTCATTACAGTACGTATTAACGTGAAGTTTAAAAAGCCGGTAGGGACTAGGATCCGCATGCGCGATGTTTTTCTGTGACCGGCTGGCTCGGAGAAAAGCTTTAACAGCGAGAAACGTAGAGGTAGGATAACATCAATACATAGAAATTGGCTGGATAATCTTTTTGAATAAGAGTATGATTTGAGGCAAGCTAATGGAGTATATTGTGACCATTTCATTGATAGAGCTGTACTTTTTGAAGAATCGTATATGTCGAAAATTGGAGAAGTGATACCATATTGAGTGCTTGGGTTAACCATTCCCCCTGAAAAACCTACATCTGTGAAACGCACGAACAGAACCGGATGGTGGCGTCGGGGCGTTCCAAATATGATCAGATAAGCACAAACGTTTACATTGAGATCTGCGTATAAAGATTAATTGCATGATAAGAAGGAATATATTTACAATGGTCATTGATGCAAAGGGTGCTGCGGCTAAGGACGATGTCTGATATAGCCAATGCCATGAGAAGTCGGAGTCCCACAAATATCTGCAGGGGCTACCAAGCTCCACTCCACCCATGGGGATGCTTGTGCTCAGGTAGAAAGGGTGCGCAAACCCTTCGGAAACGCGCGGTTCCAAAACATATACACCAAGGCAATGGCCTTCTTAATCCAACAATCCAAGTCAACTTGGCCGCTGAGTCACCCTTGTGCAGGCCAGAAAACAGTACAAAAAAGATGGTCAGACTTAACAAAAGAAATTCGTAACCTCTAAGTACCAGAGAAACACCCTCTGGACAGCCACAAGGCAATGATCCTTATCCTTTCCCTGACACTGCTCCTTAGAGAAGGAGGGCAGGCAAACCACCTGGTTCATATGAAAGGGAGAAAGCACCTTAGACAAGAAGGAAGGCACTGGCCGAATGGAAACGGCCTCCTTTTAAAGGGACATATATGTATCCCGGCAAGACAGAGCCTGCAGCTCGGAAATCTGCCTTGCAGAACAAATCACGACAAAGACCATCTTAAGCGCTAATCATTCAAAGTAGCACACTTAAATGTCTCAAAGAGCGCCATCATCTGGGTCCTGAGCACCAGACTCAGATCCCAGGAAGGGATCTCAGACCAGAAGAGAGGGCAGAGATGCCAAACTACCCCTAAGGAAAGCACAAGACATCCAGGTGCAAGGCTAGAGACTTACCAGCCAACAGACCTCAAAACAGGCCAAAGCTGCCACATGAATGTTCAGGGAGCTAATGACAAGGCCATTCTCCAGACCATCTGGTAGAAAGGCCAACAGAAATGGTACCTTGACCACCTCAGGAGCCAATTGCCAAGGACCACACCATCGCTCACAGAGGCACCAGATCCGCACATACTGTATGCTAGCTTGGAAGACCTCCTCTGAGTTCCGAGCAAAATGGAGACTACTGCCAGAGAGTAACCCTTACACACTAGCTATCTCCTTTCAAGAGCTAAGTCATAAGCGAGAAGGGAACCGGGTCTTCCAGGATGATCAGTCTCTTCTGCAGTAGGCCCTAAGATGGAAGCAACCAAAGAGTAGGTGCCTGCAGAACCCACATAAGGACTCTGAACCACACTCTCCTCAGCCAATCTGTTGTTACCAGTTCTATATGCCAAATCAAATGCCCCACCAGGGGCCATGGAGGAAACACGTACAGCAGGTGCTGACTTAGCCAAGGCTGGGTCAGGGTGTCGACGGCCTCAGAACCCATCTCCATGTGGCGACTGAAGAAGTGGAAAACTTTGGCATTGGAGCGGGTCACCATCAGATCGTTTGGGGCAACCCCAGCAGCACAGAATCAACTGAAATGCCTCCTGACTTAACTCCTACTCTCTAGGATCCACAGTGTGATGACTGAGGAAGTCCGTTTCCATATTGTCCACTCTGGCAATATGCTGAGCCGACAAGGCTAGGAGGTTCTTCTCTGCCCAGGCAAACAGTACAGTCATCTCCAGAGCTACCCAGCGCTCCACATGCCACCTTGCCAATTGACATGAAGCTGCTACCGTGGCACTGTCTGAAAACACTAAAACTGCCTGGCCCTCAATCAGGGACTGGAAATGCAGAAGAGCCAACCTGATGGCCCTCGCCTTGTGGTGGTTGATGGACCATGCTGCTTCCCTGAGGTTCCAATGGCCCTGGGCCGTATGGTCTTGGCAACGGGCTGCCCAGACCGAGAGACTGGCATCCGTTGTCAGCAGGATCCAGGAGAAATTGTCCAGCAGCACACCCTTCCTCAGACGACAGGGCTGTTGTCACCATCGTAGGCTGGTCTTCACCATCATTGGGAACAGGAACCTGTGCTTGAACTCCTGAGAACTCGGGGATCACAGAGTTATCAAGGATCACTGGAGAGGCCGCATGTAAGCACGTGTCCATGGCACCATCTCTACGGTCGCTGCCATCAGTCCGAGGAGCTGAATTTAATCCCAGACTCTGGGAGCCTACTGCCTAGTGCAAACTCCTCTAGCAGGAAAACTCTGCCCACTCAAGTGTCGAAATGTGCTCCCAGGAACTCCAGGGACTGGGAAGGCAACAGCTGGCTCTTTCCCCAATTGATCACCCAGACGAGAATTTCCAAAAAGGACACCACTCGGGACGCCACCCAAAATGCCTCTGAAAGGGAATGGGCCTGGATGAGCTAGCTGTCCAGATATGGATGGACACAGATCCCTTGGCACCACAGCATCGCAGCTGCCACCACCATGACCTTGGAGAATGTCCTTGGGGCAGTGGATGGCCCGACAGGGAGGGTGGAGAACCTATAGTGAGAGCCAACCATGGCAAAATGCAGATACTTTTGCTAATCCGCCTGGATCGGGATATGAAAATAAAGTTTAGCCAGATCCAGAGAAGCCAAGAACTCCCCCAGCATACTACTTGAATCACAGAGCGTAAAGTTTCCATTCGGAAACGCAAGACATGCAAATGCTCTTTGACCCCCTTGAGATCCAGAATGGGCCAGAAGGAACCGTCCTTTTAGGCACCATGAAATAGATGGAGTACCTGCCCTTGCCCCACTCATCTGGGGAGGGGAGGGGGGGATGGGCACCACTGCCTTTAGGTGCAGCAACCTGTCCAAGGTGTCCCGCACAGCAGCACCTTTGATTGCCGATCCACAAGGGGAGATGACAAAGGCATATGGAATCTGTTCTTTGCATTCCAGGACATAGCCGAACTCAATGGTGTCTAGCACCCAGTGATCTTTGGTAACCTGTGCCCATTCCTGAAAGAAAAGGCGAAGTCTGTCTCCAACTGGAGGAGCTAAGGAATGGGCCTCCAAACCTTTACTGCGGAGCCCGGGAAGGTCCATCTCTGGAGAGAACTGAGTCCCTGGGCCCACATGCTCCACGAAAGGACTGAGAATGAGTCAGACGCCCGGGAGCAGAGGGGAAGAAAGGTTTTCCAAGTTAGTAACAATGAGAATCCCAAGACCCCGGGGATCTGGCAGCACGCCCTCGATGGACGGGCAGAGGCTGACGAGAAAGTGGAATTAGCCCGCTTCACAGGCCCCTTGGACCTGTCTTCCTGAAGATGGTAAGATTTCCTCTGCCTTATGTCATTCAAACAATTTATGTTGTATATCTTTGAGGTATATTGGATGTTTGGGTGAATGTATGGGTGCATATATGGATACATGTAATTATATTATTATCTTATTATTGCATATGAGTGCATTTGAAAATATTTAAAAATAATGTGGAAACATATTTAGAATAAGATGTTATGAACAAGAATTGTGATCATTTCTGTATAATTTTAGATACTGATGACTGTTAAAGTAAAGTTTTATTTAAATAGTCACACTTTTGGATAAATTAACAGTGGGCTTCAATGATTATAAAGTTTATTTGTAAGGCTAGGGCTACATTGTGTTTCAACTTAAGATTTTCTTGCCCAGTTCCTTCACCAGCTTCTCCAAATCGGCTCCAAAGAGAAGTTTCACCTTAAAAGCCACTTGAGCCAACCAGGCCTTGAAGAATGTGTCCGCTGCCCAGTGCCAGAGCCAAATCCAACACCATGATACCATCGCCAGGGCACCATCCCTGGCTGCCAAACCTAACAGGTCATACATGGCATCAGAAAGGAAGGCCATAGCTGACTCCAAAAAAGGGGTAGTATCATCCAGCAGAAGAGACTGAATCCACTGGTATAGGGCTCGAGATGTCAGGCTGGTACATACTGCCAGTTGCAGAATAGCAGCCACCATGGCGAACTTGCTCCTTAACAATGAATCAATCTTAAGGTCCAGAAAATCCTTTAAGGCTGATCCACCGTCCACGGGAATGATGGTCCATCTGGTAACATCTGTGACCTGTGCATCCACCTTGGGAATGCCAAGCCACTCAACACACTCCTCTTCTGGGAGAGCGTAGATCTTCTTACATGCCCTAACCCTTTAGGCAGGGAGTCTGGAGAGTCCCACTCCGATCAGATCATATCCTTGATCACATTGAGGAACAGGAAGACAATAGTGGATTTCCACACCCCTTGAAGGACTGGGTGGACCTTTAGCTCCTGCTCCGTGTCGGAAGTATCCATCAAATTCAAGACAGATGAAACCCTGGCAATCAACGCTGCCAGCTCCTCCTTCTAGAATAAGCAGATCACCCAGACCTCTTCACAATCTTCTAAAAGCGAGAATACTTCTTCCTCCACATCAAAGCCCAGTACTGAGTAATCTAAATCTGAGCCATAGTTCTCAGACAGCTCTCAGCTGTTCCCCATCTCCAGGGGGTGTCCCTCACCGAGGGTGCTCAGCCAAAGGCAATCAAAGAAGGCTTTCACTCTCAGCCTGCCCTACATGAGACTGCACCTGGGGGCTCCCAGAGGCCGCAGGATCCGAATTTCCAGGCCAGAAAGACCAGACCTGCTGCAAAAAAGAAAAAAGATTTCTGGGACGAATAATTTGGAGTCTGGAAGCTCTCCTCTCAGAAATGACTCCCCAGCACCAGGGGGCGCAGCCACTACAGACCCCCTAGAGTAGGCATGTCCAACTTCGAACAGGTCATGATCTATTTTTTCCGGCCAAAAGTGCCGGTGATCTACCACCATGAAAATTAAGTTTCAAATTAGTTTCAAATTAAATTCTAACACAATAAAGTTGGAGGATTCCCCCCCCCCCCCCCATTTTTAATGAACCTTCTGTCATTTACTTGGATGTGATCAGCTGTTAAGCAAATTAAGCAAAAACAAAACAGAGAGACGAAGATCCAGTAAGAACCGCGAGGGGAAATGGAAAGTACATTTTTTCTTAAAGTTTTATTGTGTAATACCTTTCTTTAACTGTCTTAATAACTTTCTTTAACTTTTATTGAGTAATTTGTGTTAAATTTAGGTTGAGTATTGATCCAGGCTGATCTTGCACAATCTTTAATATTTTGCTCTTGCTCATTAGTGCCTGCATTTCATCCACCAGCTTTTTGAAGTTGGGTGAATATTGCGTGAGGGCCAGTCTCAGGGAATCCTGGAGATGTTCATCTGTCATGTTGAAACGTTGTATACTCTTTGTCATTTTTAGATGGGAAAACGCAGATTCACACAAATAAGTTGAACCAAAACAGGAGTGTACAGCTTCACTGCATCTTCTCAAGTTGGGAAATTTGTCTCTAGGCACTAGCTTCCAAAACGATTCTTACTCAGCATGGGTCTTGAGAAAAATGTCATTTTTAAGGGTTAATATTTCGTTTTCAAGAGATGGCTTGTTCAATGAGTAATTTTTACTGATAGCAGCTGAAGTTTTTTTAATGTCCACATCTACTTTGAATGGGTATGACAAATACTTCACAACTGTTCCAATTTTTTGGAAGTCACAGAATCTATTTTCGAATTCCTGGATAACAGAACAGATTTCTGTCACATACTTCTCGTTCTGAAAAACAAAATTTGGATATTGTCCCAGATGGTCCTGCGTATTAGGAAAATGATCAAAAGTGTTGTTTGCAAGGTCAGTCATCGTTAGCTCAAATTTGCTCTTGTAGGATGAAACTGTACTCATCATCTCGCCAATGCATTTGTTTTTACCTTGTAGTTCAAGGTTCATATCACTTAGTTTGCCTGTAAGGTCAGCGAGAAATGCCAGATCACAGAACCATTCCTCTTCTTCCAACTCTGCTTGGTCATCTCCCCTCTCCTTCAAAAAACATCTTATTTCATTCAGCAAATCACGAAATCTTTGCAGAAATTTGTGCCTACTCAGCCACCTTACATCTGTGTGCAAAATGATTTCCGCTGCCCTTCATCAAGAGTAAGACTGAAAAGCCGTCTTTGAAGTGATCTTCCACGAACTGAATTTACAATTTTGAAAGTGATGTCCATGAGTATTGAGTCTCTTGCCTGCCAAAACTTGCTGGTGAATGATGCAGTGGTAAGAAAGGAAATCTGGGAAGTTGTCATGCTGTCTACAGAGGGCTATGAAACCGTTAACTTCACCTGTCATTGCTCTTGCTCCATCAGTAGTGATGGAAACAAGTCTATGCAATAGAAGATTACACTTTGTCACAAAAGAATGGAAAGAACTAAATATTTCATGACCGGTAGTTCTCCCCTTTAAAGAAATCATTCCAAGTAGTTCTTCTTTAACACTGAAGTCTTCAAAAACCATCCGGATAAAGACTAGTAACTGGGCTATGTCTCTTATGTCTGTAGATTCATCCAGTTGGAGTGAGAAAGCAACACACTTTGAAACATCCTCCGACAATTGTGTCTCCAAACATCTTTTCTATTCACCGCACGACGGTGTTTCTTGACAATTGTACATCTTGAATATAAGTTATGATCTCTTTCTTATTTTTAAATCCTTCAAAAAGATTGTCAGCTGCTTCAAGAAAACAATCTTTTACAAATTCCCCTTCAGTGAAAGGTTTGCATTTCTTTGCGATCAGGTTGCTGACCTTGAAGGATGCTATGGTTGCATTGACCGAATGTGACCTTGGCTTCACCATCAGCTGTTGCCGAGTAGACAATTTTGATTTAAGTTCTTTGAGCTTCAGTTTACGAATTTCACTTTTGGGTGGAAAATCAGCATCAAACGTATTGCTATGGAGAGCCTTATAATGACGTTACAGATTACCCTTTTTGGGCAAGGATACTGGGGCGTTACAAATTAGACAACAACACTTGTCTTTCACCATGATGAAGAAGTAGTCCATTTCCCATTCATCATGAAAGTGGTAGGTTTTGCTGATCTTTGGAACACTCATCTTCTTTATACTGGGGTGGCTGGATGTAAGAAGGCCAAATCTGCTAAGTTAGTATAAAAACTGGCTGAATCTGGTCCAAAACTATCACTGTCCCAAAGTATTAAAGATCAACAGGAACTGAAGACCTCTGGATGATGTGCAATACAAAGACTGGAAATGCCAAAACCACACATGCAGTTCTAAAAGTAAAAATAAGAATTCATCACACTGGCACCAATAATCAAATACCACCAAACAATCATCAAAAAAACCTTAAACACCTGTCCAGAAAACCAGATAAAATCAAATACCGCCAAACAAGTTTAAGTACCACCACACACGATTTAATAAATTCTGCACACTGTAGAATCAACGCAAAGGCTAGGCAAAATAAAATTGCAGAGGCAAGCAAAAGTCACAGTGGTTTGAACCAATTTGAAGAGAAGGCATAGGCAAATTAGAACAAAATTGGAAAAGCCCGCAAAAATCACCAAATTCTTGACACTTTGTTGTGTCTGCCCGAAAACGTTTAATGAAAGTGAACTATAAAGCGACCAAAGACCAGCACACGACACATCTAATATGGTAAGTGTATTCAGGTAAAGCCTTGGCGAATGGATATCGTCCGGTATATAACACACTTCTAAGGGGTGTTGGGGCGGGGGAAGGAATGGGTGATTCTGAGAGGCAGGAGACCAGGTATGATGCCGGGCCTGTGGCATCTTGTCGTGGTGCGCGGGCGGCAGTCCCCTGGGGTACCCACAAACTATTGGCACGAAAACAAAAAGCGCCCCCAATACACCCGCAGGCAGGGAAAAAAGACAGGCAAAGGATCAGCAGTGGCAACAAGCCCTCGGCAAACAACCTGCCGGCACGAGCTCTCTCCTAGCGACGGGGCGAGCTGCTGGAGAGATGGAGCCAAGTAGGGCTGGCGATCTACCTCTGACCCCTCCGCGATCTACAGGTAGATCACGATCTACCTGTTGGACATGTCTGCCCTAGAGTACAAGGAATGGCTCAGAGCATGATCGCCGGAGCCTCCAGCTAGCTGGATATACTTACTCATAGTGCCATCTATCAATCTACTCCTTGAGGCATGCAAGGCCAAACTAACTGCATCGTCCAGCTGAGAGAGGGGGAGCAGGCTCTGAAGGGACAACTCATAAGCTGCCATGCAAGAAGAGCAGAGTCCAGAATCCGGAGTTGATGCACCTCAGTTGCCACAGGTCAAACAATGTTTTCTGGAAGAAGACATAGAGGGTTAAGGCAAGTATCACAACAGTGCACGCTAAGGCCACAGTGGACCAAAAGTCGTATTAGCTGTGCTTTTATAGCAACGTGCATTACAGGCTCTAGGAAAGGAATGCATGTTGGAGCTGCTTGGGTGCAACCCGTGCTAGGACCATGCAACTGCAGAAAATGGAGGGAAACCCCCATACCGTGCCAACAATCATCAGTGGTCCACCCAAATAGTGTCCCAAGAAGACAGAATCGGGAGCCCTCAACAAGGACAATGACGCAGTCAAGCCTTGGAACTCACCCCCTGAGAGCCCCAGGCAGAGATTCCATGCCAGGCTCAGCTCTACTCCCCTGAAAATTCTTTACTGGCTTTGCAGCACTGCGTCTAAGGTGGGTAGCAGGCAGATCCCTCTGAGAGCCATCTACAACCTTCAGGAGAGAGCAAGGGAGACAGAGGAGGAGGGAGGGGGCACTGAGATTGTGTGAAGCTGATGCCCTCTTCAAGATCCTTCCAAATCCTTCCCATTTCTGACTGCTCAACAGGCTGTTATCATGTTAAGAGGATGGAACTGAGCCAATTTTCCTTCCTCCTATGGCTACCACAAAGACCGCAGTCTAGTGGAGCCTCCCACATCACGCTGAATGAGAGAGTCACCCTCAAGGTGGTCATTTAATTAATCTTTTCCTCTCACTCTTCAGATTTTATTCAGAAAGGAGAAACTCCATCCACCATTTGCTGGAGAAATACTGAAGGAACTTCTGGTGGCTAAGGCAAATAGAGGCATGGGAGTGATGTCATTGCAACCTGGGCTTTTCATTGGTTCTTTGTCTCCACCAATCTGTTGGTTGGGGAACACAACCCACTTGTATGGACTGGTCTAGCAGGATGATATGGAAAACTATTTGCTTTGCTCTGGCTGAAGCAGCTCTCTGCACTTCCCAGAAGCCGCTACCCTAGATGACCGCCTAATGGTTAAGCTGGCCCTGTTAGTTGTGGGTCAGCACAGAGTATAGGATGCTGTAAGTTAGTGATGGGCTTTTGGGGAGCTGGGAGTCAGTGAGTGGAGCCTAAGGTGCTGTGAGTCAGTCACAGAGGTTCAGGGAGCTGTGAATTGGTACTGGGGCTCAGAGTCCAGCAACAGGATTTTGGAAAGCTAAGAGTCAGTACTGGAGAGCTGCTTAACCAGAACAGAAGTGAGGGAACTGTTTAGTGATGTGGAGCAATGAATCAGCACTAAAGACTCGGGGAGCTGAGAGTCAGTGATGGAAAGCTCAGTGTCAAGAACTTGGCAGACCCTCTGGTGCTCCATAATCACTTCAGAAAGATCCTTTATTTTAAATTTTATAATGCAGATGAATTTTTAAAAAATCAGGGGAGGAAAGGTAAACTATATAACACTTGCATTTTTAGATTGTACAAAACAACAGTTTAAACACTAGGCATATCACTGTTTCCACAAAGCATGAATTCAGGACAGTGGATTATGGACGAGATGGTTCACAGCAACTGCAGAAAAAAAATCAGGTAAAACAGACATGTAGCTTCTGTAGAAAAGAGCTGGAAACAGTTACTCATCTCATAGCTGGCTGCAAAGTTCTGATGCTAGAAAATTTCTATACAGAAAGGCACAATAAGGTAGCACGTCTCATCCACTGGAAATTCTGTAAACACTATATCGCTGTATCAGAAACACACTGGAATCACAACCCTAAGAGAATTATGGAAAATGAAGAGATTATGATCACCTGGGACATTCCCATTCTGACCACTAAAAAACTGGATACAAGGAAAATGGACATAGTAGTAAATGAGAAAAACACCAGAATGGCATTGATGATAGAGATGCCTATGCCAAGCAATTATTCTGTGAATGATACGGAGAGAGAGAAGATCCCCAAGATTCAGAAATTGCGGTCAGAGACCAAAAACTGTCGCAACAAAATACAGAAGTATTTCCCATTGTTTGGGAGCCACAGGCCCGATTAACAGTACTTTCCAAACATACCTTGATAGGTTCCTATATATTCCTATGAACTCCAGAAGGAAGCTCTCTTTGGCACGATTCAAATACTACAGCAAGACACAGACTGAGATCGTACTCCATATACCCTGACTTAGGAGCGAGGTTCCCAGTTGTCATGATACTGGCAAAACTAATCATTCAAAAGAATAGGAAATAGTGAGATCAAAAATTGCACAAATCAACAAAATCACTGTCTGATGAATCTCAAAATGGCAATTTTCTTTGGGGCTTGAGTGTATGTTATGTTTATGTTTGCTTTTGATATAAGGCATAACTGCATGCAGGGCCGGATTTACCTTGAGTGAGGCCCTATGCCAACAAAAATTGTGGGCCCCCAGCAGGGGCGGCCCAAGGGGGGGGTGGGCCTCATTTGCATAAGGGGCCTCATTTGCATAAATATTTGCATAATGTTACCATATACTAACTTTTAGTAAACGTGCCTCTTAATGAGTGTATGGATAAAGAAAGACTAAAAGATTTCTACATTACTATAATCCAGTGCCAACTGCCAGACACATTAGGAACTACTACAAACACTGCCCATTTAGAACCCATAGCAAACCCGCCGTATCCTAACAGCACTACCAGGACTCACAAAGCACCATACTCTACCAATCAAAAGGCAACACTGCAAATATTAAACCAATACATTTCAGAGAACAACAATACATGACCTACTGGGGAAAGAGAACAAGTGGCAATGTCAAATAGGAATTATATAAACAGAACACCTCAGCTCAGTTACACATGCAGAACATAGACCATCACCAAACAAGTAATCACATTTTAGAAACAGGAAGACAATAATTAAACTGGGAATCCCAAAAGCCAAACTTGGAATGTACAACACTGTAGAAATAAAACTATACATTAATTTGCTCTTGTACTAAACAAAGCGCAGACGTTAATGATGCACATTTACCAGAGCTGACATATTCCAATTAATAAATTCAAAATAAAGAGATATTTTTCTACCTTTTGTGCATTTTTTTCAGCTGCAATTGCTCCAGCCACTTTCTTCTGGTTTCTTCATGTCTTCTGCTAACTCTCCATCGTCTGCTGTCCATTTGTCCTTTCTTCTCTCTTCTAGTTTTTTTCCATTCTCTCTCTACATCTGCTTTAACATACTAATCTTTCTCCTTTTGCTCTTTCCTCATTCCTATTTCATCCAGTCAAATTTTACCCCTCCATCCTCAATCCCCACTTACTCTCCCAATACCCGGCCAATTGTAGATTTTTTTATCCCTCCCACACAAAATATTTTTCCCTTCTCCATTTTACTCTTCCAGCCCCATCCCATTCTAATCCTCCCCCAACATCAGCTCCCTTCTAGTTCCAGCCTCACCCAGCATCCATTCCCTTCTAGTCCCTGCATCAGCCCATTTCCAGTCCTAGCCACCCATCAGCCCATTTCCAGTCCTAGCAACCCCCCAACCCAATACCAGTCCTAACCCCCCATCACCCCATTTTCAGTTTAAGCCCCCCCTATAACCCATTACCAGTCCTAACCCATCAGCCCACTTCCAGTCCTAACCCCATCAACCCATTTCCAGTCAGCCCCCCATAGCCCATTGCCAGTCCTAACCCCCCCCCATCAGCCCATCAGCCCACAGCCCATTACCAGTCCTAACCCCATCAGCCCACCTCCAGTCTTAACCCCCCCCAGCCCATTTCCAGTCCTAACCCCCCCCCATAGCCCATTACCAGACAGCCCCCATCAGCCCACAGCCCATTACCAGTCTTAACCCCCCCCAAAGCCCATTACCAGTTCTAAACCCCCCCAACAGCCCATTATCAGTCCTAACCCCATCAGCCCACCTCCAGTCTTACCCCCCAGCCCATTTCCAGTCCTAGCCCCCCCTTAGCCCATTACCAGACAGCCCCCAGCAGCCCACTGCCATTTACCATTATAAACCCCCCAAAACCAATTACCAGTTCTAAACCCCCCCCCAACAGCCCATTACCAGTCCTAACCCCATCAGCCCACCTCCAGTCTTAACCCCCCCCAGCCCATTCCAGTCCTAGCCCCCCCCCATAGCCCATTACCAGACAGCCCCATTCAGGCCACAGCCCATGTGCAGTCTAAACCCCCCAAAACCCATTACCAGTTCTAAACCCCCCCCCCAACAGCCCATTATCAGTCCTAACCCCATCAGCCCACCTCCAGTCTTAACCCCCCCCAGCCCATTTCCAGTCCTAGCCCCCCCCCCATAGCCCATTACCAGACAGCCCCCATCAGCCCACAGCCCATTACCAGTCTTAACCCCCCCAAAGCCCATTACCAGTTCTAACCCCCCCCCAACAGCCCACAGCCCATTACCAGTCCTCCTCATCAGCCCACCTCCAGCCTTAATCCCCCCAACCCATTTCCAGTCCCAGTCCCAGCCCATTTCCAGTCCCAACCCATTTCCAGCCCCAGTCCCAGCCCCCCCAATTACCAGTCCTACCCCCTCCCCCTCCCCCTCCCCCGGCCTAAAGTAAAATTTATTTAAAAAAAAAAAACCTGCTGGCTGCCGCCGCGGGGCCCCCTCTGCTGCCGCGGCAGCATGGACTGACCCGCGGGGGCCCCCTCTGTAAGCTCGGTCCCTCCCTCCGTGCCTCCGTGTCTCCCTCCGTGCAGGCTGTTAGAGACGCGAAGGCAGACTGTCTCCTTCGCGTCTCTGTTAAGCCCGCAGGGGCTGATGGGAAATTTCCCATCAGCCCTGCGGGCTTAACAGAGACGGGAAGGCAGAAGGAGACAGTCTGCCTTCGCGTCTCTAACAGCCTGCACGGAGGGAGACACGGAGGCACGGAGGGAGGGACCGAGCTTACAGAGGGGGCCCCCGCGGGTCAGTCCATGCTGCCGCGGCAGCAGAGGGGGCCCCGCGGCGGCAGCCAGCAGGTTTTTTTTTATTTTATTAAAAAAAAAAGCCTAACTACTTCAATTTTTGTGGGCCCTTTGCAGCTGTGGGCCCTACGCCATGGCGTACATGGCGTATAGCTAAATCCGGCCCTGACTGCATGCAATCTATGTGGTTTACATTTCTTAAAAAATACAAAGCAAATTGGAAAGGAATACCATTTGTTTTCATAGGACAGAAAAGACAAAAAGGAATTAATAACCAAGAGAAAATGATCTGGTGAACTGACTACATCCATGATTGATAATAGGGTTTTTTTCACCCATGAGGAAGCAGTCCTGTCATTCTCTCGATATATCTCCTAATAGGAGTAATCAGTGGCTGAAATCATAAGAAGGATGCAATCTGAGATCTTTTTTCCCTTATACTGGTGTACTTAGCAATTTCAATGTTTGTTGATATATTGGCAAAATTAACCCAAATGAAGTCATTGCCCCACCAATCGCCTCTTTAGTAAAAGCAATCAGTCAAGTAATCACAGTGACTGCAAGTGCTGGGACTGCAAGTGCTGCCTGGAAGACACCACTTGCTTTGGACACTTTCTAACTACTAATCTCGATTATTCAGCCCATTTCACACATTGTCCCTCAGGCACATCAGTAACAGTTATTGTTTATCACTTCTAAGACAACAGACTTTACCCTTTAGCTACATTAACAGCCCATAGAAGGGGAACTAGAAATCATACAACACAGCAGAAGTAATATTAGCCTGGGAATTTCCACATTACTAAAATGATCTGCCGTTTTTGCTTTTTGTTAAATTCCACACTGGACCAGTCTTGCTGAGCTGACGTAGCATAATCACAATTCTTGTAACTTTTATAGCGCTAATGGATGTACAGTGGTGATAAATAAATATTGTACCTGAATACTTATTATTTAGAACTTTGGATAAACCTAGTCTTTGTCCCTTTCTTAAATTTCATTTATATGAAGTCTCTAAGGTCATTTGGGAGCAAGTTTCATGGAGTCGGAGCTAGACAAGGCTGTGTTTCAGGAATAGTCTAGTCTTAGTCTAGAAATTGGTTGAGTGGGAAGCGACAAAGGATACAGGTAAATGGAGCTCACTCTGAGGAGAAGGAAGTTACCAGTGGTGTGCCGCAGGGATCTATCCTTGGTCTGATTCTTTTTAACATCATCTTTGTTAGTGATATTGCAGAAGGGCTGTCGGTAAGGTTTTCTTCTTTGTGGATAATATCAAAGTCTGCAATAAAGTAGACAACCCGGAAGGAGTAGACAACATGAGGAGGGATCTAGTTAAGCTTGAAGAATGGTTGAGAATTTGGCAGCTGAAATTTAATGCTAAAAAATGCAAGGTCATTCATTTAGGCTGCAAAAATCCAAGGAAGCGGTAAAGTGTAGGGGTTGAAGTACTTCAGTCCATGAAAGAAGAGAGCATGATAGTGTCTGACGATCTTAAAGTAGCTAAACAGGTACAAAAGGCGATGGCAAAAGCCAAAAAGATGCTTGGGTGCACATGGAGAGAAATGGCCAGCAGAAAAAAGGAGGTGACAGTGCCGCTGTATAAGTCTCTGGTGCGACTTCATTTGGAGTATTGTGTGCAAATCTGGAGACCACATCTTCAAAAGGATATAAACAGGATGGAGTCTGTGCAGAGGGTGGCTCACTAAAATGGTCAGTGGTCTTTGGTATAAACCATACGGGGACAGACTTAAAGATCTTAATATGCATAAGTTAGAGGAAAGGCAGGATAGAGGAGATATGATAGACGTTTAAATAGCTCTGTGGCATAAATACACAAGAGGAGAGCCTCTTTTGATTGAAAGTAAGCTGTGCAATGAGGGAGAATAGGATGAGGGTGAAAGGGAGTGGGACTCAGGAGTAATATGTGGAAATATTTCTTTATGGAAAGTATGGTATGTAGAGGTGTGGAACAGTCTCCCGGTGGAGGCAGTAGAGATGAGGACAATATCTGAATTCAAAAAAGCATGGGACAAACACAGAAGATCTCTAAAGGAAAAAAAGGGACTATAGTATTTGATATGGAAGGACAGACTAGACAGGCCATGAGGTCTTTTTCTGCATTCATGTTTCTATGAAAATGGTGGGAAATAACAAATAATTAGCTTTGGAAGATCTAAGAATTTGCTGGGGGGTAATATGGGATGAGAATATTAGAAAGGTAGATGGGAAGTCTGAAAATCATGATGAGCTAGTATTCATATCTTAAAATGCTCATCATGTACTAGCATTACTCAGAGTGAGGGGCTAGATAAGCACATTTTTTGACATTATCTAACAGTCTGGCTGTCACAGTTTCAGTTGGTGTACTGACATGCCAGCAAGCAGAGAGTTACAATAGTTGAACTGATGTCCTTGCCCCAAGCAGCTGACAATCTAAGTGGGTACATGAGCAAATTGAAACTGCTACTACTGATCTTTTGTATAGTGTTACAAGGCATATACCGTGCTGTACAGACACATGTAAAAGATGGTCGCTGCTCATCAGGGCTTACAGCCTAGTCAAGACAGACAACACAACAGCTGGGGACAAACATATGTCTAGGGAGGAGATAAAATAATTTGCCCAAGGTCACAAAAAGTGTCGGTGGAGGAAGCAGGAATGAGACCCCGGCTGCCCTAGTTCTCAGCCCACTGCTAGATCCATTAAGCTACTTTCTAAGGCTATGGGTGCTGCGGCTTATGGGCTCAGCTCCTCACCAAGGGAGACAGGGAGGGGAGGAGGGAGGATCCTTTCAATGGGGACACATGGGTAATTTTCAAAAACATTACCACAGGTAAAGCACAGTTACTTACCTGTAACAGGTGATCTCTGGGAACAGCAGGAATAAGTCTTCACATATGGGTACGTCGGTACCGACGGAGCCTGCGCGGGAACGCTCCCCAGCTTCCCAAAAAGGAAAGCTTTTGGGAGCATCCCACAGCGCCTGCGCGCTGCCTTCCCGCCTTTCCTAACCAACTCTCCTCAGTTCGAGTTTAAAGCTGAGACAATAGAGAGAGAGAGGAAAGGAAAGATAGAAAAGAGATACAACTCCTAGGGGAGGTGGGTGTGTTGTGAAGACTTATTCCTGCTGTTCCCAGAGATCACCTGTTACAGGTAAGTAACTGTGCTATCTCCAGGAACAAGCAGGAATGAGTCTTCACATATGGGGACTCCCTAGCTGAGATGCCTGGGAGATCCCCAAGGATACGAGACCCTGAAAGGGGTCTGCGTCCTCCTATGGATCTCAGGCATCCATCCAGGGAAGGAGGGCAGGAGTTGTTTAAGAATGGAACAGGTGTCTGAGAACAGCCTGACCAAACAAGGCATCCTGGCGGGAATCCTTGTCCAAGCAGTAATGGGCTGTGAAGGTATGAACAGAGGCCCAGGTGGCTGCTCGACAGATCTGGTCGATGGACACAGAATTTAGATGAGCCATAGAGGTGGCCATGGCCCTCACATTATGAGCTGTGACATGGCTCTCCAGAGAAAGGTTCTTACTCTGGTAGGCGAAAGAAATACACTGAGCAATCCAATTGGACAGTGTTCTCTTAGAGACTGGAAGTCCCAAGTGAGAAGGATCAAAAGCAACAAAAAGCTGGGAAGACTTTCTATGTTGCTGTGTCCTATGTAAGTAAAAAGCAAGAGCTCTTTTACAATCCAGAGTATGAAGATTCCTCTCTGCACTGGATGCATGAGGAGCTGGAAAAAAGACAGGTAAATATACCTCTTGATTAAGATGAAAAGGTGAGACCACTTTAGGCATAAAGTGTGGATTCGTCCTAAGGACTACCTTGTCATGATGGAACCTTGTATAAGGTGGATTAGCCACTAAGGCCTGCAGCTCACTGATGCGGCGAGCAGAAGTGACTGCAATGAGGAAAATAACCTTCCAGGAAAGAAATTTCAAGGAGGTAGTGGCTAAGGGTTCAAAGGGTGGCTTCATAAGTGACAGAAGACCCTCAGGGCAAGGTGTATGGCCCGGAGCTCGAGGAGGTTGATCTGCTGGGTGCTCCAATCTGGTGACATGTTGCCCTGAGTGCAGAGATCTCCGCAGTGGGCTCCCCAGCCGAGCAGGGAGTCGTCTGTGGTGAGGACCCTCCAGTGATTTGGGGCCTGAAAAGACATGCCCACTTCAAGATGCTGGGGCGACTGCCACCAGTCCAGGGAGTCTGCCAACTGGCGGGTCACCAAGACTAGATCCTGGAGATGGCCCGTGGTCTGAGACCACTGGTCCCGGAGACACCACTGCACTCACTCCTCCCTCCGCGATCATGTTACTCCTCTTTTTCTTCGCCTATATTGGCTCCCCTTGCAATTTCACATCCGTTATAAAATACTCACACTGGTCCACCAAGTCTTATATAACCGCACTCCTTTATATCTGGCAGACCTACTTCAATTCCACACCCCCACTCGCTCGCTTCGCTCCATTCACATTAACCGGCTCCACCTTCCATCTCCATCACGTGCTCATCTACAATCCACACGTTCCTCTGCCTTTTTCTTTACCGGCCCTGCCTATTGGAACTCCCTCCCCCTTTCCCTCAGACTTGAGCAACACTATCCCACTTTCAAGAAAGACCTGAAGACACATCTCTTCTCCACCGCCTTTGACCTCCCCTCCCCCTTTGTGTGACTCCTCTCCCCTCCTTTCCCTTGTCTTTCTCTCTCCTCATTCATGTCTAGTTTGGTGTCTTGAGTGCTCTCCTGTCTCCATTGTAATTTCTTTTCCTGTTCAGGCCTATTGGCCCCTCTGTATATTTTTTTGGGTTTTTTGTAAACCGCCGTGCTCTAATTGGAACTGCGGTATATCAAGCCTAATAAACATAAACATAAACACTGTCTTCATGTGGAGGCCAGCATCCAGGGTGACATGGACCGTGGAGGTCATGTGCCCAAGGAGGTGCAGAAGAAGCCGGGCAGGCACCAAGGGATGGTGCTGTACGTCCCGAGCAAGGGACCGGAGTCGATCGGCTCGGTCCTTGGGCAGGAAAGTCCTCGACTGGATGGTGTCGAGCTTTGCTCTGATGAACTCCAGGCACTGTGTCAGGAGGAGGTGAGACTTGGGGTAGTTTATGACAAAGCCCAAGTATTGCAGAACCTAGATCATGCGAGTGGTGGCCTGCTGCACCTCCAAGGCTGTGCCTCCCCTTATGAGCCAGTTGTCCAGGTAGGGAAAAACGAAGATCCCCTGGAGCCAGAGGAAGGCAGCCACGACTGCCAGGCATTTTATGAAGATCCTTGGGGCAGAGGCTAGGCCGAAGGGGAGTACCCTGTATTGAAAGTGCTTGCCCCCTACTACAAACTGCAGGTACTGCCTGTGGTTGGGGTGGATGAGGATGTGAGTATAAGCATCCTTGAGGTCTAAGGAGCATAGTCAGTCTCCCTGCTGGAGGTATGGTAGCAATGTTCCAAGGGAGAGCATCTTGAACTTCTCCCTCACCAGGAATTTGTTGCGCAGGTCAAGGATGGGCCTTAGGCCCCCTGTCCTCTTTGGGACGAGAAAGTATCTGGAGTAGAAACCCTTGCCCCTGAGGTGGTGGGGCACCGGTTCCACCGCCTTGTCCTCTAGAAGACCTGCCAACTCCTTTAGGAAAAGGTCCCGGTGCAGAGGAGACCTGAGGGTCTCTCCCGGGAAATAAGAGGGAGATGTCTGAGCCAGATGGAGGAGATAACTCTCCCTGACTACCCTCAGTGCCCAGGAATTGGTGGTGATAGCCATCCATCTCTGGGCATAGAGTGCCAGATGTCCCCCTGTGGGCTCCTGACCTCCTTGGGGTAGAGAGGCTATACTCAAGGAGTCAAAAGCTCCCCCCTGGCTGGGCCGGGGCCGGGGCCGGTGCCTGGGGTTTTGGAGATTTCTGTTTATGTGGGCCATGCCCAAGTCCCTTGGCCTGCTGATCCTGTTGGGGAGCTGGGGAGGCCTGATAGGGTGGGTAGTTTCAGTAAGCAGATCCCTTCCTCGGGTAAAAGGGCTTTTTACACGAGCCCTTCCGTCAGGGAGGGACAGTGGACTTCTTAGAGAGCCTGGTACTCATCATGAACTTGGTCTCCAGCTCGGCAGCCTTATTGGTCATGGGTTTGCCAAAGAGGTTCTCCCCTTGGCATGGGACTACAAACCAGTCTGTCCTGAACCCACTGCTCAAGATCAGATGACTGAAGCCAAGCTTGGCGGCGTGCACCTATACCCGCTGTGCCTACCTGAGCCGCCAACTCAAACCCGTCATAAGCCACTGGAGACATAAATTTGGAGCACTCACGGACGGCCTTGGCCAGGCTCTTGAAGCACTGCAAGGATTCCTCGGAGAGACCAACCAAGAACCTGGTCAGGTCTCTCAGGTACATGCCCAACAGAGGAACATCAAGCCCTTGTAGCACTTTCTGCCAACAGTGTCCAAGCTCAAGGCCTTCCTGCTGGGGGGGCACCGAGGAGTGCGTCTTCTGGCTTTTCAGCTGATGCATGGCCGACTCCACCACCATGGAGTTATGCGGCAGTTGTGACTTCTGGAAACCCAGGCTCTGGCAGACCCGATACATCGAGTCGAGCCATCTGCTCACCACCAGTACCAAGACCGGTGACTCCCACATGCAGAGCATGAGCTGTTCTAGGATGGGAGGGATGGGTACTGTTAGCGATTTCCACGGCGGGGCCTCATACTGGAGGATCTCTAACTCATCCGCCCGAGGGTCCTCCTCTGACTCGGTTGGGAATGCCAGGGCCTTGGACATGTCCTTGACAAAGTCCAAGAAACCCATGTCCTCAGGCGGGGACCGCAGCAGAGGTTGTGACACGGGGGAATCGGAAGGGACGTCGCCGTGGCAACGGGTATCGGGGGACTCCTCATCCTCTGTCTCCCACTCAGAGTAGTCCATGGAGGATTTGCCCGAGGGCTGCTCCATGGACCTTGAGGGCCCCGATGCTCTACAGCCAGCACCTGGGACTCGGAGCGTGACCTCAGCCAAGGATCGGTTCGGCTTCCAGGGATATCTTGGACATCAACGGCCCGGTGGTTGGGGTGGATGAACTGGTTAAACCAGACAACAGCGCCTGCTGCTAGTCCATGAAGGCAGGCAAACTGCGCTCCAGGGCTGCCATTCTCTTGGTGGGCACCAAGGGACTCAGGCCTGGCACCGGCTCCCCCGAAGGGGAATCTTCGACGAGGGGATGGTGTCTGGGGACTGAGGCCGGTCCGCGGCCGGATCCTTCCAGGGGACCTTCGCAGGTCGCTCCTTCTCCGATGCCTATGGGACCGGGCCCGGGGAGCTCCTGACTGGTCGGAACCATCCAAGAATGCCGCCTTTGAGGGTTTCTTCTTCTTTCTGGGTTCCCTCCAGGGAGACCCCCTTTCTGAGGACCCACGACAAGGCTTGGGCTCGGAAAGCTCCGCCCGAGGTGCCGGGGCCTCAGACAAGGCCCTGGCTTTGGGAGGTACTGGGGACTCAGGGAAAAACTTGTCATGCTGCTGCTGGCAGCTCTTTAGGGTCTTGCTGGACATCCTCTTGCAGAGACCACAGGTCGCCTGGTCATGGTCTGGCCCGAGACAACGAAGACAGCAGTTTATGTGTGTCAAAGACATGATTTTAGAGCACCGATCACACTTCTTAAAACCACTGGTAGCCATGGGTGAAAAATGTACCCCTGCGAGGTCGAAGACCCTCCAGGCTGCCAGCGGGAGAAAAAAGGCGCAAAGGCACCAGAAAAAGAAAAGAACGAAAACTACAAAAAACTAAACCGAACCAGACACCGAGGCACAGAGGTCGGTAGGCGGGAAGAGTACCGGTGAAATATCAGAGGCAAGTTGGAAATTCGAGGAACAAAATAATCATTTCTTCCGGGACAAGCCAAACGATATCTGAAGGGCTCCGCGGGAAAAAGGAGATTGAAAAAGATGGCACCCTTTGGCAGGAAGGGGACCGTGCATGTGTGGTGGCATCTCCCAAAGGCTTTTTTTGAAAGCTGGGGGGATGTTTTGCAAGAGCTCCGTCGGTGCCATCAACCATATGTGAAGACTGACTTCCTGCTTGTTCCCGGAGAAACACCATAAAACAGAGATTTTCATTACCTCAAAAAACACCTAATTAGCTGGAAAATAAAATGCCTAAATTTACAATTTAGAAACCTCTGGGAATATTGATAAAACTGTGCGTCTGAGGTATGTAGAAATTCTGTGTGTACAGCCTATATATGTGTACATCTGCTTGGACTGCCCAGAGGAATTCCTGGTGGTGTATAGGGTGGGTTCTGCATTCACGCACACACTTCTGAAAATATGCGGTGTGCGCGTAAATAAGGACGGACATTTTGTGCGCAGTAAGGAGCAGGTGTAAGTGCAAAACTTCCCGGCAGTAAGTCATCCAAGGGTGTGCGGGGAAAAATCCGCACATGTACTGGGGCCCGTTTAATAAAGTGAAGTACGCGCATACTTTACTTAAGAAAATCAACGCATGTCTTTTCGCTCCCTATCTAGTCATGGCAGTTGTACCTACAGGTATAAATGCTTGTGCTTAGAATGGTCAGAAAGGTGCATAAGTGATAATATTTTATAACTTATGTGTGTAAATTTAGGCTCATCGTCCCTGTGCACACCCATCGCATTCATGATAGGACTTGGACACTTACAGAATGGTGACCGCTTAAAGCATGCAAGTAAATGCCTATTCACACATATAAGTCCTTTAAAATAAAGACTTAGAGGCCTATTCCCTTCTGGATGTCCAGCCCTTGTACGGCCCCTCAGAATCAGGGCATACAGTCTACTAGCCTGTACATGCAAGTTGGGCCCCGATTCTGAAGGGCCACATGCCCTACTGATCCCTGGCTAACTCAGTCAGGCTCTTGAATGGAGCCGCAATGCCATGGCATCCCGTCGCCATAGCACCGCGGCTCCATTCAGGAACTGCGATTGCCGGTCATGGGACAGAGCCCCTCCCTGTCCCCTCAGCCTGACCCCCGATCCGACCTACCATGGCCAGGATCGGGCTACGGGGAACCCACTGCACCCCCTCACCATCCTGCTGCCACTGGCCTCTGCTGTCCCCCAATGTCTAGGGGGACACATTCCACCTCTGAGGTGGAATAAGTCCCCTGTCTAGAAGGCCGACCCAGGACATACAGGGCCAACTTCAGAATAAGCCCACCCATGCATCGCCAACCCACATACCGCCTCCTGTCCGCCCGCCCTCTTCCACACCCTTCTAAGGCTCCCAGTACAACCCTGTAATTTGTACAGGGAGCCTTGCACGCGATTGAATAGCAGGGATGTACATCCAGGCAAGGAGTACATCCCCGCTATTTCTGCCTCAGAATGACACCCTTAACATGTAAATAGTGCATAACTTTCCAAATTTCCCTTACCACTGGGGTCATTTTATAAACAACTTTTGTGTGCACCTTGTTTATAAGAGGGCTTTGTTGGTTCAAAAAGCACTCATAAAATAATCCATGGGTTAGGTATGCTCTTTTATGCATCCATGTATAGGAGTGTTCAGAGGTGCAGTTTGGGAAGAGTGTGTGTGTGGCTTATAAAATACAAATCTACACATATCCTTCACTCGCATATATTTAGGCCAACTCCAAGCAGGTGTAAAAGTATGCCAGTGCATTTTAGTCATGACAGTGCAGGTTTTGTGAGGCTATTCTATAAATACATAGGCAGCCTGTTAAAACTTTCCCTCTAAAAGAACGTCCTGTTAAATATTCCCTGAAACAATTACCTGCAGAGGTGGTGGAAACTTTGGTCTTTACTGAAGAAGATGTAGGGAAGTTACCCATGCCTGAAATGGTATTTAAATGTAATATATTGGAAGAATTGAAAGAAATATCGATAAACCACGAAGATGTATTGCAAGTATTTGATAAACTGAAGAGTAGTAAATCACCTGGACCAGATGGTATGCATCCAAGGGTGTTGAAAGAAATGAAATATGAGATTTCAGTTCTACTCTTAGTAATCTGTGAACTATCATTAAAATCCTCTGTAGTACCTGAAGATTGGAGAATGGCCAATGCAACGCCGATTTTTAAAAGGGGTTCCAGGAATGATACAGGAAACTACAGACTGGTGAGCCCGATGTCAGTATCAGGCAAAATAGTAGGAACCATTATAAAATTCCTGAACATGAAGATAGTCGTGGTTTAATGAGAAAAAGACAACATGGATTTAGCCAAGGAAAGCACTCTTACTAATCTGTTATATTTTTTTGAAGGTGTGAATAAACAGACCAAGGTGAGCCAGTTGATATAGTGTATAGCACAGTTACTTACCCTGTAACAGGTGATCTCTGGGAACAGCAGGAATAAGTCTTCACATATGGGTATTGTCGGTACCGATGGAGCCTGCGCGGGAACGCTCCCCAGCGTCCAGTAAGAAAGCTTTTGGGAGCATCCCAAAGCGCCTGCGCACTGCCTTCCCGCCTTTTCCAACCGCCTCTCTCCAGTTCGAGTTTTAAAGCTGAGACAAAGAGAGAGAGAGGAAAGGAAAGATAGATAGAGAGATACAACTCCTAGGGGAGGTGGGTAGGTTGTGAAGACTTATTCCTGCTGTTCCCAGAGATCACCTGTTACAGGTAAGTAACTGTGCTGTCTCCAGGAACAAGCAGGAATGAGTCTTCACATATGGGGACTCCCTAGCTGTAGATGCCAGGGAGAAACCCCAGGTTGTGTGTCCTTGAAAAGGACTCTACCTCCTCCCATGGATCTCTGGCATCCGACCAGAGTAGGTGGGTAGGAGTTGATTAAGAATGGAACAGGTGTTTGAGAACAGCCTGACCAAACGAGGCATTCCGGTGGGAGTCTTTGTCCAAACAGTAATGGGCTGTGAAGGTATGAACCGAGGCCCAGGTGGCCGCTCGACAGATTTGGTCGATGGACACAGAGTTTAGATGAGCCATTGAGGCTGCCATGGCTCTCACATTGTGGCTGTGACATGGCCCTCCAGAGAAATGTTCCTACTCTGGTAGGCGAAAGAAATACACTGAGCAATCCAGTTGGACAGTGTTCTCTTAGAGACTGGAAGTCCTAAATGAGAAGGATCAAAAGCAACAAAGAGTTGAGAAGACTTTCTATGTTGCTGTGTTCTTTGTAAGTAAAAAGCGAGAGTTCTCTTACAATCCAAGGTATGAAGATTCCTCTCTGCACTTGATGCATGAGGTCCTGGAAAAAAGACAGGTAAATATACCTCTTGGTTCAGATGAAAAGGCGAGACCACTTTAGGCATAAAGTGTGGATTGGTCCTGAGGACTACCTTATCATGATGGAACCTTGTATAAGGTGGATTAGCCACCAAAGCTTGCAACTCACTGATGCGGCGTGCTGAGGTGACTGCAATGAGAAAAACAACTTTCCAAGAAAGAAATTTCAAGGAGGTGGTGGCTAAAGGTTCAAAGGGTGGCTTCATAAGCTGGCCAAGAACCAGGTTTAAGCCCCATGCCACTGGAGGTGGTCTAATGGGAGGTTTAGTTAAAAGAAGGCCTCTCATGAATCTTGCTATAAGAGGATGAGAGGAAATAGGTTGTCCATTGAGAGGCTTGAGGGAGGCTGCAATAGCACTCAAATGGACTCTTACTGAATTTGTTTTTAGACCTGCATGGGATAGATGCAGGAGATACTCTAGTAGAGAATTCATAGGTATTGCAAGAGGGTTTAGACCCTTCTCTGAACACCAAATGGTAAATCTTTTCCATTTGAAAGCATAGGAACGTCTAGTAGAAGGCTTTCTAGAGGCATGAATAACATCTTTGAATTGCTGAGAGAGATGAAAATCTTGAAGGTCTAGGCCCTCAGCAACCAAGCCCTGAGATGGAGCGACTGGGGGTTTGGGTGCCACAATGTTCCCTCTTCCTGGGACAGAAGGTCTGGTGCAGAGCCCAAGTCCAGGGAAGGAGCTTGAGAGAGATGCAGAAGTAGAGGGTACCACACTTGGCGTGGCCAATGTGGTGCTATGAGGATCATGGTCCCTCGATCTCTCTGAAGCTTGAAAAGTGTTTTGGGAGTATGGGGAATTGGTGGAAAGGCATAAAGGAAGTCCTGACCCCAGTGAAGGAGGAAGGCATCCTTGGCCTGAACTCCCTGACACGGAATTCTGGAACAGAACCGGGGAAGTTTGGCATTCCACGGACTTGCAAAGAGGTCTATGTCCGGGGTTCCCCAAATTCGAAAAATCCTGGCTACCTGTTCCATGTGGAGGGACCACTCGTGTGGAAGCAGAACTCGACTGAGTCTGTCCGCCCAAGAGTTTTGAACGCCTGGAAGATATACTGCCAGAAGATGGATGTGATGCTCTCTGGCGAAGGCCCACAGTCACAAAGCTTCGTTGCAAAGCGACAGAGAGCCAGTCCCGCCCTGCTTGTTGACATAGAACATGGCTACTTGGTTGTCCGTATGGATGAGAACTGTCCTGTAGCTGAGTAGGGAATGGAATACTCTGAGAGCTAAGAATATTGCTCTGAGTTCCAAGAGATTGATATGCAGAGAAGTCTCCTGTGGAGACCAGATGCCTTGGGTGGAGAGATCCTGCAGATGAGCTCAACCCATTGGAGAAGCATCTGTTGTCAGAGTTGCTTGGGGTAGCGACTGCTGAAAAGGGGACCCCAACAACAGATTTGGAGGGGACTTCCACCACTGGAGAGACCAAAATAGGCGACTGGAGTTTGCTATTTTGTCTGATAGGCAACCTGATGCCTGAGTCCAATGGGTGGACAAAGTCCATTGAGCTACCCTCATGTGAAGGCGAGCATATGGAACCACATGCATGGTGGATGCCATGTGGCCTAATAGTTGTAACATTTCTCGAGCAGTTAAATGGGAATTTAACTGCATCTGGGAGGCTAACTGCACCAAGCGTAGGCAACAGGCCTGAGGAAGATAGGCCCTTGCAGTTGTGGTATCCAGCAAGGCCCCTATAAACTCCAGGGACTGAGTAGGAGTGAGATGGGATTTTGGGATATTTATTACCAGTCCCAAATACTGAAGGACACGCATTGTGCAGGTTAGACAAATCTGCGCCTCTGACTGGGATGGAGCTCGAATGAGCCAGTCGTCCAGATATGGGAAAATGAATATTCCTAGAGTGCGTAGAAATGCAGCTACTACTGCCATGCATTTCGTGAATACCCTTGGTGCAGAGGCCAGACCGAAAGGAAGCACCCTGTATTGGTAGTGCTTTCCTTGAAAAAGGAACCGAAGGAACCTTCTGTGTGTTGGATGGATGAGGACATAGGTGTACGCATCCTTGAGATCTAGAGAACAAAGCCAGTCCTGACTCTGAAGGAATGGCAGCAGAGTACCGAGAGAAATCATCTTGAATTTCTCTTTGAATAGAAACTTGTTCAATTCTCTGAGATCTAATATGGGTCTGTAGCCCCCTGTTTTCTTTGGAATAAGAAAATAAGGGGAGTAGAACCCTGAGCCCTGTTGAAGAAGAGGTACTTCTTCTATTGCCCCTTGGGCAAGAAGGGTAGCAATCTCCTGACCCAGAAGGTTGAGGAGAGATGTTGGAGAATTGAACTGTTTCACCATGGTGTGGGGAGGAAGGTTTAAGAAATGAAGTTTGTACCCTTCCCTTATAATGGAGAGGGTCCATTGCTCTGCTGTGATTTGCTCCCATCTGGGAGCAAAGTAAGCTAACCTTCCTGGAATGGTGAGGGGCTCTGGTTCTTCCAGAGCTAGAAAGGCTAAGTTCTCTAGTTGCAAGTCAAAGGCCCTGAGGAGGCTGAGGCTGCTGGGCCCTGGGAGGCCTGGCAGCCTTTGACTTGGCCTGTTTAGGTGGTTGCTGATGCTTTGCAGCAAAATGACCTGCAGAAGATGCCTGCTGACCATAAGCAGGATAATATCTTCCCTTTTTAGAAAAAGGTGTCTTTTTGAACAATCTTTTCTTAACAGGAGCAGAGGTAGACTTTGAAAGTCGATCCAAAGCAGAGTTCTCAGCATCCATCTGAGTGGCCTTTGCTTGCCAATCCCTGCCAAAAAGGTTTTCACCTGTACAGGGAAGATTTCCCAGTTCATCTTGGACCCAGAGTTCCAAATCAGAGGCTTGTAACCAAGCAATTCTGCATGCACCTATGGCAATAGCCGAGGCTCTGCTGACACACTCAAAAGAGTCAAAGGCTGCACGGTTGGAAAATTTGGAAACATCTTGGGCATGTTTAAGCCAAGTGAGAAATTCCTGCCTTTTATCTTCTGAAATAAAAGGGGCTAAAGTCTGCAGATGATCTGTGACTTCTTTTAGAAACATCCCCATATAGAGACTATAGGAGTTGATTCTGGCAGCAAGCATATTAGCTTGGAAGACCCTTCGGCCAAAAGCATCAAGGGTCCTGCATTCACGTCCTGGAGGATTAGATGAGTGTCTCTTTGCACTCTTTATTTTCCTCATGGCAGACTCCACCACAATAGAGTGGTGAGGAAGCTGAGACTTATGAAAGCCAGGGCAAGGAGGGACACGGTACATGGTGTCTAACCTACGAGAATGAGGAGAGGTGGTAAGAGGAGTCTCCCAAATGCTCAACATGAGATCATAAAAAATCTCATGAATAGGTAAGGTAGCTGCTTCTTTAGGAGCCTTAGGATATTGTAAAATATCTAATTGCTTGGCTCTAGGCTCTGACTCAGGGGCCACTGTAATGGAGAGGCCCCTAGCCACCTCCCTAATGAAGTCTTGGAAAGACAAGTCTTCTGGAGGAGACATTCTTCGTTTTGAAGAAACAGACTACTGAGGAAGAAATACCGGTGCCTCGACAGAAGCCTCCGACTCATCAGAGTCTTCGGAGGAATCGAAGTATCGCCTGTCTGGATGCTCTTTTAAAGCCCGATACGCGTACCGAGTGGGATCGACATCGGGAGTAAGCGGTACCGATTCGGTACCGATGGGCATCATAGGACAGGGTACCGTTGCAGTCGACACCGAAGCCGATGTCGATGCAATCGGTACCGGCACCGGGAACGATGCCGGTGCCGGAGTCGGTACCGGCAACGGAGATTGTTGCGGTACCGGAGGCGTCGAAGCCTGCATAAACGCCTTTAGGGTGCGTTGCATGGACAGAATCTTCTGATCCATCGACGCTACCAGAGTCTGGATGTCGGTACCAGTGGAGGCCACCGGTACCCCAGAACACGGCAACAGGTGATCGGTCGAGGCCGAGCCATCAATGTCAACCTGTGACCCCATAGATAATGCTTTGGAAGCCGGAACTTCCCGCCGGGGTAATTTTGCCGGTGCGGAATCCTCGAGGACAAGCCCGGAGGCATCTCGATGCTTAGAGGGAGATTTGCCCTTCGAGGACCGGCTAGATTTATGTTTGGTTACCTGAGATCCATGAGAGGAAGAAGCAGCCCTGGACGACGTTGATGCCACCGAGGCTGCATCAGAGGGAAACAGGGTACTGAGCTTGGCTGCTCGGTTCTGCCGACCTCTTTTAGACATCATGGTACAGGACACACAATCCGTGATGGAATGGTCAGGACCCAAACATTTTAGACACCAATCATGGGTGTCTGTGACAGAAATAGTACCGCCACATTTCATGTACTTTTTGAACCCAGAGGCGGGCTTCTCCATGAGGAGAAAAATGTTCAGGCCTAAGGCCCAAACTGAAAATGCACAGTTGAAGAAAGAAAAGTTTTTTGTTTTTTTTTTAAGAAGAAAAGAAAAAGACCGGCGGTACCGCAAGAAGGCAGACGCGACACAGAAAAATAAAGAAAAAAATAAGAAATTATTCTGCGGTGACAGGGACACGACCTGCTGGCTCCGCGGAAAAGAAGAACTGGAGAGAGGCGGTTGGAAAAGGCAGGAAGGCAGCACTCAGGCGCTGTGGGATGCTCCCAAAAGCTTTCTTACTGGACGCTGGGGAGCGTTCCCACGCAGGCTCCGTCGGTACCGACGATACCCATATGTGAAGACTCATTCCTGCTTGTTCCTGGAGATCTGAATTTTCAGAAAGCCTTTGACAAGATCCCTCATGAGAGACTCCTGGCCAAATTAAAAAGTCATGGGATAGGAGGCAGTGTACTATTGTGGATCAGGAACTGGTTAAAAGATAGAAAGCTGAGAATAGGGATAAATGGACAATTATCTCAATGGAGAAAGGTGAATAGTTGAGTACCCCAGGGATCTGTGCTGGGTCTGCTGCTTTTTAATATATTCATAAATGACCTGGAAATGGGAATAATGAGTGAGGTGATCAAATTTGCAGATGACACAAAATTATTCAAAGTTGTTAAAACGCAAGAGGATTGTGAAAAACTGCAAGAGGATCCTGAAAAATTGAATACTGGATGTTCAAATGGCAGATGAAATTTAACGTGGACAAGTGCAAAGTTATGTACCTAGGAAAGAACAACCCAAACTACAGTTACAAGATGCAAGGTTCCACATTAGGAATCACCACCCGGGAAAAAGATTTAGGTGTCATTGTGGATAACACGTTGAAACCTTCCGCCCAGTGTGCAGCAGCGGCCAAGAAAGCAAATAGAATGCTAGGAATCATAAGGAAAGGAATGGAGAATAAAGCAAAGGATATTATAATGCCTCTGTCTCGTTCCATGATGTGACCGCACCTTGAATATTGTGTTCAATTCTGGTCGCCATATCTTAAAAATGATATAGCATTATTAGAAAAGGTACGGAGACGAGGCATCAAAATGGTAAAGGGGATGGAAGGAGGGCTTTTCAACCTGGAAAAGAGACAGCTGAGGGGAGATATGACAGAGGTCTATAAATTAATGAATGGAATGGAACGGGTAAATGTAGATTGGTTGTTTATGCCATCAAAAAGTAGAAATACTAGGGGACACACAATGAAGCTACAATGTAACCAATGTTCCCTCTAGGCAGCTTGAAGCTGCGCTGGAGTCCTCCACCAGCATTCCTGCCCATGGGGGAGGTGCAAAGTAACATAGTAACATAGTAAATGACAGCAGATAAAGACCAGTATGGTCCATCTAGTCCGCCCAGTAAGATGGTAAAAGTAGGTGCACCTGCCGCTCCGTACAGGCCACCCCTCCCCATGTCTTTGTTTTAGAGGTGAACCCACCGTTCCGTGTAGGACACCCCTGTATATTGAGAAATTAGTTAGTTAAGTTTATTTTGATTTTATCCTGTTGCTCTAAAGGGATCCACTGTGTCTGTCCCATGACAGTTTGAATTCTGTCACTGTATTTGCCCCCAACACTTCCATCGGGAGGGCATTCCAAGCATCCACCACCCTTTCAGTGAAAAAGTATTTCCTGACATTGCCTTTCAATTTACCCCCTTGCAGCTTAATGTTATGCCCTCTAGTTTTACAACTTCCCTGTCTTTGGAAGAGGTTTGTTTGTTCATTATTTCTCTTTAATTATTTAACCTTTTCGCATCCACATAATTGTTTTGTAATTGAAAATTTTTTTTCTGCTTTTTTTATTAAGATTTGAGCTAAATGATGCAGAATATAACGTTTTTTTTGAAAAACGTTTATTTCTAAGAAACAATATTTACTGTTGCCATATGGCAACTACGGTCCTGAATGGCTGAAAATTAAAAACAGTACTGGCATCAGTTTCATTCATTTACTGCTGGGTGTGATAGTTTAAATAACAGTTTTTTTCAGATGTCAAACACAGATACACATCACATTTCGCACACAGTGTGCGGATTTTTTGGAAATATAGAATCCAGTGAAAAATTTGGGGGAAAATGTGAAGGTTGCCATATGGCAACAACAGCCATGAAAGGGTTAAAGGTCTGAATCATATCTCCCCTGTCCCTCCTCTCCTCCAGAGTGTACATATTTAGGTCTTCAAGTCTCTTCTCATAAGGCTTCTGACGCAGGCTCCAAATCATTGTGGTCGCCTTCCTCTGAACAGTTTCCAGTCTTTTTATATCCTTTGCAAGATATGGTCTCCAAAACTGAACACAGTATTCCAAGTGAGGCCTCACCAGTGACTTCTACAGTGGCATTAGTACCTCTTCCTTTCTGCTGGTAATTCCTCTTTGTATGCAACCCAACATCTTCCTGGCTTTTGCCACTGCCTTGTTGCACTGTTTGCCACCTTGAGATCCGCAGAAATAATCACACCAAGGTCCTTCTCCTGGTCCATGCATACCAACCTCTTGCCCCCTATCGCGTACATTTCCCCTGGATTTCTGCTTCCCAAGTGCATGATCCCAAGTGATTGTGCTAAGGATCGTACAGCATAGGCAGGTCCCAAGGGATCTGCCTATACTGTGCAATCCTTGAATTTCATCTTCCCCCACCGGCCAGAATGCCATCGGAGGACTCTAGAGCAGCTTCAAGCCGCATAGAGAACACTGAATGTAATCCATTTAAGACTAACAAGAGAAAGTATAGTTTACTCACAGATGTTCTCTGGGAACAGCAGGAATCAGTCCTCATACATGAGAGATATCGGCGCCAACAGAGCCCGTGCGGAGCATTTCCCCAGCTTTCAAAGAAAGCCTTTGGGAATGCTACCACACATGCGTGGTCCCCTTCCCGCCCAAGAGTGCCATCCTGCTCAGTCAGATGACATAGCTAAAATGGCAGTCAGGCAAAAACAAAAGGATGGGAACTCCAAGGGGAGGAGGGAGGGTTGTGAAGACTGATTCCTACTGTTCCCGGAGAACACCTGTTACAAGTGAGTAACTACACTTTCTCCAGGAACAAGCAGGAAGTCAGTCCTCACATATGGGACTCCCTAGCTCCAAGCTGCTGAGGACCGAACTAAGACAGTACCAATGGCGACCGGTTGCGTGGCCATGAGTTGCAGAAAGTGAGTCCACGCTGAGACACTCTGCAAGACCCTAGCGTCCAGCGACACTATCACTCCGGTATCCTGAACACAGAAGGGTCAGAGGGCAGGAGTTGCCTACACTCCAAGGATATTAAGCAGCACTGCCTGATCAAAGGCACTGTCCTTGCAGGATTCGCTTTTCAGGCAGGAGTATGCTGTGAACATGTGAATGGATAACCAAGTGGCGGCTCTGCAAACATCTGTCACTGGCACAGAACGGAGGTGGACCACCGATGTGGCCATCACCCTCACGCGATGCGCTGTAATCCGGTACTCCAGGGAGAGGCCCGCCTGCTCATAAGCGAGGGTGATGCAGTCCGCCACCCAAGAGAGATAGGGTACGCTTGGTTACAGGGAGCCCCAGTCTGCTGTGGTCATAGGACATGAAAAGCTGAGGTGCTTTGCGGTGGCCCTGGGTCCACTGTAGATAGAAGGACAGGGCCTGTTTACAGTCCAGTGTGTGGAGCATGAGCTCCTCCCTGCTGGCATGAGGCCACGGGTAGAAGGTGGGGAATGCCACTCTTGGTTGAGGTGAAATAAGGATATCACCTTTGGGAGGAGCTCAGGATGAACACAAGCACTACCTTGTTCTTGAAGAACCTAGTATATGGGGGATTCACCACCAGCACTTGAAGCTCACTGACTCTGCAAGCTGAAGTCAGAGCCACCAGGATAAGTATCTGAGGTGGCAGGTGGCCAGTGGCTCAAATGGTGGCCTAGTCAGCTGGGAGAGCACCACATTGAGGTCTCATTCTGCCGCCGGAGAGCAGACAGGGGGCTTGGAAAGCAGAAGGTCCTGTAGGAAATGGGAAACCAGAGACTGGCTAGATAAGGGCCTTCCCCCCACTGGGTGATGGTGAGCGGCTATGGCGCTCAGATGCACCTGGACAGAGTTAGATTTCAGCCCTGCACGCGACAGATGCACTAGGTACTGGAGTACCTGCTGGACATGGCAGAAGAACAGGTTCTCCTTCCTATCTGTGCACCACAAAGCGAACCTGCGCCACTTAAAGGCATAAGCCCTTCTCATGGAGGGCTTCCCGGAGGCTAGCAGGATCTCCTCAATCTCTTGTGGTAGGTTGAGTGGGGCCAAGGCTACCATCTCAGCAGCTAGGCCATTAGTGTTAATGACCCCACATTGGAGTACAGAAGGGAGCCCTCCTCCTGAGTCAAGAGGTCCAGGGCTCAAACCAGGGGCACTGGGAGTGTCGCCGCCAGTGAGAGCAGTAGTGGGAACCAGGGTTGCCAGGGCCACCTGGGCGTGATCAGTATCACCGATGCCCTCTCGTTCTGAATTTTGAACAAGAGTCTTGGCGACCAGGGGAGTCAGTGGGAATGCATACAGCAGTCCCTCAGAACATGAGATCAGGAACATGTCTGCCGCTACGCTCTGTGGGTGCGGCTGCCTGGAGCAGAAGCGAGGCAGCTGCGCATTGTCGGGAGAGGTGAAGAGGTCCATCTCAGACCAGCACCAAAGGCAGAAGAGTTTCTCCACCACAGCAGGGTTGAGACACCACTCAAGGGCGCGGGACTCTGCTGAGTCTGTCCACCAGGTAGTTGTCCTGGCCCGGGAGGTAGACTGCTCACAGAAGCATGCCATTGCACACTGCAAAGTAAAGGAGGGCTACAGCCTCCTGGCAGAGGGAGTATGAACCCATGCCCCTCTGCTTGTTTATACAGAACATTGTGATCTGGTTGTCAGTCTGGATCAACACAGGTCTGTTCCGCAAGACGGCGAGGAATACTGCCTGGAGTTCCAGAAGGTTGATCTGTAACAGAGACTCCTCCCTGAACCAGCAACCCTGAGTGTGGTGAATTCGGCAGTGAGCTCCCCACTCCTAGAGAGTGGCATCTGTGGTCAGGGTACTCTACGGTGGGGGCGCATTTAAGGGCATTCCTGCCTGGAGGAGGCCCAGGTTTTGCCACCAGTCAAGGGATCTTGCCAGTTAGCGGGAGACCCTGATCCTGTCCCGGAGTTGGCCTATGGCTTGGGTCCACTGAGAACACAAGCACCATTGGGTTGCCCGCATGTGCAGGCAGGCTAGGGGTGTGACATGTGTGCAATTCTGGTCACTGTATCTTAAAAATGATATAGCATTACACAGGTACACTACCAAAAAACTGCCTCCAGTTTTGCAACTGATTCCTATAGATTTTGGGGTGCTGAATCCAGGAAAAATAGCCAAAATGTTCCATCACGTCACGTTTTCTTGCAAAATTAGATTTCTTACCCATATAAGGAATGTTCACATAATTTCTTTTTAGCCAACTGCAGTTTATTTTCTTGGCCCAAAATAGAGGTTGTAATGGTTAACTAACTAGAAACACTCCCTCATGATATTTTAGAGTGTTTTGTATTCATTTTATACATTAACAGGACAATTGGGAGGCGGGGGGCTAAATCCAGTACTCGTGCTGGCGCATGTTCTTTCCTGTTCGCCTCACCTCGTTCGCTCGCTCAAACACGGTGGTTGCGACATGAACGTTCCTGTCAAATTTCAGTTTCTTGCAAGTTCATTATTACCTTTTGTTTGCTCAGTCGTAATCCAGCTTTATTCCGAAGTGGTTCACTACAGTTGTAGTTTGCAGTGCTGTGTATTTGTGATGGCTCACAGAGCCAGAGGTTGCGTCAACTCTCCGGACAGTTTTTGTTTTATTTGTGGGGAATATACCGTGAAAAAGCGGCAGAGGAACATTTCTGCATTTATTAAAAAAGTATATTTCGCCTATTTCGGTTTGAAGTTAGGCGATCAAGACAAACCGTGGGCTCCTCACAAAGTGTGCAAGACATGTGAGGAAGATCTACGCTTATGGATGAAAGGTAAAAAACAAGCATTTCGTTTCGGAATACCTATGATGTGGCGTGAACAAAGAGACCACAGCAGTGACTGCTATTTTTGCTCTTGCATTGTGAAGGGATACAACTTAAAAAATATGAACGTAATAAGTTATCCCAACCTTCCCTCAGCAATTAGGCCTATGCCTCATAGCAACGAAGTACCTGTGCCTGAACCACCAAAATCTTTGGATCATATTTGTGTGGACGGTTCTGATCATGATGAGACTCATCAGATGGCTTTTCCCGATGAGTCCAGTACTTCCGAGTTTGAAACTGAACCAGATCCGAAACCTGAACTTTTCTCTCAAGCTGAATTGAATGATTTAGTCCGGGATTTAGGACTCCCAAAAGATGCTGCCCAACTGCTAGGTTCTCGGCTTAAACAGAAAAATCTATTGTCACCAGGAACAACATTTTATTGGTACCGCAACCGCGAGACACAATTTTTGAAGTATTTCAGCAAAGAGGAAGATTTGGTATTTTGCAACGATATATACGGAGTGATGGAAAAGTTTAAACTCAAGCATGATCCTGCTGAATGGCGGCTGTTCATTGATTCGTCAAAAGACAGCATAAAAGGTGTTCTTCTTCATAATGGCAACACATTCGCTTCAGTTCCTATTGCTCACTCTGTTATTCTCCAAGAAAAATACGAGAATTTGGCCCTGATTCTTCAGAAGATTCGTTATGATGAGCATAAGTGGATGATTTGTGGAGACTTCAAAATTCTATCCATGCTATTAGGGCAGCAATCCGGTTTCACCAAATATCCCTGCTTCCTTTGCTTGTGGGATAGCCAGGCCCGTGACCTACACTGGGGGAAAAAAGACTGGCCAATTTGGGAGTATTTGAGACCCGGTGAGAAAAATGTTCTTCATGAGAGCTTGGTACCTCGTGATAAAATTCTATTACCACCTCTCCACATTAAGTTGGGTCTCATTAAGCAATTCATCAAGTCCCTTCCAAAAGATGGTGAGTGCTTTCGGTACCTTTGCTCAAAGTTCCCCCGACTTTCTGAAGCAAAGCTAAAGGAAGGAGTGTTTGTTGGCCCTGATATAAGGAAACTCATTTCAGATGGAGCATTCGCTGAAACGATGTCTGAGAAGGAAAAAGAAGCCTGGGATTCCTTCAAGGATGTTGTTCTCAAATTCTTGGGGAACAGGCGGGATGAGAACTATAAGGATATTGTTGCCAGGATGCTCAATGCCTTCAAAGAACAAGGCTGTAACATGAGCCTGAAAGTCCATTTCTTGCACTCCCATGTGAACTACTTTCCCGAAAACTTGGGGGCGTACAGTGAAGAACAAGGTGAAAGGTTTCACCAGGACATCAAGGACGCAGAGAGAAGGTACCAAGGAAGATGGAACACCACTATGATGGCTGATTTCTGCTGGTTGCTGCTGCGGGAAACCCCAGATGAAAAATACGCCAAGCAGCGCACCAAGAGAAGCTTTCGGGGGAAGAAGAAACGGGCCCACCAGGAGATTGATTGACCCAAGAATGACTTTAAAATCTAAACTGTGTTGACAAATATCGTGTTTTTACTAAACTTTGAAATAAAAATTTGCTAGTTATTACCACAGTGTAAGATCTCATTTATTAGAATTTTATTTTCACACCATCGGGTGTTTGTCTTCATGTATTGCAATGGTGCGGTTTGCGTTTTCTATTCTTACATACATACCTGTACAACATTTTTTGCACATTTCTTTGCTTTGCTTTGTGTCTAACCTCGCTCTTATATGCTCAATGTATGTGGCTGTTTTAAGTGCAGACAATTTTGCTACCATCACAGTGTGTTTTGTTGACATTACTCTATTCTTATGTGCTGCCTTGTTACAATTTTCTTTATTCTTATTTGAATAACTACTAAACAATTAGTATAAAGAATTCATCCAAGAAACTTTTATCTCGATCGCACTCAATCTGAAACATTCACCTCAAACTGCTAACCCAATGTAGCAAAAAATCTGTACGTGATGGAGCAAATTGGTTACCAGATTTGGATTCAGCGCACCAAAAAATGTAAAAATCAATCGAAACATTAGAGGCAGTTTAAAAAAAAATTTTTTTTAGTGTACCTAATTATTAGAAAAGATACAGAGAAGAGCCACCAAAATGGTAAAGGGGATGGAAAGAGAGCTTTTCAACCTGGAAAAGAGACGGCTGAAGGGAAATATGATACAGGTCTATAAATTAATGAATGGAATGGAAAGGGGTAAACATAGATTGGTCCCATGTGTCCCAGCAGGCAGAGGAGAAGGTGAGCCGGCACTGTTCCGTGGTGTTGGACCTCCCCTGCCAGCTGTTTGAGGCATTCAGCCCTGTCCTGAGGGAGGAGAGCTCTGGCCCGCACCGTATCCAACTGAGCACCGATGAACTCTAGGTCTTGCACTGGAGAGAGATGTGATTTGGGGTAGTTGATGATGAACCCCAGGTGCTGCAGGAGGAGGATGGTATGTTCTGTGCCTTGACTGGCCTCTGCAGCTGTGCTGCCTCTGATAAGCCAGTCGTCCAAGTAGGGGAAGACGAACACCCCTTGTAGGCGCAGATGAGCAGCATCCACTGCTAGGCATTTTGTTAACACTCTTGGCGAGGAGGCCAGGCCGAAGGGAAGTATCCTGTATTGGTAGTGGCCTCCCCCTACCATGAATGTCAGGTATTGCCGGTGAGATGATGGACCAGGATGTGCGTGTAGGCATCCTTTAGGTGCAAGGAGCAAAACCAGTCTCCCTGGTGGAGGTAAGGCAGCAGTGTCCCAAGGGAGAGCATTTTGAACTTCTCCCTCACTAGGAACTTGTTCATTTAGAAACATGATGACAGAAAAAGACCACATGGCCTATCTAGTCTGTCCTTCCATATCAACAACTACAACAGTCCACTTTTTACCTTTAGAGATCCTCTGTGTTGGTCCCATGCTTTTTTGAATTCAGTTACTGTCCTCATCTCTACCACCTCCACTGGGAGACTATTCCATGGATCCACTACTCTTTCTGTAAAGAAATATTTCCGCATATCACTCCTGAATCTATCTCCCTTCACCCTCATCCCATGTCCACTCGTAGCAGAACTTGCTTTCAATTGAAAGAGGCTCTCTCCCTGAACATTTATGCCACGGAGGTATTTAAACATCTCAATCATATCACCTCTATTCCACCTTTCCTCTAAGGTGTACATATTAAAATCCTTAAGTCTGTCCTCATATGCTTTATATTGAAGCCCACTAATCATTTTAGTAGCCACCCTCTGCACCGACTCCATCCTGTTCACATCCTTTTGAAGGTGCGGTCTCCAGAATTGCACACTATACTCCAAATGAGGTCGCACCAAAGACTTATACAGAGGCATTATCACCTCCTTTTTTCTGCTAGCCATTCCTCTCCGTATGCACCCAAGCATCCTTCTAGCTTTTGCCGTCGCCTTTTCTAACTGTTTAGCTACTTTAAGATCATCAGACACAACCACGCCTAGGTCCCGCTCTTCTTTAGTGGACAAAAGTACTTCACCTCCTATACTGTATTGCTCCCTTGGATTGCTGCAGCCCAAATGCATGACCTTACATTTTTTAATATTAAATCCCAGCTGCCAAATTCTAGACCATTCTTCAAGCTTAGCTAGATCCCTCCTCATGTTATCTACACCTTCCTGGGTGTCTACTCTATTGCAGATTTTGGTATCATCTGCAAAGAGGCAAACCTTACCCGACAGCCCTTCCGCTATATCACTAACAAAGATGTTAAAAAGAATCGGACCAAGGACAGATCCCTGGGGCACACCACTGATAACATCCTTATCCTCAGAGTGAGCTCCATTTACTTGTACTCTTTGTCGCCTCCCACCCAACCAATTTCTAACCCAAGCAGTAACTTTAGGGTCCATCCCTAGGGTGCTCAGTTTGTTTATAAGTCGCCTGTGAGGAACAGTGTCAAAGGCTTTACTGAAATCTAAATACACCACATCTAGAGCTCTCCCTCGGTCCAACTCCCTGGTCACCCAGTCAAAGAAATCAATCAGATTTGTCTGACAAGACCTGCCACTGGTGAATCCATGCTGCCTCGGATCCTGTAATCCGCTGGACTCCAGAAACCTCACTATTTTCTCTTTCAGCAGCGTTTCCAATAATTTACTCACCACCGAAGTTAAACTAACCGGCCTGTAGTTTTCAACCACATCCTTACTTCCGCTTTTGTGTAAAGGCACCACATGAGCCTCTCTCTAGTCCTTTGGCACCACTCCCGACTTGGAGGTCCACGATGGGCCTGAGACTCCCAGTTCTTCTGGGGACAAGAAAGTACCTTGAGTAGAAGCCCTTGCCACAGAGGTGCTTGGGAACAGGCTCTACTGCCCTGTCCCTTAGTAGACCTGCTAGCTCTGAGAGCAAGAGGGCCTGGTGAAGGAGAGGTCACACTGGCTCTCCCAGAAAATGTCCTGGAGGTGGCAGTTGGAAGTAGAGATGGTAACCCTCCTTCACCACCATGAGCACCCACTGGTCCGAGGTGACCTCAGGCACTTGTGGGCGAAGAGTTCCAGGTGGCCCCCTGTGGGTTGGTGAGGGTCTCCCAGAGGGAGGGAGGCCCTGCCCTGGAAGTCAAAAGTTCCCACCAGGTTGAGCCAGAGCTCTTGTCTGCGGTTTGGGAGCCTTTGGCTTCCTGGGTCCGTGACCCTGGCCCTTGGACTGAGATCCCTGCTGCTGCTGCTGGCTTGGGAAAGCTTGGTAGTGGTGACTCTGATGGAAAGGGTCTTCTTCCTCGAGAAAATTGGCCTTTTCCCCAAGGTTTTCTTATGAGGAAGGGTAGAGGTCGCCTTGCGGCCATAGGTTTCCCAAACAGGTTCTCTCCAGTGCAGGGGACATCCAGCAGCTTTTCCTGGACCCATTGCTCGAGGTCCAAGGTTTGCAGTCAGGCCTGTCATGCGCACCAATGTCTGTGGCTGCTGCCCGGGCTGCAGCTTTGAACCCATTATAGGCAGCCCGGGACAGGAACTTAGAGCAGTCCCGGATTGTGGCTACCGAAGTCTGGAACTGTTGCAGGGGTTCCCTGGTGAACCCTGCTGCGAAGCCCATGAGCTCCTGAATGAGGCTGTTAAGATACATCCCTATGTAGAGCTCATAGGCTTGTATCCGGCAGCCCAGCATGGATCCCTGGAAGCACTTGTATCCTAAGGCATTGAGGGCTCTGGCCTCCCTACCCGGGGGTACAGACGAATAAGTATTCTGACTCTTGAGTTTTTGCATCAAAGACTCCACCACCATGGAATTGTGGGGTTGTTAGGCCTGCTGGAAGGCTGGACTCTTGAAGCTCTGGAATTCATTACCAGAAGATGTAGTGTAGCTGGTTTTAAAAAAGGTTTGGACAAGTTTCTGGAGGAAAGGTCCATAAACCATTATTAAAGAGGACCTGGGAAATCCACTGCTTGCCCCAGGACTAGCATTGTGGAACCTGTTTGCCTTATGGGAACCTGACAGATACTTGTGACCTGGATTGGCCACTGTTGGAAACAGGATACTGGGCTTGATGGACCTTGGTCTGACCCAGTATGGCATTTCTTATATTCTTATGGGAGACACTCAAGAGCAGATCAGGCAAATATCTGTGAGACACTATGAGGCAAATTTCCATAAGTCACCTAGTGGCAAAGTATGTCAAGTTACAAAAAGAAACTACTGACTAAAGGTATGTGGGTATGCAGTGACCAGTGTACTTAACCACTATGAAATTTTTACCCACATATTTTGCCCCATGTGACTGAGGTCCCAGAGGAGAAACTAAGCACACACATCTGAAAGATCAGTTATACCTATGCACATATTCTATGCTCGAAATCAAACTCCCTGGGAAAACCTACTTTAACCATAGCTAAATAGAACCAAATTACACAAACTATATTCAGCATCTTTACTGGGTTAAGTGCTTCCCCGTGTATAAGGAAACCTCCCAGAAACAGGGGGCTGACCTCGAGGGCCTCTTGAGCTCCTTCCAGCCCTATCAGTGTGATATAGCTATGAAATATCCAAACACTACAATTCGGTAGGGTACCTTTAACACAGTCATTTCAGAATCAGCCAAACATTATTTTAAGACGTTATTAACAGCAGTAAGTAAAGGTTTTGTACATGCCAAAGAATGGGTGTCTGGACTATCAAATGGTAGAATATATCTTTCCTTCAAGATGAGCTGTTCTTCATGTAAACATAAACTAAGTTCCATTTACCGAGCAGTAAATGCAATTTTCATAGTCGATTTATTGTATATCTGAAAATGCAAAAATAGCAAAGTCGGAAAAAGAAAGAAAGAAGTCAAAGCAACAGTAAGGATGGCTCAATTAAATCTGTATAAGCTGCAAATCTGAAAAAGTATTAAGCATCATTTTGCATTTGAATGCACTTTTTCCAGAGTTGGTAGGTAAAGAGGGGAAGGCTGGCTGCGGCAGTCCCCAAGGCAATCAAGACTAAAACACACGGGGCTGTGGATGGCTTAGGGGTAGGATTCTATTAAGCCTTTTTGTAAAATAAATAGAAAAATGTTTAATTATTGCTAAATTAGTCATGCAGTCCTCTGGTTGTTTTAACTGGCATCTGATGGAAAAAGGGGAAAGAGCTAAAAACAAGGCTATTTTGTATTGTGAGAAATCTATACAGTGGCTGCATTAAAGCTTCTTTTTCTGAGTGAGGCATGTGGCATAGGTCCCCACGAGATGGCAAGCCTTGATGACAGTACTAAAGAGTGCAGAAAGTTCTCTTTTCAACCAGAGATAAAAGGTACATATTGGCACGGCCAAATTCAAGACTTTGGTGACCATGGGCAAGAGAAGACCACAAACCTTGGAGAGCGGGGCTAGGAGAGGAGGTCAGAGATCACAAAAATTGGAGCGCCAGAAGAGGAACAAAGGAAGGACAAAGGGGTGTCCCTCTGAATCAACTCACGCATCGGGCCCTAAAGAAAGCAGGTGCAGGCGCAGGCTCCTCGGTCTGGGCAGTGGCAGTATTATGAAGTTAGAGCAGAAGGCTGAGAACAAGGGAAACCAGGATTCAAATCCCACTGATGCTCCTTGTGATCTTGGGTACAAACTTAGATTGTAGACCTAGGGACAGCGAATACCAACTGTACCCGAATACAACACAACTCACCTTGAGCTATTATGAAACAAAGTCCCTTCCCTTGGCACCTTCAAAACTTGCCAACCTAGGCCTAATTTGGGCCTGAATATCACTAATGTGAGGAGGTGGTAATAGGAAAGTTGGGGGAGGGGGGAAGGATAATTCAGACAGAGGGTGATCAGGAGCTGTGAGCTCTCATGGACATTGAGAAAATCAATTTGACCAAGTCTTACTTGAAAACTGCTCCAGTCTGAAATCTTGGATTTAGCCATTCCCTTTCGTTGTTTTATTTTAATAAAGTTGTTGGCAATGCATAAGGTTTTAGAGAAGCTGCTGCAAAATATTCTAATTAAATCTTACAGATTAGCTAGGATATTAATGGGCAGCATCTCCTACAAGCAAGAAACCTAGTGAGGCTGGCTTTTCCCACTTTGGGAGGGTTTCGTTTTCATAGCTAAGATGAGATGTTCCAGGGCTGTGGCCCTGAACCTGAGGAGTTCCTCTCGACTGTGCTCCAAAATCATCAAGCCAGCACAGGCTGCAACATGAGACAAAGCCTCCATCAAAGGTTAAATAAATAGCAACATGATGTGGTATAGATATCCAGTTTTCTACCAAACTACTTGACTGAGCAATCAAGGGCTGGGTGAACCATGAGGCTTAACCACAATTATCAAGGCAAGCTTACCCAGACTGGAGTTTCTTCTTTAAAGCCAAAGGAATAGCTGGATAGTAAAACATATCAATGTTCTGGTTATAAATGCAATTGTATTGCTTTTTCCTTGTTCCACTTCCTTTTTTTGTTCTAGTACACTGTAATACACTTTTATCGTGGCTACACCCTTCGCTTTTAGAGATCTTCTTTCCCGTGTCCCCTCTTCAGCAATTCGTACTGTAGCCCTACTTCAAACTGACCAGGGTGAGGCCTACACAGAGTTCTAATAATAGCCAACAGCACGCAATTCATAATGGAGGTAGGAAGAGGGTTTATTAAATTTTTAAAAAACCGACAACTTTAAAGCACTATATTCATTATTCACAGTCCTTCCAACCATCTCCCTCACCACCCAGGGGAGAGGAAATCCCAGTCATCGCAGAAGAGGGACACCTAGGGTGAAGCAGAAGGACAAATATCTGTATCAATCAAAATAAAGGCTTCTGGTGCCATTTTCAACTAAGCTGAGAGTCCAAAGGACCAGGAAAAAACTATCAGGTCCAAGAAGAACACCGTCTCAGTAACAAACTAATCATAATGATAAAAGGTTGGAAGCCTAAGGATTCTGTTTTATTCACCAACTGAATTATCTGGATAAAAACAAACAATCAAAAAGCTGCTAGGCATGCTGATTTATGCAATAGTTTCCCTCTCTCCAAATACTATTTCTCAAGCATCTACTGAAATGCGCAATTTCATTTTCCCTTTAATTCAAAAATAGTTTTCAAAAATCCAAGCCCCACCAGAATGACAAGCTCACCAGGAGGCATGGCCAGAATCCTTTGGTAAATGCCCCCCCAGTGTGCCGAAGCCTGCCTATGGGGCTCTGCCATCGCCCAGGCGAGAGGCGACCCCAGCAGCACTGGTGAATCCCCATCCAGAAAGGATGTCAACAGAGATTACATCTGCCCAAACCTCTCTGCTGTGTCAGCAGAGCCCTGACCCCAGCTGGGCCCTAATACACCATACCCCGGTGCCTCTCATTCACTACTGAGATACCTCTACTAGGGAGAAAAAATAAATCTGGCGGAGAAGGGAAGGGGGGTCTCTGTATTACACACAGGCTAGGAGCCAGGAAATTTGCTAACAGGTTTTATTACATCTATCAACCCTGCAGAAAGGTAGGCAAAATCTAGAAGATGTGCATGAGCATTCAACCCTATAACGATGTGATTCTCATGTACAGGCCAATGATGTGATGAAAATAAATACTTTAGCAACATCTGTACTGCTTGCCAAGTAGTTTTCATCTATAAGCATGTTACCAGGTGGGTGTGAGAGTGCCACAGTATTTTATATCTAGAAGAAGCAGGCTGTGAAGGGCTAAGGCGGCTGAAACCCGCCCCCTCCTTTCCAGCTGCTAGCTGCATGCCGTCAAAGACATGTCTGAGCAAGCAAGCGCCTGCTCCCATTCCTTCCCTTAAAAACAGAACACCCCACCCACTGTCAAAACAAGGCTAGCTGCCGTACATCTCACAAATCCTCAGCCAGGCACTGCACACCGACTAGCTGTTCTTCAAGAAAATACTACACTTAGGGGGAGTAAACATGTGTTTTGTACACAGGGCCCTTAGCAAGGCCTTCACAAACTAAAGTAATTTAGCAAACTCCCACACAACACCCAAAGCCCTTGCCTATAATACTCCACACCGGCTTCTCCTGGGGTTCAGAGGCTGCCATACAGGCATTTTACTTGCATCAGTCAGTTGTTCAGGTTAATTAGGCCCAAAACAGAAAGGAATACACAGTCCAAATACCACTATTCAATTCCTGTATTTATTCCTTTGTAGCATTAGCCAGAAGGCAAGAGCACTCTGCATCATAATTACAAATAAGGAAAGTAAACTAACTAATGCAGCTCAAAAACAGTATCTCTGCATCTTTAATCCTCCGTCTTTGGCAGTGATCATAAGATCATCATGTTCATAATCTCAGCTAAAATACCAAGGAGGGATTGTCCCGAGCTGAGCACCTGCGTCTACACCTTAACCACTCACGGAGAACAAACTGCTTCAATAGTTCTTTTATATTTAAACACAAAGTTGTCTCTGTCGTTAATGCTTTTGATCTCCCATGGCACTACAAAATCAGGCTGATTCACCTAGCAGATGAAGCAAACTCTAGGTCCATCCTCCTATCCCAAAAAGCCATTTACTTTGTGGTTTCCGGATAGGGGATGTATGAGATATCAAACTGATAAACCATATTTCTCTTTTTTATTATCAAAACTTTATTAACACAACCCTTCCATTTTACAAAGTGATCATTAGATACAGTATCATTAGATACAGCAATTTAGTTAGGCTGAACATGATACATAGTAAATAACATTTAAGTACAATGAGCAGTGGAAATATCTCTCATACAATAAACATTGTTCAATTGACAATGCAGAAGTTACAATAAGATTAGGCATAGTTTGTTTCAAGCACAGTGAACATTTGAAATGCACTGCGTACAGTAATCTACATTCAATTACTCTTCATTTAAGGTGTAGCTTTAAGTATTTAATGTACATTGCATGCATTTTATAACTCCTAGGTGTTGCAAAGCCACCTCCAACTTGCCAGACAGATCGGGCTGGTTTTGGGGTGCACTATATCCTTAATCGAATAGTCCAACCTCAATAGCGTAAAGCCACAAATATTATACTGTACTTCAAAAAAAGCCGACTCTTGCAATAAGTAAATCTGGAGTATATTTTGCTTCAGTACTTATGGATTGTTATCATCAACAACCAATAGTCCAAGAGGGAGAAAAAGACCTCAGTGCTATGGGAAGTCAGTGAATATTCTAGTTTCACGTACAACGTCGGCCATGAAAATGGCGTTTAGATTTCCACATCACGGGTCAGAAAAACCTCCCCTAATTAGGCCTGGAAATCTACTTCACTTACATTGCCAAGAAAACCCAGGGTCACTAGTGACCATTCTATATGTCCAGCACTAAAGATAAGTAAATGCAGTCCTGTGTTTTGTGTATATAAGGATTGGATTAGGGGAGTTTTTTTTTCTGACCCGTGATGTGGAAATCTAAACACCATTTTCATGGCTGACGTTGTATGTGAAATTAGAATATTCACTGACTTCCCATAGCACCAAGGTCTTTTTTCTTCCTCTTAGACTATTGGTTGTTGATGATGACAGTCCATAAGTACTGAAGCAAAATATACTCCAGATTTACTAATTGCAAGAGTCGGATTTTTTTGAAGTATGCTTTTTGGAGTGTACTAGTCTCCCAATGGCAACTCAGCTACTCTGTGGATTGCAGTGTCTCTGAATAGCAGCTGGCTAAGAACCAATGAAGCGGGGGGCGGGGGGGGGGATCAAATCCTGCTGCCCACATCCTGTAATCTTGGCAAGTCACTTAACCCTCCATTACCTCAGGCTGTAAGCTCTCCCAGGACAGGAAAAACACCTACTGTGCCTGAATGTAACTTGCCTTGAGCTTACTCCTGAAAAAGGGCACAAGCTAAATCCCAAATGCCTTCTCCCTTAAGTCTTTGTCATCTTCCTGCCTGTCGACACTGGTGTGGTTCCTCAGCATGCTGCAATTCAGCTTGTGGCAGCCCTGGATGAACATCATTTCCCTCTGGAGCTTCAGGTTGTTGCCAGAGAAGAAGACACCTTGGATGCAGGAGAGGAGTTTCTAAGCTTCTTGGATGGCGTCCAAGGTGGGTCTCCTTAGGAACAGCCCATAGAGTATTGATTACTGGGTGACGTAGCTCATTGGAAAATGTATTCCATATCCACTGCCTCAGTAATTCTTCTGTGAATGGGCACTCCCAAAAGACGTACTCTGCTGTTATCTACAGGAGGCCACCCGTCTACATGGATGTCTTTGAGAGAAAATCCATCATGTATAGCTACCCAGGCAATGTCTTTGTGCTAGTCTGTCGGCCTCCTGGAGCTAATGTTTTGCAACATCACAGTGCAGCTTGGTTACAGGTTATGTGCTGTTCCCTTCACTCAGCTTAGTTTATAGATGTACTTTTGATAGCCACAAGGCTAGAGTAAAAAAATTGCTTCAATACATCAAAACACCAGAAGGTGTCTTCAGAATAATGTGACCACTCTAACTAGTGCACCCATAACATCTGCCATTTTATACAGCTCATGGAGATTTACCAAGACAAAAGGATTACATTCAAGACCTTGCTACTCACCTTCAAAGCCACCAACGGTCTCTCGTCAACATCACTATCAGAGATAGTCCAGAAGACACCCCACAATAGGGACAGAAGGTCAGTAGCACAAAACACCTTGATAGTCCCAAGATCAATGACTCAATGCACCAAGTCAACATCCAGCAGGGCATTCAAACTTTATGCACCAATGATCTGGAACAGCCTCCCTCACAACATCCGAACAATCCCAGACATATTCCAATTCAGGAAGGCTGTGAAACACTACCTCTTCCTCCTACATTACCCGGAAACCAATGAAAGCTCAGCACCAATTACCGAAACCTCACAAATCTCCTCTGTCTGAAACCTTAAGAACACATGACCAGCCTGTAAATTGTATATATTGTTATTGTATATAGTTACCCTGTTAGCCAAGTTGATTCTCCTGTTCTTATGTAAACACAAAGTACTATTGGAAATGTGTATGTGCGTTGTTTATTGTAAACCGCACTGATGCTGAATAGCGCGGTATAAAAGAGACTTTAAATAAATTAAATAAATAAATAAAAGGGTGCAAAGTTGCCAACCATAAAATTGGATTTTAGCAATGAGGACATGCATAGAACAAGAATGTGAATTTAGAGAGCCAAGTCACTGATGGACACAACATTGTGTTTTGAGAGTTGACCCTGAGCTATCAAAACAGCATTACAAGAGATTCAATCCTCTCCAGATTTACATGCACCGACCATAGATAATGCTGCGGGGTAATGGGAGGGATTTGGTTGAAAAGTGAGTTCTGATCCAAAGGCAGGAGGGTGGAAAAAATTAGTGTTGACTATCATAACTACTATTACCTTTATAACCATTATCAATTCAAACAATTTTGTTACTATCAAGTTTAGTTTTAATCTGAGGAAGGAAATTTTGGCTCCAGAAAACTAGGCAATAAAATGCATTAAGTTAATCAAATTAAAACATATCATCTTACACAATTCTTGTTCATTCTGCTTTACTTTGACATAATCGAGTGAACTAACATTACAATTAAGCAACTGGCAAAGAAACGGTTAAAGCCCTCCATCGCTGGAACAGCAAACAAAAAAGGTGGCGTATCTTGCCATGCTAGAAGCTGAACTAGCCAAGGTACATGTAACACCTATCATTACCATGAGAGACATGCCTCTTCCCCTCCCCATGTTTTCTGTCCTTCTATGTTAGGCCTTTTTTCAAATGTCCTTGATACCTGATTTCACCTTTCATTTATCAAGTGTAGCAAAACTGGCTCAACACATTGAGCAGCACTCACTAGATCAATCTGGAACCCCAGTGCAAAAAGCCTTCAATGGTCCAGATTATTAATATCTAAATGAGCTGAGACACTTTTCTGTGCCTGGGTGGGACAGGAGCATCCCTCACTTTCAAACAATTCACTTGAGCCTCCGACCTGTAGCCAGTTAAAGAGACAGCAGTAAGTCCAAGAAAGAGGAAGTCATTTTACCTCAAAAATGCCAATGGTACCATCCAACTGGGCGCAAAACCAAAAGTGGAAAAACAGTGGAGGTTAATGACTTTAAGAGCCAGAGGTGGCAAGGATCTTAAAGAAGCCCAGGGATCTAAGGAGATAGAGTGTGCAAGGAAGAGGGGCAGGAGGAATGGTTTTGACTGCATCAGAGGAGGAGATGTACAGTGCCTTGTAGAAGTCTTCACACCCTTGTACATTTTACACATTCTGCCTTCTAAAAAATACAAGTCAAAATGCATTAAAGTAGGAGTTTGTTTCACAGATCCATACAGTATGCTCTACAATTTAAACACGAAAGAACAATTACAGAAACATTCAAAAGTAATTAAGAATAAGAAAGCAAAGTCTTAACTGCATAACTCTTCACATCCTTTGTCATAGCAAACCCAAATTAGCTCTGGTTCCAGAATCTGCCTTAGCAAGGACCACACGTTTAACAGAGTCTATCTGGGTCCAGCTGAGCTGATTCAAATACTGAAGCTGTTTCTTTTCTAGGAGATACATTTGACGCAAAGGACTAAACATGACAAACGCAGTGCTAATGAATGAGCTTCAGCAAAGGTACAGAGTGATTTAATATCTCATGAGGCACCAGGTCCAGCATTGCAAAGTGGAAATACTTCTGCACCACCAAGACTGCCTCAGTCAGTAGAGGAGTTTTGGATTTAGAAGCCCAGGGCGAGTTACATTTTAGGTACAATAAGTATTACCTTATCCCTGGAGAACTTACTGTCTAAATATATGCCTGAGGCAATGGAGGGTTAAGTGGTTTTCCCAAGATCACAAGAAGCTTGAGTGGGATATGAACCCTTGCTCCCTCAGTTCTTAATCTGCTGCTCTAGCCACTAGGATTCTCCTTCACTCCAGTAGTCATGGTTGAAGAAAAGTGCTGAGGAAAGTCGCTGTGAACGCAAAGAACTACAGAGGTCTCCGACTGAAATTGGGGAAAATGGCAACTATTCAGTACTTCCAAGAAAAGCCAGATGATGCACTGTATAACATTTGCAAAGAAAGACTTAAGGAGCTCAGCGTGTATGTGGGAGAAGCCTTTGTGGTCTGACAAGACCAAAATGGAACTTTTTGGTCTCAATACTAAATGATGTGTGTGATATAAAACAAGCACAGCACATCACATCGCTAAAACCATCCCTGGAGGAAAGCATGGTGGCGGCAGCATTTCGTTACGGGGATCTTTGCAGCAATAGGGACAGGGAGGCTTGTGAAGATCGATGGAAGGATAGATGGTGCTAAGTAGAAGCAAATCCTCAAGGAAAACCTGATCCAGTCTTCCAAAAACTAAGGAATGAGGAGAAGAATCACTTTTCAGCAGAGTAATGATCCTAAGAATAAAGCAAAAGCAATAATGCAGTGACTCAGCAAGAAGAAAGTGAATGCCCTTGAGGGACCCACTGAAAGCTCAGACCTCAATTCAATAGAAAAGCTGTGTCAAGACTCAAAGACTGCAGGCCACAGACTACACCCCAAACAACCTGAAAGAGCTCTAGCTATTCTACCAAGATGAATGGGCAAAAACCACATCATCCAGCTGTGCACATTTGGTAGATGCTTATCTTAAATGACTCCGCTCTTGTTTTCCTAGAGGGACTTCCATCAAGTACTGGGCCAAGGAGTATGAAGACTTATGCAAAGAAAATGTTTTGTTTTTTTTATTCTTAGGGGCCTGTCTACTAAGCATTTTTCCCATAGGCAAAAAATGGGAAAAATCCTTTCATAGGCTCCTTAATTTCTTTTTGGATATTTCTAAAAGTATCCTTTCACACTGAAATTATAAAGTATATTTTGCAGATTATTGAAAGAAATTCCTACTTTGATGCATTAGAAATTGTATTATTTACACCGCAGAATGTGAAAAATGTACAAGGGGATTTAGACTTCTACAAGGCACTGCATAAGATTTAAATATATTTATATGTATATGCAAATATATAGATACAGTTAAATATGGAAGAACATGTCTTTCAGATGGGATGTTAAGCCAAGGTCACAAGTACTTCTGTGTGAATTAAAGATCCCAGAAGCATTAAGGATGTTAATTTATTTAGCTGTATTTATATCCTGCTTTTCACTGGGTCAAAGTGGTCAATTGAGGGATACATTTAACACAAGGGGATATGAGACACATATGCTAATACTTACAGGGAACATGGGCAATGGAGGGTTAAGTGGCTTGCCCAAGACCACAAGGAGTGCTTATAGGACTAGAAATCCCAGACCTGAGATTGCTGTCCCCAGGTGGGACTTGAACCCCCGGCCCGAAGTACCTTGTCCTAACCACTAGACCACTCCTCCCTTCACTTAATCCCAGATTCAGGGCCAAACTGCAACAGAAGTTGTACAATCTGCCGTTTGCCAACACTTCTCTTTCTAATTTGGCTCATCATAAAACCCTCTCCACCTCTTTCTGCAATATCAGCATCCCTGAAAAAACTCTAGGTGACATTATGGCATAAACACTGCACAAATACAAGGAGGCTGTTCATCACCTAACCTGTAGAAAGAGGGCAGGCTGAGTAACCAACACAATTTTTGCAATGGCATCATGCAATAGATCTGGCAAAGGGTGGAAGGCATATATCCATCAGTTTTCAGTGATACCAAGATGCAGCCATATGTGGCCCTTGGTAAGGCTCTTTAATCAACAAGAGTATTTAAACGAGCACAGGATAGAATGGCTTTAGAACTCTAGAAGAACTTAAGCCTTGCCATGCTGGTTCGCAATAGGAGTCCATTGAGCTTAGCATCCCATCTCCAAAATTGGTCAATCCAGGTCACTTGGAAATACACAGATCCTAATGAGGAGATCCTTTCCCTGTTGTTCATGCTGAGATGTAGGAGGTGGCGATCCCCATGTCTGCTTAACTGATAACACAGGTCTGCGACTAAAAAGCTATTTGATTATTTTCATCTAATTTCCATGTATTTTGGTGTGCTGAAAACAAATAAAATACTGAAAAAACTCCTAGACGTCATGATTTGCCACAACATGCAAAATTGTCTTCAAATGTATCAAATTTTTTCAAATTACTATTAATTAATTCAAATTACTATTAATTAATTCACATAAGTGCATTTAAGATATAAAAGGCCAAAAAAACCCTTAAAGGGGTTGTCCGAGTTATGTAAAAAAAAATATAGCACTGTAAATCTGATGGTCAGCAATATATACATAAGCTAAGCAAGTTTTAAGTCTGTGCTTCTAATGATAGAAGGGGTTAATCTTTCCTGAAGAATCCAGTGGGAGGGAGACACAGGGCAGATAGCAGCAGCTCCGGTAAGTGCAGGGGGGCGTGGCTAGCACTGTGACGTCTCATGTACAGACACAGAGCTGCTCTCTCCTGCATGCCACACTTGTGCACGAATCATCATCAGGTTCTTGGTTCTAGGCTGTTTACACTTTTTCATCGCAATCCGTGTTAGCTCGCCATTCTTCAACCATTATGTTATGGCTCCGCAAAAGTGTATTAATTCGCCAGACAGTTTCTGTTTCATCTGTGGTGAATATACAGTGTTGAAGCAACAGCAGAATATTACAGACTTTGTGAAAAAAGTATACTTTGCATACTTTGGACTAAAAATTGGAGATCAAGATAATGTCTGGGTGCCTCATAAAGTGTGCAAACGGTGTGTTGAGGACCTCCGAAACTGGTTCAAGGGTAAGAAAAAATCTTTCCGTTATGGGATTCCTATGGTATGGCGAGAGCAAAAGAACCATAGTGACGACTGTTACTTTTATTCATGCGATGTGAAAGGGTTTAATTCCAAATGGAAGCATTCCATTTCATACCCCAATCTTCACTTGGCAATTCATCCCATCCCCCATGGCACAGATATACCAGTACCCAAGCACCCTGCTATCTTGGAAGAGATACCTAGCTCCGATGAAGGTGAAGTCATACCTGAACCAGATGACGAATCAAGTTCTGACTTTGAAGATGATACAAGACCAAAATTGTTTTCTCAGGAGGAGATGAATGATTTGGTAAGAGACTTGAATCTTCCCAAAGATGCCGCTGAGTTACTAGGATCAAGGCTGAAAAGCAGGAATTTATTGTTGCCAGGAGTGTCATCTTCATGGTTCAGACATCGTGAAAAGGAGTTTGTTCCTTACTTTGCCCAGGAAGACACGTTGGTTTATTGCATCGATGTTGAAGGTCTGATGGGTCAATTTAAAATCCAATATGATTCAGAGCAATGGCATCTTTTTATAGATTCTTCAAAAAGAAGTCTCAAAGCAGTTTTACTCCACAACGGTTTTTACGCTTCCATACCTGTAGGTCATTCCGTACATTTGAAGGAAACCTACGAGAACTTGGAATTGGATCTTCGTAAATTTAAATATGAAGACCATGGTTGGCAAGTGTGTGGGGACTTGAAGGTCTTGTGCATGCTGCTCGGGCAACAAGCTGGGTATACCAAATATCCTTGTTTTCTGTGTCTATGGGACAGTCGAGACCAACAAAATCACTGGACCAAGAAGAGTTGGCAGCCGAGGGTGCTAACAGTCGGTGAAAAAAATGTCCTCCGAGAAACTTTGGTAACTTTCCATAAAATTCTTCTACCACCTCTCCACATAAAATTGGGATTGATGAAGCAATTCGTAAAATCACTTCCAAGAGATGGAGAATGCTTCAAATACTTGGTCACCAAGTTTCCAGGCCTGTCGGAGGCAAAATTGAAGGAAGGTGTGTTCGTCGGACCAGACATTAGAAGGCTTATAGTTGATCAAGAGTTTGCCAATACCATGACGGATCCTCAAAAAGAAGGGTGGATTGCATTTAAAGAAGTCGTACAGAAATTTTTAGGCAATAACAAAGATCCTCACTACAAAAAGATCGTCGGACGAATGCTGAAAGCATTTCAAGCTTTAGGTTGCCTGATGAGTTTGAAAGTGCATTTCCTCCAGTCCCACCTTGACTACTTTCCTGAAAATTTGGGAGCTGTGAGTGAGGAACAAGGTGAACGATTCCACCAAGACATTAAAGCGATAGAAAGGAGATACCAGGGAAAATGGAGCATTACAATGATGGCAGACTACTGTTGGATGCTTCAGAGAGACATTCCAGATGCTACTCACAAGCGTAAATGCACCAAGAGGAGCCTCACAAGGAAGAAGAATCGAGTTTAGTGTGTGTAGATGAGCTCATTTCAGTTCAAAAAAGGATTTTCATGAAAATATTGTAATAAATTTTTAATTTTATAAGTCTATTTCCATTTATTTTGAGGTATTGCCTTATTTAACATAGTTACCTAAATTGTCAGGAAATGTGATGTCCTATGACAAAATGGAGGTCATTTTCGGATTCAGCGCACCAAAAAACATAAAGATTACGTGGAATAACCAAAACAGCTCTCGAAAAATATTTTTTTTTGCAGACCTGTGTAATGAACCAATCCTCCAGAAATCTGTCCAGATCTTTAGTAAACATCCAGTGATAGCAGGGGTTCCCAAACTACGGTCCTGAAAGCATCATTTTCTGGCCTGCCATGCTTCCTGTCCGCAGGACAGATCCAGTTTCCAGAGTGAATTCTTTTGCGCCCCCCGCCGCCATTCACTTTATTCCACCCTTTTCTCATCTCCTTCCCTCTTGCAGCTCTGAGAGTTCATCCGGCAGACTGTGGTCCTTCCCTTTCTATCTTTCCTTGCTGAACTTTGCCACTGCTCAGATCACCCTCTTCCTCCTCTCTGCTGGGAAAGTGGCAAAGACTCCAGGAGTAAGGCAGGAGAGCAACAGGGTCAGCAATAGCTACTAGAGCCTGGGACTGCTGAACCATCTCTGCCAAAACCAAATATGCCCAATTGCCTTTGATCCCAATGGTTCCCACTGTTTTAAAGGCTACCAGTTAGTTTCATGGAGTCACTCAGTGTGAATTTGGTTCATTAATGCACATTAAAGTGGCAAATTAACATGTGCTATGTTGATAAGTCTGCATTAAATCAATTTAGTATATACTAAAAATTCCTTGGCTATGGCCATGCCACCCTGAGTGAGCCCAGCATTGGCTGATCTTGAAAGCTAAGCAGCATTGGGCTTGGTTAATACTTGGATGGGAGACCACCTTGGAATATCACGTGCTGTAGGCTTAGTGCATGGAGGAAAGGCTTGGCAATCTACTTCTGGTCACACTTTGCCAAGAAAGGGGATAGTTACAATTGTCACCAGGAGTCTGTATTGACTCAATGGCACAACAACAAGATAAATTCCCTATTAAAACAAATGCATCAAACACACCCCAAATTCAGGAAAACCAAATTTTTCTTGCCTGTGCACATTCCCTATTAAATTTTAAGGAGAAATAAAAGATTACTTATTTTCTCTTTGACATCTGGGTCACTGCCAACAGGGCGTTCTGAAGAAGGGGGAGTATCTTTGCTTAGGATGACACAGGCCAGACCTTTGTCTCCATTCTTCATACACCCCGCATACTGCTCTAGGTGAACTCTGTTATTTTTTAAGCTGTTTATTTCTAAAGCTATGCAAAATACAAACAGCATATGAAAGGCCGAATAAGCACAGAAGGAACACAACTGAAGTATTAAAAAAAAAAAACAGTTAAAACAGCAATAATGATAGCTTGGAAGGCCAGGAGCAATATCTGCCCCATGTTAAATGACATTTTTCGGCGGGGCGTTTAAGGTCAAGTCGATGTTCTCTAAAAGTCCACCTGAGGCCCTGACTTCCATAAATATGCGGCAGAGTATCACTCCACATGGGAGAAACAAGACAGCAGCTTTTCCTGGAAGAAATGAAACACCTTCCTGCCCTGGTAAGGAAAATTCTAGTGAAAGAGGGATACCCCACCCCATTAAGGCCAACTGACCTGAGTTTATTCTGGCAGAGCAGCTACCTTCCCGGCAATGCACTCTGAGACAAACACCTTGTTTGCATACACTGGTGAAACATTTTTGCTGTCTAGGGATACTGAGTAAAGAGCAACATGTGACACTTAACCCTTCACTGGTAGAGGTGTGTTTGCACTTTTGCACACAACTGCCAGGGCATGCCTCAACACATCCATTGTGGAAAAGAAAAAAAAATGTTCTCAGCTAAACAGAGCCAATCACCACTATTCTAATTTATATTCCTTTCAGACAGCAATTTCCTCCTTTATCGTCAGGCTTCCAGCTCAATTTGAACTGTTTCTACCGGGCTGTGGGGGGGGGGGGGGAGGTGTTTTATTTTATGATCCCCTCCTGCCATCCACACCATCTAGTCCAAACTGTCACAGCAATCGTCCTCAGCCAAGGGCCACAGGCTGCAGCTCCTTTGGGAACATCTAAGTGTTGCCACTAGTGTTACCATTGTATGATCGCCCTTCCATAGCATCCTCAGTCAGCCCATGGAGCAAAAGCCAGGCTTAGGAATCAAACCTAGGTCTCTAAGTGATGATTTGCACCATCACTGAGCCAGCCCTCTTCTCTACATTTCTTGTACGTTATAGGCAGCTAGGTTTTACTGGGTATAGAGAGACACCTTTTGAGTCTTCTTTTGAAGCAAAATATGAAATACATTGGCCAAAGCCTGTCAGCACCTGGGCAGAATAAATTTAGCACTGTATTTTCATATGCAATTTCTTCACCTTGCAATAGTAAAAAGCATGTGTCCAATGCAGTGGCAGTGTTGCACTGTCATGCTGGAGAATCAGTGATCAATTCCCCAACCAGGTCTTTTACCATCTTGGATGGACAGGCCTGGAATGTTGCAAAGGAGGTGTTCTCAGTCCCTGGGGAGAGGGCTTTCTTGTCATTGCTAAATGGTGATACCTAGTGGCTGGATGGAGGAGCCATGGTTCCTGGAGGAGCTCTGATGCAGGTCTGTTGCAGCTGGACCAGATGAGTTGGGAGGGGAAGGGACACCCCACCATAAGGTTGGCCGGAGTTCCCACCACCTGAGGTTGTCGAGCAGGACTGCTCACTGTGGGCCTTTAAGGGAAATCTTGGCCCAGATGGGATGGGAGCATTGACACCAGTTGAGGCTGAGGTGACTTTGCAGAAGGTGTATGTGCAACTGGGCGAGTGGCACTACATATACAGATGCCACTATGTGCCCCAGGAGACACAGGAAAAGGCGGGCTGGCGCTGATCGGTGTGTGGCAAGGGTGCTGCTGAGAAGCTGTAAGGCTGAACCCTCTGACCAGGAAGGAAGGCTTTGGCTTGCAGAGTATCCAGATGCGCACCAATGAAATCTAGACTTTGTTGAGGGACAGGCTCATATTTCTCGGCATTGAGAACAAAGTCGAGGGTCTGCAGAGTGACGGCAGTGTCCTTCACAGCTCGGGTTGCTATGTCTTGGGAGGCGCCTGAGAACAGCCAATCGTCTAGGCAGGTGTAAATGCAGTGGCCCTGATGTCGAAGGTGTACTGAAATGACCATGAGACACTTGGTAAAAAGGCAAGGGATGGAGAATAACCCAAAAGGAAGAACTTTGTACCGATAATGGTGGTTAAGGAAGGTGAACCAAAGGAACTTCCAGTGGAGGGAGTGGATGAGGATATGGGTGTATGCATCCTTGAGGTCTAGCGAGGTGAGCCAATCCAGAGGACTGAGAAGGGGAAGGATTGTGCTCAACGAGTGCATTTTGAACTTTTCCCGCTTGATGAAAAGACTGAGGTTACGGAAGTCAAGGAATGGCTGAAGGCCGCTGGACTTTTTGCAGATCAAGGAAAATCTTGACCTCTCCCAGGAAGCGGGAAAAGTTCGATGGTATCGTTGAGGAGGAGCTGAGCTATCTCGATTGCTAGCTGAGCACATGTTGTTCCCAGGGGCAGCTTAAGGCAATCTGCTGCCTGAGGCGAGGGATGAGATGGCGCCACTCCCCCCCCCCCCCTAAGTTTAAAGGCAGAGCCACGGGAACAGAGAAATGTTCCCGCGGCTGCTTTTGTTTGTTTTTAAAGGATGAATCCAGCTGAACGGCAGTTCTATCATATGCAGTTTCTAGGGAGCGGAAAATCAGTGCAGCCCCCTAGAAACTGCCACCTGAGGCCACCGCCTCAGTTGGCCTAATGATAGAACCACCCCTGGCTGTTCCGGTGAACGTCTGGTTGGAACTGGGGCCAAGGAGGCGGAGTCACGGAACAGTAAAGTTTATACCCTGACTGAACAATGGAGAGAACACAACTATCTGTGGTGATGGACTGCCAGGCCTATGCAAAGTGCCGAATGCGACCCCTCACCAGCCGATAGTCAAAAGTTGGGGGAGGGTTTAGGATGGGTGGTCTGCGGGAGTTCCTGGGTTTTCCTCTCCCATGGGCAACCCCATTGGGAATATGCCTGATATGTCCAAGGGGGGGCTGCAGAACATAGGGCTGATAGCGCCGCCAGAGGTAAAATTGTTGAAAGTAATTGTAATGGAAAGGATGGCAATTAGATGGCAGAGTAGCGGTGGGTGGAGGAAGCTGTCTCCGCCAGCTGAGCCAAAAGTTCTTGGACCGGGGTGGAATGATTTTTGACCACTGAGACTGCCTCTTGAACCTTGGACACAAAGAGACTGTCCCCTTGGCAGGGGATGTTGGCTAAGCAGTCATGAAAGTTCTCCCATTGACCAGACACATGAAGCCAGACAGTGCATCTGACTGAAATGGCTGTAGTCACGGATCAGGCCATGGAGTCATAGATGTCATACATGTCACGGATAATGTGGTAAAGGGATTTGTGCAAGTCTGCAGTCAAAGAAGCTGGATCTACTGAGGAAGGATTATCCAGCTGCAGGAGAAAGTCATGATGAAAATGCAGCATGTGTAGCTGATGAGCCAGTATGCGCATAGCAAGAGTACTGCTCTGGTAAGATTTATGCCCTATGGCAACTAGGATGCGCTGCTCTTTCCCTGGAGGTGCCTGGGATGACAGCTTAGTGCACGTGGATTTTTTAAGGACTGCCTCAGATATGACTGACTGATGGGGAAGCTGAGGATGAAGGAATCCTGGAGTCAGCAGGACTTTGTATTTGAGGTCAATGTGACAGGACGGAGCACTGCCTGAAGATGGGGTCTTCCAGATGGAAGACTGTAGGTCCTGAAAAGTCTCAGGTGCAGGAAGAGTAGGAATCTCCTTGGGAGTACTGCAAGCTTTTAAAATGGAGTGAAAATCCCACTTGTTGGCCCAACGCACGAGAGAGTTTCTGGAGGAACTTCGGATAGGAAAAATCCTTAGGCAGTTCGTCCTGGAGGTCCTGCTCCAAAGAAAATGGGACAGGGTCCTCCACGTAGGATTCACATTGTTCCCAAGGACAGAATGAGAGTGAATGAATGTTCTCATCGAGGGGCGAAGACTTCCACCAGTCAATAAGTGGAGGGGATCCCAAGACCTCTTGTGTGAGGAGCAGCTGGGGATCTGAGAGAGTGCTTGGCGCGCAGAACTGTCCTGAAGAATCTTCTGGAGAAGAGAGGAGGGAAGACTGAGAAACATGTAGGGTCTCCGGAGTAGGAGGACTGACAGGCATGGATGGAAGGGGTGCACCCTTTGCATGGTGCTTACCCAACTGCGCTGGTGCTTATGCTTAGCTTTAGCCCTTTTACCTGACAGAGGCATGTCCCCCATAATAGTCGAGGAGGACACCAACGTACTTGGAGTCAGTTCAGGAGGGGAAGAGGTATTACCTGATGACAGGAGTAGCCGAGGGAAAGCCCCAGACTCCACAGTCGAGACCAGAGGTGACAATATCAGTGCTGAAGCTGCCTTTAAAGCTGCTCCCGAGCCTGTGCTTGACCGGTGGGGGGACAGATGAGGAGGTTGACCGGTGGGGGGACAGATGAGGAGGAGTCTGACATCAGAGCTGGCTCCGCAGAGGTGGTAACACCGAGCAAGGCCTGGCTCTAGTAAAGTGAAGAAAACAGCTCCTTGACATTTAAAGTACAAAACTTTGTTTTTTCCTGTCAGCCAACAAAGACGGAGCATGGCCGCAATTTAAAAAGCACTTTCCCACCATCGCGCAGGGAAGTGCAGGCAGACATGTTTATCTTTTTGCTGGTCGTGGTGAGGTGCAGGCAGAAACATTTATCATTTTAACTGTCCAAAGTCTTGAAAATCACGCAGCTGAAAGAAAACAGGAGCAGAAGCAACCTTATGTGAGAACCGAATGAGGGAACCGCAAAAAAAAGGTAAAAATGCAGGCAAAAATGAACAGGAAGGATGTCCTGTGCAGGCTTCTGCGCAGTAGAGAAAAAAATGGATTCTCTCAACACAGGCAGGCGAGAAACAAGCATGCATGCTCAGTGAAGCAACAAAGCTTCTCTGAGCTGTGGGAGACCCGCTCAAGGCTCAGTCTGGGGACGTCACCAATGAGTGTGACTGCATTCCCCTGCTTGTCTCCAGAGAAAGCCTCACAAACGGAGACTGCGGAAAAAGTCAGAGACAGCTATGGATTAGAGCTACAGACTAAACAGACCAAGGTTTGGAGAGCGTGAAAGCTACAGAGAGCTGGGAGAAGATGTGAGACAGCTATAAACTAAGGCTTGAAGACAGGGAGGGCCAGCTATAGAAGAGATGGGAGGGGTTAGACAGCTACAAACTAGAGCTGGAAGAGGGAGACATCTAGAGACCAGGACTGGGGAAACAATGAGAAGGCTACAGACAAGCAGGAAAAGGGGAAACACAGCTCAAGACTGCAGCTGAGCGAGTATGAGAGACAGCTACGGACAAGCTGGAGAGGGGAGAGATGATGAAAGACAGCTAGAAACTAGGACTGAGGAAGGCGACAGACAATTACAGACTAGGGCTTACTGAGGATGAGTGACAGTCATGGACAAGCTGAGGAGAGGATGAGAGACAGCTAGACACTAGAGCTGGGAGAGAGTGGACACTCAAGTATGGTATGTGCAAAACTAGCCCATTTGGAGAAATTGCCCAGGATAAACCATCTCACTGTGTCTTCTGCATTCCTCCCAGCTGATCTGGTTCATTTGGGTGCCTAAAAATGAAAGTGCATGCAAATCTCTTGTATGTCTATGAATTAACATCTATACGATCGATTTGCTTATGTAAGAAAGCTCTAATGCATGAATGATGTTTATGTGAAAAAAACGAATAGGCAGAACAAACGTGAAAAATGCCCAAAAATCGGGAAAAATTCCTTTGATATGAGCATGAACCATATTCGTTTTGGCCATGCGTACCCCCACTCTGCATTCTAAAACTAGCTGTTCAGCTTTCTTCCTGGCGCGGTTATATGATGTTGCATTCTGAGCACAGAGTTCCTCAGTACTCGGCTACAACTGACCAGATATGATCACTCTGCTGCAGTACCTGTCATGCCAGGGAGCGAGTTTTGACAGGTGACTGAAATTCGTTTATGTCCTCACCTATTTGTCATGGGAGGCAGGGAGGGACACAGAAGAGGTCCAAGAGATAATTCTGCTGCACCTCTGTCTTGGAGACTTATGAGAAAGCTCTGAATTATGCAGAGACTTTACCCCAACCGGGCTGGTGGGCCTGCTGAAACGCAGTTGAGATGCTGGGAGTTGAAGGGGGGGGTGTCTGGGGAGGGGGGAGGGTTTGTACGAGAGGGGTTGATAATATTCTCTCCCTCCTATGTTCTTGTTTCCTTTCCTCTCCCTATTATACTTGCTCCTCTTCTCTCCTCCCCCCTCTTTTCCCTCCCCATCCCTCCCATGTGGGTGAGGTGTGTTGGGGGGAGGGGGTGAAGGCTAATCGTGTTGTCTCCCACCTCCCCTTCCACCATGGGTGAGGGAAAGAATAACAGGTGTGTGTGGAGGGTGAGGGGTGAGTTATGGTGTGGTGTGTGAGAGGGATTTGGGGTTACATGGAAGGTGAGGGGGGTTTACGGGGTGTGAACGGAGGGGAGAAAGAAGGAGCAAAAGAGATCGATGCTGTAGGGCAGTCAGCTTCAGTAGGTGGGCAATTTAGAATGAAAGAGAATAAAGCACCAAGAATCAAAAATTAGCAGCTTGAGTAAGTCCTTAGAAGCAGAGGGGTGAGAATCTCCACTGACACTTAACAAAGTGGCGCCACAGTGAGAGCGGGTCATCACTAGTGGAGTGGTGGGAACCTTTATCGGCATTTAAGGAAGCAGAGTTGTGAATGACTATTTGCCAGCAGGGAATGGAAACGTCCATTGGCATGTAGATATGCATCGCCATAATGTTGTGGCATGTTCGCCGGTAGAGGGTGGGAACCTTTTCAAGCCCTTAGAGAGGCCACGCCATGGTGTAAAGAACTGTTCACTACTGGGAAAATGGAAACCTCTGCTAGCATGTGAAGATGTGGAGCCATGGCTGACAGAAGCAACAGGAGACAAGTACAATACAGCATGCATGTCTGTGCACCCTGCTTATGCGAACAGACAAAAGTACTGGATATATATGCAGCTCTACTCCTATATAAACAGCTATCAAATATAGCTTTGAAATGGGTTCAAATACCAGCAGAATATGGCAATGTTCTTTTTGGAACCTGACAAAAAAAGTGGAAACAATGAAGAATACCAAAATACAAAATAACATAACCTTACTGATACACTTTAAGAAGGCAGTTTTATAACTGGATACCTATTTCAGGCACCCAAAATGCACTTATCTTAATCTTATTTAATAAAGAAAAACGGGCAACTACTTTTCCTTTAGAAAATAGGAGCATAAGCAGTGCATTTGTTGTAGCAAAAGAGGCGCCAGTACTCTGATGCAGGGCTCTTTCATTAATATGTGAGGACCTTGGGTCAATTTTAGCAAGCAATAAAAAAAAAGTGTCGATACTCCATACCACCACGTACACCCTCAAAAAAAGCCATGGGCAAAAGCATCTGAAAACATGCATTAAATTTAGGTGCAAGCACTTAACACCGTCCTAGGGATGGTGTAAATTCCTGTGCCTTGAGTTTTGCCCATCTGTGTGTGTAAGTCATTAAAATATAGGGGTATGTTTACTAAACCGTCTTAATGTTACCGGCGTTAGTTGCAGTCTTACTGTGATGAATGCCATATAAGGTAGTGGGCGTTCCGGTCTTAAGGTAGCATTTCGGGTTATCGCACAATAAAGTCCGTTATCGCGCGATAGAGGGAGCCGTGGCACGTTAACGCGCGTTAGCCTTAATTAGGCGCGCTGAGCTGCAAACACAGCAACAGAGGTGTAGCACAATGGTTAATACATTGACTGATAAAACAGGGGTCATAAGTTCAATCCCCCAGTGGGCTTAATGAGCAAGGCTGTCTGAGGCATTGCCCTTTACTTTAAATCAGTGCTGTGTGAGGCATTTTCTTTTTTAATTTAAATTAGTGCTGCCAGCAAACACACCCTCACAGTGCCGTAAACTAAGGTGCCGCATAAGGCGCCCTATAAGGCACTCCAGAGGGCACATTATAAAGTGCACTGTCTGCCTAGGCACCTTATAATGTTCCCTATAGGGCACCTTATAAGGTGCCTTATAGGGCGCTTTATAGGGTGCCTTATAGGGCACCTTATGAGGCACCTTAAGGTTACAGCACTGTGAGGGTGTTTTTGCTGGCAGCACTAATTAAAATTAAAAAGGAAATGCCTCAGACAGCCTTATCAAATAACACCACTGTGGGATCAAACCCACAACCTCTGCCTCCACAGTCAGTGAAGTAACCAGTGGGCTACATCTCTATAGCTACTAACACAGCCCTCGCTGGCTACAGAAGGACTGCAGGTCACCACACAAACTGTCTGCTGTGGTTACCAGGATAGGGTTAACCCACCCATACCCATGATGCACTGCACATGCAAATCAGCAGTCTACAGATGATCACAAGATGGGGTATGCACACACAAAGCACCCCTCGGCCTGGTAGGGGGGAACTGACCGTGTGTGTTACTGGCACAGAGTAGCTACAGACCGTCACATTGTGCGGGTACTGTGCTCACCCTGAGGGCAAGGTGAGGTGCCCAGCACCAGGTCCGCAGCACCTGGATTAGCTGAGCTGGCTATGTTGCAGGTCACCATCAGTGTCAGAGTGTGATAGGTAGTCCTTGCAGACACACCTAGGATACACCTGTGTCCATCCATGTTTTCTAGTCACATCTAGCCCTTGTGGGCTGTGATGCACCCAGAATAGTGCATATCCAGTGTGGGTGCTATGGTCACATGATTTAAGTGAAGGGCAGTGTTTGGACCCAGAGGTTGATTATGTAGCACCACCCAACCCACCCTCCCCTCTGGGGCTCAGGGTGGGGGACAGGATCTCCCACCAACAGATCCACATTCTACATCCCTGCAATGGTGGCAGTAGAGGGGACCAAAATGCTCATCTGCCGCCCCGCCCCCGCCCCCCCCATGTGTGTGCATGTATTTCTGTCAGCACGTGTGTCTGTGCATGTTTTCATGTGTGTGCATGAATGCTTGCATGTGTGTGTTTGTGTGCACATGCTTTTATATCTGTTTGTTCTCTATTTGCATATGGTAATGAGAGAAGATGAAAGTGGAAGATCATTTGAAAGGTGCAACTGCGTTATTGTGAATCAGTGTTGGTATTATGCTACTGCTGGAACTTCTTTTGCCATAGAAATACATTGAAGAATTGTTATTTTCCATCTCCTGCCATATGTGAAAACTCCTCTTGTACAGCACAAACACTTCCCCCAGCTCACCTTTCCCCTTTCTGTGACTACAGCAGCATTCCAGTGCTCTGTGCTGACACCCCTCATACTTGCTGGATTCTACCAGAACTGCCTTCCACACTGGAAGCAGGAAGAGCAGGCTCACTCACTGGGGAGGGGGACAGAAGATTAGTAGTTGTAAACTCTGAAAAATGTGCAGACACATTAGCTATCCATCCAGAATCCGGATATTAATATAAAAATCATTACAATCCCATAAAAGCCACATAGGGGTATGTTTACTAAACGGCGCTGCGACGTTATCGCACGATACGTGACGTTATCACGCGATAATGGCGCATTACCGTGCGAGAATGTCACGTATCGCGTGATAACGTCTCTAGCGGCGTTAAAGTGCGCAGAGGGTGGAGTAAGGCTCCCCAGAGGGCAGAGTAAGGCTCCGCAGGGGCGGAGATAAGAGGTCAATGGGCGAAGAGTGGGCGGGGAGAGGCCCCGTGCACACTAACGCCGTGAAATGAAGGTCTGAAAAATAGCGCCAGTGAAAACCTCGCGCTAGAGGCACATTTGCAGGGGAGAGAGACCATTTCAGTCAGCAATATGCAGCAAAGGCAGGAAAACCAAGAAAAGTGATAGTAGTCATACATGTGCAGCAACATCATAGTGCCCAAGTACGAGAGGGCACTACGGTGAGGGTGCAGGGGGCTGCAGGCGGGACATGCAGTGTGGCAGCTGGGGCACAGGATAGGCTCGGCAGATGCCTAGGTGACACATAGGAATGTAGAAGCGGAAAACCAGCAAGAAAGCAACTGAACCAAGGGCAAACATGGCCACAAGTGTGTGTCCCACAGTGTCCCAGGGGACAGTACCCAGCAAGTACCCCAAAGGGCACATAACATCGGCAGGTGGTGCAGGGGGGAAGCGTGGATGTCTATGCAGGCACCCCTACCCCATATCATGCACCATAGGCAGCCGCCTACCGGCACACTGGATGGCCTGGGACTCCGCACCACCAGCACCACCGGCAGAAGGGCATGTCAGCATGGTGGCAGAGGGGTGCTGGTGGCGGAGGAGGTAGTGGCATCTGCCCATAGTAGACCACGGCCAAGCCCCATTTAGGTGGGTGCCGTGCACTGCAACAGACAAGGTCTATCTGACGAACAGTCATGGTATCCCCAGGGAATAATTTATCCCTGTGGCAACAGTTTGGTGCAGTACACATAGCTAGTATGTTCAGGGGCAGAAGATCACAGGTTCAAGTCCCAGCTGTGGCTCCTGCAAACCATGTCTCTATATTTTACCCAGTACTAAACCGTAGTAATAAAGACGGAACCTTTATTGCAGATAAAATAAACATGCTATAAACGCCTATATTTTACCCTACAGAGCACAGACACCATAAACATGTGCAATAGCTAGAGCAGAGTCTCCCAACTGCAGTCCTGGAGGGCCAAACACCATTCAGGTTTCATGCTGTCCCTAATAAATATGCCTGTGCTGCATTTGTATGCACCGTCTCCATTGTATGCAAATGTATCTCATGCATATTCATTAGGGACAGCATGAAACCCTGAACCGTGTTTGGCCCACCAGGACTGGAGTTGGGAACCTCTGCCCTGCAGCGGCCAACAGGGGCAGAAACACCCACACCCACAGGCTCCACTATCCAAAGCCTCATGGAGAGTCAGGCTGTTGGGCCCTGTGCAGAGCAGCATCTCCCAATACTAGCACCTGCATACCTTAGCAATGCCGTCCTAAACTTGGGAACACGTTCCACAGATATCAAAAGGTTGCTATGATTAATGTCAGATAACAAATCCTAAGTTAAACACAATTTGTTGACAGAGATTCATCATAGCAACCTTTCTGATATCTGTGGAGTGTGTTTCAGTTTTTGCTTCTGACAGTGTTTACCACCCCAGGGAGTGACCCCAACAGTATTGCGTACCATAGCAATGCCCGCACTGTGCCCAGGACTGGTGTAGTGGCCAGGGCTGCCAAAAACCTCTCTATTTGCACAATGCTGACATAGGTGTGGGAGTGTGTGTATGTCTATCCAGTGTTTTGGGCTGCCTACACCTTACTGAGCCCACACTGCTTGCACTGTTTCCAGTGTTAGCCTGCCAATGTGCATAATGAGGAGCAAGGTACTGTGGGTATGGCCCGGACAGGGTGGCCTGGGCAGGATGCATCTGCACAGGGCATAGGGCAATGGCTAGGACATTGTAGTGCCCAACCACCACCTGCACGGACAGGGTGGCCACAGCATGTCATGTTGGGGGGTCACTCTCACCCTGACAGGGCAGTGACCATGGCATGGCTAGGTTCCCCCATAGTGCTATATTGTATTTCTTTTAAATGATATCTATGGGTTCCTTTTTCTGGAGCCCAATCACTGACATACCTGCTTGGTGTGTGTGCTCACATCCTGTTTGTGGGTGCACATAATTCCTCCAGGAACATGCACTACGTACTAGCTAGCAGACTGTCTGCAGTTAGCATGTGTATGGCTAGAACACCTTGCAGGGTGCAGTGGGTGGAGACTGACTGTGCCCTCTGCTGGTGAATGTCAGATAGAGATGGGGGGCAGCTGAGATTTTATAGGCCTACTGCTTGTCTGCCAGTACCCTATGTGATGCGTAGAGATCTGCATTAACTGCCCTGTAGGGTGCCTATTCCTCAGCAGGACTGGGGTTGATGGTCCCCTCTACTACCACCATTGCAGAGATGTAGAATGTGGAGCTGTTGGTGGGAGATCCTGCCACCCTCACCCTCACCCTCACCCTCACCCTCACCCTCACCCACAGAGAGCAGGTTGGGTGGTGCTACATAATCCACTTTTGGGGCCAACCACCACCCTTCTCTTCTAACATGTCACCATGGCACCCACACAGGATATGCACTATTCTGGGTGCATCATAGTCCACAAGGACTAAACATGACTGAGAAATACAGAGAGACACAGGTGTATCCTAGGTGCATCTGCAAGGACTACCTAACACACACTGGCACTGATGGGGACCTGCTGGGCGCCCCACTTCACCCTCAGGGTGAGCAGAGGAACCCCACAATGTCACGGTCTGTAGCTACTCTGTGCCTGTAACAAACACGGTCATTTCCCCCTACGAGGTCAGGGTGCAACAGAGGCTCATACCCCATCTTTTGAGCAGCTGTAGGCTGCTGATCTGCATGTGCAGTGCATCATGGGTACGGGTGGGTTTACCCTATCCTGGTAACCACAGCAGACAGTTTGTGCAGTAACCTGCAATCTTTCTGTAGCCAGCCAGCAGGATGTTAGATGTTATGGAGATGTAGCCCACTGGTTACTTCAGTGACTATAGAGGCAGAGGTCATGTGTTTGATCCCACAGTGGTGTTATTTAATAAGTCTGTCTGAGGCATTTCCTTTTAATTTAAATCAGTGCTGCCAGCAAAAACACCCTCACAGTGCCGTAGCCTAAGGTGCCTCATAAGGCGCCCTATAAGGTGCCCTATAGGGCACATTATAGGGTGCCTTGGCGGACAATGCACTTTATAATGTGCCCTATGGAGTGTCTTATAGGGCGCCTTATGCGGCACCTTAGGTTACGGCACTGAGGGTGTTTTTGCTGGCAGCACTGATTTAAATTAAAAAAGGGTAATGCCTCAGACAGCACTGATTTAAATTAAAAGGAAATGCCTCAGACAGCCTTCTTATATAACATCACTGCAGGGTCAAACCCATAACCTCTGCCTCCACATTTACTGCAGTAACCAGTGGGCTACATCTTTATTGCTTCTAACACTGCGTTGGCATGAACTTAGGGTAACGTGCGCTAACGTGCCACGGCGCCCACTACTGCGCGATACAGATTCTTGCTACCTTGCCGCCAGAACGTCCACTCCTTATATGGCATTCTTCACATTATCGCTGCAACTAGCGCCAGTAACATTAAGACGGTTTAGTAAACATACCCCATAGTTGTCAATCCTAAAGCCCCTCCTCCAAGTCCTGATCATATCTGACCACCAGAATTCCAGCAAGAGTACTTAATGAAGCCCTGCCTATGGCAAGATATTAGTTGCCAATACATATACCAGCCAATAAGAAAACAGTATGATTCAGTCATTAGTTTTCGCAGTACAACAAAGAAAATGAAATATACATCAGACTAAGCTAATATACGGCACATCCCAGCTAGGGAATAATTTGTAATCCGTGAGTGAGAGAGAGAGAGAGGGTGACTGTGTGTGTGTCTCTGTGGTGTATGATGTGAATGTGTTTGTACGTGTGTTGCATGTTTCCTGTGGGGTAAGTGGTGTAATTCAGTTTTGCTGGGTCATTTTGGAGGGAGGGGAGTTGTATGGTGGTAGTTTTGGTAGTGAAACACTTTACAGGGAAGTGGAGGCAGTTTCTGAGGTGATATGTCAATTGCAGAGGGTAGTTTTTGGGGGTAGGAGCATTTTGCGAGGGAATGTGAGCAGTTGCGGAGGGATGTTTATTGTAGGTATGGGCAGTTTGTGCGATGGTGAGGCAGTTGCAGGGTAGCTTTTAGGGATGCAGTGTTCTGGTTCCGTTGTGCAAGTATTTTTTGGGGAGTGACACAGTTCTCAGTGTGATGGAGCTGTTGCGAAGGTATACCTTTTGTGTGGGTGAGGCAGTTTGCAGGGTGAGGGGCAGTTCTGGGAATGTTGTTTTTGTGGGTGAGGCAGTTTGCAGGGTGGTGGAGTACTTGTGGAAGGTTACATTTTTGGGGGTGGTTGCAGGATGGTGAGGAAAACATGGGTGGGTACTTTTTTAGGAACTGTTTGAATGGTGGTGGTGCAGTTGCATGGGCTGTTGGAGCAGTTGTGGAGGTAATTTTACAGGTGAATTAGTTTTGTGAAAGGATATTTTTGGGGTGGGTACATTTTACAGTGTGGTGGGACAGTTTGGGGGCTATTTTTTGGGGTGGGTGCAGTTTACAGGGTTTTTGTTGAGTTGCTAGAGGATATTTTTTGGAGTGTGGAGTTGTGAGGAGGGATAATTTTGGGGGGTGGAGGCAATTTGCTTGAGATAATAGTTCTTCCCACATGTCAAATTTCATACCATTTTGTTAAATTTTCAGAAAGCTATTTTCCCCCAGACAGACATTCTTAACCCTTTTGTATAATTCTTTTCAGCTTCTGTTGGGTTGGAATGAATAAAAACAAAAAAGCTGCTTATCTCAGTACAGGCCAGGGAATCACTGCACAAAGTCTAAAACACAATTAGGACTATAGTCCAACAAGTCACTCTCTTGTTATACAAGTTTATCACACAACAGTCCGACATCAGCCAGCAGTTTACAGCTGCTTCTTTGGGGACTCCTGCATTCAACAGTATTGTTTTAAGAGAGAGAGGATTTTGGTATGTGCCTGCTTCTATATCAGATCATTGTGTGATAAACTTGTATAATACAAGACTGTTTTTTGGATGACAGCCCTAACGGTGTTTTGGGACTTCGTGAATTGGACCAAGTTTATCACCAGTGATTCCCTTGCCTGTGCTGAGGTAAATGTTTTTTTCTGGAGGGGGGATTGGTTTATTTCATAACAGGATTTGGATAAGTGACATAGTTTGTGATTCCTAAGGTGTGATGATTTTGAATAACTAATGACAAATTTTAATAAAAAATAATTTCTTTGGGAGGATTTTAAGACCTATATTTGATTTGATGGTCAGCTCTCCATCAAAGGACAGATAAAGCATAGATACTCACCTGTAACAGGTGATCTCCGGGAACAGCAGGAATTTAGTCTTCACATATGGGTATCGTCTGTACCGACGGAGCCTGCGTGGGAACACTCCCCAGTGTGCAATAGGAACGCTTTTGGTAGCATCCCTCAGCACATGTGCGCTGCCTTCCTGCCTTTCCAACTGTCCCTCTTCAGATATGTTTGTAGCTGAGTGAAAGGATAGAGGGAGAGAGGAAAGAGACAGAGAGATAGAGAGACAACTCCTAGGGGAGGTGGGTGGGTTGTGAAGACTAAATTCCTGCTGTTCCCGGAAATCACCTGTTACAGGTGAGTAACTACGCTATCTCCAGGAACAAGCAGGAATGTAGTCTTCACATATGGGGATGCCCTAGCTGAAGATGCCAGGGAGATAGCCCCAGGAAGCTGCCACCCAAGTAAGGTGGGCCATGCTTCCTCCCATGGATCTCTGGCATCCCACCAGGGTCGGTGGGTAGGAGTTGAATTAGGTCTGAAAGAGATTTTGAACTTCCTCCTAGTAAGTGGCCATTTTGGCCTTGGTTACTTTATTAGTTGTTTCCTTTATATAGTATGCAGTTAGCTCCCGTGATGTGGACTGTAATAGTCTGATGTTTTTTGAATTGCTTCTTTGTTATTTCTGTATTGATTTTTTTTTCTTTTTGTTGTTAAATATCAGCATTATGTCCTGTATTAATTTGGTTATTGTATATGACTAAAAGACCTTAAATAAAAATTAATTTAAAAAAAAGAGATTTTGAAGAACAGCTTGGCCAAAGAAGGCATCCCGACTGGAGGCTTTATCTAGGCAGTAGTGGGCTGTAAAGGTGTGCACCGAAGCCCAGGTGGCTGCTCGACAAATGTCATCAATAGACACAAGAGTGAAGGTTAGCCATAGAGGCTGCCATGGCTCTCACATTGTGAGCTGTGACATGGCCTTGAAGAGGAAGACTCTTACTCTCACATAAGCAAAGGATATGCATTGTGCAATCCATTTGGACAGAGTTCTCTTAGAGACTGGAAGTCCCAAATGACTAGAATCAAAAGCAATAAAAAGTTGAGAAGACTTTCTATGTTGCTGTGTTCTTTGTAGGTAAAAAGCCAAGGCTCTTTTACAATCCAAAGTATGAAGGCTCCTTTCTGCATTAGAGGCATGAGGCCTCGGAAATAATACAGGAAGATAAATTGATTGATTTAAATGAAAAGGCGAAACTACCTTTGGCATAAAGTGTGGATGAGTTCTGAGAACAACCTTATCATGGTGAAACCTAGTATAAGGAGGATCAGCCACTAAAGCTTGCAATTCATTAATGCGACGTGCAGAGGTGATTGCAATTAGGAAGATGACCTTCCAGGACAAAAGCTTTAGGGTTGTAGTGGCTAAAGGTTCAAAAGGCAGTTTCATGAGCTGCCCGAGAACTAGGTTTAAATCCCATGCCACCGGTGGTGGCCTGATGGGAACATTGGTTAATAGAAGACCTCTCATAAATCTTGATATGAGTGGATGAGAGGAAATTGGTTGTCCATTTAGAGGCTTATAGGAAGCTGCAATTGCACTAAGATGGACTCTTACTGAATTGGTCTTTAGACCAGAATTTTATAAATGACGTAGATACTCTAGTATCATTTCCAAAGGTATCATAAGGGGGTTTAACGCCTTCTGTGAACACCATATAGTAAAATGTTTCCACTTGAAGGCGTAAAAGCATCTTCTGGAAGGTTTTCTAGAAGCCTGAAGGATATCCTTTACCTGTTGGGAAAGGCTGAGATCCTGAAGGTCTAAGCTTTCAGTAACCAGGCCCTGAGATGCAGGGACTGGGGATTTGGGTGCCATAGCATCCCATTCTCTTGGGAGAGGAGATCTGGAACATAGCCTAACTCCAGAGGTGCAGCTTGAGAGAGATGTAAAAGCAGGGGATACCACGTTTGGCGTGGCCACCGTGGCGCTATGAGGATCATACGACCTCTGTCTCTCTGAAGCTTGAAGAGTGTTTTGGGGATGACGGGAATGGGTGGGAAGGCATAGAGGAAGTCGTGACCCCAGTGAAGAAGGAAGGCGTCCCTTGCCTGGCAATTTTGAGCCGGAATTCTGGAACAGAACCGGGGAAGTTTGGCATTCAGTGGACTTGCAAATAGGTCTATGTCTGGGGTTCCCCAGATCTGAAATATCTTGGTCACCTGGTCTAGGTGGAGAGACCATTTGTGAGGTAGCAGTACTCGGCTGAGTTTACCTGCCCAAAGGTTTTGAATGCCTTGAAGATATACCACGAGAAGGTGAATTTGATGCTCTCTGGCGAGGGCCCATAGTCGTAAAGCTTTGTTGCATAATGACAGAGAGCCTGTTCCCCCCTGCTTGTTCACGTAGAATATAGCTACTTGATTGTCCGTTTGGACTAGGACTGTCTTGTAGCTGAGCTGGGCATGGAATACTCGAAGAGCTAGATAGATTGCTCTGTGTTCCAGGAGGTTTATGTGAAGACAAGCCTCCTGTGGAGTCCAGGTGCCCTGGGTAGAGAGATGATACAGGTGTGCTCCCCATCCCACCTGTGATGCATCTGTTGTTAGGGTGGCCTGGAATAAGGGCTGCTGGAAAGGAGACCCCACTAGAAGATTTTCCAGTGATTGCCACCATTGTAGGGACAAGATCAGTCATTGTGAGTTTGATATCTTGTCTGACAGACCTCCTGTGGCCTGTGTCCACTGTGTGGATAGGGACCACTGGGCTGCTCGCATATGAAGGCGAGCGTAGGGAACCATATGAACCGTGGATGCCATATGTCCCAGTAGTTCTCAAGCAGTTAGGGAGGACTTCATCGCTGCTCGAGAAGCTAGATGCATTATACGAAGACAGCGGGGTTGTGGGAGAAAAGCCCTTGACTGTCTAGACGAGCTCCTATGAACTCTAGGGACTGAGACGGAGCAAGTTGGGATTTTGGGAGGTTTATGACCAATCCCAAGTATTGAAGGATTCACATTGTGCGAGACAGTGCAGAGCTGGCTTCTGGAACCGTGGGGGCTCGAATGAGCCAGTCGTCCAAGTAAGGGAAGACGAATATCCCCAGGGTTCGCAGAAATGCAGCTACTACTGCCATGCATTTTGTGAATACTCTTGGTGCCGAAGCCAAACCAAAGGGAAGAACCCTGTATTGGAAATGTTTTCCCTTGAAAAGGAATTGTAAGCATTTTCTGTGATCTGGATGGATCAGAATGTGAGTATATGCATCCTTTAGATCTAGAGAACAAAGCCAATCCTAACTTTGAAGGTATGGCAGAAGAGTTCCCAGAGAAATCATTTTGAACTTTTCCCGGAACAGATATTTGTTCAATTCTCTGAGCTTGCCCTTGCTGGGTATAGGACGGATAAAACTCCCTCTTTTTGCTGAAAAATGGTTTTTTATAGGGTTTCTTTTTGGCTGGAGTGGCTGTAGATTTTGACAATCTATCTAAAGTGATATTGTCAGCATCTATCTCATTAGCCTTCTCCTGCCAATTCTTGCCAAAGAGGTTTTCTCCTGTGCAAGGGATGTTTCCCAATTTATCCTGTACCCAAATCTCCAAGTCTGATGCCTGAAGCCAGGCAATCCGACGTGCACCAATGGCAATAGCAGAGGTTCTGCTGATGCATTCAAAGCAGTCAAAGGTTGCACGGTTTACAAACTTGGAGATATCTTGAGCATGCTTGACAAGAGTAAGAAAGTCCTGTCGTTTGTCCTCAGGGAGAAGGGGGCTCATAAGCTCCAAATCTCCTGTGAACTCTTTGAGGAATAATCCCATATATAAAATATATGAGCTGATCCTAGCTGAAAGCATGGAAGCCTGAAAAGTTTGACGCCCAAAAGCGTCAAGAGTCCTGCATTCACGACCTGGAGGATTGGATGCATGTCTCTTTGCACTTTTCATCCTACACATGGCTGACTCCACTACCATTGAATGGTGTGGCAGCTGAGTCTTTTGAAAACCAGGACATGGTGGAACTCGATACATGGTATCGAGTCTCCTATAATTGAGGAGATGTGGTCAAAGGTGTCTCCCACATTCTGAGCATCAAATCATGAAGAATTTCATGAATGGGCAGAGTGGCTGCCTCCTTGGGAGCCTTAGGGTAATGGAGAATTTCCAATTCCTTTACTCTAGGTTCTTTTTCAGGAGCTACCGTGATTGAAAGGCCTCGGGCCACATCACGAATAAAATCCTGAAAAGACATGTCCTCCGGAGGAGACATTCTGCATTGGGAGGAGTCTTCTGGGAGAAACATTCTGGTACCAGCAGAATTATCAGTCATCGGAATCGGAGGATTCGAAGTATCTCTGATCCCGATGTTCATGCAAAGCACCGTCTCGGTTATCGATCGAAGTCGGTACCGAATTGGTCCGGTACCGATCTATCGATGCCAGAAAAAGTCGACATGGGAAGGATTCCCACCGGGGCCGGTACCGTCGGTGCTGGTACCGGCATCTGTACCAGTGCTGGTACCGGCATCGACACTGGTGCCCGTTGAACCGCCGGTGTCAACGGTACTGCAGCTGTAAGGAGAGCTCCAAGACTGCGTTTGATAGCGAGGAATCTCTGGTCTATCGACGCTGCCGATGCCTGGGTATCGGTACCGGTAAAAGCATCCGGAACCCCTGAGCATGGCACCAGTAGTTCTGCCGAGGTCGAAGCCTCGAGAACATCCTGGAACCCCGTTAATGCTTTGGAGGCCGAAGCCTCCTGCCGGGGCTGTTTTGCCGGTGTAGTTTCCTCAAGGGCAATGCCAATGGCCTCTCGATGCTTTGAAGGACAGCTACCCTTTGAGGACCGGCTCTTATGTTTAGTTACCTGAGATCCATGGGAGAAAGATGAGGCTCTTGAAGACGTCGATGCAATGGACCTGGTATCCGAAGAAAAGAGGGTATCTGTCTTCCTGTTTTAGTCATCTCCATACAGGAGGAACACTCAGATGGAGAATGGTCAGGGCCTAAACATTTTAGACACCAGTCATGGGTGTCGGTGACGGAGATGGTACCACCACATTTAATACATTTTTTAAAACCACTAGTTGGTTTTTCCATCTTTTGGGAAAAATGGGGCCTAATGCCCAAAATGGCACCTAGCACCAAAAGAAAAAGTTTCTGAAGAGACACAGTTGAAGAAATTTTCTGCAGTGACAGGGTATGTGTCCTGTCGGCTCCGCGGAAAATGAAGAACTGAAGAGGGACAGTTGGAAAGGCAGGAAGGCAGCGCGCATGTGCTGAGGGATGCTCACAAAAGCATTCCCATTGGACGCTGGGGAGCGTTCCCGCGCAGGCTCCGTCGGTACCGACGATACCCATATGTGAAGACTACATTCCTGCTTGTTCCTGGAGATTAAGTTTTACCATCCTGAGTTATATGAAGTAATATAGGTGGCGCAATCCATACTTCTGAGGTCTTTTCCTCTATATACAAAAATATTCAAACATTTTCTGAATGAGTCTTGGAATATTTTCACATTTAAAAGTGTGCAGGGTATGAAGAATTGTTACTCATAAGTTCATTTGGGGGGTCTTTTACAAAATGATGCTGTCAGTGCAAGTCTGGCACGCGCTAATGAAATGTGTTGGACCTGGGTTCATAGCTAACACTGCCGGATTTTGCCACTAACTGTCCATGGCACGTTAGGGTTGCAAGTAGGGCGGAGAGTGGGCGAGGCAAGTGCTGCGCAGGCAACGCAGATGCACTATCTACACAGCAGGCTAGTAGCATGAGCGCACTCACTACCACCTCCTCAGGCGGCCGTGAGTGCTCCTGTGCTCTTGCAGTGCCACAGCAGGGCCATATACACTGCAGTAACTGCTGGGAACAGGCTTATATGTTCCCAGGAATTAGCACTAGGGCGCTGCGCTAATGCACCATGAATTCATGCTTTATGGGTGCGTTTGGTGCAACACCACAGTGCCTTTTAGTAAAAAAAACTGTAATGTGTGCCTTTGAGTCAGTCCTGACTCCTGGTGACTCAGAAGCTCCTGGGTTTTCTTGGCAGTGTCACTGGAAGTAGACTGCCAGGCCTTTCTTCTGAGGCAATGGAGGGTTAAGTGACTTGCCCAAGGCCACAAGGAGTGCTGGTGGGAATTGAACCCTGGTTGTTTGGTTACCAAGCCAGTGCTCTAACCACTCCTCTGCTCTACCTTTTAGTAAAAGGGCCCCTTAAATTTTAACAATAAGGTTTTGTTAATTTGTACTTTTCAGTACCTTCACAAATACAGCTACACAACTCATGAGGTGACAGAACATGTGCAACATTTGCAAATGACTAAGACATCCCCGTTTGACTGCCTCACAATGCCTTCGCTTTTCACAGAGACAAGTTTGTTCCCCAGTCAAAACACAAAATGTGACAGGAAACAAGTAGATCATGCACAGATCACTGGAAAACTAAAGTAAAACAGAACAAAAATACCTGTGGTATATGGACAAAAATGGCAAAGAACATCTGATGAGCAAAGCCCTCATAAAATATGAAATATATAAATAAATTATATATATATTACCCTTCACTCCACACAGTGTAACCATTCCATAAATAAGCGGGATGGAAGGGCAAACGTAGAGGAATACAGAGCTCGCATGCAAACCTTTTTAAGTTTTTTTAAAGAAGGTAAGAGTACTGGAGGAACAGGATTTCCACTTCCCTGATTTAAGGATCTTATGAAGAAACCCTGGTTTGGAGCACTTGGGGCAGACAGGCCACTGCTTCTTTAACCTCTTCACCAGACTTACAAGTACTCAAAAACAGCCTCCTGCTGCACATAAGTGGTGGCACTTCGGAGGTTAAACAAAATACCAATAAAAGCCAACCACGATATTCTAAAAATGTGTTTTACGATGAGCTCTCTCATATACAGAACAAGCCTTGAAAGCTAGAAGCCTTCTCCCACTTTCCTTCGGCAGCATCATCTACTCCTTCTCATGACGGCACCCTACTTTAGCCTTATGGCTTTTTATCTCGTTTCAAACAAAACAATGCTATTTTTAATGTCCTCTGCAGTTACCATTCAATCTCCTTTTTTTTTTTAAATTAGCACAGAAGTAACAATGTAATTAGCCTTTTATGAAAGCTTTTTCTTCCACCAGCACATGAACATAGTTCTTCTGAAGACTGTTCCCTGCCTCGCTTTTCTTTATTTCTTCTTTACCCATGCATACAAAAAAAAAAAAAAAAAAGACATTGTATTACCTTCATAATGACAATCCAAGGTACCTTGTATCACTGCAGCCGGCACATTACTAATATAGCTATTAGCATATTTTTTTGCATTCAGACTGTTGCTTTTTCGGCTGCCTTATTTTTAGACGCAGTAATGTACTCCTGTGTTTATTAATGGTTTCAGGGTTAGTAAAGCATGTTTGGGTGACTAATGGTTGTGTTGTAGACCAGCCAGCAACTAGGGCTGCATGACGATGATGCATGCCTTGCCACAAACAGGATCTCCTTTCAGGAGGAAAAATTACACTTTAAAACACGAGCCCTACCATGTCCATTAAGAAAAGCCAAGAATTTTAGTGCCCTTTCCACTATAGCTGGAGGTCTCTCAGCAAAGAGCCCTGCGCATTGTTCTGTAGAAAAATTTAGATCAGAAAGATGGGGGCAATATTCATAAGGGCTTAGCCAATTAGCAGGACCTGTTAACAAGCTAAACTCTGGTGATCCTGTTAGGCAGTGGCACTATCCAGATAATGACACAAGGTTAAAACCAGGGCAGACGTGGTTGTGGCAGCTATCTGGTCAGCAGTGATCCTGAGCCACTAACCTGACTACTAAACGGCGTAAACAGGCCCATGCAGAAAAGCGGCGCAGAAGTCACGCAGTATTAGCTGTGTATGTGTTCTCATAGTGCGCCAATAGCACAAGACTTCAGCACCGGTATGCAGCAAAGGGTGTGTACGCAAATTTATTTATTTAACATTTCTTATATACCGCCTTTCAATAGTATCAAGGCGGTTTACATCAAACATAAAATGAGCTGTGTGCAAAACACTGACGTAAAGTTGAAAGAAGGGGCGCCAACACATGCTCAAACAGACGTTACAAGTGGCCGTGTATGCATGCATGTAAATGTCAAACACCCACACTATACACACAGGTCGTGCAGGTTCTTTTGGCGCTCACTCCACAATAAAATACTATTTCACCCCAAAATATTTTTTATGAAATCACAACAAAAGAGACCTAAAATAAAAGATGAATAATATAGAAACAGAGAAAAATGAGGACAGAAAAAGACCACATGGCCTACCTAGTCTGTCCTTCCTATACAAGTGCAAAACATACACAAGGATAAGAAGCAAAACACATTTCTTCTTAAACGCCGAACTTTCGCTTATACACTGAAAAGACACATGCAGAAAATGTTCACATCGAAAGTAACTCTTCTTCGGTGCATACCCCTACAGAGTCTTTCCCTACACGTGGAAGACATTTAAGCCAACTCAGACCCGGCGTAGAGACATCAGCGCTCCTGCTGGTTACATAACCCTCTATGCGTTTCTCTGCATCGGGCATAGACCTTATTAGTATGCCGTTTTAATATGCACAGCTCATTTGCATATTATTTAAATTCACTTGGCATTACTTTGTGCATATACTTTTCCTTTGCTGTTTACGCGCACATCAATCTTTTTTCTGAATTTGGCGTGGTGGAACTTGTGTGCATAAGTTGCATTACCTGCGCACAAAGGGCATGTTAGTCTTTCTGCATCCGCCTGAAAGTTAGGACAGGTCAATGGCTGTCCTAACTTTATCCAGTTTGCAGCTCAATATCGCCACTGGACTAGATAGAAACGTGATGGCAGAAGACCATATGGCCTATCTAAACAAAAAGAAGAGGCATTTTGCTGGCTCATTCTTTGTGGATGGTTCTTTTCGCATTGTTATCTTTTGCTGTTGTATTATGTATATCGTTTATGTTTTCCTGTGTTCAATTGCTGCCTTTAATAAAAAATAAAAATAAAAAATCCCAAATGGTCTTTATTTTTCATAGGATGGCCTCAAACCAGTGACCCCTGGGCTGGAAAGCAGGCGTCTTGCAGAAAGAATCTCTGGTGAGGTTGGCAAAACCAGATATTTAGTGCCAGATGTCGGACAGGCTCAAGTTTATCCATGTGCATTATGGGACCCGCAGCACTGATTTCAATGGGTAGATAGTTACCCTTTGTTATCCAAGTTTTTGCCCTGTTATCTGTAAACTCATACGTGTTCAAATGTACTGAGATTTTATTGTTCAATGTAAACCGCGCTGATGCTGAATAGTGCGGTATATAAGAAACTTTAAATAAATAAATAAATAAATAGATTCAGCGGCTACAACTACCACACTGCTTTGGAGTGTAGGTTCAAAACCAGGATTGGCCAAAAAGTTTGCTTCCTGGAATTGGGTAACTTGGCAGCTTTGCCTTAAGTGAATGAGTTTCAGGGTGGCTGGAACTGGCTAGGCCACTCCTTAGTGTTTGCCCTGCACCCTAGTGAGTTTACCCAAAACTGTGCTGACTGGAAGTAATTTAAAAACCAATCCCTCTTCCCCCTCCACCCCAAGTCTTTCACGATTAGACGCATATAGTGCTTCTATGAGAGATCTGTTTTCAGCTCTAAAAAGAGCCAATTTTATGAAAGTTTATGATAAATAACCATCAAAGTTAATTAGATCATATTTTCAAAGGTTTTCCATAGGAGAAACCCTTTTGACAGCCTCCCTCAGCATCTTCCCAGAATATTATGCTTCTGCTTCTGCTTCCTGGCTGAGGGCTGAAAGCACGGTTTTCTCCGAGATCTACTGTTTAGTGACAGCAGCAGCAAGGATGCTCACTTCCAAGGTTGCAGAGGATTTTCTTCTACAAGGCCCAAACTGAGTCTGGCCTGACACACAGGAGACTAACATAATGGGCAGTGAGGGCTCTAGTTCATCAATCATCCTTATGGGGCAATTGACATTTCCAATGAGTATCATCCGGATTTGGCCAGAGCAAGCTTTACGGGCAATAAAACCCTGATCTCCTACTGATGTGTGTCAATTGTTTAATGCTGAGGGTCTTCCATCGTTCAAACATCCCGCTCTCAGTTGCTCCAAATGGGTTTATTTGGTGCACAACATGAGAGGAACAACCCTTACTTTCAGTCAGGGTATACTGAGTGCAATATTGGTCTCTCAGATGGACTGCTAGTGCTCATCTAAATATTTGCACTGCAACAAAGTTTCTTTCTGGGGTAGGGACGCGCACAGGCGTAAAATTAAAAAAATCTGTTCCTTTTCAGAATTTTCTGAAATGTTCTTAATTTTTGTGTTCTTTGTTCAGTTTGTTTCACATATTCAGTTTAATAAACTAATTTCACACGTTAGAGCTTTTTAACTTGCTAGTGGCTTAATGTATATTAATTCATAAGTTAAGATGCATTAAATTAATTTTGCACACACTAAGGGTCTCTTTTACTAAATCCCACTAAGGTTTTGCAATTCAAGCGTGTTTTTAACGCATGGTTAAGTTCAAAGACTCTGCATTAACCATCAGGGATGTGAGCAACATCTTCCTAGCAGTTAATGCATGAATGCATACGCTAGTGTACGACGCAATTAATGCAGGCACACCTAACAATACCCGTAGAGAACTTGTTGGGTGTACCCATGCTAATTGCCACCGAACATGTGGCAACTGTCCTTGCGCTAGCATCAATGTCAGTGCTTTGCAAACTTTTATTCCGTGTGATCCCATTTTAACAACTGAAAGTTCATGTGGCCCCAGATAATGATGAAATCAAAACAGCAGGTCTCCAGCCTCCTTCCCCTCCTCTCCATCATTTAAAGCAGGAAGGCAGGCAGCAGTAGTCAGCACAGGGTCCCCTGTGTCAGCATGCAGTATGTGCTTACAGACCCCAGTACTCAGCATGGGTTCCAACCTAACAGGAGAGGGGCAAGGGCCTATGAATGTTCACTGCCTCACAGGCCACATGCTGACTGGTGACTGCCACTACTTGGCAAAGGCTCCAATGAAAGTCCAGAGAGACGGGGAAATGGCCATGTTTCTGTGACCCCCATCCACTGACGATGTGACCCCATTTGGGGTCCCAAACCCAAGTTTGGGAACCACTGGTCAATGTGCTCTCCACACACACACACACTCTAACCCTAATCCATCCGCTCACTGTGTGTTTTAGCAGCTGGTAGCTGGCATGCCTATGGTCAGTTATCGCACATTAAACATGTGTTTAGTAAAAGGGCCCCTAAATTGTTTAAGTGCATTAACAAACCGAATGCATGCATATGAAAGCACATCCCTATGCTGGCTCTCTTAAGGTATCTTGGGTAGACAGCACAGGTCCGAGCCCGCTCCTTCCTCTCTTGCTCCCTACCACTACTATTCTCCTTAATATTATGCACAGTCTCATGTATACCTGCTTCCAAAAACACTCAAAAGGTAACCATTTTATTTTTTAACTGGCAGCTCCCCTTCACTTCTTTTGGACTCCCTGTCCAGTAGGAAACAGCCTTTATTGAGCTGTGATGCCCTGAGTTTTCACCTGCAACTACTCAGGGCCTTCTCCCTATTTTATAAATCCCCATCCCCCTGCAGCAATGGATTCTTAGTGGCATCTCTCACGTATTTCAAATGTAGCATCCAAACAAGGCTTTTCACTCAAGCTTTTTGCAGCAGGTAGTTGGAACCATGTTGCACCACTCCAGCTATCTCCTTATTTCCCCTCTGGATTGCAAGTGCAATTTGTGTACTCTTTTTCTCTCTACCCTCAATTTCACACTGAACTCTGCTACCTCTTCTCTGTATTTGTTGTAAATGGTTTTGTTGTTATGTACTAATGAAAATCAATATATCAGCTCCACAAAATAAAGTGAGGCTAGCTAGGGGCTACAGACTGCGGTTCCGTCTGGAACACAGCACACATGCACCCTACATCTGGTTAGTAAATGCCATTGTTGAGCGATGGTCAAGACCTTTCTCCCCTTCTCCACCCTGTATCCCCAGCTGTCCTGGGAAGGAATTGAACAAGGGTTATGTTGGGTGGCAGAGTATATATAAAATAAGGGAATAACCCCAGGTAGCTACAAAGGAAGGCTCATGGCACTACAGTCCAATAGAGGCTGGTTCTGATGGAGATACAGTTGTGGTCAACCCCTTAATATCCAATATCTCCAAAAGAAAAAGTAGGCCGTGAAATGGCTTTGGACTATATTTGCACACATATCTGATGCATAAAAGAATCAAATAAAACAAGACCAATTAAAAAATAGTATAAAAACTGAGACATTGCCAGGACATGATTACTGCCACCCTTAAAAACAATTCAAATTAGATTGAACAGAAGAACCACATTCCCATTGCAGTAGAATTAGATGCATCTCTGATCATCAGTACTCATATGACTTGAATCGACCAATGAGTGAAGGCTCTAATGTTTAAAACGACCACATTCACTCGCTGTTCCGTTTTCGCAATGGTGAAGACAAGAGAGCTGCCTGAGACCATCAGAAAGACCATTATCACCAAATATCAAACTTCAAAGGGGTACAAGGCCATCTCCAAAGACCTTGGGATGTCTGTGTCTACAGTTCTTAATGTCATTAAGAGTTTTTTTGCTCATGGAACTGTCAAGAACTTCCCAAGATGTAGTGGGAAGAAGAAAATTAATCCAAGAGGTGTTCGAAGGTTAGTGCAAACTGTTGGAAAAACACCACATATAGTATCCAAAAGCTTAAGGCTGACCTGGAGCAAACTGGAGTGGTGGTTTCAACACGCATCATACACCACGCACTAAAGAACAGAGGACCTCATGGGCGAAGGCCAAGGAGGATCCCATTGCTCAAACACAGACATAAAAAGGCACACCTGATCTTTGCCCAAACCCACTGTGAGAAACCACAATCCTTATTGGAAAATCTTCTGTGCACAGATGAAACCAAACTTGAGCTATTTGGAAATGCAGACAGGCGAAGAAATTAAGCTTATACGGAAAAAAATACCCTTCCTACAATTAAATATGGTGGGCAGTTCCATAATGTTGTGGGGCTGTTTTGCTGCCTCAAGAAATGGAGGCCTGGAACATATTAAAGGAATCATGAAAACAGAGGACTACCCAGGTATTTTGGAGCAAAATGTGCTACCTAGTTTCAGAAAGCTAGGTCTAGACCGAAGGTCATGGGTCCTCCAGCAGGACAATGACCTAAAACATACATCCAAAAGTACATCCAAAAGAATGGTTAAAAAGGAACAAATGGACTGTTTTAAACTGGCCAGCAACAAGTCCTTATCTCAATCTAATCAAGAACCTTTGGAAAGAGCTGAAATCTGCCATTGATAAAAAGAATCCTGGAAACATTTGTGAGTTGGAACAAATCGCAGTTGAAACTACCAGAAGACAGATGTACGAAACTTATAGATGGCTTCAAGAAACGTTTGGAGGCTGTCATCACTGTCAAGGGTTGTGCAACCAAATATTAGTGAAGGGTGCCATTAATCCTGTCCAGGTCATATTTTGTTTCTCAGAAATGACTATGTCTAAGTTGCACAGACATCTTTTTTGTTGTATACCTTTGAGCATACTATTAAAATATTATGATGACATACAGTTGGAATATTTCCAATTATTTCTCAAGATATTGTACACAACATACCTAAAATTCAAGGGTGCCAATGATGTTGACCTCAACTTTAGATGCCCAAAGAACCAGAAGGAATTTGTTGGTCAGAAATGAAAATGTTGGTTACCATCTTAGTGCTTGATCACTAGCGATACTGTTAAGACACCAGGCTGGCCCATAACTAGCAGTTTATCTTTCAGGAATAAGAACATGTAGCAAGGTATCTGGATTTTGTTGTTTAAATGCCATTGAACTGATGTCAACTCCTCGTAACCCTGTGGATTACCCCTGGGTTTTCCTGGCAAGATATGACCAGAAGTAGATTGCCAGGACTTTCTTCCACACATCACCTGGTATTCCAAGGTATCTCCCATCCACATATTAACCGGGTCCAACCCTACTCAGCTTCCAAGATCAGATGAGACTAGGCACACTCAGGGTGGTGTGGCCTTTGTGGAGGTCTGGATAAGCCATTTAATCTATGAGCATTGTGGTTCTTTTTCCCCAAGTCCCCATCACACGCAAAACACTATCATTACTCTGCTGCAACTGACCCCATCTTTCTCTGTCTCAGAAAGATAAGTGGCCGAGTTGACCATGCTAAGGATCTGAGACAATGGCCCAGAGGTTTGGAAAGGAAAATGGTTTAAATAGCCAAGCATTCCCTGCATTTAATTTTGCTAGTGCAGCAGAGAACTGTGTGACTTATTCAGGAAAATGTACCTTCTCCAGCAAATAACCTACTCTTTCTCCCAGCAACATGCATTCTGTTTGTGCTCTGTGCAGGAGCCTGCTTAATGGGTCAGAAGCACACTGCAGATACCATAGCAAAGGACACAGAAGGATGTGCCCACTCGGTATGAGAAATCAACATGGTGAATCAAAAACTACCTCAAAGCAGAGAAAAAGAGTGAGAGAGACCTGCAATTACGGCTTCCAGTACATTGCAGGATAGTTACTGGCTGACAGGAATCAGCTTGCTTGCCAGAGCTAAACATACTAAATAAAACTACTCACAAGCAATGACATATATGCTACAACAAGACCGCAGAACGGGCTTGTTTATCTCATCAAGTGTTGTCCAAACGAGCAACTGTAGACAGACTAAAACATTCCTGTAAAAAAGTATTTCATGAAGCACATGGACAAAAGGTGTCAGCCACTGCCAGAAAGTACGATCAATCCAGTAGCCACTGCGCTTTATTACTCTCTTTCACTATGCATTTTGCATGCTACCAAGCTAGCTTCACAAACCAGGCAGAAACCCATAATACAAAAATGCAATGTGGTGATAATGATCTCAGCAATGCTGTTCCTCCTACTAAATCCCTCTGCAAAGATGTAACACAGATAATATGCTGAGAAATCTTTCTACCCTGGAATGACATGTATACTTCTGAAGTACTACAACTTTAAAAACCTTTTGAAGAAGACGCTCAGTGCTCAGAGTAATAGCGGACAACCAAGGAAGCCAAGATTTAAATCTCAGTTCTTCCAGAGCGTCCTCCATCTGACCTTGCACAAGTCACTTTCTTTATCTTCTGTTGCCTCAAGTACCTATTTAAACTGTAAGTTCTTTTAAGAAAGACCTTATTGTACCTGAGCCAAAATTAAAAAGGTGCTCTACAAATACTAATTTACTAATTAATATATGTAGTCAAAAAGCTATAGAAATGCAAAAATTACTATTGATACTATTGACTGCTTCCACAAAATAAATCCCTATTGGGAGAAGGTTCTAGAAACCATGGAGTCAATTTTCAAAGGGTGTAAGTTCCTCATTGAGAGTCAGGCTTCTAATCTGGCCTCTGTGAAAATTGACTAAGTCCAAGTTTCTAAATGTATGCTCAAAATTTCAATAATCTCAAATTTAGGAAACTAAAAAGCATGTGGCACAGAAACAGATTTAGGGCTGGGAAGAAAGTTAAGTACTTAAGCATTAGGCCTCTAAATTAGGCTCCCAAATGTAGGAAAATTTAGACTACTATGTTTGGCTGAAAATAAAGGACAAATTTAGGCACCTAATTTAGGAGCTCTGCATTTTTTTTGTACTGTGTTATCAGGCCCCATGTGTTTTTCTGTTAAAGCTGCAATGAAGTGTTGTACAATGTCCACAGAAATTTGCTATTCAAAAATCCTGTATGTTAATATGTAATAGGCCAAAAGCATAAAAATTTGCCATTGTTAGACTGCTTTCCTGCTCATACAATTTAATTAAATTTCTGCCATAAAGAACAAAGCACCAAGTGACCTCAAGGTCACTTTTTAAGCATGCTTGATATTCCTAACACTTAGAATTGCTGCTTCTTTCTGCACAGAATCATAGAAAATGACAGCAGAAAGGGACCATAAGACCCATCTAGTCTGCCCAGTTTCATTCCTTGCATGAAGGGGTGCAAACAGAGCTGACCAGGGAACCCCACGCTTGCCTCCCACTCAAAGTGGTATAGCCTGCTGGTGGGCTTTGGGGTTCCTGTATGTCAAACAACAGACCTGGTCCCCTGCTTCCCCTTCACTGCTTTACATCCAGAAATCCTCTTGTCTCATGCTCTCTTGGACTGTTACCATTTCTGTCTCCAACACCTTCCTCTAGAGAGCATCTCATCTCATGCACCCTCATCCCTTTCCATGAAAATAATATTTTTGGATGCTGTTGCTCCAACATCTACCACCTTGAGACCCTATACCCTGACCTCTATGGGGAAATAGGCCAATTCAGCTGTGATGAAAACTCAGTATGGTGAGAGGACCTTCCATAGGCAGCAATTTGGCCCCTACAACCAAAATGTGTTCTGTTGCCGTTGGGACGTTGTGAGATCATCAAGCCTTTTGAAAGCTGCCCTGCCATTGGCTAATGCCTACGGTCAAAGAAAGAAACTAGACCTCACCAAATATTCACACACCTTCCTTCGCTTAAAATAAAGCATAAAAGGGTATTTTTTCAGCACTGAAGCAGACATTATAAAATAATGGTATGAAACAGATTTCATTCTCAGTATAAGTAAGGAGGAGCCTTGCCTGTAGGCCCAGTTTGCCTCAAGTTTCCAGGCATAGGAACAAAATAGGGGCCAGCACTTTTGAAAGCAGACCCTGGTCTCATAAGCAAGCCTGTCAGTTAACAAATGACAAGCACACGTTCACATAAGGTGCCCTTGACTGGAAACAGTGACATGTGGCAGGGAATATGGGCTGTTTCATCGAAATGGAGCACATCAGACGCTCAAACAAGTGCAGTCCTCTGCCCCCTCCTCCCCGGCACAAGCTCCACTCCTGAATGGCCGCTTAATACTGTCTGTTGCTATGGCAGCCCGCTTTAATTACATGATTGATCAGGGCTCGAGTAAGTGCACTAAATCCCACGCCGCTAACATGTAGCTACACGTCGAGAAACAGATGAACCTCAACCTCTGTTTCATTACGTACCAGGCAGAAACGACTAAAGCTCATCCATTCAGCACGATTGCTGCTTTGTTTAAACAAAATGTTAACCGCTTGTCAGTCTCAGTGGCACAGAAAATTACTGCTCACTGCTACCTTGCAATGTAGGACTTTTTTTTTTTTACTCTACTCTTTCCTCCATTCATACAACCCCTTCTCCACTGAGCCAAGGCTGGATCGCCTCCAACTGCATGAATACCCCCAACTGACTGCAATATTTCGCTATCTGCCAAATTTCAGAAGAAAGTGAAACGGGTTTTTTTTGTTTTGTTTTTAAGAGAGACATGATCCAGCACCCCAGACAAAATATTCCGAGCGCATCTCTCCACGACGCCAACCCTGCCCACAACCTGCGATCAGTAAGCACCTCGGCACAGTAACCTGCACAATTTTAGCTCACATAATCTGAACAGCGAATATTTCAAAGGGCACGCCCTTCACCTCCACGATTTTTTTAGACTGCACGCACTGCGTAGCCATAAAGATATACGTACTGTAATTTGTAGACACAATGCATAGGCGTATTAAACGTAAATCTCCATTATTAGTATTATTATTACTATTCTTTTGCCTGTTTTTGATTCTACGTTCATTGCTCATTATAGTTCTCCTAATTGTATCCGGCAGAAGATATTTCACAGGAGGATTACTGTTTGCAGGAGTCCCTGCTGCACAACGAGCGAGCGCGCACACACACACGATAAACAAAATAAAAATAGCTCCTCTTTCTCCTTACCCACATACTACGTTATATAACAAGTTTCCGCCGGCTTCACTTTCCTATTATCATCATCAGCACCATGATCGTTTAGCAACTCCCAGCTCCTTAGGGTTTTCATAATAATTTTGGTTACAATATTTTAAAACAGAAAGCTTTAGCCTGCCTTTCAGTTTTTTTGATCTGCAAAAATCAAGGTGACGAAAGCCCTCCAAGTCTAGAGGCGGTACCAATGACTAAACATTGCCCGGGCAGAATTTTCTTCAGCCAAGGGACGTGGTATAAACACACGTATAAGTAGTACACGATGCATCAGGCTTACGTTTCTCTAGGTTATCTAGGAGTGCAAGGGGAGAGGGAGGAATTGAGGTTTCTCATTACTGCGATGAGGGGAGCCCACCGTACTGCTCTTCATCTACCATCTCCCAAACCTGTGAGAGAAGGGAGACAGCAAAGGTGCATCCTCCTCCCGGCTTTCTCTCAGCTAGCAGTGGCAGGCACTTGGCTGCCCCCTTCCCTCACACACACTTCCTGCTGGGCTGCCAGGAGCAAGGTTGGGATGGGGAGAGACTGCAATCGCCTTCTGGGCACTGCTTTTTCACCCTGTTCAGCAGATGTCCAGGCCACGGTCACATACATACTATCGGGGAGGGAGAGACGGACACACGGGCAGGGGAGGGTGGGAGAGGGGAGAGACAGGCAGCAGAGGTTTCCTGGCAGAGCTGGGAGGGAGCGAGGGAGCCCTGGCAGGGCTGGGAGGGACAGAAGCTGGGCCTTGCCAGGCTCTGCAGGAGACAGCAGCAGCAGCCGCCAGCGCCTCAGCCTGGGCACGGGATCGTAGATAGGGAGAATGGACGGAGCCTCGCACACCCCCAATCGCATGCATTCCCACATAAAGAAATCATGACATGCACGCATATCGTCAGCCTGACCACGGCACCCTGCCCCCGGAGGACGGTTGCGGTCGGCCAGCAGGGAGAAGGGCTGAATCGCCCCCAGCCAAATCTCGCAAGGCCAGGGCAGGGCCTGCGTCCCCTCCACCGGGAAGACAGACACGCACACCCAACTCTCTCCTCAGTTTCCCCTTCTCTATGTCGTTAGTGAGTTCTCCCTTTAATTTAAACCCTATGTCAGTCTCAGCTGTGCTACAATCGCTAAACACATTGTTTGAGGTTGTATTGCCTTTTTCCTTGAGTGCGTGTGGGGAGGGGAGGTCAGATACTGCACAAGGAGTGAAGAGAGAAAGGGAAAAATAGAAGACAGACTTACTGTAAAGTGGATTGGATGCGCTGCCGAGGGCAAAGGGGGATCTGCTCCCCCTGCAGCGAGGCCAGTCGGGCGCCTCTCCTCCAGTATAATAGAGCTGATCTCCGGGCTGCTGCTGCTCCCTCTCTCTCCAGTATGTAAATGTGTAACAGAAGCCAAATATGGAGCAGTTGGCTGCCTCTGCGACAGCTCAAGGATCCTGCTTCATACAGAAAGGAGGAGGAGGAGGCGAGGCAACACTTTGGCAGGCAGCCGAGAGAGCCACACAGATTATTGCATATGTACAACAGAGCCCGGGCAGCCAGGCTTAACCCCTGCACGGCCGCACTCCCTTCCTGGCATTTTTACTACTACAACTACTACTACCGCTGCTCCTGCTGCCAAGTAGAGATTCGTCCACAAAAAGATATACGGGAAACTGGTAGGAAGGTGTAGCATCCTCCATGCAGGAGGCTGGGGTTTGGTACCCGAGTGCCTCCTGGTGCTTCTGTCTGTGGAGTCAGGGGGTAGCGGATGCAGGGAAGTGCTTACGGCCCCTAAACGCATGTATATGGAGGGGAGGGGAAAGGAGATAATCTCAGCCATCGCTCACTGGTGACATCTAGCGGCTTTACTGGGAGGGTGCAAGAGTAATGGGTTCCTGAAGGAGTCGCAATCTATGGTTCCAGGCCAAGAAGTGTAGACATGGTTGGATTACATGACAGGGGACGAGGTGAGCTCTGGGGACTTGCCAATAAAGACTCATGGTGCCCTAAAGCCAGTAGAGCCTAGGAAATTACTGAATGCGACCCCCCCCCCCCCCAGGAAAAAAAACCAGAATAAGAGCAACCGAAAATGTATGAATAGACAAGAGGAAGGTGGGCATTAGTTCCTGCGTGCATGCTCACTGGGAGCTGAGGGCGTGCGCATCCTTTCAGCACTAGTGCAGACAGATGGCGAGGAAGCGTTCGTATATTTAGTGCAGTTAAATGACGACATCCACAAAACCTGTTAGTTAAAATTGAGAGCGGTTTCTTAACCTGCATGGGTCTGCAAGTGACGTTTTCCTGTGCCAGAGAGCTTTATATTACAAGAGGGAGGAGCGCTCAAGCTCCAGGGGTACGGCATCTCTTCACTACAATCTTTCACCTTGTCACAAGCCCCAAGGGCTCGGCACTAACTGCCCTTTGCGTAAATGGGCCCAGTATGTGTATGATATTAAGGATCGGCCAGCTTTAACACCTCATATCCCCTACACAGGTGATATACGTCTCCTAAAATGTATAACTGTCAGTAATATCAATTCTTTAGGGCAGACAGATCCCAGCAGGTCCAAGACCACCGAGTGTTTAATCTTGCAGCCAGCCAGAGCTTGAACCATCGCCTTCTCTATTTTCTTTGTGGATGATGAATTACACTCTGCACCTTCCAGGAAGGGCAAGTACGGACCTTAGCAAAGCAGCCAACCTTCTTACTCTGAGAAGCGAGCCTGCTCCCACCGTCCCACGCATTCTTTTTATAGCTCGGCTTGCCTCAGTAGGAAGGAATCTCTCCTTCTGAAATGTTCACCGTGCCAACAGGTGTGGCGAAAACAGACGGCAAAGCCCAGGCTGTGCTCCAGCTCTGCAGATGCAACAGGATTAGCGGAGGAGGCGGGGTCATGCGACCTTAGAAGTAAGAAAGGGCGGGGCCGGCGGCCTAGAAACCTAACCCATTCACTGCCAGGTATTGGAAAGCTCTTGAGGGCGTCACTATTTTCTGGGGATTTGCAATAAAATTTTAAATCACGGTGACATATCTTTAGTAAGTTTTTTTTTAACATTTCGGAATAAGGACTTTCTTTGATGTAAAACCTTTTGTACTTCTGATCATTTCTATTCACAACATAATCCTTCTGTAACTTGAAAAAACTGAGGCGTGAGGGGCGAGTCAATTTAGCAATAGTATCGCAGTTCAGAAGATTCGGGGACATTGGGGTAGCATTAGAGAAGAAAAACTGGACATCCATTCATAAAGATCATAATTTTATCTTGTTTCAAAAAATACGTTGTCTCGGATGCCTTATTGTTCACTGATTTCATAGGAGAAGCAGGGTTTAACCCAGGGTATCTGGTATCTAGGAGAACTTTGAGCTATGCCCCCCTTCTCTCCCTGGAGTTCAGCATCTCCCTATTCCTCCCAGAACTGCACCCATCCAGCATCTCCCCTTCCCCTCTCTAGTCCCCCAAGATAGCCAGCATTTCATCACCCTTTCCCTACCCCCTCACTCAAATGGTCAACCTTCCCTTCCCTACCCCTCTAAGAGGCCAGCATCTCCTCTTCCCTTCCCATTCACCTCCAGGCATCCACCATTTCCCCTTCTCTTCTCCATCCCTCCCTTAGTCCATCATTTCCACTTTTCTTCCTTTCTCTCCCACATCAATCATCTCTCCCCCCCCCCCCATCTCTTCCACCCTAAGCAAACCCTTAATTTGCCTAGTAGTAGGGCCAGCCTTGACTAGGGGGATATTCTATGTAACTAACAGGTGTCAGATTTTTTAAATTTTATTATTTAACTTCAAAGAGGAACATTACACTTATATCCATATACAGAGTTTTCCATCTTCCTTTTGCAATTACAGAGAATTTTCCCCTTGGCTTTATAATAATAATAATGCCATTTATACAACATTTATACTCATTCTACCAACTCTATAACTCTCCGCCACCTTTCCTTTACTCATATTGGCCATGAACCTGTTCCTTGTCATCTCTGGGTTTCGTTAGACTGATGTCTTGCCGTCATTTGACGTTCAATAAAAGCCTGGAGTACAGACGAACAGGTGTCAGATTTAAAATAAATTGTATAAAGTACTTTTTCACTCGGTGCACAATCAAACTGTAGAATTTGTTGCCAGAGAATGCAGTCAAGGCATCTAACATAGCTGGGTTTAAACAAGTTCATAGTGGAAAAGCTCATGAACAATTATTAGCCAGGTAGACCTGGGAACGTGATAGCTTATCTCTAGCATGAGGAACATATTGGAACATGGAACGTATGAAGCATGAACCAAGGGAAGTTGGAGGTGGTCAAGAATGAAATGGAACGTGTACAACTTGATCTGTTGGGTCTCAGCGAACTGAAATGGACTGGCATTGGGCACTTTGCATCAGATGATCACATGGTCTACTATGCTGGAAATGAAAGACAAAGAAGAAATTGTGTTGCATTTATAATAAAGAAGAAACTTGCAAGAACTGTAATGAAATACAATGCAGTCAGTGAACACTTAGGGGCATGTTTACTAAAGTCCGCAAATTTGCGCGCCGCAAAATAGCGCACGGCAACGCGCCACTGAAACGTGCATAAACGCGTTTAAACGCCCCGCACACGTGCGTGTCACCCCCGCACAGGTACGCGACACACCAACGGGCCCCGTACAAGTGCGGGCCCGCAAATGTCCGATAGAGGCGTGGAACGGCTAAAGGAGGGCGGAGGAAGGCTCCGGAGGGGCGGAGGGACGGGGTCAATGGGTGGAGAGTGGGAGGGGAGAGGGTCCCCGCACAGTACCGGGCCCGAATTTGCATGTAAAAACTACCGCGAGTGAAACACTCGCGGTAGAAAGCATTTAAAGGGAAGAGAAACCATTTCCGTCATCAATGTACAGCAAAACCGGGGAAACCTGCAAAACGTCAGCAGTGTGATACATGTGCACAGAACAAAAGTGCAAATAAAAAGCGAAAATGACCACAAACAACATCTAAAACATTAAAAGTCTGCGGGGGAACAGTGCTAGCAATGGGCACAAATAAGAAACACACCCAGGAAAGTTTACAAAAAAATGAATGAACCATGGAAAGGTGTATGGAGGGGAGACTCAACCAAAAAAAAACCAACCCCACTTTTGTAGCTGTCCTGGGAGTGTCCCCCATGTATGTTCATGAAAATCTCTGTAGGCCATGTTGGTTATATCTTATCGCCCCTTTCCGTGGTCATGTCTGGGTATGATTTGTACGTTTGTCACCGGACAGGGTGAAGGAGCCCATAGTAAAATTGTGCAGAGCAGGGTGTGTGACCCCATCCTGCCAGTTTTATCATCCCCAGGTACTGCACCATCTCTGTGGCAACAGTGTAGTGCAGTGGACAGAGCCAGTACCTATAAGACCATAGGGTCACAGGTTCAAATCCCATCTGGGGCTCATGGCAATATGTTCTCCACCACTAATCAGAGATATGGAAGACACCCCTTGTTTTGCAGAGAACATTAGCATGTTGCAAACATCCTTCTTATACTCCACACCGCACACACATCAGAACAATGGGCATCAGCCACATCCGAGTTGCCCAAATGCAGTCCTGGAGTGGCTCCACTCAATTAGGACATATGCTTATGCTAAGATAAGGACATGCTAGTATGTTGGTGGGACTGTACAGATGGTGGAGAGGGAAGTGGCTGCCAGCCACAGCATACATTTGACTAGCGAGGTGCAGGCTGCCACCGTCCACTAGTGACAGACAGCCCCTGTTGGATGTACAGTCATGGACGTCCCAGGGAACTCCGCCAAGCTGTAGATACACAGTGGTGCAGTGTACACAGAAAGTGTATGAAACAACAGAAGGTCACAGGTTCAAAGTTCGGCTGGGGATATTGCCAATCATGAGCACATATTTTACTCACAAATAAACCATGGTAGTAAGCAAAACCTTTAAGGCAGAGGACAGTGGCCTCAGTAAAACCCCCAACATTTACCATCACAACCACACACACCATGAACAGGGCGATCACCTAGAGCAGAGTATCCCAAATACAGTTTTGGACGACCACACAACAGTCAGGTTCCATGCTGCCTCTAATACAAATGACTGTGCTGCATATCTATGTACCACCCTCATGTCATGCAGATGTAGCACATGCATATCCAGGAGGGACAGCATAAAACTACAACAGTGTCAGCCACACCATGAGATGATGTGGGAATGCCTGATGAAAAGCACCAGCCAACAGGCCCTGACACACCCACGCCCACAGGCTGCATTGGACAATGCATCCTGGAAAGGCAGGACATTGGGCCCTGCCTGTAACCGCCAATAGTAGCAGTTGCAGATGTCACCAATGCCACCCCACACCTGGGGACATGGTACACAGCTATCTAATGTCATCATTGAACACAGTGAAATATGGATGTATATGTTCAGCACATTTTGCCCATTGAGCACCACATGACAATCATGCAGATGTGGGTCATGTGTGCAGCAGGTCTGTTGTATGACAGTGTGTACATCCTGGGTGGGTGACCCCCACCAGCTATGTGTAACATATCCATGCCTGTACTGTTCCCAGGACTGTTGTGTCGCATAGGGCTGTTAAACCACTTGATTGTACCACACAAGACGACCAACCCTGGTAATGGTCACAGCAATGTGAAACATCAACATACACTCACAAGAAAGGCAGGGCTAAAAGATAGGCATGTTGGAAGGGTTTCTGGCTCATGCAGCATAACATGTGCATGAGTCAACATTGCTGAAGGAGAGAGCATGTGTCCCCACACCAATGGATATTTTCCCCTAGGTAGTCACCCCAAACCCATAATGCACAGCATAGGTAGTTGCATACATGCACAGTGGATGTTCAACAACTGAGTGGCACCAGCACTAACAGGGCCTGCAGCATGTTAGCCGAGGTGTACTGGTATCAGTGGGGTCAGTGGCAGGTGGCCAGAGAAGATGGAGCCAGAGACCCTGACACGTGGGTGCACTGGCCCATAACAGAAAGGGCCGCTAGGACAAACAGACATGCTATTTGCAGGGTCTACATTGACTCAGTGTCCGCATGGTGGTGCAGGGGACACAGCCAGTGTGTTGTGGAGACAAAGATAACAAGTTCAACTCCCAGCTGGGGCCATCGGCAACACAGTGCACATATTTTATCCACCAGTAAACCGTTATTGGGAATAAAACCCACACCTGCAGAGAAGAAAAGTTCTTTCTGAGGATTGTTATTTTACCATAAGTAGCTCATAGCCCTCAGAAATGTCCAACACCTACAGCAGAGTACACACAATGCAGTACCGGAGGGCCACATGTCAGTTAGCTGTGATGCTGTCCCCAATATAACGCCTCTTTATCATGGTGGTGTACGCCTACTGCTGGCAGAGGGGGCAGTGGCTGCTGCACCACAGCAGATGCTGGCCTAGCTACCCTCATGTGGCTGCAGTCCAATCCACCAGACAGGCACTGTGTGACAAACAGCCATGGACTCCCCCGGGAATGAGCTGTTGCTGTGCTAAGACGGTGGTGCAGTACACATAGCAAGTGCCCCAAGAGCAGAAGGCCCTAGGTTCAAATCTCAGCTGGGGCACCTGCCATCCCACCCCCCATTTTCTTTCACATGCACAAAACCTGCTATTAAAGACTGCAATTCCCCTGCTGATGAGAGAAGCGTTGGAAAAGACAACTTATTTTACAATAAACAGCACACACCACATAAACATATGCCTCGCCCACAGTACAGTCCCCCAAATGCAGCCATGCAGGCACAAAGAACACCCATGTTCGCTGATGTATCCAATAAAGATGCGTGTGCTGCAAGTTAATTGAACACCACCATGGTATGAATCTGTCTGAGAGGCATATTCATCACGGACATCATGAAAACCTGACCAGTGTGTGTGCCATATTGCCTGGGTTTTCTGAAAATATGGCCTACAGCAGTGGGCAACAGGGCCAGAAACAGCTGCACCTGCAGGCCCCAATATCTGATGACCAATGCAGTGGCAGGATGTTGGGCCCTGTGTGCCCCTCCAATAACTAGCATGTGCAGACATTACCAATCACACACTACACATGGCGATACCTCACACGCATATCAGAAGCCTGGTATGAGCAGTGACTGTTAGAAATGTCTATGCGAAGCACAAGCAGATCATCGAGCTGTAACATACCAACGTCTCAGATGTATGTACAATGTGTGTCAGGTCAGGTGCCCTCCAGAGATTGTCAGCCTGGAACATATCACAACAAATGTACCCCAACGTTGCCATACCCCCAGTGTGCCCATTACTGTTGCGTTGGTCTCTGCTCCTAAATAACCGTACATCGTCTCACTGCTGTCCTAGGTGTAGGGAGTGTGTGTCTGTTGATCCAGTGTGTGCTGGCTGCCAACACCTCCCACAGCCCACAATGATAGCACCGTTGCCAGTATTGGTCTGCAAATACTGATTTTTCCCCAATCTGTAATCTGTAAATATGTATTTAAATGTTAAATGTAAATGTGAATGTAAATAAGTTTACCCCCAAAACAGTAACCATGTGTGCCGTGACCTCCCATTCCTCTATGTATATACTCCCCCACTGTCCTGATCGACTTATCCCAAAAGAAGAATCAAACCGCTACTGATCGCTGGAAGCAGCGGTATATAAATGTGTTCAAAATAAATAAAATAAAAATAAAAATGTGCATAATGAGGAGCAAAGTACTCTGGGTATAGAACACACAGGGTGGCAGGAGCAGGATGCAGCTACACAGGGCAAATGTGCATGCCTAGGACCATGTTGTGCCTTGCTATCACCTCCACAAACATGGTGCCCATAGCATGTACGGTGAGGAGGCAACCCTCACCACGAATGATCAGTGATCACGCCATGGCTAGGTTACAACATATTGCCATACAGTAGTTCTCCTCTGTGATTTTTATGGGTTGTGTGTATATATAGGGGGCCCAATCACTGAGTCAACTGCATGGGGGTTGTGCAAACATCCCAGTAATGGGTGCACAGAGTGTCCCTGGTAGCATGCAGTATGGACCGTCAAGCGGCCTGAAAGCAGTTACCATGTGTTTGGCTGGAACACCTTGCAGGGTCAGTAGCTGGCCACACACTGTGGCCTCTGCTGCAAAATGTCAGATGGTGTTGGTTGAGCTGGGTGGCTCTGGCTCAGCTGTTTGTCTGCCTGATCTAGACATATGGATATGTTCAAAATTGCAGAGAGTGACCTGTAGGTACTGGGTACGACAGGCAGAATGAGGTTGCTGGCAACTGCTAGCACTGTAGTTGGGCTACAGAATGTGCATATTGTAATATTGTGCAAAGTGTGTTTGACAGGAAAGTGCAGGTGGTCAGACACATATAGCCAATGTGGCCAGAAATCTCTCTTACCCCTTCACATATATTATGAAGAGCAGGGCTCTTACAAAGGAGATGCACCCTTGGGTGAGCATTGTAGCCCACAAGGCCCAGATGGGTCAGGGAAATACAGATGCCTGAAGGAGGACTGTATACATCAACCTATCAGACATCGTCTGACAAGCTGATCTGATGTTCTTGGCCCTCTCAGCCAGGACAGGTGCTGTGTGTCTCACCTCACACTCAGGGTGATTAAAAGCCACACACACTGTGAGGTTCTGTACCCACTCTGTACCTGCAACACAGAAGGTCTGTCCACAAAACTATGTCCAGGTGCTGTGTGGTTGCACACCCTATCGTTGGAACATTAGTAGACTGCTGCTTTGCATGTGCAGTGCATCATGGGGGTGAGTGGACTGACGTTACCCTGTTAACTGCAGCACAAAGTCTGCCTAGGTCATATTGCAGACAGCCAGATAGTCTCATCACAACCCCAGAGCTGTAGTCCAGTGGTGACTGCAATGCCTCAGGAGCAAAAGGTTGTTAGTTCAAATTCTAAATGTGGTTCTACAAGGAAAGTATTTTATATATCCTGACTTTGGCCCATAGACTCCACCAGTCAGCAGTAGTGTGGGGAAACGTTCTGAAAATAAACATACATTGAACAAGGCAGTGTCACATTAGTTAAATTTGTTTTTACAAGGTCCATGGGGGCTCTCAGGTGTGGAACGTGGGTAATGTCCTCAAGTACTGGCAACTTAAACACCATCACAGTGCATTAACCCAGGTAGACCCTATAAGGTGGTCTGTGGGGTACCTGCTGCTGACAGCACTGTGAGGATCTCACAACAACCACCAGTACTCCACAGTCATGGACATGTCATTGGCTGCACCCACCAATAACCTCACTGTATATGGACGTATGCAACCTCTGGCTCCCCATGCAGCAAGGTTAGGTGTGGGCCACAGCTAGATTGATAAGAACAGATGCCTGGCTGGCCAAAGAGGCAATCATGCAGACAGTGTGTTGTTGTTACCAGGGTTGTGGTGCTCCATCAGTGAGAATGGTGTATGACATATGATGTCTGCAGCAGTGTGAGTGTCTTGCCACCAGCAGCACCTCTGTAATGTAGAAAGGGCTCTGGGGCAAGTAATAATGTTGCAAAGTATGAAAATATATGTTGTGCACAGCATAGATGTAGATGGAAAGCACCATGGCCAATGGTGTTACAACGTATGATAATGTGAGCTGCCTGAGACAGGCACTCCAGAGCGCAAAAGGAAGATGTAAGCCATGATGCCTCGTTAAGCAGCCAATGTATCCACCATTGCGCTATATCTCAGCCCCCAGGACTGTATGCCAGCAGATCTACCAAATTGTAATGTGGATTGTGGTGACATGCTGTCCACATTGCCCCCTAATGTCTAACACGCAACCTATTTTTCCTGTGTAATGCACACATATGAACCCCCGCAAAACACCTATGGCAACCACCAAATCATTGATGTCTGTACATGGTGAGTCAACACAGAACAGAGCCAACTAACACACATCATGCCATATCACCAGGTTGCTTGACCCCTGACGCTGATGGTTTGTTTGCACCCATTGCTATCAGTGGCAGAGCACTATCTGCTATGTGACACACATAGCACACCTCATCTGACAATGGCCTTGGAATCAGTGCATATGTGTCCAGAGGTTCAAGACCACATTGTGTGAACAAGTAATATTCAGAATCATTAAATTATGTTATAGGGAGATGAGAGATACCTTGTAGCTATGTGAGCATGCAAACAACATGAAACCTATTTGTATTAATAAATGTAAAACATGTGTATGAATGATGCGTGCCGCTAATATTTGCACTTTTCAGGAGCGCAGCAATGCGGAACGCATGGGCAAGCAGTTATGAGGGCCGCAGCCATGCGGCGCGCACGTGCTTTCTCCGATACGCGCAAATGCGGAAGTGGCGTCGTTAGCGTTCGCGCGTCTACACGCCCACAAAAAAAATGGCGTCAAGGAGCAGGAAGCCCGCCTTCAGCTACAGGGAGCTGTGCCTCCTGGCCTCCCTTATTGGCCCGAAACAAACAATCCTTTTCCCAGGGCCCTCCAGGAGGATAAACATGGGGAAGGTGCTGAGGGCCTGGGAGAGGGTGACCAGGCGCTTTAACCGTGAGGCAGACCACCCACGTGAGGTAAGTGAATGGCCACAGGTCACAAAACCATATACACAGACAGGGTTGATGTCAGCTGTCCATGCTGTTGTGTGTAAGTAGCCTAGATAAATTACGTGTAGTAGGGAAACCACATGCCAGATGCATTGTGTACCACATCTGAGTGTGTGCCCATGTAGCCATGTTCAGATCCATGTGCCCACAGAGGGCATGATGACCCCATGGCGTCATGACAGCTGCTGGCATTGATGTACTACAGACCACTGTAACACAGCTAGGCCAACCATCAGCCTAAGGAGTGTCTAGAATCACCATGTGCTGATGGAGGTATCTGCATCTGGAGGGTAACACATAGGGGCAACCATCAGGGGTCGTGGAACCTTCAGCACAAAGGCCCTGACGCACACAGGTGGCCAGGGGTTGTTAACAAATGTGGTATAATACATTCCCCTCCCCTCAGGGCTACAGAGAGCCACTCAAAGTGTGCCCTGGCAACCTGGAGATATAGATCTGCGCCCTCATGTACTATGAAACATAACCCATATCTCCAGGAGGTCAGAGAGGCCATCCAAGTGGGTCCCCTATCACCCTGGGCCTATGGTTGTGTGTCCTAATGTAGTTTGAACCCTCCTCCCTAACTCCAGGAGTGCAGAGAGGCCATCCAAGTGGGCTCTCTATCACCCTGGAGCTATGGATCTGTGTCCTAATGTAGTTTGAACCCTCCACCCTAACTCCAGGAGTGCAGAGAGGCCATCCAAGTGGGGTCCCCTATCACCCTGGGCCTATGGTTGTGTGTCCTAATGTAGTTTGAACCCTCCTCCCTAACTCCAGGAGTGCAGAGAGGCCATCCAAGTGGGCTCTCTATCACCCTGGAGCTATGGATCTGTGTCCTAATGTAGATTGATCCCCACTCCCTAACTCCAGGAGTGCAGAGAGGCCATCCAAGTGGGCTCTCTATCACCCTGGAGCTATGGATCTGTGTCCTAATGTAGTTTGAACCCTCCTCCCTAACTCCAGGAGTGCAGAGAGGCCATCCAAGTGGGCTCTCTATCACCCTGGAGCTATGGATCTGTGTCCGAATGTAGTTTGAACCCTCCACCCTAACTCCAGGAGTGCAGAGAGGCCATCCAAGTGGGGTCCCCTATCACCCTGGGCCTATGGTTGTGTGTCCTAATGTAGTTTGAACCCTCCTCCCTAACTCCAGGAGTGCAGAGAGGCCATCCAAGTGGGCTCTCTATCACCCTGGAGCTATGGATCTGTGTCCTAATGTAGTTTGAACCCTCCACCCTAACTCCAGGAGTGCAGAGAGGCCATCCAAGTGGGGTCCCCTATCACCCTGGGCCTATGGTTGTGTGTCCTAATGTAGTTTGAACCCTCCTCCCTAACTCCAGGAGTGCAGAGAGGCCATCCAAGTGGGCTCTCTATCACCCTGGAGCTATGGATCTGTGTCCTAATGTAGTTTGAACCCTCCACCCTAACTCCAGGAGTGCAGAGAGGCCATCCAAGTGGGGTCCCCTATCACCCTGGGCCTATGGTTGTGTGTCCTAATGTAGTTTGAACCCTCCACCCTAACTCCAGGAGTGCAGAGAGGCCATCCAAGTGGGGTCCCCTATCACCCTGGGCCTATGGTTGTGTGTCCTAATGTAGTTTGAACCCTCCACCCTAACTCCAGGAGTGCAGAGAGGCCATCCAAGTGGGTCCCCCATCACCCTGGGCCTATGGTTGTGTGTCCCAATGTAGTTTGAACCCTCCTCCCTAACTCCAGGAGTGCAGAGAGGCCATCCAAGTGGGCTCTCTATCACCCTGGAGCTATGGATCTGTGTCCTAATGTAGTTTGAACCCTCCTCCCTAACTCCAGGAGTGCAGAGAGGCCATCCAAGTGGGCTCTCTATCACCCTGGAGCTATGGATCTGTGTCCTAATGTAGTTTGAACCCTCCTCCCTAACTCCAGGAGTGCAGAGAGGCCATCCAAGTGGGCTCTCTATCACCCTGGAGCTATGGATCTGTGTCCTAATGTAGTTTGAACCCTCCTCCCTAACTCCAGGAGTGCAGAGAGGCCATCCAAGTGGGCTCTCTATCACCCTGGAGCTATGGATCTGTGTCCTAATGTAGTTTGAACCCTCCTCCCTAACTCCAGGAGTGCAGAGAGGCCATCCAAGTGGGCTCTCTATCACCCTGGAGCTATGGATCTGTGTCCTAATGTAGTTTGAACCCTCCTCCCTAACTCCAGGAGTGCAGAGAGGCCATCCAAGTGGGTCCCCCATCACCCTGGGCCTATGGTTGTGTGTCCCAATGTAGTATGAACCCTCCTCCCTAACTCCAGGAGTGCAGAGAGGCCATCCAAGTGGGCTCTCTATCACCCTGGAGCTATGGATCTGTGTCCTAATGTAGTTTGAACCCTCCACCCTAACTCCAGGAGTGCAGAGAGGCCATCCAAGTGGGGTCCCCTATCACCCTGGGCCTATGGTTGTGTGTCCTAATGTAGTTTGAACCCTCCTCCCTAACTCCAGGAGTGCAGAGAGGCCATCCAAGTGGGCTCTCTATCACCCTGGAGCTATGGATCTGTGTCCTAATGTAGCTTGAACCCCCCTCCCTAACTCCAGGAGTGCAGAGAGGCCATCCAAGTGGGCTCTCTATCACCCTGGAGCTATGGATCTGTGTCCTAATGTAGTTTGAACCCTCCTCCCTAACTCCAGGAGTGCAGAGAGGCCATCCAAGTGGGCTCTCTATCACCCTGGAGCTATGGATCTGTGTCCTAATGTAGTTTGAACCCTCCACCCTAACTCCAGGAGTGCAGAGAGGCCATCCAAGTGGGGTCCCCTATCACCCTGGGCCTATGGTTGTGTGTCCTAATGTAGTTTGAACCCTCCTCCCTAACTCCAGGAGTGCAGAGAGGCCATCCAAGTGGGCTCTCTATCACCCTGGAGCTATGGATCTGTGTCCTAATGTAGTTTGAACCCTCCACCCTAACTCCAGGAGTGCAGAGAGGCCATCCAAGTGGGGTCCCCTATCACCCTGGGCCTATGGTTGTGTGTCCTAATGTAGTTTGAACCCTCCTCCCTAACTCCAGGAGTGCAGAGAGGCCATCCAAGTGGGCTCTCTATCACCCTGGGCCTATGGATCTGTGTCCTAATGTAGTTTGAACCCTCCACCCTAACTCCAGGAGTGCAGAGAGGCCATCCAAGTGGGTCCCCCATCACCCTGGGCCTATGGTTGTGTGTCCTAATGTAGTTTGAACCCTCCTCCCTAACTCCAGGAGTGCAGAGAGGCCATCCAAGTGGGCTCTCTATCACCCTGGAGCTATGGATCTGTGTCCTAATGTAGTTTGAACCCTCCTCCCTAACTCCAGGAGTGCAGAGAGGCCATCCAAGTGGGCTCTCTATCACCCTGGAGCTATGGATCTGTGTCCTAATGTAGTTTGAACCCTCCTCCCTAACTCCAGGAGTGCAGAGAGGCCATCCAAGTGGGCTCTCTATCACCCTGGAGCTATGGATCTGTGTCCTAATGTAGTTTGAACCCTCCTCCCTAACTCCAGGAGTGCAGAGAGGCCATCCAAGTGGGTCCCCCATCACCCTGGTGCTATGGTTGTGTGTCCTAATGTAGTATGAACCCTCCTCCCTAACTCCAGGAGTGCAGAGAGGCCATCCAAGTGGGCTCTCTATCACCCTGGAGCTATGGATCTGTGTCCTAATGTAGTTTGAACCCTCCTCCCTAACTCCAGGAGTGCAGAGAGGCCATCCAAGTGGGGACACTATCACCCTGGGGCTATGGTTGTGTGTCCTAATGTAGTTTGAACCCTCCACCCTAACTCCAGGAGTGCAGAGAGGCCATCCAAGTGGGCTCGCAATCACCCTGGAGCTATGGTTCTGTGTCCGAATGTAGTTTGAACCCTCCTCCCTAACTCCAGGAGTGCAGAGAGGCCATCCAAGTGGGCTCTCTATCACCCTGGTCCTATGGATCTGTGTCCTAATGTAGTTTGAACCCTCCTCCCTAACTCCAGGAGTGCAGAGAGGCCATCCAAGTGGGCTCTCTATCACCCTGGAGCTATGGATCTGTGTCCTAATGTAGTTTGAACCCTCCTCCCTAACTCCAGGAGTGCAGAGAGGCCATCCAAGTGGGCTCTCTATCACCCTGGAGCTATGGATCTGTGTCCTAATGTAGTTTGAACCCTCCTCCCTAACTCCAGGAGTGCAGAGAGGCCATCCAAGTGGGCTCTCTATCACCCTGGAGCTATGGATCTGTGTCCTAATGTAGTTTGAACCCTCCTCCCTAACTCCAGGAGTGCAGAGAGGCCATCCAAGTGGGCTCTCTATCACCCTGGAGCTATGGATCTGTGTCCTAATGTAGTTTGAACCCTCCTCCCTAACTCCAGGAGTGCAGAGAGGCCATCCAAGTGGGCTCTCTATCACCCTGGAGCTATGGATCTGTGTCCTAATGTAGTATGAACCCTCCTCCCTAACTCCAGGAGTGCAGAGAGGCCATCCAAGTGGGCTCTCTATCACCCTGGAGCTATGGATCTGTGTCCTAATGTAGTTTGAACCCTCCTCCCTAACTCCAGGAGTGCAGAGAGGCCATCCAAGTGGGCTCTCTATCACCCTGGAGCTATGGATCTGTGTCCTAATGTAGTTTGAACCCTCCTCCCTAACTCCAGGAGTGCAGAGAGGCCATCCAAGTGGGCTCTCTATCACCCTGGAGCTATGGATCTGTGTCCTAATGTAGTTTGAACCCTCCTCCCTAACTCCAGGAGTGCAGAGAGGCCATCCAAGTGGGCTCTCTATCACCCTGGAGCTATGGATCTGTGTCCTAATGTAGTTTGAACCCTCCACCCTAACTCCAGGAGTGCAGAGAGGCCATCCAAGTGGGTCCCCTATCACCCTGGGCCTATGGTTGTGTGTCCCAATGTAGTTTGAACCCTCCTCCCTAACTCCAGGAGTGCAGAGAGGCCATCCAAGTGGGCTCTCTATCACCCTGGAGCTATGGATCTGTGTCCTAATGTAGCTTGAACCCTCCTCCCTAACTCCAGGAGTGCAGAGAGGCCATCCAAGTGGGCTCTCTATCACCCTGGAGCTATGGATCTGTGTCCTAATGTAGCTTGAACCCTCCTCCCTAACTCCAGGAGTGCAGAGAGGCCATCCAAGTGGGTTGTCTGCCACCATGGAGATAGGTATGCATGTGACAGTGTAGGCTAACACATCCACCAATCCCCAGTTGTCTGTCCAGCCCATCACAGTATGCCACAGTCACCCTGGTGATATGGTGCAGTGTGAGGTTGGTGTTCAGTCAATTATCTGTACCACATGCAGGCCTGATACATGCATCTGGCGTCCAGGGTGTCACCATGTTGCAATGCTGTATCTTGCTGATGATATGCCGTAGGACACCCAATACCGTGGTGGCTAATAGCTTATTGTAACGGAGGTTATCTCAGTCCCATATGTCACCTAGGGTATAGTGGTCTGGTTGCAACTCACACCTGCCCTATGTGGCACATAGTCCAACACACGCACTGTACATGTATGGACATGTTATGGTAGATGCTGATATGGTTGTGCGTTCACAAAAGCTATCACACAGTAGCCTCGAGATGGAAGCCCAAACCCTTGCGAGAGGGACATGAGCACAGCTATGTATGCAGAATTGATGTTTACCTACACAAATGCCTACAGGCACAATGACCCTTTGTCTACATGTACCTCACAGCTGCCTCTGGGGGGTTCCAGACACACATCCAGGTTGCACACTACAGCCTATCATCCACAAATGTACAGGGGCCGAAACAGCACATATCCGTGTAATGTGTCATTGTCCGTAGTGTGTGCACGCACATCTCATAGAACCCTCAGGGACACAGGTCAGAGGAACATAAAACCACCCGAGAAGCTGGAAGGTGACAGATGCATGTCCACCATCGCCAGTATGCTGTGTCTCACAGTCGTCAAGGTACGTCTGATGTAGCTATCAGTAGCCCTATGACATACAGGACACACAACTCATGTGTTGGGTCAGGTAATTACATCCATGGCCATCTAGATATCCATGTGTCATGGACCTGCCCCCTGCCACGGTGCTCAGGGCAAACCACTCAATGTCACATGTATGTGAACACAAACATGTTTACCGTTACATCTGGGTGCCATTGCGTTTGGATTGCATGACATGTACAGTTAATGTGACCCCACATGTATCTAATGTAATACCTACTGGGCTAAAGGCCTCCCCATGGACATCCACATTGGCCAAACAAATGTGCCATGCCAATGCCATGTCTGTCAAGGGTGCCAAAGGGAGACGTCCCCATGCATTTAGGGAGACATGGACATTGCTCATAGGTGTCGCTGCACACATGTCCACACCCACATTGAGGCATGTATGTGGCACTGGGGACAGATATTCACCTGGAATAGGCATGAGGGCACTGACCCATATCTGTCTGTGATGCAGTGAGCAAGACAGTATGCGACTGCTCCCCCCCATCCACCATAAAAGCCTATGGGAGTACCCCACAGCTCATGTGGCCTGCCCTGTTGAAAAGCCCAATTGCTGCTCCCCAGTGCATAATGTCACGGAAAAATGTCATCTCTGTGTCCGTCTAAGTGCAATACACCTGTATGGGAAAGCAACCCCTGTGTGTGTCACTGCTGAGGGCCCCACTAACTGTGACACTGGTGTATCTGATATCCCAGCACTAGTAGCTGTGTTGACATGATTCAAAGACAACACCAGGGGAACACTGAGAATTACCCAAATACGTTGCTCTTCTATGTATGCATAGGCCCAAACCATGCCATTAGCATGGAGAACACACCATGTGCGGGAGGACATGCTCCAGGAGTGCCAAACACACATTGGTCACTGTCAGCCATGCCTAGTGTGCTGACTGCCAAGGCCCCACATGTGACCTGTCACCATGATTGACCAGTGGGATGGCATCCAGGGGTGTGGTTTGGCCGAGACGTCCAGCCATGCGCAAACACCCCCCACCCCCCACAATGTGGCTGTGTTGGTAGCCATTTCCCCAGTGTTTCACCATGTGTCGTGTGGATCACATCTAGACCAACATATTGTGGCATGTTCCCAGAGGGACATAAACCCCACAACATAGGGATGCCCTGGCAGTGGCACTGACAAATGCAGTTGGTGACAACAGCTCTGGTGTTACCACCAGGCCCAACAAAGGGAGTCAATAACCACTATACCAGTGGGGAGTCGGCACATGCGTCATAACACCACGTGTTTAGCATTGGGGCATGGGATGTGTCCATGACAACTGCAAAGGCATAGCAGGTGTCACTAGCACACAGATTGATGTGGCAAAGACACGGGCCTGCAGCCATCCCTAGTACACCAGGGTACCAGACAACCCCCCAGGACACACATATTGTGTCATTGGCACACACAATGTTTTGGCGCACAGCATGGGCATATGGACCCTCAATGCAGATGTCTATTGTGTGGGACACATTGGTACCATGTAAATGCAGACACTACGCGCCTGTGTTCCAACACTGCATGCTCCCAAAAACCACAGGGACAACATATGTGCAATCCCCCTAGGTGCCTAGAGAATGGGACGGCTCAGAGTCCAGTAATGTGAATTGCAAGGGGGTGCCAGCATGTCCAAAATGGAAAGTAGTCACACCCTAAGTTCAGACCCACTGGGGGCTGGCCTGGCCTGTGGACATGTTCCACTCAGTTGCAGTCGAAAATGAGATGCAACACAGGGGACATGAGGCTGATATCCATCCATAGCCACATACGCCAGGGGAGGGTCCCACCCTGGCTGGACATCAAGACATACAGGATAACACCCTGAACAGGAGGGGATATCCCCCCCCAAACCCTACCCACATGGCACAGTTTGTGAGAATAACTAGGCAGCGTTAGACGTTAGCAGTGGTGCAAAATGGAAAGCCCCCTGTGCACCCCATTGTGGTGTAGTCGGTTATGTTCACAACACAATGTCACAGATGACATGTTGTCAGACACTCTGTTACTGGTGTATGAACACAGCTTGTGTGGCTGCTGTGTGTGCCATGGATCCCTGCCCTCACACAGGATACTGTCCCAAACAAGGTTGCAGGGGATGTATTGGAATGGCGTCTCATGAACATGTAGAGCACCTAGATGTGGCCCTCCCATATGACATGGGGAAGGTATGGTACGTGCCTGACAGTCATGGTTGTAGCGAGGGCAAATGATGGCAAAAGGTTATCATTGGGCTGGTGTGGACACATGGGGTGAGTCCCTGCCCCTGACATTGTGGCATATGCCTCCAAAAGTGACATGTCTGTCACACGATAATGTCTGATACACCCACTGTATGTGTGTCTGACTGTCATGGACAATGTGACAGCAAGGATCTATGAGGTGGATGCTGACACGTCTGGCTTGTGCAGGGTGGTCAAACAGTACTACACAGCAAATGCAAGGACAACAATGACTACACACTGTGCATGTCTAATGTAGCCCATCGGTCATATGGCCATCATGGACCACACCCAGCTCTACATGACAGAAATGTACATGTTCCACACACCAACATATCTGGGAAACAACCAGGCGTAACTTGTACAGTCGCAATACCAAATAGAGGACATCCCACCACCTGGTCAGGTACATCCCCACCGCCCTGCAAACCACTGACAGAGATATGGGACAGCTCATGATCACCATGTACCCCATGCATGTGTGTTGCTACACACCATAGGGGGACTGGACACTGTCAACCATGGGAGGTGGCCCATGCAAAACACCCAAACACACCCACCCTTCACAACACAATGTGAGGACATATCTCATACTATCACCCCTGCATGCCGTGTGGGAGCTGGCCACACTAGCTTACAAGGGGTACAAGTAGGGGCATCGCAGCAGGCGGGTTGTGTATGACACATCCCCAATATGCGCCTAAGCAACACTACATGAGGGCACACACACATAGGGATGCGATGTGTTATGGTGCTGCTGTGACAGACCAGGTACACACATGGCTGTCCATGAGGCAACACCCATAGAGGGGGACACAGAAGCCAACTGTGTAGGTGAGCTGCCCCACAGGGGATACACACTATGGGTATCATACAGTGGCAAACGCTCAGAGTTGGTCACCTCCAGCGTTCACCATGTCCTGCCCCTTCCGGGATACATCAAACACACACACCTTTGACAGCTGCTGTCATTGCACAGCAGGGATGTGACCTACAATGCACACCATGTGCCCTAGGTGATCTTCCCTCCCTCATCCCCTCTGTCTCTGTGACGTCCCACCTATGGCCACTCGTCTACACCCCTGTCTCTCACAGTCACCCCCACCAGTCCACCGTTCTGACAGGTTGTTGTGGGGATATGGGTGAGGAGCAGCATGCAGTCACTTTGTGATGCTGATGTGTGATGCCCTACATGACAGTGCAGGTGGATGTAAGCTATGCTCATGTCATACGGCAGTGACACCTATGTGCTAACCTATTTGCACATGTGGGAGGGACTGACTGCTGGAGGTCGGTTACTATGCTCTATATGCCCCAAACAGCAGGGGTGGGGGAGTAGCATGGTGTGGGCCAGACAAGTCAACGTATGTTCACCCATAGCCCCAGTGACAGGTGGTATGTGTTGACACCTGACAACCTTTGCATATCCACAGGTGGAGGACCTGAGGAAGAAGGGGCGCGAACTTCGCAAATTCCACCCGGAGTTCCTCACACGTGCCTGCAGGGAGCGCCAGCACCACCACGATGGTGAGTATTGGAATGGGCAACTCACAGGTTCAGGTGTGCCATAGGGCCACCAGCCTGTCTCCCACCTGCATCTGCATATTTGGTATGTGACACACATGGACATCACCTGATGTATGTCATCCTTCACAGACAGTGATGCCAGCGACGCCTCGCCACACACCTCTGCCCACAGTCTCCGGAGGCCCACCACCCGGCACACAACCGAGGAGGAGGAGGAGGAGGTGGAGGAGGAGGACGACCAGCCTGGTGGGATGGAGCAGCCACATTCTGGACCAGAGAGGGCAGATGTGGTGGTGGTTTCCTCCAGTGATGTGGGAGAGGACGAGGAAGATGGCAGCAGGCACACCCCTAACCAGGGGCAGCATGGGGATGGGACAGAGGGGGGTGCAGGACAGAGGGGCAATGTGGGCAGGGGTGCAGGCAGGGAGGGGGGAGTTGGGGTGATTGTGTGGGCAGGGAGGGTGGGGGGTGGGTATGGAAGGAGCGGGGAGGGGTTGGGGTTGGTTGGGGGGGAACACAGCCCAGCAGAGGGCCACCGCGGGCACCAGTCCGGCATTGCAGGCGTCTGCACGGCACGGACGTGAGCACGATCGTGCGTCACCCAGGGCCACTGGTACAACCTCATGCTCATGCCAGCACACAGACCACAGACAATGTGTGTCTGTGTGCTGGCAGGTGTATCGACGATGTGTGCATGGCCCTGGATGACGTACGACACGACATCCGTGTCGTGTTCCACGCCCTGCAGTGTTTGACTGGGGCTGTTCGGCAGGTGGCCAGTGATGTGGTGCATCTGGCATCCCGATGGCCACCTGCCCGAACAGCATTACAGGTTACCACGGCTGGCACCTGTGATGCCCCTATGTGCCCTCTGCTGCGCTGTGTTTCCCCCGCCCCCACCTCATGCGTGTGTTTATGTTGGGCATGTTGGCCATTGTGTGACAGTTTGTTATAATAAACATGTTTTGAACCTGCCTCAATGGTTCACGTGTGTACCTTCACCACACAACATGTAGGCAAGCATGGGAAGGTCCATTACACCTGGTTGGACATGTAGCGTGGCCATGGCCCATCATAATGTTACCTGCACCACATGCGTAGCTGTTGTGATGAAACATCTGTGCATAGGAATGGGACATGGGTAACCACAGGTCATGTTGCTGTTAATCTCTCCCGCCCTAAACAGTCATGTCACAGGGATGTGTCTGTCCCCACAACAATTGCTGGTGCAGAGCAGCATCGCACACCACGCATGACACCCATGTGTCCCTCTGACACAATGTGTGCCATGGAGGGGCGGGACACGCATGTCACCCCTGCCAATGACAGGGCCAATGGCCAAAGAGCCTCACCACAATGTGCACAGTATCAGGGGGTCTGTGTGACGTGGAATGGCGCCACGATAGTGTTGTTGTAACCTGCCAGCCTGCCCACAATGTGGCATTGGGCAGATGTGACACAGTGGTGTATTGCACGCCAAGGGCCAATGGCACAGACGTATGCCGTTATGAAATATATTAATTTTAGTATTGATTTATTTAACCATTTGCTTCTATACCGCGCTACTTAAAATCAGCGCGTGTGTACATTCAAAACAGGCATACTATTGTGCAATGCCATGGTGTGCAGTAATATAAAGACAGTATGGACACCCCGGCAATACCGGGCCAGATCTGCAACCCCTCAGGTTTAATGGTCAGGGCATTTGCATGGGCACACAAAAACTATGCTATTAAAAAGGATGTTAAACATTGGACCGGGACATGCGTATCATGTATTGCAATGTTACAGTAATAGGTATGGCCATATTGGCGACGGCGCCTGCCTCTCACG